>JAOTIZ010000003.1:11946176-11958348 GCA_027123425.1 Erythroxylum panamense
GGACCTTCTGTCCGGAATCCATAATCAGATCACAATCCCACCATTATTCACCACAGAATTATAAGCACATAATAATTAATGAACCGTCTAGGTCACTCACCGATAGCTTCCAAACTAATGCCTGGAAGTCTCGGCAAAGTCGGTGGGCTGACGTTCCAAATGCGCCTCTATAACAAGTCAATCACATATATATTACACATTGTCCAATCAGAAATATTTAATAATGCACATGTAGCAAGTTAAAATGTGTACAATGAATATTCGTGAAATTTCCGACACTTTTCCAAAAAATTCCCTTCACAAAATTTTCCTCTAAAAATTAGAAAACCATAGACACCAAAAAACACTCAATTTGGACCTTTATAGGTCCAATTATTAATAAAACACGGACCAGAAAAATAATTACCTAGTCCCCTCACTTTGACCTAATCAAACCACATCAATTTCATCTTTAAAAATTCCCAATTTTACATATAAATGAAATTAAATATTACACGAATCCGATGCCTCGAGAATCAGGTCAATCGGATGTCGGATGAAAAAGTTATGGACAAAAGAATGATGGGCCAATTTCAATAACAAATTAATAAAATAATAATAATTAATAATAATTAAAACGAGGGCTGGCAACTCGTCCTCGCTACCTCGCGAGGCGTCGTCCTTGAGAGACGTCGCCCTCACAAGGAGCGAGCTTCCGCCAAAAATTTTTTTTTTCAAAAACAATTTTTCATTTTTCCTTTTTCCACTAAAACACCCTCTCTCATTTACAAAACCCTATCTTTTCACCCAAGTATCCAAAAATCACAATTAAGGTCTCATTGGAAAGATCTCAGAAAATCCTACAAGTTCTATGAAGGACTCACAAACCAATTTCACCTCTAAGGGTGTCAAAAATTTAATCAAAATTACTATCTTCACAATACCATTCAAAACAGTACAACATTTTTCCAAAATTCATATCTTTCCATCCCCTTTGCCAAAAATTCCAAGTTTTATATCAATCAAAAGAGCAAAACATATTCTACAACTTTCGTGAACAACTTGGAAGCAAATTCGACCTCTAAACAAATCAAATTCTCAATCAAAGTTTCTGCCTATATAAGTCATCCTCAACAGTAGCACATTCTTCCAAAAAGCATAACTTCCTATCTCCTTATCGAAAAATTACATACTCTATAAAACTGAAAAGATCAGAAAACATGCTACAATTCTCATGAAGGACTTCAAACCAAATTCCATATCTAACTAGATCAAAATCTCCCATTATTGTGGCTGCCCTGTTAGAGCTTGTTAAAACAGCATATAACCTAAACCACATCCAAACTTTAATAATTTATAACTTACAATCCCTACATCCAAAATTCACATATTATACCTTATTACAAAGCTAAGACATTCCTATACAACTTTCCATAAGACCACTTGAGCTACTTTAACCCATAACAATCCAAACTTGGCGTCCGAACATAAAAATCACAAAACCTACACACTTAGAGACATTTGCACAAAAAACACATTATGACCTGAATTACCATCTGAACATTAACAAGCCACAACTTTCAACCTAAACATCGAAAATTGTCATACTTAGTGGAAATAGAAATCTAACAAGAAAATCTTCAACTTTCATGAAGTCCAATTTCACAAAATCTGTCTATTTTAGCCTAGAAAAATTCCCAACGTTTCTGGTCACAAATCTTTCAATGCTAGGATCACCCCTATTCACCCTGCACATGTATCTCATTTTCAAAGCAAAATTCAAACCCCTTCAAGCCACAATTGGACAGAACTTCCTTCATAAGACTTTTAGCCAAACTTCTCAAGTTCAATTCAAGCTAAACCCCAACTCAATAGCATAACCATATCAAAAGTTATGATCAAATACCTGAAACATAGTCAAAGTACATTTTCCAGATTTTATACTTAACTCTACTCCTTTCATTCCAAAACTATTTCTACATCAATAAACATCCAATTGAGTCACTAATCAGCCACAAGTTCATCAAAAATTTCACTTGAACACTTAGCCACAAATTGACAGCACACACACACACAATTTTCTTTCTTGAATTACCACTCATCTAACATCATAAAACCAACCCAAAACTCTTAATTCACACACTAAACATGTTAAATCATTCATCCTCACAAAAACATGCACTTATACCCAAACAATCAAACCGCAAGCTTCATGAAATTAATGCACAATAAATCACAAATAATGCATCAACTACCAATTTAAAACCATAAAAACAAAATTCTCACCTAACAAGCCTTTAATTCTTCATTTCTTCCACTTTTCACCAAATCTCTACCTTCCACCCACACCCCTCACACCCACGGCAATCATCCTTTTAAGGGGGGGTAGAAGGCTTAAGCTTGATCACATGGTAAGGAAGCACTTAAGGTAGAAGAGAAGAGTAGCAACTTAAAAGAAGGAAGAAACAATCGAAGGAGGAGGAAGAAGTAGACTTTCGGATGATGAGAAGGAAAAATCACTTTAAAAGCATCCTTCACTCTCTCAAACTTAGAATGTCGTGGAAGCTTACAACAAGTTGGTTAATGAGATAACCATTAAAAATAAGACTAAGTAGGCAAGTGACAAGTGTCACTTGCCACTTGTCCTGGTTTAAAGCATTCTTCAAGTCTTTTCCAAATACAATCTAATTTCTACTCTAAATTCCAATGGCTCAACATTCATAATTCCTAAAATTATGTGTCTAATTTTTCAGTGCCATTGGACAGTCATTTTCAGTACCAGAAATCCAATCAGTCCGTCACTTGGCAATTTTTTCAGTTCGGACATTGTTCCCCAAAAATTTCAGAAAAATTTCTAAAAGTCCCAAAAAATATAAAACACACATAAATCCACTCCAATTCAATTTTCAAGCACTAAATCATATTTTTTTTACAATAAACACATATGCTGGGAAAATGTCATGAATGCATGTACAATCATGTGCATACACAAATTTTACAATTGATGCATATATGGGGGCCATATTATGCATGAACATGCCGAGACTAATTTACACACTCATAACCCGTCCCAAATTACTATTTTACCCTTCCCATCGGTGATGAGATGTTACATTTAGCCCATATTTTTTATCTTAATTATTACGTTAAGTGCATATTTCCTTTTAGATAAAGAAAATGTTTTTCTTACCTCTTATCACCTCTACTCTCAAAAAATAGTTCAAAGCACTTAAATCTTTTGTATGGAGCTGACTGTGAAAAAAGGACTTAAGAAATGAAATTCTCATACTATCACTTTCAGTAATGACAAAATCATCTATATATGCAATAAGGAGAATGATGCATTATGTATAATATTTATTAAAAAAATGAATGGTCCAACTTACTCTTACTTATTTCAATCATTTTCACAGTCTCGCTAAAAATTTAAAACCAAGTACGGGAGCTCTATTTTAAACTAAATAAGGACTTCTAAAGATGATACATTTTCTCATAATCTCTCTAAACAACAAACTTGGTGGTTGTTTTATATATACTTCCTCCTAAAAGTCACCAAATAAGAAAATAATTTTCATTTTTTACCCAGAACAAGGGTCAATCATAAATAACTATAATAGAAATGAATAAATGAAGAGATGTTAATTTAGTACATGATAGAAAGTGTTAGAATAATCTTCACCATAAGTTTAAGCATAACTTTTTGCTATAAGTCATACTTTAAGTTGAATCACTAAACCATTAAAATTGACTTTGAAAATAAAGATCCATTTACATCCAATATCATTCTTTCCCATTGGCAGTTCACTAAATCCCAAGTACCAATATCATATTAATTATTCATCTCCTCAATCATAACATCATGCTAATTCGGATGGGATAAGGATTTTCGAACAATTTTCAGAAGAGTCATAGAATCAACGGAGGCATCATAAGAATAAGAAGAGAAACACAAATGAATAAAGGATACAAAGTATGAAATAGGATAAGTACATTATTCTTTGGCGAAGAGCAATTAAAAGTTTAGGGTCATTTATGGTTAGATCCAATGTCAAAGAAGAGACAGGTAAGGAACTTATATCATGATGATCTTGTAATTTAGAGAAGACTAGGCAAATAAGTGCTGGTGGTGGTTATGTAGAAGTATCAAGCCTAAAAGTAATGGTAATGGTCTAATATGTTGTCTTATAAACTAACAAATCACCATCCTCCTAAGAAACAAAACAAGTAAGAAGGCAATGGATATACTCTAAAAAGGTAATATTAGTTGAGACAAGATGCTTGTTAAGATTAGGATAGTAGTATCGATACCCTTCTTGGATACGAGAGTCGCCTAGGGAAACACATTATGAAGATTTGGATCTAACTTAGTTACACGACAAATGCTAGAAAATATTTAAAATATAATGGAGAAGAAAGATTTAAGGTAAAAAAAAGAACAATATAAGGAATCTCAACATAAAGAAGGCATATGGTTAATTAAAAATCAGGTTGTGAACACTGCATCAACCTAAAATTGCTTAGAAATATACATTCATAGTAAGATTTCACTAATTATTTCAGGGAGAAGTTAATTTTTTTCATCCATATGATTTTGAGATTATATGTCAACATATGGGAATTAATAAAGAATACCATTTTAAACCATATAGGTTTCAAATCATAAAAAAATCTATGGTATTATCACTTCTTAAAATATGGATATAGAAATTAAAATATATTTTTGTTTCAGTATAAAAAATAGTAAAATGGGAAACTAATACAAAAAAATAATTCATTAGATAAATCCAAGTCACATAAGAGAAATCATCAATAAAAGTAACACAATATCACAATCCAATGTTAGACATATCAAGACAAAGACATTGACCATTGGAATAAAATAATTCAAAAGAAAAACTAACTCATTTATTGACCTAGGAGAATGAAGATAGATAATGATGTTTAAGAAAATACATTATGAAATTGAGGACAAATTTTCTTTAATATAGATAAGGAGGGATGTCCTAATTGATACTACACTTTAAGACAAGTTGAGAAATTTAAACAAGCAGTGGGTCTTGGCACATGAGTTTTCAGAATGTAGAGACCTTCTAATTCAAATCCTTTTTTAGTAATATTCTTTGATGTAAAATCTTGAAAAAGATAATGATAAAAAAACAAGACATAACGATCAAGGGAACGAGTGAGTTTATTTATAAATATTAATTAAAAGAAAATCCTATTATATTTAAGACAAAGGATAGAGAAAGTAATGGAGTAAGATTAACAATGTCATAACTAAGAACAAAAGAAGTAGATCCATCAGCTGAAGTAAAATGGGAAGGAAAATTTTGATATTAGAAAGTAGAGAAAACACTAGAATTAGCTTTCATGTAATGTGAGGTACTGGAATCAATGACTTATTAGGAGGAAGAGGAAAGAAGACACGTAGGTGTATTACTTAAATCATTAATATCATAGATAGGATAAAGTTTTTAGTGGTTCTTAGTACTCGATAAATTTAGTAAATTCATCTGTAAAAACTATAATAATAATCTTAACAAATGAGCTAGGTGTCATATGAGTGAAATAATATTTTTGAGATTTACTTTGAAGCTAGTGACTTGTGAATTTGGTACGGCTTAGCATATAAAAATATTGATAAATGATTCCGCCTACATCTTGATTCCTATTATTGTAATTGCATGTTCCTCCTCCTAATATTCCTAGAAGATGACTTTTTACTGTCAAACCCTTTATTATGATCGATAAGAGTATAAGAATTCTAAATATTAGGTTATGATAAATGTACTATTTATGCAAAGTATTAGAGCAAAAACCTCATCTAGGGAGAAAATCTCAATACTAGGGATAATTTGAGAAAAAATCTCAATATTGGGGATAATGTGAGACTTGAAAATCTCAAACTAAGAGTTAATACTATCTAAAAAGCTCATCACTATTATCTACTCCTATTGAGCTCTACTAACCTTCAACATAGTGACTAAAAGGTGATAAGACATCTAATTCTTTATAAGTATTTTTTAAATTCGTAAAATATTCTTAAAGATACTGATTTTGATATTTAGTAGGATAAAATTTTTATATGATTTATAAATAAAGGAAACGTTTCCTTTATTTATAAATCATATAAAAATTTTATCCTACTAAATATCAAAATCAGTATCTTTAAGAATATTTTACGAATTTAAAAAATACTTATAAAGAATTAGATGTCTTATCACCTTTTAGTCACTATGTTGAAGGTTAGTAGAGCTCAATAGGAGTAGATAATAGTGATGAGCTTTTTAGATAGTATTAACTCTTAGTTTGAGATTTTCAAGTCTCACATTATCCCCAATATTGAGATTTTTTCTCAAATTATCCCTAGTATTGAGATTTTCTCCCTAGATGAGGTTTTTGCTCTAATACTTTGCATAAATAGTACATTTATCATAACCTAATATTTAGAATTCTTATACTCTTATCGATCATAATAAAGGGTTTGACAGTAAAAAGTCATCTTCTAGGAATATTAGGAGGAGGAACATGCAATTACAATAATAGGAATCAAGATGTAGGCGGAATCATTTATCAATATTTTTATATGCTAAGCCGTACCAAATTCACAAGTCACTAGCTTCAAAGTAAATCTCAAAAATATTATTTCACTCATATGACACCTAGCTCATTTGTTAAGATTATTATTATAGTTTTTACAGATGAATTTACTAAATTTATCGAGTACTAAGAACCACTAAAAACTTTATCCTATCTATGATATTAATGATTTAAGTAATACACCTACGTGTCTTCTTTCCTCTTCCTCCTAATAAGTCATTGATTCCAGTACCTCACATTACATGAAAGCTAATTCTAGTGTTTTCTCTACTTTCTAATATCAAAATTTTCCTTCCCATTTTACTTCAGCTGATGGATCTACTTCTTTTGTTCTTAGTTATGACATTGTTAATCTTACTCCATTACTTTCTCTATCCTTTGTCTTAAATATAATAGGATTTTCTTTTAATTAATATTTATAAATAAACTCACTCGTTCCCTTGATCGTTATGTCTTGTTTTTTTATCATTATCTTTTTCAAGATTTTACATCAAAGAATATTACTAAAAAAGGATTTGAATTAGAAGGTCTCTACATTCTGAAAACTCATGTGCCAAGACCCACTGCTTGTTTAAATTTCTCAACTTGTCTTAAAGTGTAGTATCAATTAGGACATCCCTCCTTATCTATATTAAAGAAAATTTGTCCTCAATTTCATAATGTATTTTCTTAAACATCATTATCTATCTTCATTCTCCTAGGTCAATAAATGAGTTAGTTTTTCTTTTGAATTATTTTATTCCAATGGTCAATGTCTTTGTCTTGATATGTCTAACATTGGATTGTGATATTGTGTTACTTTTATTGATGATTTCTCTTATGTGACTTGGATTTATCTAATGAATTATTTTTTTGTATTAGTTTCCCATTTTACTATTTTTTATACTGAAACAAAAATATATTTTAATTTCTATATCCATATTTTAAGAAGTGATAATACCATAGATTTTTTTATGATTTGAAACCTATATGGTTTAAAATGGTATTCTTTATTAATTCCCATATGTTGACATATAATCTCAAAATCATATGGATGAAAAAAATTAACTTCTCCCTGAAATAATTAGTGAAATCTTACTATGAATGTATATTTCTAAGCAATTTTAGGTTGATGCAGTGTTCACAACCTGATTTTTAATTAACCATATGCCTTCTTTATGTTGAGATTCCTTATATTGTTCTTTTTTTTACCTTAAATCTTTCTTCTCCATTATATTTTAAATATTTTCTAGCATTTGTCGTGTAACTAAGTTAGATCCAAATCTTCATAATGTGTTTCCCTAGGCGACTCTCGTATCCAAGAAGGGTATCGATACTACTATCCTAATCTTAACAAGCATCTTGTCTCAACTAATATTACCTTTTTAGAGTATATCCATTGCCTTCTTACTTGTTTTGTTTCTTAGGAGGATGGTGATTTGTTAGTTTATAAGACAACATATTAGACCATTACCATTACTTTTAGGCTTGATACTTCTACATAACCACCACCAGCACTTATTTGCCTAGTCTTCTCTAAATTACAAGATCATCATGATATAAGTTCCTTACCTGTCTCTTCTTTGACATTGGATCTAACCATAAATGACCCTAAACTTTTAATTGCTCTTCGCCAAAGAATAATGTACTTATCCTATTTCATACTTTGTATCCTTTATTCATTTGTGTTTCTCTTCTTATTCTTATGATGCCTCCGTTGATTCTATGACTCTTCTGAAAATTGTTCGAAAATCCTTATCCCATCCGAATTAGCATGATGTTATGATTGAGGAGATGAATAATTAATATGATATTGGTACTTGGGATTTAGTGAACTGCCAATGGGAAAGAATGATATTGGATGTAAATGGATCTTTATTTTCAAAGTCAATTTTAATGGTTTAGTGATTCAACTTAAAGTATGACTTATAGCAAAAAGTTATGCTTAAACTTATGGTGAAGATTATTCTAACACTTTCTATCATGTACTAAATTAACATCTCTTCATTTATTCATTTCTATTATAGTTATTTATGATTGACCCTTGTTCTGGGTAAAAAATGAAAATTATTTTCTTATTTGGTGACTTTTAGGAGGAAGTATATATAAAACAACCACCAAGTTTGTTGTTTAGAGAGATTATGAGAAAATGTATCATCTTTAGAAGTCCTTATTTAGTTTAAAATAGAGCTCCCGTACTTGGTTTTAAATTTTTAGCGAGACTGTGAAAATGATTGAAATAAGTAAGAGTAAGTTGGACCATTCATTTTTTTAATAAATATTATACATAATGCATCATTCTCCTTATTGCATATATAGATGATTTTGTCATTACTGAAAGTGATAGTATGAGAATTTCATTTCTTAAGTCCTTTTTTCACAGTCAGCTCCATACAAAAGATTTAAGTGCTTTGAACTATTTTTTGAGAGTAGAGGTGATAAGAGGTAAGAAAAACATTTTCTTTATCTAAAAGGAAATATGCACTTAACGTAATAATTAAGATAAAAAATATGGGCTAAATGTAACATCTCATCACCGATGGGAAGGGTAAAATAGTAATTTGGGACGGGTTATGAGTGTGTAAATTAGTCTCGGCATGTTCATGCATAATATGGCCCCCATATATGCATCAATTGTAAAATTTGTGTATGCACATGATTGTACATGCATTCATGACATTTTCCCAGCATATGTGTTTATTGTAAAAAAAATATGATTTAGTGCTTGAAAATTGAATTGGAGTGGATTTATGTGTGTTTTATATTTTTTGGGACTTTTAGAAATTTTTCTGAAATTTTTGGGGAACAATGTCCGAACTGAAAAAATTGCCAAGTGACGGACTGATTGGATTTCTGGTACTGAAAATGACTGTCCAATGGCACTGAAAAATTAGACACATAATTTTAGGAATTATGAATGTTGAGCCATTGGAATTTAGAGTAGAAATTAGATTGTATTTGGAAAAGACTTGAAGAATGCTTTAAACCAGGACAAGTGGCAAGTGACACTTGTCACTTGCCTACTTAGTCTTATTTTTAATGGTTATCTCATTAACCAACTTGTTGTAAGCTTCCACGACATTCTAAGTTTGAGAGAGTGAAGGATGCTTTTAAAGTGATTTTTCCTTCTCATCATCCGAAAGTCTACTTCTTCCTCCTCCTTCGATTGTTTCTTCCTTCTTTTAAGTTGCTACTCTTCTCTTCTACCTTAAGTGCTTCCTTACCATGTGATCAAGCTTAAGCCTTCTACCCCCCCTTAAAAGGATGATTGCCGTGGGTGTGAGGGGTGTGGGTGGAAGGTAGAGATTTGGTGAAAAGTGGAAGAAATGAAGAATTAAAGGCTTGTTAGGTGAGAATTTTGTTTTTATGGTTTTAAATTGGTAGTTGATGCATTATTTGTGATTTATTGTGCATTAATTTCATGAAGCTTGCGGTTTGATTGTTTGGGTATAAGTGCATGTTTTTGTGAGGATGAATGATTTAACATGTTTAGTGTGTGAATTAAGAGTTTTGGGTTGGTTTTATGATGTTAGATGAGTGGTAATTCAAGAAAGAAAATTGTGTGTGTGTGTGCTGTCAATTTGTGGCTAAGTGTTCAAGTGAAATTTTTGATGAACTTGTGGCTGATTAGTGACTCAATTGGATGTTTATTGATGTAGAAATAGTTTTGGAATGAAAGGAGTAGAGTTAAGTATAAAATCTGGAAAATGTACTTTGACTATGTTTCAGGTATTTGATCATAACTTTTGATATGGTTATGCTATTGAGTTGGGGTTTAGCTTGAATTGAACTTGAGAAGTTTGGCTAAAAGTCTTATGAAGGAAGTTCTGTCCAATTGTGGCTTGAAGGGGTTTGAATTTTGCTTTGAAAATGAGATACATGTGCAGGGTGAATAGGGGTGATCCTAGCATTGAAAGATTTGTGACCAGAAACGTTGGGAATTTTTCTAGGCTAAAATAGACAGATTTTGTGAAATTGGACTTCATGAAAGTTGAAGATTTTCTTGTTAGATTTCTATTTCCACTAAGTATGACAATTTTCGATGTTTAGGTTGAAAGTTGTGGCTTGTTAATGTTCAGATGGTAATTCAGGTCATAATGTGTTTTTTGTGCAAATGTCTCTAAGTGTGTAGGTTTTGTGATTTTTATGTTCGGACGCCAAGTTTGGATTGTTATGGGTTAAAGTAGCTCAAGTGGTCTTATGGAAAGTTGTATAGGAATGTCTTAGCTTTGTAATAAGGTATAATATGTGAATTTTGGATGTAGGGATTGTAAGTTATAAATTATTAAAGTTTGGATGTGGTTTAGGTTATATGCTGTTTTAACAAGCTCTAACAGGGCAGCCACAATAATGGGAGATTTTGATCTAGTTAGATATGGAATTTGGTTTGAAGTCCTTCATGAGAATTGTAGCATGTTTTCTGATCTTTTCAGTTTTATAGAGTATGTAATTTTTCGATAAGGAGATAGGAAGTTATGCTTTTTGGAAGAATGTGCTACTGTTGAGGATGACTTATATAGGCAGAAACTTTGATTGAGAATTTGATTTGTTTAGAGGTCGAATTTGCTTCCAAGTTGTTCACGAAAGTTGTAGAATATGTTTTGCTCTTTTGATTGATATAAAACTTGGAATTTTTGGCAAAGGGGATGGAAAGATATGAATTTTGGAAAAATGTTGTACTGTTTTGAATGGTATTGTGAAGATAGTAATTTTGATTAAATTTTTGACACCCTTAGAGGTGAAATTGGTTTGTGAGTCCTTCATAGAACTTGTAGGATTTTCTGAGATCTTTCCAATGAGACCTTAATTGTGATTTTTGGATACTTGGGTGAAAAGATAGGGTTTTGTAAATGAGAGAGGGTGTTTTAGTGGAAAAAGGAAAAATGAAAAATTGTTTTTGAAAAAAAAAATTTTTGGCGGAAGCTCGCTCCTTGTGAGGGCGACGTCTCTCAAGGACGACGCCTCGCGAGGTAGCGAGGACGAGTTGCCAGCCCTCGTTTTAATTATTATTAATTATTATTATTTTATTAATTTGTTATTGAAATTGGCCCATCATTCTTTTGTCCATAACTTTTTCATCCGACATCCGATTGACCTGATTCTCGAGGCATCGGATTCGTGTAATATTTAATTTCATTTATATGTAAAATTGGGAATTTTTAAAGATGAAATTGATGTGGTTTGATTAGGTCAAAGTGAGGGGACTAGGTAATTATTTTTCTGGTCCGTGTTTTATTAATAATTGGACCTATAAAGGTCCAAATTGAGTGTTTTTTGGTGTCTATGGTTTTCTAATTTTTAGAGGAAAATTTTGTGAAGGGAATTTTTTGGAAAAGTGTCGGAAATTTCACGAATATTCATTGTACACATTTTAACTTGCTACATGTGCATTATTAAATATTTCTGATTGGACAATGTGTAATATATATGTGATTGACTTGTTATAGAGGCGCATTTGGAACGTCAGCCCACCGACTTTGCCGAGACTTCCAGGCATTAGTTTGGAAGCTATCGGTGAGTGACCTAGACGGTTCATTAATTATTATGTGCTTATAATTCTGTGGTGAATAATGGTGGGATTGTGATCTGATTATGGATTCCGGACAGAAGGTCC
>JAOTIZ010000003.1:11963008-11986031 GCA_027123425.1 Erythroxylum panamense
AATGAGCTATGGCAAAAACTACACTCAAACTCAAAGTTTCCACCACCCTCTGTTTTATTTTTCTTCACCACATATTTCTATAGTGATTTTTCTGGATTTTCTTGTTCAACACCACTACTAAAAGCCATGGAAAAATAGAATAGTGGACTGAAATACCTAATTATGATACCAAATTGTATTAAAAAATAAGTAAACAATATCAAAATGATTGCTACTTATAAAAAACAATTGTAGCCTACAACAGTTCAGCTATGAAATCTTCAATATTGCATTGCAAAACAACAACTAAACACTCACCAAAAATATTAGGCAATATAAAACTTACTTTCTTTTTCTATGACCAACAAAAATATGGCTTCTGTTCTATACTTACTTTTATCCATACTTACTTTTATCCATACTTACTTTTATCCATACATACGAATTTTCTTGGCATTATTAGACTGACTCCTATGGAGATTTCCCTGATTTTTTAAAGATTTTAATGATTCAAAGAATTCTATGTACGACTCTTATTCAAAGAATTCTATGTACGATTACAATTTTTATAAAGATTTTCATGAATTCTAGGCTTCTACCACACAGGCAAAGTTTCACTGGGTGTTGAGACAACGATTGAAAAATAAAAGACTTCAAGTTCTAGCAACCTATCGGCATATATCTCTTTTCTATTAAATTATTAATACTTGTATCTCTTTTCTATTAAATTATTAATACTTCAAAAGAACTTGCAGTACAACTTATATCTCTTTTCTATTAAATTATTAATACTTGTACACCGTTTCCATTAAAAATTTCCACAAAGGAAAGGGCGTAGTTAAATTGTGAGTTTTTCAAAAGAACTTGCAGTACAACTTGTATCTCTTTTCTATTAATACTTGTACATGGCTTCCATTAAAAATCTCCACAAAGGAAAGCACACGTAGAAGCGTGGATTTTAGCACAAACGTCAAGCGATGAAGCACATAGTACATAAAACATGGATTGCAGCTTACCGAATAGCGTTGTATGAAGAACCAGTGCAGATGTGAGAATCAGTGCAGACGTGAAGGAGCAGATGGCTGGAAAACAAGGAGCGTTGCGTGATAGAAGATTTGTGAGAAAACAAAGAGAAGCGACGGCTGGAAATCCACGAGAATTTGAGAACTTGTAACAATTGTATCTTTCTTAATTAGGGAAATTACCCATGTCAATTAAATAAAATTTTGAATAATTCATAAAAATGTTAAGAGTCATATTAAGACGTGTCCGAGCCGTGTCCGAGCTGATAAAAATATTTTTTTTACTCCGACACGTATTAATACGTGTCCACCGCGTGTCCACTGCGTGTCAGTGTCGGACACGTGTCGGACACACGGACACGGCACCATTTTGCCGTGTCCGTGCTACATAGGTTGTTATAAATGTTGACAGATAATCACATCACACTTTCAAAAAAAAAAAGATAATCACATCACACTTAGTTGTTTCAATCAGATTTCAAGAAACTATTTCACCTATAATTGCTAAGTTGAAGTTCCTGGTTAGCTTGTAAGTGTACATACTGATGGACAATAAGATTATGGAACAAAATTTTGGACAATAGAGATCCACGTCAACCACTAATAAATAATTTGTCTCTGTATCCCTTTTAATAATTAACTTTGTCTTTGCACATTTAATGCACCAAATTAGATTGATAAAATTTGACTTGAGAGATTTAAACAAAGTAAGAGTAGGTTAATATTTGAAAATTCCTTATATATCTAAAAAAATTAGTAGTGCTATAATACTAATAAAGATTTGAGTAATAAAAATTAATAATTTAATTTTATTGTTTATTAGAACTCTTAATAGAATTGTTCTTAATTTTATATTTGTTTTTATATGTGAAATATGTGAAAATAATATTAATAAAAATAAATAAGTTATTGTTATTTTAAATTTTTATTATTATAATTTTTGGAGACAAGGTTGATAAAATTATAAATTATACAATACAATATATTAAAGGATTATTTTGCAATTTTTTAAAAAATGCAAAGATTATTTTATAAATTTAACAAAATTACCCGATCCAATACCCGGTATTAATCATACTGGTATAGTACTGTACTAAAATCAAATTCGGTACTAGTCCTGGTACAGTATTTATAATATTGATATGTAGCCTCAAACCAAAACAAAACATGTTTTGGAACCTAAGGCAAATACTAAGATAAGGACAACAATGCAAAACCTGATCAACCATAAAATTGGCAATGGGGAATCAATACTCTTTTGGTATGATAATAGGCATGGCAAAGAATGTTGAGTTTAAAAACCAAAAATTAAACCAAAAGAACATAATAGAAAAGAGGTAGAAAATATTATAAATATTTAATCTTTATTTTTATCATTTTAATACTTCTTGAAAAACTGAAACAAATATGTATATAGGTTTACATGTAAACTAATTTATTAGATAAATATGCAACAACCTAAGCGTACAATCTCACTAATATAAATTGTTTTGCACAAATAAACCAACATAATAACAAAGTTAGAGAAAATAGGACCACATTTTTTTTAACTTTGAATCATTCTTCAACTATCTATCTTTATTTATTCAAAGTTGTAAGACTTCTTGCGCCTGATGATGTACTTCTCATCACCTTTCAATGATTAGAGCATTTCTCACCAATATTCAAAACAATTTTTTATCTTCTTCAACAACATGTGTCAAATTGACATTTTCTTCAGTCTTTTTTTTTAATTCCTTTATATGTGTCCAAACTTTTTACAATTGAAACACTGAGGCTTTCTCTTATGCCAACAACTATCTTCATCATAACCAGGCTTCGTGCAAATACTACATTGAGATTAAGCTTTTCTTTTTGAAGATGAGACCTTTGTTAAATAAGCCCTCTCAATTACCTGTTGAGATCCTTCTTTTCTTAACATTCTTCTTTGCTCCTAAGCATTTAAGGCATTGATTAATTTAGGTAAGGTAATTTAATTGATATCTCTTGAATCTTCTAAAGATGAAATTTTTGCCTCATTTGGGTAAGCTTATAAGTACTTTCTTCACGATCTTGCTATCAGGTAGCTCTTTTCCCATCAATCTCATTTTATTTACCACCATCATTAGCCTGTTAGAAAACTTTTGTAAAGTCCCCTTTTCTTCTATCCTTAGAATCTCAAAATCTCTTTTGAAATTTAACACTTACATCTACCTTGTTCTATCATTGCCATGATAGAGTTCTTTCAGTGTGTCCCAAGCTTTCTTGGTTGTTTCACAACTTATAATTCTTTGAAAAATTGATTCAGAGACAGCAGCATGAATTTAAGATAAGGCTCTTAGGACTTTAGCTTCTTCATCTTCATAAGCCCCAATTTAATTGAGTGTTAGGTTGTTTTTTAGAGGTGGTATTTGTCTTTCACCTTCAACCCATTGTCATATACCAATATCTCACAAGTGAGTTTTCATTTTGATTAGCTAAACTTAATTATTCTCACCCTTAAAAATTAGAGGAAAAAGAGTTGATATATTATTGGATGTCATATTGATACTGTCTCTCGAACACTCGCAGGCCCATAAAGATCATAAGGAGCTTTGATACTACTGTTGAGTTTGAAAACCAAAAATTAACCAAGAACAACAAAGTAGAAAAGAGGTAGATAATATTATGAATATTAAGCTTTATTTTTATCATTTTTATACTCCTTGAAAAACTAAAAAAAATATGCCTATATATATAAAATGATAAAATATAAGCTTACAAACAAACAAATTTATGAGATAAATACACAACCTAAGCTTACAATCCCACTAACATAAAATGTTTTGATCTAATAAACTAAAGGAATAACAAACTTGAAGAAAATAGGACCATATTTTTTTAACAGCTTTTAATCATTCTCCAACAGAGACCTATTGTACAAGATAAAGGAGATCCAACTAGTAATTAGCTCAAACAAAAAAGTACGTAAACTGATTCTAACCAAACAATGGAAATGACCTTTTCATAAAAGTAGAGGAGCGGGTATTATAATTTGTAACTTGTTAAGCTACCAAGCAACAAGGTAGGATGAAATCCTCTAAATGGTTTAATGGATCTAAGGCATTTAGCTCAATACAACTCAGGAATTTCCTCCAAAAGGAACCAGAAAACAAAGTTAAATGGAGTAGGTTCGTATGGGATAATAATACCCTCCCTCCCATGCTTTCATCTTATGGATGGGGATTGTTAGGAAGCTTCTAGCCAAGGACATAATCAGAATCTTTATAGAATTAACAGGTTGTGAGCTATGCAACACTCATCCTAAAACACTATATCACATTATGGTTTAGTGCAAGTATACATGAAGTATCTAGAGAAAAATGGAGGGAATGCTAAGCATACGGAAATCAATCCTAAACTGGGAAGAGCTAATTGAATGGATAGCCACTATAAGAATGAGAAACAAGACATATCATAAAGTAGTGAAAATTATCCTTTCAACCATGGTGTACACAATTTGGCAAAAAAGAAACAAGAGAATCTTTAAATAGGAGAAAAGAGATGAGGAACAACTATCCCTAAAAATTACACTCCAATTCAGACTGAAAGTGATAGCAAGGAAAATAAATGCAAACCTCTCAACTGACATGAAAAGAAGATAGCTATTAGATTGAAAGAAAAGTAGCATGTATCAGAACATATTGCCTTTTTTTTTTTATCTTTGTTCCTTTGATACTTTTAACCCTTATAAGGTTGTATTGACTTATTAATCAATAAATTTCATTACTTTTGAAAATAAATTAGGTGATTCAAACATATTAAAAGGAGATACCTCAATGCTTAAGTAAGAAAATGTGAGACGATTTTACTTAGAAATTGTAAAAGGAGAAAAGAAAAGCCTAAAAAGAACTAAGGAGAGGTAATCAAGAATGATAAGGAAGTGCAAGAAATTACCAAAAACATAGCCCTTAATAAAAAATTTTGACATACTAAGATACGAATCAAGAAGATCACATAGAGAGGGTTTTCTCTTTTTCATAGGTCTTTTAAATATTTTGTTTTGAGTCTTATATCTTATATTTAACGTAAATATTTAATAAGTACTACTTACCTTTTAGTTATTGAACCTAAACATTTTCTTTCTTAGCTTAAATATTTTCTTGTAATGGCTTATTTTATTTATTTATTTACTTGTTTTCGTTTTTATTTGTCTATTTATTTATTTATTTAATCTTTTATTTGTTCTTTACCTTATTTTATATATATATATATATATATAATGTGAATCTATTAGAAATCATCTATTTACTAGTTAAGGTAGGACTGTGTACTACTAGATCTGTGCAGGCCTCACGTATCAATGGATGTCTATAATTTGTTCCTATGGATGTTTATAATTTGTTCTAAGGGCAATATATGCTCTAAATTTTAGGAAGGTTGGCTATTTGATTTTTGTTGAACCACTTGTCTTATATTCGGCACTTGGTTGGTCAAGGTAAGTAAGCTTACCATTGGGGCCTCTTGAAGTCAGAGGCCAGGCGGCTTCTGAGTCAGGTGCAGCACAGGGTGACAATGCTCCTGCAAGAAAGATTTGTCTTTGGCTTAACGTGCCACTGTGCCATCCTTCTTCGATGAAGAAGAAGATGATCAAGCACAAAGGATAAAAAGATGAGGCCTCTCGTACCAATTGATTATTCAACTGAGGAGTTGCAGGCCACTCAACCTGCTTCTGGATGACTGCCATCAAACCATTTGCTGCGACAGAATTTGCAAGGTGAACATCAAATGTTATTCCTAAGGAAGAGAAGCAGACGATCACATGACACGCCAAGCCATTGGGATAAGAACTGAAATGAAGAAGTGAGCATTTACTTTTAGTTGTAGAATATATTGTTGGGATTATGATCTGTTAGATTTACCACATGATAGTTTGATGTGGTTGGTCTTTTAAGAAATGATGAAATTGGGCACAGGGACGCCAGTTGTGGCCACGATTTGAGTTAAAAGAAGGTTAGGAAGCTCCGCGAAAGGAAGAGCAGCTACTGCACATGGAACGAATGAAACTGTGGTACAACCAAAGTTGATGGATAACCAATGAATGAAACTATTATAACACTTCCATCAATATCCACTAGTTTTTGGGTTTTTTACATCAACTGCCGCTCTAGACCATTTTTTGTGTGGAAGGGAATTTCAATCTGCAGATTACTATCATTCCAAATTTCAGTCGGAGAAACCTATCTTAGAGTTCAACTGTACATCTTAACTAAAATGCCTCTATTTTCTGGACGCAGCATCCAGGGTTAGTTGCAATCCTAACTTAGTATATACGTACAACCAGGTCCAAGGAATCACTTTATACCCCAGACCATTGAGACGGAGCCTGTGACCACCTACAACACAGGCAGGTTAGAGGTCAAATCTGAACCAGAACCAAGATTCTGATCTGTAACTTAAAAAACAATGATACAACTGTGCTTTACATTACCCCCACTGAATCTTTCCTTCTCTTGCATGATTTGCTTGGAGGTTTGTTAGATTCACTGTGATCCAAACTAGGAGCTCCAGAAATTTGCTTTCCGTTTTGGGTATTTTGATTACCTGTAGCATCTGCATAGACCGAAGTTTGGTTATCTGACTTGATAGCGACCTCTAAACTTTCTCCAGTGGAACAGGATTGGGAAGGTTTCTCATATAGAATGGCAGCATCCAAGGTGTATATCCTAAGTGCAAGAGAGGAGACGGTTGCAATCCCTGCTGCTGCAGAAAGTGATGACCAATACCACCACTCATTCCTCAAGTACTCAGTTTTGATCATGTCCTCAAAAACAATTGTTGCCTGAACCATCTGAATCAGGAGAATTAGGAATTGGACCATCAGTTGCATGAAAAGAAATAAGAACAACATTGGAGATAATCTTCAGGAGATCTACTGCTGCTTTGTCATCTCTATGTAAAATCGTCATCAACATATATTTTTCCTTTATTCCTGAATATTTCCAAAGATTTGTAAGTTCTAAAGACCCTTTTATTCCGTCTTCTTTCTTTTCAATGATGAGCTATAAGATTAATTGAGCTCAAATTGCAACTAATGTCCTTTTAGTCTAATCTTAGGGAAAACATTGACCCAGATTCTATCATAGAAACGAAGTATTAAAGAACCTAGATGCATTGGAGCTGTTAAGGATTTGAAATAGAACAATGCATGTGATCTTTTTGGTACTTCAGAAATTTAGTGTAATATCATATAACAATTACTCGAGCCAATATAAAAGAAGACAGTGTATAGGTTGAAAGTATATATAATTGTCTAACTGTTCTTGAGGGTAACATATACAAATCATGCTATATTAGTCGAAGTTTTGAAATGGCATATTACTCGAAGTTGATGTCACTAAGAAAGTGCTTATGGCACATGAAATTGTGCTAGCTAAATTTCAAATTAAGATGTATTATAACTCATGCTAGAATAAAGAACCTGAGAAACATGACTCTATGATGATCAATTTCAAATCATAATGAGAGACTACCAGGAGCAAATTTTCCGTCTTCACAAAAATTTTGGACTCAAACAAGTAATTGGAAAAAACAAAAAAGAGAGGACTTATGAATCAAT
This sequence comes from Erythroxylum panamense, assembly GCA_027123425.1. Classification (NCBI taxonomy): domain Eukaryota; kingdom Viridiplantae; phylum Streptophyta; class Magnoliopsida; order Malpighiales; family Erythroxylaceae; genus Erythroxylum; species Erythroxylum panamense. The sequence goes on from JAOTIZ010000003.1 coordinate 11,970,587, forward strand.
ATTCTAACCTCAAATACTGATTTGGCACGTTTAACGAAAGTTCGCCAGGCACATGCTTTCTCCGAGCCAGATTTTGATGGTTTTCGAGCTTCTTTTGGTAAGGCAGCATCCATATCAAGTAAGTTGATTTTGAGCTGCCTAAGAATTTGAGCCCCTTTCCCTGAAAGTGATCTCATTGAAGAATAACGAATGACTGAATTTCCTGATTTTGTATAGATAAAATTGAAAGAAGAGTGTGCTCTTCTTCCTCTTATAAAAGTTGATGTTTTAAATGTTTGCCCCTCGCTGCAAAGATCAATTTCAGTACAACTGCTTGATAAATTTTTGGAAACATTAATCTGTTTCTTGTCTGTCATCAAAATTTCCCGCACCGATAGTTTGAGTTTGCGATCTGCACTTATGGACCTCTCAATTTCAGCAACTCCATGGTGCCAGGAAGGGCCTAACTTCAAAGTTGGGTCACTGAGATAAAGTGATGCGCATGTTATAAAAGAGGGGATGCCGTTTGAACCAAGAAGTCCTATTTCCTCGACAAGCTCCCTATTAGAGCTCTGCATAACAAACTTGGCATTTATCTCTTCAATGTTGTAAGGTGATGCTAAGTCCTTTGGTAACGTACACAACCCAGAACCATTCTCATGAGCAGCTTTAATGAAGTTATTTACTAGTTTTGTTTTGTCAGAGCACACTCCCTCCTCTGTCCTCATCATTGATATCCCCTTCACCATACCATCACTGACCTTGCTCTTCTGAGTGACATGCACATCAGAATTGCATTTCCCATCATGATGCTCATTTAGCTCAGAGATAGTGATGAATGAACAATGGCACAAGTTGCAATGATGCCTAGATGGCCATAAAGCTTCTAGACATTCACACCTGAATGAGGTTTCTATGGAAGCAATTTGGCGATCTGTGACCCCAGGTTTGAAGGGGCCATATTTCTTCTCCAGTGCACTTAATGCTTTAGTTGGTACAGCATTGGAACTTGCACTCACTTCAATCCTAATGGGATTTGAAGATGGCAAGCATGAATCCTGAAAAGAATTTTCACCTTTACTTGAATCCTTGCATGGAGATATTAACCGCAGCATTATTGAATTCAACAACTCTCTCCCCATTGGGTCATTATTCTCCAACCAACTAACAAGTTCCATGATCTCAGCATCCGATTGATATGAAAACCAAACAGAAGATGTTGGAATTCCCTCTCTGTCTCCATTTTCACACGAATCACATATAATAGATGCATTGAACCTTGAGGAATCCTCTGCTTCAATTCGTGAAGACTTGAAAGTTAAATAGTTTGTAAACAATTTTCTATGCTCCTTCGTGATCCTCCTTTGGGGCAGCATCACAGACCCATCAACAACCACCCATGGAGATGAACCAGGCCTCAAAAAGGCCCAATAAGATCGTCCAGAAGAGTCCCTCCCTAAGAAATCTTTCCTCAGTGATATCTTCTGAAGTTGTGATTCTAGAAGAGCAACTGAATCCTGCAATAGGGAAATCTTGTTCCTGACAGTACTTGCTTCAATACTGTAGGCTTGTGATTCACTCACATCAGGTTGAATGAAGCCGTGTTCACTAGGCAGCAGCATTTCTGAGCTCATATGCTTAGCATGATCGGGCTTACTCATATGAAATTCATTAATGCATGTTGATAAGTGACCTTGAGAAACACTTGCTGGCTGTACAACCTTACTCAAACTTCTCTGCATAGCATGTTCTCCGTCGGAATCATATTTCTCTTGTGGACAGGAAGGTGGCACCTGGTAATTTGATTTTTCAAGTAGAAAAGCATCCATACCATAATGTTGATATCCATGATAATCAGTATCAGGAATCCATGAAAATTGGCCTTCTCTATTTGCACAATTTCTCTCTGAAGCACCGTCTTGAAGAATCCAGTAAGGTTGCTTGCAAGATGCACTTTTCACTTGCTGCTGCACACCGTCCTCAAAATATAGCTTACCATTGCTGGAAGACAAATGTATACTATATCCAGCAAGTGGTCTATCTGACAGTCTATCGTAGTTTAGAAAAGAGGTAGCTGTCCCCACTCTTTCAGATTTTCCAGGACCTTTATGCACGTTTGCATTCATTTTTGCTGATTTCTCAGCAAGTAATTCTTCTTTAAACTTCAGGTTCTTCCATTCAGTAGATAGCAATCGCAGTTTCTGCTGCAATTCAGCAGACACTGAGGCACATTGATCTAGGTGTTCACGAATATTTGGAGAGTTCAACAACTCATCACCCAAAATTTTGAGAAGATGTATCCTCTGCATTAAGTTGAATGAGCATAAATTAGCAACAAAAGGTCTCCATATAAAAAACTAATTATGCAACTCTCTGTCTATTAACCGCAAATGGATTTCTGTCATTAAAGAGAGGTATCCATGTGTCATAATCCACAATCAGCAATAGTACCATTATTATTACACAGGGAAATGTTACTGAAAAGGAACAGTATACCCGTGATCAAAGAGTATGAAAAATCACCATCATATTTATACTGTGTAATTGCATTGATTTTGCTAGAAATTATTATTAAATAGGGACATCAGAAAAACCTTAACAACATGCAACAAAAAAATGTGGCTAAACTTATGAACATTGTCAGAGTCATCAAAGCTCCACAAAGATTGATGAAGTAGATGATAACAACCAAAAAGGTCAACAATCAAACCTCCTCCACGCTGCACTCCCAATAATCTTTCAACCCCATAGCTGTACCTAAATGGGCAAGAGCCTCAAAGAAATTGTGAGTGAACTCTCCTCTGCATCTCTTTTTCTGAGAATGGCCACTGAATTGAGGAACTTGTGTAACACCTTCAGTGAAGCAGTTACCAGTGATACATGAAGGACAATACCAATTTCCTTCAGGTATCCTTCCTAGAGGAGGATTTAAGCAATATGTATGATACCCTGAATCACATTTATCACACAACAAGACACTCTCGTCATCTTTGTCTACTCCACATACTTTACAAACACCTTCGTCCCAAGGAGCTTTTGGAATCTCAATTGAATGCTCAAGGATGTCTTCAATTTCTTTCTTAGCTTCAGAACTTAAGCTTTCAACAGTAGTATAGTCCTTAAATTTCTGGATAAGGGTAAGAACCTGTAAAGAGCATGAACTATTTTAATGATCAAATCGAAGTATAGGATAAAAGAGCATAATTAAAGGGTCATTTGGTTCCACTTTTGTTTTTCTATTGTGACTTTTAGTTTTTGTTTTGTGTTTTTAGTTTTTGTTTTCTTTCAAATAAAAACAAAATTATGTTTGATTATTAATATCAATGTAGTTATTTTTATTACTGACAATAATTAGTAATAATAATTAAATATTAGATAAAAACTTAAAAATAAATTATTTTTAATTAATTAAATTTATGTTAATCTCTTATATAATATTTATTAATAAATCATCAATAAAATTATTTTATTTTATTAAAAAAATAATTAAATCTTATTTATAAATGAATATTTATTTCAAATATATTTTAATTATCAAATCAAATTTTATTTGAAATTTATATATTTTGAAGATAATTTTAATTTAATTACATTTATTAATAATCATTTTATTTTATTACAAATATTAAATACATTATTAAATTAAATTAAATTAAATTATTCATACTTTTTATTAATAATTAATATATTAAATAACATATATTTAGTTAATAGTAAATCGAAATATTAAAAAATAGAAACAAAAACAAAAATCATTTTTTGTAGTTTTTATAAATTTTGAAAACTGGAAATAGTTAAATAACATATATTTAGTTAATAGTAAATCACAATATTAAAAAGATAGAAATAACAAGCAAAATCACTTGAAAACTGGAAGAAACCAAAACTAAAATCAGAAATCAAAAACTCAAACAATCAGGTTATTTTACCCAAAAAAAAGTCCTAAATTATTGTTTCAAAACAACTAAAACAATATCACAATCAATAGCAGCAAGATTTTAGTGTTGGGCATAGTTATGGAAACAGGTATGAGATGACTAGGTCATTAAGCTGTTAGATTTATTGCAAAGTTAACTTGAAAGTTGAATCAATCACAGACCATCTTCGCCTATCTTCATTACCATACTTATTTAAGAAACCAAGAAATCAAATTCCAACCAAAAACACAATCAAGCACATTTTCCAATTAAGGTAAAGGTTAAGGCCAAAGGCCAAAATGTAAAGATAAAAATGGACAATCAACGACAAACACTATGCTGATCTATATCAAAGTATGAAGTGTTATGCCCTTCAACTAGCCATCGATCTTTTAGGCAAGATGGAATAAGCTCAGGTGGCCTAATATATGCAGTCAAATCATAAGATACACTATACACTTCAGTCGATGAACAGGATCATAACCTAGTCTCCTTTCTAACAAACAACGAATATAGACAAGGAAATTGAGAGGTCATGGCTCAATATGAAAAGAATTTCTTATTATGGGATCAAGAAAGATAAGAACAAAGTTGTTGAAAAAATTTTACATGACGGACATGGAAAATGCTTGACGCAGTGAGGATGCAGACTGACCTCTTTTTCATATAGTGCTTCAAAATTCTTTGACAAGGTTTCAGCCAAACAGACCAAATCATCCTGATCAGCATATGCAGAACGAATATGATGCCAAAGCTGACAAACGATAGGTCATATTTTAGATAAGTTGCAAAATCACCAAAATTGCTAAGTTGTATTGCATTAAAGCTTCATAATAAATTTCAAGTGCATAATTTCTCCTGCAAGACAAGGGGGAAAAAAGTAGTAAAAGGATCCAGTTTATAAGGCTTTACCTCCCTCACATCCTCTAGGAAAGCTTCATGTGAACCATTATAAGCCCCAAACGTAAGCCTCAGATCAATAGTTCTGAAATCCAAAGGATGAGATACAATTGTAGCAAATCCAAGAAAGCCCTCATCATCATTGTCAGAAGATTTAAGAAATGTTCTTGCCAGTAAGTTACAGAACACCTTTTCTTCATCTGCTGCTGCAGCACATCGAAGCACTCTCTGGCATTGTTTCATGATCACATCAGATAAAGTGCCACTATGCTTACTTTTTCTCTTTCGAATAGGTTTCTGCTGCTGGTTTTCACCACACACATCTGCCAGTAATGATATAACAGCTTTCTGTAATCAATCAGCAAGAAAGACTTCAGTCCAGCATCAACTACATGGTCACTATAATAAGAATATTCAAAAGAAAAGCTAATGACTTGACGAGTTTTGAACATCGTGAAACCTTTGATCTGGAAGGCCATATATATCCTTTACTGTAATGGTGTAGTGATACTTTGAGGTAGTTGTTGACAAAAAGGGAAGTTAGAAAAGAACATTAGTAAAAAAGACAAGCAACATTTTATCTTTTAATAAAATAGAAGCAAAAATTGTGATGCAGAAGCGTATTCTATTTTGATGTCTATGTAATGCTTATTGGATAATGGTGAATTAACTGTTCTGAATCTCAGTTGCTTGCAGAGACTACAACGTAATCCCTACATCACATTGTAGGCTAGTATGATTTTGTCATGCTTTCAATGCTCATAAATATTTGGATAAAAGCAATAAAAAGTGAATCATTTGACTTTTTGGTGCCCCAACCCTCAACCTGACCAATCCAAAAAGAAGAAAAGGGAAAAGATAAGAGAAAAACCCATTCTTAGAAAACAGAAGGGCAGTTATCCATGGCTGACCTTTCTATTAAAGAAGCAGGATAGTGAAGGAAAGAAAATTGAAACGACTGTAGTTAGATGAAACTAAGGCATTGATAAGTAAGTTGTGCGGTACATTTTGTAGTAAAAGATCATTGAATGCCTTTTTACAAGCACTTTATTCTGCAACTCAATTTGTCAGTTACGGGTCTTATCATGTGCCTGTGAACACATTTAGATCCACTTAAACATCTGGATTTCCCCTAACCCAGCCTTGGCTTCAACTATAGGTAATGTAGCATAAGGATTCTCTCATCTTATCAGAATTAATTTTTGGGTCCCAAGGAGGGGTTGGGACAGCATTATATGATCAAAACTTGATGACATTTTGAACAATCAGATTAAAAGATATGAATTATTTTAGCATGTGGTACACAAAGTATATGAGGAAGCAGTCAAAAACTATAAACCTAATGTAATCCACGTACACAAACAATAAAATTTCAATAGCGACCAGTACTGCCCATATCATACCTTGGTAGGTCCTGAAGCATTTCCTTTGTAGACTTCCTTGCTAATCGAATGCTCTAAAATCTTCTTTGCCCAATCGGGTGGATTTCTTTCCAATGCCTCATAAACACACTTTCGGATCCTCGCTCCCACATTTGTCGGTAGCTTTCTAACAGGTTCCAGCACTTGTGCCCAATCAGGTATTTCCAGATCATTGGTGGTAACATTTTTATTACCACCCAACGCATCTGGTTCATTGGCATCCATACACAGATTGTCATTTATGCATTTTGATGATCCAAAGATTTGCTTTGTAGCCTCTGCAAGCAGCTGAGGATCAGAACAATTAATGCACCATTATCCAATAAGCATTAAGTAGACATCCAAATAAAAAGCCAAACCAAGAAAAGCAAAAAAATGACAAATGGAGCCTCACTCTGTGAAGAAACCAACACTAAAGTATGAATTCTTTTGCCAAAAAGGGGCTTTAAATATATATGCAATGGCATATTCTGTGGCGTCCAAATTCAGAAATTATGACACAAATATACAAATGCATCAACCCTGGCATATTCAATTCATTGACAGAGCTAGTTACTTTTCAACCATACAATTGCTCTTTGGTAGTTGACTTAGATGCTCTTAGGACTTTCCATTTGAGGGTTCAACATGCAAGCAAATGGTAATCATACCTTCAAGGGTCCAACACAGAAATTCCAAGACAAGTTCTAGCTTGGATGCTTATTGATGTACTTGCTGTTTGTATAAATCCGTAAGTCCTAAGCTTGTACTGTTTTCTATCTATAACCACGCATTAGTCCAATTATCCTGCATGTCTTAAATTAATCATGTCCCTATGAGCCCAGAAATTAATCCACCTACCCCATATTGTAAAGCATAAAAGAAAGGTGCTAGTCCACATGACCAATCCAAGGATGCTACAGTTAGAGCAATTTGGGTTCAAAGTTGAATTTAATATCTTTACAATTATAGATATAAAAATATAGATACGATGGAATACTCATAGCACAGCAAACTTGAAACTAAACCAAATTTAAGAATAGCATTTTGCACTTATAAATTAAGTACACCATGAACAGCTTGACCCTAGCTCAATAACTTGTTGCCACTTAATCACCAGCCAAATCAAGCAAAAGCTAGGGTTACCATCACGATTTAAATTTGGCTGTAGAGACATGAAAAATTGCATGATGAAATTGGAAATCAATTGCAACTAGAATAAGTAGTTTGATGTGTCTTTTCTTTATCAATGTTAAGATTGAACTATAATGTTAGGGCTAAATCAGGATTTGGCTATTTGGCATCAAACCCAATGGAATCAAGACGGTGAATTACATGAGAATCCATTGTATTTGGAATTGTACATATCATAAAACCTACAAGTTATATTTCAATACAATGCTACCTACAAATGGCAACTAGAATAAGCAATCAAATCTGTACATTTTTATTTACGCGTAAGTTTTTCCACACAACTATCCATTACGATAATACAAAAGGTCATGAAAAGAAATAGAGACCACAAAGTTTCACCATTCACCCAATGCCATGAAACTGCAACCTAATTAAAGAGCACACATCATCATCCTCAGCCGGGCAATTCATTTTGTAGGTTAACTTAAAAATCTATGTTAAGACCAAGAAAATAGTTAAGGCAGCTACCATGAATACCTATATCAGGATCAACATGCAACACTTATATTTTAGATATATGAAGAAAGATTTAAAAAAACGGAGAATTATTGTTACAAAAGCTAGGAAATGAAAGCCAATCTACCAGTGCATCTGCTTCCATTTCAGCAACTCCAAGAGGTGAACCCCCTAGTGCCCGAGTATCACCATGTAAACAACGCAACACTTTACAACCATCACGGTTCAAAATTTCCACAGAATCAAGGTTACCCTCCATGGATGCAAGAGTTAATATGTATCTTCTAGCTAATTCTGGCCAAGTAAGTTCATTCATTGGAAGTAAATCAAGCATCATTTTCTTTGGAAAAATCAAGTTGTCGGAATCTTTTTTCCTCCTCTTCCTTGACTTAGATTCCCCAGTTTCAACAGAAGGATCTATAAGAGCTGACAGCTTGGATTGTAGCTCAGAAAGTAGTACTCTCAACAGTGAGCAGTGGGCTGTAGTCAAAATTTTACCAGCAGATAAGCTGTTCAATGATCCTTCTTCTTCTACCAATGCATGTTGACTTGTTGAAGGACAAGAACTTCTTAGAGGGGAGGAGTAACAGCAGATGAGTTCCTCTTCAAGCTCCTCGAATGACAACTGTTTTTCCAGCCCCAAAACTTCAGAAAAGCGACAAAGTAACTCCCACGACTAAACATTGGAAAAAAGAAATAACCAAATCATCAAAGATCAAAAACAGTTCTGGAATATGATCACAAATTAAAGTCAATAGCCCATACCTGCAGAACGTCACCAATCAAATATGTCGGAATCCTTGAGCTCAAAGGCTTTCCAGGAGGAGAAGAAACCTTCCTAAATAGGTTGTCAGCCACCTGATTAATTTGGTTTCTACATCCACTGAACATATTATCTCTTTCTTTACCACCTTGTGCATCACTTTTCCTCTTAACTACTAGAAACCCATCCTCAACAGTTTGCAATTTTGAATTCTGAGTTCTATTGTTCAGTAACGTATAATCTGAACAGTAAACAATACCTGGGAGATGCTCTATTAGTTCTTGGACAAATTCTACGTCCAGTCCAAACCTATCCTGGTTCAACCACTCCATCAATGTTTCACAACTAGCAATATGCTGATTATTGCATTGGATATATTGAGGAATATTCACAGGCCCAGATCTGTGACAAAACTTGGCCAATGAAATAGTATATTCAGTTGCTTCACTGTTCTCAACTCCACAGGGTGACTGCCACCAATATCCATCATGTGTGCAACAAAACTTGCATATACCATTTTGCAGGAACGACTGATGGCAAGCACTCACAAGATTTTCAGATACCTTTCTCCACACTGAAGACGATGATCTGCCTTCCACCATGAATTCACCAATATCATCAACTAGGATTTTATTATTGGGAACTAGTTTCCCTAGATTTTGAGAAGTAGAGTTGTTACTTCTATGACAACAATCTGCAGACTGAAAGTTAAAGATTTCATTTGAATTAGTTCCAACATCAGAGAAAATATTAGAATCCAGAAGTGGAGGACTATTGTCTAAGAACATTGTGTCAACATTCATATCCTCTTCATCATCTGCAGCCAATGTGGCATCAAGTTTGTTGTCAACAATGGTAGAATCCGGCCTGTATAATAGGGTTGACCCAATTGGAATAGACTGAGCAGAACATGGATATCGTTGGACCCTAAAAATTGGACCTGAATTTCCTCCATCTAAGACGTCACATACAAAAAGAGATCTAGTAATCTTATCATGCCAACAGGACTTGTAGCCCACAGGCCAGACCTGGTTGGTGTTATGATAGAAGGGTCGTGGATCAATCTTCCCAAGTGAAAGAATGAAAAAATCTTCGAACTGGACTGGAAATCCATTCTGGAATTGCAAATAATATCTTAGTTTTTACAGCATGGTCATACATCAAATTCAAAATATACAAAGATAGTCTGGTGTTTCTAACAACGTGAGAACATAAGGGATAAAAGAAAATGTTCACACTGCTCTCAAATTAATAAATGCATGCATGCTGACCTTCAATGGAGAGGAGTCAGAGATACCAGTTTCCTTTGAGCTAACTGCCATGACTCGTGAATCACTTCTAGGCACAAAGGCATCAACATCACTGCTCTCTATTCCAAAAGATAAACTCCCAGCCAAACTGCTCTTCAGATTTTCTTGACATTCTTGAAAGTCCTTGGTTTTTGAAAAGATTAAGGACTCCTTTCTTCTCTGAACATGCCACCTGTTCTGTATCAAAGCAAATCTATCACTACTGTCCTGAGGTATAAAATTATGGCTATTCCAGAGCAACTCAAGATCGTAAGCAACATCAGATACTGACTCAAACTTATTTCCATCAGGTGAACAGTAAACTGCAGTGGTTTCACTTCTCCTCTGACAGTAAAAGAATTCCACACCCCAGCTATCTTCCAGTACGTCATGACTATGTAAAACTAATTCTTTCAAAGAGAGCAAAACCCTTATAAAGTCTAATCATCTTCCCCAAAACTACAAATCATAACATGTCATGGGGGCACTAAATGATAAGCCAACGGTAGACTATCAAACACAGCATGGTTTCTACAAATCAGAAAAGATGAAAGAAGTAATTGACTCAGGACCACATTTTGAGCAGTGACATGATACATATATAAACCCCATCCACCCACCTCGACAGCACCCTAGGATACTCGAAAACCCTTATAAGCATGAGATGATAGACTAATTGAATTTACTTAGCACAGCTACCAAAGAAAACAACTCAACTATAAATTGAATTAACTGCCAGATCCAATTACTCTCAGTTAGCACAGCTACCAAAGAAAACAACTCAACTATAAATTGAATTAACTGCCAGATCCAACAGTCTCATTTTTATATAAGCATTGAAAATAAATGTGCATTAACTTCTCATTAAGGGTTTTCTATATAGATATGTGATTAAACTCTTCACAATAATTTTGTTCAATAAACAATGCTGGATTGTGAAGGCCCTAAAACAAAACAACAACCACAGCTGCTTCCAACTGAATATTTGCAAGTTATATGCATACATGATTGTTCACATTAGTTACAAAGAACATCAAGAAAAAGTTTTTTATCTCATATAAACCTATCGTTTTGAACTGACAGGCCCTGATTTCATCAAGGCAAAATTTGGATACACTAAATATAGTTACATATGTACAATGTGAAACGGGGTTGTAAAATTAATTCCTGCATAGATTCTCAATTAATTTATCCCCTAAACCCAAGTAATATGCAAACCCTCTAATTCAAGCAACCGAATTGCCCCATAAAAACTATGAAACAACGATCCAAATTGATCTATAAATTTGGTCAATTAGTTGTTTTCAGCCAATGATTTGTGCGGACAACCTGAAGCTGAGTTCAATTATAACTATTGCTTACTCCAAAAACCAGGGGTATAAACAAGAAAGTTTTGTGTTTCATTTTTCTGGCAAGTTTTTAGGTGTAGTAATAATAAAGAACTAACATGCATCTTTAAACTAAAATCCTCGAGCAAAATAACAATGTTTCGAGGCAAAAAAAAGAAAAAGAAGAATCATAACAACATAATATCAAAATTAAAAAAGTTAAAAAGAGTATATTAGTGAGTTACTATAATTAAACCAATTTTTCAAATGAAATTAAAGATTATTTAACAAGAAAAACAAAAAAAAAGAAAAGAATAACCAACCCGTTATTATTCACCAATTCACTACCATCTTCTCCCTCTGCGTCGCTGGGCAACGCATTCATGTCCAAAAGCACACCTTTGCCTTTACCTTTACCTTTACCGCCTCCCTCTCCGGAAACCCCCGAAGTTGCATCATTTCCGGCCACCGCAACCTCTCGAGGAGAGCAAATAGGCGGCTCATTAAGATCAATGTCGAAAACCGTCGAACGGCCTCCCTCAGAACTGCCGTTGAGGTCCATCTACCCTCCGTCAAACAACAGATTCCAGCGCCGAGTTGGAATTCCGACTGCGAAACCTCACGAGCATTATAGTATAGTGACTTGCAGGGCCGAGTTCGAGAACCGCAGGATCGAAGTTCTCAAAACGACACAACCGAAGCGGACCACAGAATGAGCGAGAGAGGAAGAGGTTTAGAAGAGAAGTGAGAATAGTTTTGAAAGCTTTGGATTGTGTTTGTGTAGAATCGAAGCTGAAAGGCTACGGGGGTGGTGGGTCTCTCTCTCGGGACTCGCGAAAGAAGCCGAAGACGTTGTGCGAAAAGACAGAAGTGGACCCCGAGATATTAGATATACGGCGGCGTTTGGGTGGTGTTTGTAAGTAAACAGTTTGCTGCTACTACGACAGATGGTCAATGGCCATTGGGGGCTAAAACGGGTGTTTCTCAAATTGAGGGGCAATGTAAGCAAACAACAGATGTGGGTGGGTTTGTTCTGTCTCTCTCCTCGTGACTGGTACCCGTCGCGAACCATGTTTCTCTGCCAAACGTTTAGATTTAGTACGTGACTTAACGTACAGGTACAGTATCCCAAAACAACCTAAATTCTATAACACTATTGTAGTTGGAACTTGTAAGCATAACCCTTTTTTATTTTTTATTTTTTATTTTTAGTTTTGATTGCTCACGAGGTGTCTTGTAAGGGTCCCAATTATGATAATGTACCTTTAAGACATTCACTTTCAAACTAATCCCCGCTTGAGTTAAGTAGGCCCCTTACGGAAGACAAAGCTCTGGCCAAGTATTTTATTTTTGGACGGGAGAAAAATGAAAACTAAACTGAGACTGCGAGAATCTATTCCTATTCCAAGGCTTGAGCTCTGCATCATTAAAAGCGTGTAAGAAACGGTGGCACTTATACCGTCCGTAACAACAGGTGGCGCTTGGGAGAACATACGTTACCAGGTAGTGGCTCGAGGAATCTGTAACCGTCCCGAAAGGTAAGATATTGCGTGTCTTTCACGGTTTAATCCAGTTTGTTTTTGACCGCCTTTTATCTTGGCCACCGACAGCCAGTGAATGTTTTTGCAAGAGCGGACATGGCAGTCAAGAATGGAACTGAACAAGTATTTAACATATCTATGTTGACTGACTAGTAACCCCGGAAGTAGACCCGGTGAGCGTCAATTATGAGGGTTGAGTTTATGTATTGCCAATCTGATTCAGTTGTCACATACAATACGTTATTATTGACCGCTGATTGAGATTCCGCCGTGCTCAGGTTAGGAATGATTGGGCTATATGGTTAAGAAGTCCAATACGTTATTATTGACCGTTGATTGAAATTCCCCTCTGCTCAGGTTAGGAATGATCGGCCTATATTCTTAAAAAGTCCAAGCCCATAACCAGAAGATTTTCCACGAAATTCAGAACATTTAATGCACACCACAGACAGCATATAATCAACCAGCCCCGCAGCAGAAAAAGTTCCAAGAACCTGGGAGTCTAATCACAATTAATATATACTAGGACACAATAGACTTACATTCCAACCCCAATCAGACATGTGGGTCTCTGCAGTGCCTGCACTCAATGGTTAGTTGGCGCTAAGGGATTCTTCAACTCTTGAGCAGGTTGGTGGGATCTCAAATAACCCAAAACCAAGCTACAACCGATCCAAGTGCCAAACCAACAACTAGGAATAGCACAATGACAATCCCAGCAGTCTCTGCATGTTGTAGCTGGACAGATTTGGGAGCCAAGATCATCAAAACACTAGTCAGATAACCATTAGTGAGGCCCAAAAGGCATGTTAGTATTGTCACTGGTATCTCCGTGCGGAAGAATTTTGGACCATGTATGCAACCTAAGAAAAGCGGATAAAAGAGCAATCTCGCGACACACCCACCAATGGCAACTTTATCATTCTCAAGGAGGTAAACTGCAGTCAAAGACTTGCCAACAAGGTCAAATACATTGTAGCTAGTTATGAGAAGGATCGAATACCAATCCTTCAGGATTGCAGAGTGCACATCCTCTGTCACATACCCCGGAAATATCGATAATGTCACCACATATATGAGGACAACTCCAATCCCATACCATTTGACAGTCCCCACAATTTCCCACAATGTTGATCTCCAGCGAGCACCCGTCAGGGAGCCTTTCTCATCTTTTCCCTCATTAACAGCCACAGTTTTCAAATCTTTATAGTACCTAATCACTGGTAGTCTATGAGCAAGGTTGTAGAAAACAATGCATATAGCCATAACAACTATCCCAACAGCAAAATAAAGGTTTGCACTTTTTCTCAGGCCATGTGCATCTTGCGTATATACAGCTTTGGTTAAGATCCTAAGAAATGAAACCAGGACACCTGCATTCAGGAACTTTAAAAGTTACAATCACTTAAAAAATTTCTCCACCCTATCTATTAAACATGAATAAACTAATTTTAAGTGATGCAACAGATCAAAAGCAAACCTTTCACACATCATAGACAACTGCTCAGCTCTACAAGCAGAACACAGAAGTGTCTTTAAATAGGTTAACTAGGTTACTTTGACGACCATCCAATTGAAACAAGCATCGGTTACACAATGGGATTACAGCCAGAGAATATCCTAAAGTAGTGGGAAGCATCAAATACCCTAGAACTTAAACTGTCTATCCAACTCAATAACACAAAAAGTTTCAAACACTAAGCCAAATTCATTAAAGAAGACAATTCAAGTCAAAGCAAAGAACTATCAAATTACCAGAACCAGCAGTGCCAGCAACAATAGCCTGCATATACCGCTTCGGCAACTCTCCGGCAGACCCAACAAGCCCACCTTGAACAAGCGCATCCGCCACACCCGAAAGAGCCACGGCCGTGACGGTCACATAAAACCCATCATACAACCCAACCCGACCCTTTATATAGACCGCATCCATAATCGGAACCACAAGCAAAGACACAACGAACAACGCAAGACCAGAGTTGATTCTAACATAAGCATCAGATCTGTGAGCGTAGAACACGATAACCACCAAACATAGGAGACCCACAAGCATATACGAAATGGCGAAGATGCGGTCGACGGAGACCCCAGGATATATGTAGGAGAAGTAATCAACGGCCGTGATAAACGCGTTCCAGGGTAAAAGGAAGCCGACGCCGAGAGTGAAGTAGATGATGTAGGCCAAGTGGAACGCGTCTTCTGGGATTTTCCGGAGAGGCTCAATGGTGGGGTCGTCAGTGGAGGCCCGGAGGAGGCGAGAGGATTCGGTGTCCGGTCCCCATTGATCGGAGCTTTGGTCGGTGACAACCATCGGAAAAGTATAGGTATGGACTGGTTGAGAGTAGAATATTTAAGTAGCAACTACTTGAATATTTAATGTTTAATATGTAACGTTTGTGCCATGACAGATAATATTTAATGTTTAATATGCACGCGTATTTTTAAATGTGTTAACCAAGCCGATTTCTTGCAGCTTGGTTGACATATACTGAGTTTAGTGAATTTGTGAAGACTAGTTGGGAGCTACATTCTCAGCTATCTTATTCTCTCTCAAATTTGACGGCTAAACTGAAAGTCTGGAATTCTGTTAAAAACAAGTTATTAAACAGGATTGCTACTGTGGAACATGCACTGGATACACGCCCATCAATTGTTTTGATGAACACATATAATGAACT
>JAOTIZ010000003.1:11986131-12002148 GCA_027123425.1 Erythroxylum panamense
TGATTTGTGACAATTACTGAGTTCTGTGATGGCATGAGATATTGCAAATTGTTATATGATATTTGAATGTTACTGTGTTGTGCTGTACGCAATCTGCGTAATGCATGATTTGAGTGAACCATCAATGATGGTTTCTCGCTGAGTTCGCAAACTCACCCAACATTGCAATTATTTTTACAGGTTATGGAGAGTACCCCGTTAGACAAACGGGAGTATGTCTACTGCATGCCAGTCGGAGATTAGGGTCGGGATCAGTTCACGTCTACATTAGTATTATTCTATCTTTGTATAAGTTTGTATTTCCGCAAATTAGTGCTTTTATGTCAGTGGGTCCTAAATGGACGAAAGCCGTAATTGTAATATGATTTCTGAAAGTGTTCACTTATCGCGGACCTTTCTATGATTGGAATTGTGATATGAATGAAAATAATTTTGAACTAAAGTGTATCCAATTGTTTATTGAATTCCGCGCTTACGATGATCTCAAAAATGTTTTAAAAATGACATACTGAGTTTTGAACTGTAATTGAGTGTTCTAGCATACCATCCTCGTGAGGCACGAGCTCGGATATCACCCACGATGTCGAGTTTGGGTCTTGCGGGAGTGGGACGCTACAAGAACAAACTGGAGCTTACTCAAATATACATTATCCATATTTAAACCTCAAATATATATTATTCATATTTAAACAAAAATGATCTTAGTATCCAATTTTTATAAATGAAGTTATCTCATATCGAAAATAAGTACAAGAACACAAAAAGAAATTATTTTTGAAAAAAAACATTGGATATCAAACATATGCATTTTGTCAAATACTTGGTATGCATTAACCTCTTCATCCCTAATTCAAGACAAATTCCCAATCTTTTTCCATTATTTTCCAACAAATACAAAGCCCATTATTAACAATGAGTAATTAACAATCAAAACCAAACACAAACTCCATTTGAATCAAAAATATCATCCACAGATTGTTATTCATCGGAGAAAGGAGAGTAAGGAGAAAAGGACAATACCTTCGGTTAAGACCACTGGAGAAGACGACACCGGCGATGCAGGACCTCCACGACAATAGCACAGCTCCAGACGACGATGATGGAAGTAGACGGAGGTGACAGATCGACGGAGATGAGGAAGATGACTCAGGCGCACTTGCACACGGGGAGGGGGGTTCGGGTGGTTTAAAACGCAACAAAACGTCATCATTTTAGTTTAAAAAAACAAACAACGTCATATTGGTTATGTTTTAAACGTTTATAACTTAATATAAACGACATCGTTTGGATTTAAACCAAAAGACGTTGTTTAAATTTAAACCAAACGATATCGTTTTGGTTATGTTTTAAACGGTTATAACTTAACGTAAACGACGTCATTTGGATTTAAACCAAATGACGTCGTTTGGGTTATGTTTTATACATTTACAAAAATAGGAAAATCAATGTCGTTTCATTTAAATCCAAACGGTGTCTTTTTCTTCAACAAACGAAGAGGTTCTTAAGTTAACCAAAACGAAGTCGTTTTGAGATAACCAAACGACGTCGTTTTCGTTGAGTTGGAAGATGACAAATTACAACAACATTTACCGATGAATTTTATACCGCCGCTAAAGTTTATTTTCTAACCGACATTGTCGACGCATATCATTTTTTCATCAGTAATTATCGATGGAAAATTTTCAGCCACTAAACTTCCATCGCTATTATGTTCTTTTCTTGTACTAACTAAATACAAGAAAGCATTGAATGACAGTCTCAAAATTCTAAAACTATTGATTAGAGTTAGGCATATCTGGATACAATGGGTGATAGAGACCATCGTAGAAGGATATTCAGCTTAGGTTTATTTACAAATACATGTTATTCACAATCCTCCACAACCTCTACAGGTAGATCTTCACATCAAATAAAAGAGTCGTTCAGCTTGAGAACATAGTAGAGAAGTTGATAGAGTGCATAACCTAACTCCATAATGAGGTGGACGAGTGAAAGGGGAGGGACAGGACCTCATTACAGCAGTCAGAACATCCACCTTCACTACCTACATAGCTTTTGGATAAGTGAATGTATTTGATAGTCTGCACCTCTTAAGTTTTTACATGAATTCTTAATTTACAGTTATTTTCAAGATACATATTCATGTACATTATAATATTTTATTATATTGCCAATGAGAATGATGTTTACTTTATATTTATCAATTAATATTATATTATTTACATAAATTAAATATACAAAAACGTCAAAACATTATAAAGAGAAAATTAAGGCAGGAAGCAAGAAATGATAGTTAAATTTTATCATAGCTATATTTCCCGATAGAATTATAATATTTCATCGGTAAAAATTTTGCGATGGATAATGCTTTCTGTCGGTAAATTTAGTGACGGGCATATAATTTATCATCGATAAATTTATCAACAGAATATTGTAACTCCGTCGCTAAATTTACTGGCAGATATATAACATTTCGTCGCTAAATTTACCGACAGATTCTTATTTCCGTTGTTAAAATTTACCTACAATCGTTCCTCCGACAACTCTTTCTATCGATAATTTCCATTTCTAAATTTATTTTCTAACAGAAAATCTTTATTCTTCATCGATCATTTGCCTCGCTAAAACCTATTTTTCTTGCAGTTTTTCAAGTATTACTTGTCGATGATATAGACAAGCAATCACGAGCAATGAATACTTAACGATTAATCATATAAATATGATATAGACGAGTAAACAAGAGTTACGAATACTTAATGATTAAACAGTGTATGAATGAAAAACCAAGGGAAGTGAAAGAAGATATAATAGCTAAGGTCAGAAGGCGATGCATTGGAATCAGCAGCCGGCAGGTTTGTCGTTTTCACCCGAACATATGTGTTTGTCTCGACCTCTAAATTACAGAAAAACATGATTAGCCAGCGTTGAAAATGCCATGAATGTATCGTGTCATAGCTTTCTTTTTGTCAACTTTCAATAACTAATTTTATCTTGGCAACAAACGCCCGCCTACTCCAAGTGTCGTCTGCATCGCTCTTTCCTCCAAGAAGGAACTTGATAAGAAGTTTTAAGTTTTCACACCACTTAAAAGCCATATGTCTCCTGGACGTTTCCAGTTATCTTGGGAAGTGCAAGATACCCTTTCCTTCTCCTTCACTTTTATGACCATATTTACTTGTCAAACTGTCTATGGTTGGCCTTTTCCAGTGAAGCCTTATTCTGCAAGCCGGCTTATATTCTTTTTCTTCTTAGAACTGAAACACTTATTCTAACGTCGCAGTTTCTCGTCTTCAGAATGTTCGATGTTCTAATATTTTCTACTTATATTCAAAGCAGTTTCTGTCACGAAATTTCAGATTCCAGTGGTGTACGTTTGACTATTTGAGATCCTTCTTAGGAGATAGAGAACAGGAGAGAATCCATTGTTTCGCAGATTGAATGTTTCACGTTAGATTCTTCTGTAATCTTTGTAAATTATATTAGATAGAGAGGCAAGATCATTTTAATACATTCCACTCTATCCTTAAATCAGAATGTCCTGAACGGAACCAACTTACATGGCTAAGCCTGTCCTGAATTTCTTCATGTCAACAAAGCTGAAGTGTATTACACTTCTCTTGTACATCGCTTCTGTGTTTGATTTCTGTATATTACCGGATTTTGTATCTTCCCAATTGGTTGACACAAATTGTATCCTTGATATTCAACTCTCTTCATCTGCAAATAGCTCAAATTATGGTGGAGGCAACTGGGGTGGCTTTATTGAGAGCGGTCAGTGTGAAGATGTTTTTGATGAATACTTGTACGCATTGGGAAAGAGGGCCAAGCAGACTAGCATAGTATTCTTGAATTCGACAGAACAAAAGAATTGCTTGCTTTCATTGGAAACTGCTAAGAATGATGTTTTGAACTGTGGCATTCAGAAGCTAACAAGTGGAGATGATGCCTGCTCCAGCTATACCACAATGGATGTTTCTAATAAACTAGGAGGTCAATTGAAGAATTTAGGTACAGCTTGTAGCCTCACAGAGTCCAAGGGCATTTCCGATCAGGGTTGCAAGTCATGTTTGAGGACATGGGAGGAGATCGGCACATCATCAGAAAAGGAGTTGAACTCAAGCTATGAAGCTGGTATCTGTAGGTTCGCAGCTTTGGTAACATTGACAAGCAGTCTAATTGACGATAGAGAAAGGCTACAGAAAATTTACAAATGCCTGGCCAAACAGAATCTTAACGAAGGTAATGTAGTTTCGAATGCTACAAACATCAACACGTTTTCTTCGTTAGCAATTCTACTATAGTTGTCTGTTCTTTCTTGTTCTTCTCTTTGATTTACCAGGTCGATCCATACAATTCAGCCAGAAACGCCGATGGTACTAACTCTGGTTAATGTATTTATTTCTTTCCCAGCAATGGAGCTCTCAGACAAAGCTAGCAATGGTATTAGCAGGAGTAAAGGTGAACTTACCAACTAGAATCACGATTTCTGTTGAACTTTTAATGCCTGACTACTTCCACTCTCAGATATAACTCCTGTACTCGTTGCCAAAAAGAATAAAGATATGTTCACATTCTTTATCTGATCAACTTTCTTGATGGCAGCAGGTATGGTTTTCATAGTCATTGGTGTAGTTGGAATTCTGGTAATGGTCTTCATCGTATTTTTGCTATTGTTTTACAAAAGATGGATGCACAAAGTTCGGTCAGTCAGGAGAAAAGGTACTTTCTGATGACCAGTTAATCCTAATTACAAGGATAGGTAAGATTACAGCTTTTAATTGTTCTTGTTGCTTTATTTGACAGCACCATTTGCTTCAAAGTACTCGGACGTCAGATTTCTCAAATTTTCACTTCAGGAAATTTACTCGGCCACAAACAGATTAAATTCTTCAAATTACGTAGGCCAAGGCGTGGCCGGTAAGGATTCTGCATGATGAAGTCTACTTTGATTGGTTAACCTGAAAGAGAAACAAGATTGCACAGATAGATCTTCTTTTGTCATTCTTTTGCAGGAAAGGTTTACAAAGGTATACTATCAAATGGGGAGCATGTTGCAGTTAAGCACATAATCGACGATGGACATTTAGAAACGTTCTTCAGGGAAGTTACAAGTCTATCTCAAGTTAGGCATCCAAATCTTGTAGATTTGATTGGATTTTGTAGTCTGAAAGAAGAATGTTACCTGGTTTATGAGCTATGCCACAATGGCAATCTATCAGAGTGGCTATACGGTAGCCTTCTTTTCTTCCATTCTTAAACATTTCCTTTGCCAGTTTCATTACATGGAGAGCCAGTTAATAATGTGAATGAACAACACAACAGGGAAGAAGGGGGTTCTTTCTTGGATCCAAAGACTTGAAATTGCAGTTGATTGTGCCAGAGGTCTCTGGTTTCTCCACAACTACCCAGAAGGTTGTATTGTTCACCGTGACATTAAGGTAGAGGGTGTACCTGAGACATATATATATCTACATTAGGATATCTCTGATCTGCTTTTGCATTGACAGCCCACCAACATTCTCTTAACTGCTGAATTTCATGCAAAGCTCTCAGACTTTGGGTTATCAAAAGTAATGGATGTGGGTCAGTCTTTTGTAAGCTCAGAAGTGAGAGGTACATTTGGTTATGTTGATCCCGAATATCAAAGAAACCGCCACGTAAATGCTAAAGGGGACGTTTACAGTTTTGGGATTGTGCTACTGCAATTGCTCTCAGGACAGAAGGTTTTCAATCTGAACAGCAACGGTCCAACACAGCTACATAAGCTGGTAAGAATCAAATGAACAATCAATAATCAATCTCTGCACTAGGCTTGTCCCTGATACATTTCTCCATTTCGCAGGCAAAATTTCTTGCAAGAGTTGGTAACATGATAGAATTTGCAGATCCTAAACTTAACGGGGAGTACTCGGTGGAAGCTTTTGACCAGGTACTTAAGCTAGCCTTGTCATGTACAGGGCCTAAATCAGAAAGGCCATCGATGGAGCAAGTGGCACTGAAATTAGAAAACGCTCTCGACATGTCAATTCAAGTTGATAATTCGTTTACTTGTGATCAAGCATCAATCTCGGATTACTCTGAAACAAGCAGTATTGTAAGTGTAAGATAACAGATTGTTTGTTTTAGTTGCAAATCACGGAGAGGAGGGTCTCTTACCAGTTATGCCATGTCCACATTGTTAACAACTCCTTACGCAAACCAATGCGTCACCTTCTACGTTTTTTTTTTCCAAATTTTATGATACCATTTTTCTGTTATTCGCGCTGAAACGTAGTTTTATAATTCATATATCGCACAGGCTTGGCTGCAACAGCAACACCCCTCGGTAATCTCTACAACTACTTTCTTTGTTGTTTTCCTTTGTTTTTTTTGTTACACTTTATTCGTTCTGCTTAAATTTCTATTTTCTTCCTTGCAAGTTGTTTGGATGTTTTGTCAATTGTTCTGTTCAAATTGCTAGAACAGGACAGGATGCACAGGAAATTCTTTTTTTTGTTGCCTTTTTAGGAGGGTCTTAATTATGAGAAGGTACTTTTAAGTCATCCACTTTTAGATTAATTTTTGCTCGAATCAGGTAGGTTCTTTATGGGAGGTAAAGCTCTGACTCTAAATTTTAAACGGCTGTATATATAAGGACGGATTAAACCCGTAACCTCACTTAAATTAGGAGAGCCCCTTATCAACTCACCTGCGTCTTAAAGTTCGGATGGACAGAAAATTCTACGTTAACACTACTGTACCCGTACCAGATTTTTTAATGTCCTCTACCTCTACGTCAACATGAGTCCTGCTTTTATTGGAGATTGTCATGTCTCAACGTCTCAGATCCAGCTGCGACGCTTCTGGCAAATCAAATCATTTCATTACGTTTTTAATGAGGAAAAGCAATCCACCAATCTAATCACGACCAAAGTTGGCCTTTAATCATAGAATAGACAGATCAAATCAAAATTTCTTTGTTTTTTTGTTTTTTTGTTAATTTTATTTAATTTTTTAAAAAAAATTAAAATGAATAACTGTTTTAGGGAAAGCTTGGACCAACTGCTAAAAATTACAAGGAAAAGCATTTGTATATTGATGAATCTCTTCGGACTTAAGTAAGAAGCTTTATACACTAGATAAGTTGACTTGATTTAAGATAATTTTCACATATTTTAAGTAAAATAATTTACTTTTTTAAAATTTTGTAATATCATAAAATTCTTTTTAAGTAATTTACGGAAATAAAAAAATAAAAATTAATAAAATCACAAAAAAGGGTAATGAACTGCCAAATGTAGTTACATTAGAGTTGATGGTTATTGCCATAAACATTAATCTTTATATCATAAGATGCAAGAGTTGTGAATTATGATCATGCTTAATGTCATTAAATTTTGGCCATCGCTCAACGAGAATTTTCATATGGTCATTTTAGGAAAAGGGTTCACATCAAAGATGAACAGGCTACAGCTACTTAAGAATCGATAATAAACCTGTCCAGAAAGAAACCTGTGAAATGAAAGTCTGAAAACGAGTCGAATAAATGCCAGAATAGACGCTCTTGTATCGCATGCCATGCAAGAAGATCGTGGAGGAGCCATATATTCCCAAGTCAACTGGAAAGAAAAGGACATGAAGTAAACGAATTCATCACGCTGGTGCAAAATACCCTGGAATAGTTAAATCTTTCCATATCACCCTCTCCAATCCCATCAAGAGACCAATAAAATGTTCAACTTCAAGATCTACCGTGGACCACAACTAAAAGGAAGTGGCAGAGTTCAAAATCCAAATGTCCTCTATGGAAGAAAGAAACTCTGTCACTGTCAATTTCATGGTCCTAACGTTTAAACAGACCCACTAGCTCTGCGACAAACCTGTGGAGCCACCCCCACATGAACTTGATTTCGTTGTTATTAAGATCCGGAGCAGTAACTAACAAAGAGGCATCCAGCTGGTGAACAACTAAGCAGAAGATTCTGACTGTGCTCCACTATAAGTACCCGTCAAAAATGTGCATATTTTATAAACCTTTTTTGAGTATCCTCCTTCCCCAATCTTGTGAAGACAGAAATGGCATTTTCCCAAGAAAACATAGTATTAGGTGTCTTGTTGCTTTGCATGAGCTTAGGGGTTTACTCACACAACAAATACTACACACCTCCTAACGTTGCACGTTTAACCGATCTGTTTACTCATGTATCCATCAGTGAAGGGTTCTCTACGTCTTATGGAGAATCAAATGTTAAGATACTGAATAATGGATCTTTCGCCACTCTTGCTCTCGACAAAAAGTCAGGTACTTTATTAATCGGTTTACTTGAAAAAAACCAGCTTCAAAATTACTCAGTTTCATGATTCTCATGTCTGTTTTGCAGGCTCTGGATTGGCCTCTCGGAGCAAGTATTACTATGGATTCTTTAGTGCTGCAATAAAGCTACCTGTTGGTTTAACCTCTGGAGTCGTAGTAGCCTTTTATGTAAGCTCTTCTACTGCATTTAAATGTTTTTTGCACGCTCAAAATCAGCTATCTTCATTTGTCCATATATGATCTTTTCTGTTTGATATTATCAGAGAAGCTGAAATCTTTACGCTTTCGATATTAAAAGAACTTGCAAGGAATTCAAACCAATAATTTGATGTGCCCAAATAGAGTTATTCAATAATTGTGTATAGGACAAGCTATTACAATGTCTGAAAGTGGGAAAGTTCAGTTGTCTAATGCAGATACTTACCCGCACAACCATGATGAGATTGACATTGAACTTCTTGGCCATGACAAGAGAAATGACTGGGCCTTTCAGACCAATGTGTACATAAATGGAAGTGTTAGCACAGGCAGAGAAGAAAAATTCTATCTCTGGTTTGATCCAACAGCAGCACACCACCATTACAGCATCATCTGGAACAGCCATCATATTGTGTAAGAAGGCCTGTACTCAATCTCAATTTCTTGATAATTTTAAACCAGTCTGCTTAAGTTTTTGACAATTTTCTGAATGAACAAATGCAGTTTTTTTGTGGATAATATACCAGTAAGAGAATTTGTCCACAACAGTGCCTTCCCTTTTCTCTACCCGTCAAAGCCAATGACCGTACACACAACTATATGGGATGGCTCAGAATGGGCAACACATGGAGGAAAATACCCTGTAAATTACAAGTATGCACCATTTGTGGTTTCACTTGCAGAAATGGAAATGACTGGTTGCATATCAAGTCCAACTGCAACTGGTACCTCATGTTCTAAGGCTGGCGCTTCTAGCTTGGACCCTGTTGGAGGACAGGAATTCGCCACTCTATCAAGAGAACAGAGTGTGGCTATGGATTGGGCTAGAAGGAAGCTCATGTTCTACTCTTATTGCAGTGACAAAGCAAGGTTCAAAGTCTTGCCACCTGAGTGCAAGTAAATCATGTATCACAGAAACCATTATTATTATTTTTATACCAATTGAAACATTTTATTTACCAAGTCGGGTGGGTTGGCTCCTCGACTTAAATAGCCTGGGACAAAGGATGATGGGAAGAGTTGGGTACATGTGGAGGGAGGTACAAACTAATTGTAATTAGTGGCGGAGACAGTATAATAAAATAAGACAGGTATGATCAAAGACACACAAACATGAACTGTCGCGGACAACGTACCCTGCAGTTGCACTCCAGCCATGAAATTGGGCCACAGTCGCGACAAAGAACTATATCTGCAACTTGTTATTGTTATTTAATGACAATTTCATCCAACCGACGCCACTACCTCCTTAATTGCTCAACTAAAAATTTATTAGCATTGAGTTTAGTTCGACATCAGGGGAGACCACGTAACCATAATCTTATGCTATGTTTGGTTGAATATAAGTTTTTTAATGGAATGAAATGAAGTGATTTATAATAGAATGGAATGTGTTAAGATATATAGTATATATTTTTTATTTAGTTTTAATATCTTATTTATTAATTGGACATAATAAGATATTAATTAGATAATGACTTGAATTTAAAAGATTTATTATTGATAATCTTTTAGTTGTGATAGAGTCATACCCTTAATTAATGTAAATCTTGACAAGAAGTACAATGAATTACGTGGATGATGAAGAGTGGAACAATTTCTGTGTGGTGGAAAAGTTCTTTTTGGTATGGATTTTGTGTCTTTGCCATGAGTGTTTTTAGGGTGTTAATCCACGACAATCTTTAGTGCTTTTTGTGGTGGTAGAGCTGATTTGTTTGTCTCTTAAGTCTATAGTTTATGTCTACTACCGAAGACATTTGTGTGAACTAGGTTTCATTGGGTTTCTTGCGTAACCCAAGGTTGTTTGTGTCAGAGCTGCACTTTATCGTGAGTTACTGTTGTTCGTTGCAAAAAGAAAAGATCATCTCAAGTGGATGTTGTGTTTTTGTCTTTAGGCTATTATTGTTGATGTTTTTCTAGTTGCTCTGGACATTGCTTTTCAATTCTTCAATGTCAATCTTCTATCGTATTTGTTGGCGGCCCTTGATGATTTATGGTTGAAAGTAACGCAAAAAAATCCCAACAGCTAACTACAACAATTTAATTAGTGAACAACTTTCAGATCGGTCTTGGAAGGAGTTGAATTTATCGGAAAGATATTTCTCTTATCTCAAGTATTTTCGTTTTTGTTTCTAGTTATTTTATTCACTTGAGTTGTTCATTTAATTATCTTTATTATTAAACAGGGTGTGTAAATCATCTATTGAGGTTAGTACGAGACGATCATACTATTAGGTGTTAAATTTTTTCACGAGAAGCAAGGTTGAGAGATAGTGTCAAGGGTTAAGTAGTGTCGGCTCAGTAAAGCCTTGGATAAATCTATTGTACTTTGGTGAAAATATTAAGCTAGATGAGGGCCCCATAAATGTAGACAATGTGTGTCGAACTACATCACTAAATTTCTGGTGTTGATCTGTTTAATTTTGTATTTATTTTTCTGTTTTCATTTGGTACAAAAAAATTAACAGTTGTTGATACAGTTACTTTATATCTAGTAATCGACAGATACAATTACAAGTAACTGCAACAGAACCTTATAAGTAACTGTGGTCAAATTGAAGAGTTTGCAAAACTACTACCCTTTACAGTTTTTCAATTGGTATCAGAGCAAGGTCATCGATTCAAAACTTGGTAGCAAGTTGATGTGGATCTGAGTTTCGCAATTATATCCATAAGAGAAGGAGCATCAATTATCAGGTCACCGTTGTTGGACGGTTCCAATTTTTCTGCATGGAAATCACAGATAAGAGTCTTTATTTAGACACAAGAAACAAGAGCATAGAACTCGGTGTTACATGGCTAGACACATCCGATAATTACTGACAATAAGGGAGAGACAATTTTAAAAGATCCATCTAAATGGACAAGAGCTGAAGAAGAAAGAGCACTTGGAAACTCACAAGCATTGCATGAAATTTTCAGTGCTATTGATGAAGGACGCTTCTTAATGATATCAGCCTATGAATAGGCTAAAGAAGCATGAGATACTTTGCAAACTATTCATGAAGGGTCCAAATATGTGATAGCGTCAAAACTTCAAATGTTAGTTGTGAAATTTGAAGAACTGAAAATAGATGAAAATGAGATTATCAGGGACTTGCATGAAAGATTGCGTGATATAGCAAACTAAGCTCATCAACTTAGGAAGAAATGCTATAATCTAAAACTGATCAAAAGACATTGAGATTATTACTTCCGAGCTTCATTCCGAAAATTGCAGCAATCGAGCAAACTCATGACATCAATAGTTTGTCGTTGGATAAAGTAATTAGAATTTTGACTAATTTTGAGATGAATTTGTTAAGGGGTAAACAAAAAATGAGCAAAGGATTGACACTACAAGCTGAAACTAGAAAACATATGAATGATATAGAAGATGAATTCGAAAAGAATGAGGATATGGAGCTATTAACATGAGAGTTCAGAAAGTAGCTGAAGAGAGTGAAAAAGGACATACCCGAGTGTAGGCAAAACAGTGGGAGCCCATTGAACAACAACTTAAAACAACAAGCCAAAACTCAAACGGGTGAAAGAAAAGTGAAGATAATTCAATGTTATGAGTATCAGGGCTTCGGGCATGTTCAAGCGGAGTGTGCTAACATTTTGAAGAAGAGAAAAGGAAAATCCTATGCAAGCACTTGGAGTGATAACAAGTCCAGAAGTAAAGAAAAATTTGTGAATAGTATTGCGTTAGTTACTTTGTACAACAAAAGCCCGGTTGCTTGCTTAACAGCAACTGAGAAGGAAGTAACTGAAGACAAAAGGGAGTAAATTAGAAAATTTTGAGATAAACGTAGGCCAATAAGCTCAAGGCTCGATCTCAGATTATGATAATGATGAAAGTGGTTCAGGTGATAAAAAGGAGAACATTTACGAGGCTTACGAATTAATGTACAAAAAATAGGTGAAAACATATAGGAAGAATGAAAGGATGAAGGAAGAAAACTTCTCTATGAAGAATACTATTCAAGATTTAGAGAATAAATTGATGTCAATTTTAGATGAGCTTGGTAAAGCTAGACTGAAACTAATAAGTATCGAAAATGGATTGAGGATGTTGAATGGAGGTATAAAAAATTAGAAAAGTTAATGAAAATCGGTTAGGTTAAGGGGATCTTCAAGGCATTGGCTATAAAGGTGAATGTTCCAAGTCTAATGACGAGAAAGATGACACATCCAAATCTATCCAAGAAGAAATTTCGAGGAAGAATCGAAGGTTTGTACCCACATGTCATTTTTGAAGTTATTGGACACATAAGGCCGAAATGCTATAAGATGTTACAAATGATGTTTCAAAGGGGTCAAAATTAAAAATCTAAACACTCTCTATTAAATTTTCAGTAGCAGCCTATAGTACCAAAGCACACTTGGATTATAAAGGGTTAATTATAGGCACAAAGACATTATGAAGGAAAAACAAGAAATTGTCTAAATTCATAATTAATTACTGCTTGTGAAGAAACTGTTCAGACAAAAGATAAATCAGTTACTTCAGAAGAAAAAACCGATGACAAAGATAATATAATGAGGAATAAGGTCAGGTTTGAATTTCTTCAAGGGGCACAGGGACTGTGAACTTTACATTTTTGAAGTTTTTTTGTGTTGTTTAAAAAAATTATCTTCTTTAGTTCTTTAGTTTTTATGTTGCCATTGTCATCCATCTTTTTAGTAGTTTATATTGTGACTTCTATTTGGTTCCATCAGAGACTCTTTAGCTCTCTTATCAGTGTGGGTCTCTCTCTCGGGTATCTCTCTCTCTCACTACACTAGCCAGATTCATTTTTATTTGCTGGAGTTTATGAATTTGATCAACTTTATGAAGATAGAATTGAAGTAAGTAATGATATGTTGGCATATGTATTGACTGATGGTAAATTGTCATCTTGACGTGCTTATAATTCTTCCGCTGAACCTACTACTGATTTTTATGTTTCTATATTTGTTGAGATTAATTGTGTTGAAGGCATTCTTCATTTTAACAATGTTTTGTTCCAGGGGGAGACATCAGATTGTTTATGGTGAATGTTCCATTCAGGGAGAGATTTCAAGGTATATACGTGACTATTCGTCGTATTTTTTAGCATCTTTTTGTCTCAAGGGGGAGAATGGATTTGTGGTTTATGCTTGACTTGTGCTTGTGTTGTTGAATCTTAAATTGAGAGGAAGTATTGTGGATTGAATATTTATATGTCCAATTATGTTATTTAAGGGGAGCTTAAAGGTTGTGACAAAAATGCCAAAAAGTGAGAGATTTTAAGATTTATAGTATATATCTTTTTATTTAGTGTTGGCATCTTATTTATTAATTAGACATATAAGATATTAATTGGATAATCACTTAGATTCAAAAAGCTATTGGCGATAATATTCTAGTTGTGATAGAGTCCTATGCTTAATTAATGTGTATCTTGACAAGAAGTATGATGGATTATGTCGATGATGAAGAGTGGAGTACCGTTGAAATTTTTGCATGGTGGAAAAGTTCTTTTTGGTATGGATTTTGTGTCTTTGCCATGAGTTTTTTTTGTGTTAATCGACGGCAATCTTTAGTGCTTTTTTATGGTGGTGCAGCTAATTTGATTGTCTATTAAGTTTATAGTTTATGTCTACTACTGAAGACGTTTATGTGAGTTGGGTTTCTACTGAGTTTCTTGCATAACCCAAGGTTGTTTGTGTGAGGGCTGCAGTTTATTGAGAGTTACTCTTGTTGATTGCAAAAAGAAATGATCATCTAGAGTGGATGTTGTGTTTTTGTCTTGGGGCTATTATCGTTGATATTTTTCTGGTTGCTCTGAATATTACTCTTCAATTCTTCAACATCAATCTTCTGTTGTATTTGTTGGCCGTCCTTGATGATTCATGGTTGAAAGTGAAGCAGAAAAATCCTAGCAACTAACTACAACAATTTAATTGATGAACAACTTTCAGGTCGGTCTTGGAAGGAGTTGAGTTTATCGGAAAGTTATTTCTCTCTATCTCAAGTGGTTCTCTCTATCTCAAGTTTTTTCATTTTTGTTTCTTGTTATATTAATCAGTTAAGTTGTTTACTTAATTGTCTTTATTATTAAACAGTGTGTGTAAATTCTCTGTTGAGGTTAGTACGAGACGGTCGTACTATTGGATGTGAAATTCTTTCACGAAAAGTAAAGTTGAGAGATAGTATCACGGGTTGAGTGGTGTCAACTCAGTAAAGCTTTTGATAAATCTATTGTACTTCAGTGAAAGTATTAAGTTGGGTGAGGGTCCCGTAGACGTAGGCAAGGTGTGACGAATTACATTACTAAATTTTTTGTATTTATATGTTTAACTTCGTATTTATTTTTCTATTTCATTTGGTACAGAAAAATTAACAATTGTTGATACAGCAGAACCTTACAAGTAACTGCGGTCAAATCGAAGAGTTTGTGAAACTACTACCCTCTACGACTTTTTAGAATAGAATGTAGATGAATGTAATATTAAAAAACTGTTGTTTGGGAGAGATGAAAGGGTTCATAATGTAATATAGTAAAATGTTGTTTGGAAGAAAGGTTCATAATGTAATATAGTGAAATGTTGATTATCATTTTACATTCCATCCTAAACCTCTCAAATCCAAGGTAACATATTTTTATTGTTTATGATGAAATGAGATGTAATGTAAAACCCTCCTTTTCCTTCCTATTCTATTCTATGAAATGTAATATGAAACTCTCCTTTTTCATCCTATTTTATTTCATTTCATTATAAATCTTCCTCACAAACGATGAAATAGTATAACATTCCATTTCATTCTATTAATAACCACCTAATCAAACATACCTTTAAGATTTTCTTTTCTTTTTAATGAGAGTGTGACTGCTGGAAAGAAAGTCCTGGTAATTTGATAAAGTCATCTCCATAAATTTAAAATAGACTTTTTTTTTTGTTTCTCACTTTTCGTTAAAACCTCTTACAATTTAAAATTTTCCCAAAAACCTTCATAATTATCTAAAATTTCTGCAAAATTTTTAATTAATTTTTAGTATTGGTCAAAGACTCATATGTTAATTTTTTGGCACATAAATAATCACTTCAAATAGTGGCATGTAAAATAGATTAATTTATTAATATATCATATTAATATTTTCTTATTTATATTGAAAACATAAATATATATATAATATTACTTTCATATTTGATCCATAATTAGTGATATATTTATTTTAAAAACCCTGAATATAATTTAACATTGAATTATTGTAGCGCCCCCTCACCGTAAGGTACATATCGGAACGCCCGAAGGTCGCTCCGACACGTAACCCACGATAAAGGTGCACTACCGAATAAACCGACTAAAATCCACATGGCATCGCAATAATAAAACCACAATATCAGAAATCACTAAATTTTAAAAACCATAATACTTAATCTCATTACAGATCATCCAACAGCAGAATAGACAAGTCTATCAGTCCCCTAAACAAAACCCAAAAAGGAAACTGATACAAAAGTCTATACTAAGTCATCCTCAAAATCCATCCCAGCTGACCGACCTGTGTGCCATC
>JAOTIZ010000003.1:12008554-12042700 GCA_027123425.1 Erythroxylum panamense
ATTTTGTAAGTTTTAATGTTTAATTATGATATATTTTATACTGTATTTATAATATAAAATATTTGAAAGTGATTAATAAAAATGATTCATTCCCATAAAAAGTTTGTATTTTTCTTGTAAATTTATTATTGCTAAATTAATAGATAAAATAATAAACCATATGATTTAATCTTCATTAAATGTGAAAAAAATATGTACTTATGATTAAAAAAAAAAGAAGAAGTTGAAGTTCATTCGGCAAAAGCTTTGCAACCAATACGTTGATATGTATAAAATTTTTATTTTTAATCTATTCAAGCAACATTATTCTCTTTGCGATCCAAAATAAAGTTCTGTTAAATGAAACCTCATTACTCTTTGTATTGACTCAAAGTCGGCTATGCCGACAAAGGAAGAGATATGCAGCAATAAAATAAATAGCCTTTTCTACTTTTATGCATTGTTTCTTTGATCTTTCACTAAGTCAAGGTGAAAATGGGAATACAACTTTTGTTTCCTAACTTTTACTTGTTTAGTTATTAACGAGTAATTTTAAAAAATAAAACGAAAGTTAAATTGATAAGATACGAAGTTTAAGATTTAAAAGATTTAAACAGTATTAAAAATTAAAAAATTTAAAATATGATTAAAAAATATAGTCATCTTCTATAAAACTTTGAGGTTTAATAAAAATTATTAAATAAAATAAAATTTAAATAATCTTATATTTTATTTATAAGATGGCGTAAGTATAAGTTAAAATCAAATATCAAAAATAAGAGATAAGAGTTATTATTATAATATTATCAAGATATTGTTAAGACGGTGATTTCTAAAATAAGCATATTACGGTATTTTATATTAATTTCTTTAAAAATTACTTAACTTTGTCTTATTGATATTTTTATTTTTATCATAAAAATTATTTATAATTTATTTTTAAACTAATAGTTTTATAAATGATTGAAATTTTTTTATTAATTATTTATATAATATAAATTATTTTAATTATTTATCTACAAATTAAATCATAAAAATACTAAATATGAGTAAAAAAATCTCATTATCATTTTAATATTTAGCATCAAATGGTAAGGTAACTATTAACTTTATTTAACACCGTATCAAAAAAGCATAATGAGTAATTTCATCATTTCTACTCTGATTATCACTTTTTAATTTTTTATTATCATTCTCAATTTTTTATTCCTATTTTTTTCATTTTTAAACGAGACCAAGATATATGCATATATATTATAAGTTTTAATAAATATTTGAAAGTGATTAATAAAGATGACTCAAACCTCATAAAAGTGTCTATTTTTTTAGTCATCTTGTTTCTTTTCTTTTCTTTTGATTTTATTTTTATTTTTAATCTATTCAAGCAACATTGATCTTTTTGTGATAAAAAATAAAACTCTGTTAAATGAAACTTCATTGCTCTTTGTATTGACTCCAAGTCAAGGTCTACTGCAGAAGAGGAAGCCAAAAGGACGAAGGAAAAGACATAGAGCAGTAGAATAAATAAATTAATCAAAAAGATTCAAAGTCGTAAACTTTGTTACTTTTTCTACTTTTAAGGCGTGTTTCTTTTTATCTTTTCACTTTTTTAATGGCCCTAAGTCAAGGTCCACAGAAAGGTCCCACAAACTTACTTTTCAAAAAGAAATTAAAGTTAACGTACTAATGTTTACACGGAGAAACTGAAACTTGTATATAAAATGCTGAAGCTACTTACTTGGTGAGTGCCTGAGACTGAGAGGAGAATAGGTTGGTTGAGACTTGAGATTGAGATGTGGCTTACAAACAAGTATTGGTATTGGGGCGTAGTAGTAATAGTATTAGTGGCCAATATTACATCCCAAGGGTTGTTGTGTTATGGTTGTTCCTCGCACGAAAGAATTGCCCTTTTACAACTCAAATCACATTTCTCTTCATCAGTTCAGTGTAGTTCTTGGGGGATAGATGATGATTGTATTGGCAGTATTGACACCTAACAGCTACAGCGATATTGCAGGACATTATCCTCATTAATTACCAATGTATATTACTTTTGTAATTGTAGTGTATCACTTACGTGATTGTAGGTTGTTAGGTAGTTTTCCATACATATCTCATTAGGGCTACACTTACATGTATATAAGGAACATTACAAATTAATAATACGATGCGTGAGTTACTGCCTCCCTTTATTCTTTTCTACATGGTATCAGAGCAACGATTCTAGACCTGAAACCACCACCACAAATCAAACCTCTCCAATGGCTGAAAGTTTACTACCAGTTACTGTAGCCATTGATACCAAATCACCCTTTTATCTCCATCCTTCGGATCATCCTGGTTTAGTCTTTGTTACCCAAACTCTTCGTGAGAATAGAGAAAATTATTATACATGGTGGAGAACATTCCTCAATGCTTTACAGGCAAAGAATAAGGCTAGTTTTCTTGATGGATCCATTGTGAGACCAGATGATGATTCTCCTGATTTGCAAGCTTGGATTCAATGCAATGCTTTAGTGTTAACATGGCTCTCAAACGCACTTGGCAAGGATCATCAAGATGGCACAGCTCATGTAGAAATAGCTCGTGAGGCGTGGGTAAATTTGGAGGAGCAGTTCACACAAGGCATAGCACCACGAATATATGAATTACGTCGTGCCATCGTGCTTCTCCAACAAGAGAAGGCACCTATTTCTGCCTATTATGGGAAATTGAAGAACCTTTGGAACGAATTGCAAGCTTCACGTCCCATTCCAACCTGCACGTGTGGAGCAGCAAAGAAGATGGCAGATATGAGGGAAGAGGAGAAAGTCTTTGATTTTTTGATGGGTTTGGATGATACTTTCTCTACCGTTCGCTCCCAAATTCTTGCACTTGATCCATTGCCTAATCTTGGGAAAGCATATGCCATTGCTACCCAAGATGAAAAACAAGCGTTGGTGGCAGCTAGTAGTGTTCCTCAAGTAGAAGGGGCAGTATTGGTAGCAGGACGAATTAATTTAGGACGAGCAGTGCCTGCACTTGGTGGAAAACCAACAGTCAAATCATTAGAACCTGATTCTGATGGGGTACCCAGCTGCACTTATTGTCATAAACCTTATCACACAAGAGAAAACTGCTATCAATTAATCGGTTATCCCTCTACATGGAAACGTGGTGCATAAAGAAAGAGTGGCAAAAATCGTGGCACAGATCGCCACGAACATCAGCAACTTCAGACGCCAGCGCCAGTAGCTTTCAACGCCATGCGTAATGTTGACAAAAATATGTTACAAACAGCAATATAGGCGCAACTACCTGCACTTACAGTGACGCAGCAGCAACAAATATTGGCTGCTCTGAATCCTCAGCAACACTTGGGTAATTTTTCCACATCCGGTAATGCTCAATTAACCAAAAACTCCTCAGGTATGCATAATGGTTCTTGGATATTGGATAGTGGCGCTACTGATCACATCACTTGTAATCTAAAATCATTAAAAGACGTTATATATGATCCACTAATACCACCTGTTCAAATTCCAAATGGGGAATCAGTGAAAGTGGAAGCTCTTGGGAAAGTTGAGTTGAGCAAACGTCTGGTTTTGGAACAAGTTCTTGGAATTTCAAATTTTTTTTTCAATTTGCTTTCCATCAGCCGGTTAACTAAAGACTTGAACTGTCTCCTAATATTTTGGTCCGATTTATGCATCATACAGGACTTACCCTCGAGGAAGCTGATTGGAGTGGGTAGAGTGCGTGATGGACTTTATCATCTGGAGCCAATGAGTGAGAGGGTTGCACTGGCAGCAGTTGTTCAAACTAAAGATGCTAGCTTATGGCACAGAAGGTTGGGACATCTTCCAGTAGCCCGGTTCTCATTTGTTCCGAATTTATCCTGTAGTAGTGGACATGATTTTTTTGTGTGATGCTTGTTGTCGAGCAAGACAGACTCGGTTACCATTTCCTATTAGCAGTAATAAAACTTCCCGTGCCTTTGAGTTAATCCACTGTGACATTTGGGGCAGATATAATACTCCGTCACTTTCTAGATCCCATTATTTTCTCACCATTGTTGACGATTATAGTCGAACAAATTGGGTCTACTTGATGAAGTATAAATCTGAAACGAAGAAGTACCTATTACATTTTCTCCATTGGGTTCAGACACAATTTAATTCGCAAGTTACAGTGATAAGATCAGATAATGGCACAGAGTTTAAAGATGGTGAACTGCTACGCTATTATAGTGATCATGGGATTGAGCAACAAACGAGTTGCGTTTACACTTCTCAACAAAATGGAGTTGTGGAACGCAAGCATCGTCACCTATTGGAGGTTGCTAGAGCACTGAAATTTCAGGCTAGTCTTCTTATAAAATTTTGGGGGGAATGTGTGTTGACAGCTGCTTACTTAATTAATCGTATGCCATTGTCAGTACTTGGTGATAAAACTCCCTTTGAAGCTTTACTTGGAAAGGCGCCGCAATACAATCATTTGCGAGTGTTTGGTTGCTTGTGTTATGGCTTGGTTACGGGCAAATCAAAGGATAAATTTGATCCTCGATCTAGTAAAGGTATTTTTCTAGGCTATCCATATGGACAGAAGGGCTACAAAGTGTTCGATCTTGGCACTAAATCTCTTTATGTTACCCGTGATGTGGTGTTTTGCGAAACCTCATTTCCATATGCTTCACCTTCATCGGAGTCAGTGTCCTTGCCATTGAATGATGTGTTTGTTGATTCGGATTGGGCAGATGCACTGCCATCTATGGTACCAATTGTTTCACCCACTGCTTCTTACTCTCCAGCACATGCGGATGTTCCAGAAAATGTTTCATCTTCCTCCAATCCTATTGTGGAGTCTTCATTTGCCACAGTGCCTACAGATACAGCTATAGTTCCACTTGGCGATAGGCGCAGCTCTCGTGTTCGGCAACTTTCTCGCAAACTCAGTGATTATTCTTTTAATTTGCCACCCTCTCTCTCTGCTCCAGATTCGGAATCACACTCATCCACTCCTTCAGCCAACTCACTGGTATATCCTCTCTCTCGATCTCTTTCATATTCACATACTTCATCTGCTCATAATGTCTTTTTAGCGGCCATCACGACTCAGGATGAGCCTAGTACTTTCTCTCAGGCAGTGAAGTACGCTCATTGGAGACGAGCCATGCAAAATGAGATTGAGGCTTTGGAGGCCAATCACACGTGGTCTTTGCAGCCATTGCCACCTAACAAGCGTGCCATTGATTCTAAATGGGTGTATAAGGTGAAATATAATCCTGATGGTAGTGTGGAGCGTTATAAGGCGCGCTTGGTCGCTAAAGGTTACACACAGATTGAGGGTGTTGATTTCCATGAAACATTCGCTCCTGTGGCCAAATTAGTTACCGTTCGTTGTCTTTTGGCCATTGCTTCTATTCGACATTGGGAACTTCATCAGCTGGATGTGAATAATGCTTTTCTTCATGGCGACTTAGAAGAAGAAGTCTATATGAAAATTCCTCCGGGATTTGCCCGTAAGGGGGAGACGCGAGTTTGCAGGCTTCAAAAGTCCTTATATGGGTTACGTCAGGCTTCCAGAAATTGGTACCACAAATTCACTAATGCTCTCCTCCATATTGGTTACATCCAGTCCCTTGCTGACTACTCTCTTTTTACTTTCACTTGCGGAGACTCCTTTGTTGCTGTGCTAATATATGTTGATGATGTAATTGTCACTGGTAATGATGCCTCCCGTATTTCTTACCTTAAGAAGTATTTGGATGATCAATTTCGCATCAAAGATCTTGGAAAACTTAAATACTTCTTAGGGATTGAAGTAGCTCGTTCTTCTACTGGCATTGTTCTTAATCAACGCAAATACATTCTTGATCTTTTAACTGAAGCAGGTTTATTACGCAGCAAACCGTCTCCTTTCCCCATGGAGTCGAATCACAAGTTGTCCATTGATGAAGGTACTCCTTGTTCTGATCCATCACAGTATCGTCGCCTAGTTGGTCGTCTTCTTTACTTGACGATTACTCGTCCCGACATTTGCTATGCCATTCATGTTTTGAGCCAGTTCATGCACCAGCCCCGTCAGCCGCATTTGGATGCTGCACATAGAGTACTTCGGTATCTAAAGGGCTCCCCAGGTCAAGGTTTGTTATTTCCCTCGTCTGGTACATTGTCTCTTCGGGCTTATTGTGACGCTGATTGGGCTGGTTGCCCCACTACTCGTCGTTCCACAACTGGTTACATAGTGTTTCTTGGTTCTTCTCCCATCTCCTGGCGTGCCAAGAAACAGTCTGTCGTATCCCGATCATTTGCTGAAGCTGAATACCGTTCCATGGCTACTACCACCAGTGAAATCATTTGGCTCATACGTCTTCTGCAAGATCTTCAGGTTTCTTGTCCTCTTCCGGTTTCTCTCTATTGTGATAATCAAGCTGCTTTGCATATTGCCTCCAACCCTGTTTTTCACGAGCGTACTAAACACATTGAGATTGACTGTCATTTCATTCGTCATCATATTCAATCTCATCATGTTCTTCCTTGTTCCATCTCCTCCCGTTTTCAACTTGCTGACATTTTTACCAAGGCTCTTGGTCTCAATCGTTTTCATGAGTTGCTTGCCAAGTTGGGCATTTACGACTTGCACGCTCCAACTTGAGGGGGAGTATTGGCAGTATTGGCACCTAACAGTAACAGCGACATTGCAGGACATTATTCTCATTAATTACTAGTGTATATTACTTTTGTAATTGTAGTGTATTACTTACGTGATTGTAGGCTGTTAGTTAGTTTCCATACATAGTTCATTAGGGCTACACTTACATGTATATAAGGAACATTACAAGTCAATAATACGACGAGTGAGTTACTGCCTCCTTTTATCTTTTTCTACAATAGGGAAACGGGGTCGTTTTAATTACAAGTGTATTCTGTCGGTAAAGACTGATTTGACAACATTTTGTTAGGTACATTGCAGTAGAAGGAAACAACGGCATTTAACTATCAGATTTACTGACGGTAATTCAGTTTCCGTTGCCATATTCTATAGCAAAAATCACCCTGAAAATTTCCGATCCATCTTTGCCGACGGCTTATTTGTCTGTCGTAAATTACCATATAATACGACAAAATCACCAACTGTATGACTTTTTCCGTTGGTAATTTTCCACCCGTAAACAGTAGTTTCCTTGTAGTGCTCAGACTTATCCATAACACTCTGAAAGCACTTTGATGGGTCAGTGATGAACAGCTCTGCACCAAAAGCTCGCAGCAAAATTCTCCTCTCAACAGTCACATGAGCTGTCATTATTAGGATCACGTTATAGCACCTTGCTGCAGCAATGGACGCCATTCCAATGCCAGTATTACCACTGGTAATTCAATCAGTACAGTCTTCAACCAAATTTGATCAAAACGCAACCAGATAGAAAGGGCCACTTTGCTAGTTGTTCTATGATTCCCTCATGTGACTCATGTTATGTCACGATTTGTATACATCAAATGCCTAGAACTGTGAAACCATCCATTCTCAGTTATAAAAGGACCTTTTGAGAGGTAGAATTTGTTAGAATATTCTACGAAATCACGTAGAATCAGGATCAGATTATGCCTTAATTGTATACGTTAAGAGAATATCACGCATTGACTATAGAATAGTTACCATAGTTGGCTAGCCTAATGTACTGTATGTAGACAGACTCTGTACATGGGATATATATCAATGAAAATTGGAAGAGTTATTCTCCCGAATCTGGCTGTCACCATGTTAAGATGGTATCAGAGCAGCTAACGATCCAAACCATCATCGTTCAAAACCTTCAATCTGTCCAAACCTTCACTGTTCAAACCCCTTTAATGGACCCCAAAGCCTTCATAATTCACTGTCCTAATGAAGGAAAGGAAAAACGGTGGATTTTTGACTGTGGAGCCACGGATACCATGACCTATGATCCCACAGATATTGTAAACCCCTCCACTACTACCAAAACCCGTATTCAAACTGCTAATGGAGGGTTCTCAGAAGTGAAAGGGGCGGGTTCAGTAGAAATTTCTCCGAAACTAAAAATGTCAAATTGTTTATATGTGCCATCTTTGTCTTGCAAGTTGCTATCGGTCAGTCATGTTACTCGAGAATTAAATTGCACTGTTATGATGTATCCAAGCTTTTGCCTTTTACAGGACATACGTACGCAGGAGATCATTGGGCGTGGAACTGAAAAAGGGGGTTGTATTTTGTCGATGAGGTGGCTCAACAGGGTACGGCCATGCTGACTCACGGGACGACTGACCGGCAAGTCTGGCTTTGGCATCGCCGCTTAGGTCATCCTTCCTATGGGTATTTGCAGTTGTTATTTCCATCTTTGTTTTCAAATAAATCACATGTTGCATGTGAAACTTGTATTTTGGCTAAGAGTCACAGGACATCTTTTCCTCACAATAACACTCGGGTAGAGTCAGTTTTTTCTTTAGTACACTCGGATGTGTGGGGCCCTGCCCCAAACTCAAATAATGCTCGATTTCGATATTTTTTGCTTTTTATTGATGATTGCACAAGAATGACTTGGGTTTACTTTATGAAAAATAAATCTGAGGTTGCAGAAAAATTCATTTTGTTTTATCATATGGTGCATACTCAGTACAACAAAAAAATTCAAATTCTTAGGTCAGACAATGGGGGGGAATACGTCAATCATACCATGAGTACCTTTT
This sequence comes from Erythroxylum panamense, assembly GCA_027123425.1. NCBI lineage: Eukaryota > Viridiplantae > Streptophyta > Magnoliopsida > Malpighiales > Erythroxylaceae > Erythroxylum > Erythroxylum panamense. The sequence continues at coordinate 12,017,221 of JAOTIZ010000003.1, forward strand.
TCCAACAACAGGGACTCATTCACCAAACCACATGTCCTAATACTCCTCAGCAAAATGGTGTTGCGGAACGTAAAAACCGCATCATTCTTGAAATGACCCGTGCATTAATGCTCGAGTCCAAGGTCCCTCAGTATTTTTGGCCCGAAGCAGTTGCAACCGCAACATACCTCATCAATAGACTACCCACAAAGATCCTCAACTTCAAAACACCCCTCCACACTCTATCCACTCATATTGCTATTCCACCATCCCTTACCCTTCCACCACGTGTGTTTGGCTGTGCTGTCTTTGTCCATATTCCCAAAACAGAACGAACTAAACTTGATCCCTGTGCTGTCAAATGTATCTTTGTGGGCTATGCAGTACACCAGAAAGGCTATAGATGTTACAATCCTTCCACTCGTCACATGTACATCACTATGGACTGTGACTTCGTTGAGACCGAGTACTATTACTCCACCCCACTCAGTGATCAGGGGGAGAGTAGTGATACCATTGTTGATCCACTGATTTGGCTGCAAGGATCAGTCTTGCCAGATGTTGCTCCAACAGAGCCAGTAAGTAGTGCCACCGAGCCACTCTCTGACAACATAATACAACCCACCGAACCAGAGCCAACAACCAATATAACTCCTGTGGACGATGTCCCAGAGGTAAGTAATTCGAATGACCTTGATACTCCCACTGGTGATGTTGAAATTTCTCCTATGGCACAAGAATCTGACCATGACAGGACCACACCTGATGCGCCTGAGGTAATAGTCGGAGAAAGGGAGAGATATACTTTACCCCTAAGAAGCACAAGGGGGATACCTCCCAGGAGATATAGCCCGGAGCATCAATCAAAAGCTTCAAGGTATCCCATGGGAAACTTGGTGAGGGGGAGTCTATCAGTAGAAGCTAAAGTGTTTACAACAACATTATACACTGAGGAGGTTCCAAGAACAGTGCAGGAAGCAAAAAGCAGGAAAGAGTGGAGGGATGCTATGATGACTGAAATGAAGGCCCTAGAAAAGAACGAGACATGGGAGATGTGTAAACTTCCGCCTGGAAAGAGACCAGTGGGGTGTAAATGGGTGTTCACCATAAAGCACAAGGCAGATGGAACGGTGGAGCGGTATAAGGCACGACTTGTGGCGAAAGGGTACACGCAAACATACGGAGTTGACTATTCAGAGACGTTTTCTCCGGTAGCAAAGATAGACACCATCAGAGTCCTGTTCTCATTAGCAGCAAACCTGGATTGGCCACTCCAGCAGTTTGATGTAAAAAATGCCTTTCTCCATGGAGACCTTAAAGAAGAGGTGTATATGGAAGGACCTCCGGGATTTACAGATGGGATCCAGAAGGGAAGAGTGTGTAGACTGAAAAAGGCACTATACGGACTGAAACAATCTCCGAGGGCTTGGTTTGGAAGGTTTACGGTCGCAATGAAGAGATACGGGTACAAGCAGAGTAACTCAGATCATACTCTCTTTCTCAAGAAGAGGGGGAGTCTGATTACTTGTCTCATTATTTACGTGGACGACATGATAATCACTGGAAGTGATAAGGAGGAGATTGCAAGCCTCAGGGGAAGATTATTTGAAGAATTCGAAATGAAGGACCTTGGAGGGTTAAAGTACTTTCTGGGAATTGAGGTACTGAGATCGAAGACAGGAATCTTTATATCACAAAGAAAGTACATCCTGGATTTACTCACAGAAACAGGGCTAGCTGACTGCAAACCAGCAGAGACTCCAATGGTAGTAAATCACGGCCTGCAGATGAAAGAAGACGGAGAACCTACAGATCGGGAGAAGTATCAGAGATTGGTGGGAAAGCTTATCTATCTTGGCCACACTCGACCAGACATAGCATATGCTGTCGGAGTCATCAGTCAGTTTATGCATAGTCCACAGGAAGATCATATGGAAGCAGCTCTCAGGATTGTGAGATATCTAAAGGGATCAACGAGTCGGGGTATAATCTTCAAGAAGAGTGGTCATCTAGAGATACAAGGTTATACGGATGCAGATTGGGCCGGGAATCCAAATGACAGAAAATCAACTGCAGGATATTTCACTATGGTCGGAGGCAACTTAGTCACTTGGAGGAGCAAAAAGCAAAAGGTGGTTGCACTATCTAGCGCAGAGGCGGAGTTTCGTGGAATTGCAAGAGGGCTAGCTGAAGTCCTCTGGATCCGGAAGTTGATGACAGAGCTTGGGTTTCCACCCAAAGGTATGAGTAAGCTACTATGTGACAATAAGGCAGCCATAAGTATTTCAGAAAACCCTGTCCAGCATGATCGGACAAAGCATATTGAGGTGGATCGACACTTCATCAAGGAGAAATTGGAAGGGGGCATCATTGATTTACCATATGTTCGCTCAGAAGATCAATTGGCGGACATTCTGACCAAGGTCGTCAATGGCAGGATTTTCAAAACAATTTTGGGCAAGTTGAGTATTGGAGATCCCACTACTCAACTTAAGGGAGAGTGTTAGAATATTCTACGATATCACGTAAAATCAGGATCAGATTATACCTTAATTGTATACATTAAAAGAATATCATGCATTGACTAGAGAATAGTTACCATAGTTGGCTAGCTTAATGTACTATATGTAGACAGACTCTGTACATGAAAAAAATCAATAAAAATTGGAAGAGTTATTCTCCCAAATCTGGCTGTTACCATGTTAAGACAACCTGCTAAAGACAAACTCTGTGCTTCAAGTGAACTGAACCTCCCCGATGAGAAGAGATAAAAGTTTGCTGTTCAAGCTCACATAGCCCCAAATTTCAAGGAAGTCGGAATACTTCGGATCGACAACAGAGAATAAATAAAATAAAAAACAAAACAAAACTAGAAGAGACAAACGAGCATCTGAAAACCAAATAGATCATTACATAGCCTGTGTGACTAGACTCCAAGGAGCCTCATCTGGTAAACAGTTTCATTGTCATCACTGCCCCATAATCATTCTTCTTCCTTTCTTTCTTCCACCACCACCCCACTATTGCAGGCATGATACACTTTATTCTCAAGAAAATTGAAACATGGGAAAAGAGTAAAAGCGAAACAAAGTCACTAAAAGGTTCATCTGCCTCTAGAGCCATGTTGGATTTTTCAATGGCGTGACGACAGCCTTCACTTGCAAATAATTCAGGAGACTGTAAATTCCCTTTTCTCTTCCTTGTCCACTCATTTTGTATCCACCAAATGGAATGGCAGCATCGAAAACATCAAAGCAATTAACCCACACAGTCCCTACTCTCAATGCACGAGTCAGAGTGTTGGCAACATCTATATCTTGTGTGAATACTCCGGCGGCCAACCCGTAGTGGGTGTTATTTGCCCTCCTTATAACATCACCAAGGTCCCTGCAATCATTTGAAACAGCGAAGAATATTAGTAAATACACAACCTCATTATTATCTATTTGTAAGGGTAATCGCTTACTTGAACTTCAAGATGGACTGAACAGGGCCAAAGATCTCGTCTTTGGCTATCAACATATCATCCTGATACAGAGAATAGAGCGATCTAGTTAGCTTCATGATCATGTTTCTAGCTACTGTGTCAACTGGTTAATAGATAGATATTTTACCTTAACATTTGAGAAGACGGTAGGCTGGACATAAAAGCCCTTGTGTCCAATCCTATCGCCTCCAGTTTCAAGTGTAGCACCACTTTCGATCCCGGATTTTATGTAACCAAGTATCTTCTCAAATTGTTCTGAATCAATCTGTTTCATTTATGCAGGTAACGGGTCACGTCCATAATAATTACCACCAAATTTGAGTTCCTGAATGCTTCGATTCAGTCGGAATTTTCTTGGTATTACCTGGGGACCTTGCTCAATGCCACTCTTGAAAGGATCACCAACAGAACGTTTCAGAGCTCTTGCCTTTGCTTTCTCTACGAACTCATCATATACACGCTCATGCACATATGTACGAGAACCAGCACAGCAGCACTGCCCCTGCATCACCACAACTGTGATCAGTAAACTATATTTAAGTTAGCAGGGAAAGGCTCTTGGTTTTTAAGCGATGCTTATAGACATGCCTGATTAAAGAATAGAGCAAAGTGAGCCAGCTCAACAGCCTTATCCACATCGGCATCCTCGCAGACAATAAAAGGGGATTTACCACCAAGCTCCAGAGTCACTGGCTTAAGATTGCTTTTCGCTGCCAACTCAAGCACAATTTTCCCTGTGCTTGTTGATCCAGTAAAAGCAAGCTGCAGAGAGAGTGACATCAATGTATTTGAGACAAATAATTTCTAGCTGAATGACTATTTCTAAATTACAAGAACTTGAAAAGTTCAGATTTTGGTCATGCCGGAACTATTAGTTGTACGTTACAAACTTATGCATGGATCAAGTGGCCATGCACGGAAGATAATCCTATCCTTGCCCATCTTTTGAGGCACTAAATATGCAAGTCCATGCAGAAATAAGGTCAGGATCTTGATGACTTGCAATACCTTGTCCACGTCCATATGGCTTGCAAGAGCCGCACCTGCAGTTGGACCATATCCAGAAACCACATTGAGAACACCTTCTGGAAGTCCAGCCTGTCAAAAGCGTACATTAATTAACAAATATTTACAAACTACAAACGGTAACGGTGATCTAAAGAATTGCAATAGTGATGATTTCTGGAAAACTATTCAACGAAAAGACACGCATAAACCATGAAATATGAATTGATAACAGATCATTTCTCATATCATTTATTATTTATTAATATAATATAATCCAGGGGCCATCCATTACTCCGATTTATTAGAACAAGTCATGAATTTGTGTGACAAATTTTCTTATGGCGTCTCCCGATCATCTATTTATATGTGCAAGTTTGACATATGCTAAACTCATATTTGGAGTGAATGTTCATCATAGGCACAAATGACAAAAGCTTAGGGGTTAAATAAATGGAAACAGGAAATCCCCTTTCTGCTGAAAAATCTAAGAATGAAAAAGGATTTTCTTAAGATATTGTCCAAATTACCTCATGAAGTAGCTTTGACACGACTAGAGCTGATAATGGTGTCTGCTCCGCTGTCTTGAGGACAATTGTATTGCCACATGCTAATGCTGGGCCAACCTTCCAAGCAAACATGAGGAGGGGAAAATTCCATGGAATAATCTGACCAGCAACACCGATTGGTTCATGCAAGGTTTGCACATGATGTGGTCCATCGGCAGGAACGGTGAGTCCGTGAATCTTATCCGCCCAACCTGAAAAAGAGTACATAAATCGGCTCAATTGAAATTCATATTATGACTAACATTTGCTACTGCAGAATAAGCCAATTTTAAAACGGAACACAAAATCTTCAGATTCTCAGAGAAATGGAAAGAACTATTGAAGTTTCGATATATTTCATGGTCCTTTTATTTTTCCTTACCAGCATAGTAGCGAATTAGACGTGTCATCATCGGTACTTCAATCTTAGCAGCTTGCTCGTATGGTTTCCCATTATTCCAGGTTTCCAATGCTGCAATTTCATCATTGTGCTTCTCAAGCAAATCAGCAAATCTCAAAAGTACCATTTGTCTTTCCTGGAATACAAAGGTAAGAGTTTTCAGTCCAGAAATCACCACTACCAAAATACGCAAAAAGAATCATCAACAAAGAGGACAAAGAATGAGTACATAGACAGTCATTCTTGGCCATGGTCCATCATCGAATGCTTTGCGAGCTACAGCCACCGCACGATTAATATCTTCAGCATCACCTTCAGCGACATGGGCAATTACATCCCCACTCCTGGGGTCAAGAGTTGGGAACGTCTTCCCTGTAGGCAAAGAAAGTACCAAAAGGTTCACTAAATTTTGTCTCTCTTCATCGACGGCATATCAAATAGCAATAAAAAGAAGGCACAGTAATGCACTATATTGCTACTTCACAGATTTATATCCATAATTTCGCGCTAAACGACTTGATGCCCTGGTACTAACTGGTGCCACATTGGAGCTGGTAGCTCATTGAATGCAAACTGACACTAAGACGGTGTAACATTAGGAACATCCAAACCTTGACAGATAAAAGCTACTCATAAACGTTGAAGTAGTGGTTTCACCTGATGCCGCATCAACAAACTTCCCATTGATCAAAAGCTGATTATAATTTACTTTGACAGGCGCCTTAACTGGTTCGTCGATAGCAGCAGCAGTGCTGTATCTGGAAATTACACTGGCAACCCCATAATTTCTTCCTGGAAGAATAAAATAACCCAAACCGGAAATCTGTTAGTGAAGAATCCCAAATTAATTATTGCCGATGTTATGGGAAACGGCCATACACTTAAATTTAATTTCGTCTTTTTAGTTTACTTTGAAAATCATCCAGGTTTCCTTATTAACAAGAATTATAAACCCAAGGCTTAAACTTTAGTGTTGGGGTCCAGCAACAAAAGAGAGGGAACCCATTTATAGACCCAAAATGCCAAGATGTTACTATCAAAAGGAAAATGTTCGAGCGTCGAATCAACGTTAGCCAATAACAACATGGAAGTCACTATTTTGAGAGCCCAGAAATGAAGCCACAGAATGAGTAAAGGCGACGTAGGTGATCCAAACAAAGTAAGTCAAGTAACAGACAATTCAAAATTTTCGGTTCAATACAAGCTTCACTGTAAAAAAAGACTTTGCTTCCTAATATTTAATAGCAACAATAATCAGAGTCCATCTCTTTAATAACCAATATTTTTTTATCCCTTCTTATCTCCAGTTTATCCCTTTCTGATATGTTCTGTTTGGTTATAAGAGAAGAGCAAAGAGAGTGATGGGCATAGGCCTATGAAAACAAAAACAAGGAACGAAAAACATAGCCTTCAAAGTTAAATCCTCCATCCACCGGTGTTCTTAATATCCAAACGTTAAATGAGACGCCACTTACAGTGAAACAGAAATAAACAGAGAAAAGCAATCACAGTTGATTAAAAACAGAGAGACAAAAGGTGAATGCAGAGAAGCTCATTCATTGAGGTTGAGGACAAAACATCGTTAACATTACCTCTGAAACTACGAAAGGAGGCAGAGGCTCCAGAGAAGGAGCAAGAAAGAAGCCATGAAAGGTTCGAAGCAGCAGCAGCAGCAGCAGCCATGTCAATGCAGAATATTTCTGTGTTTGGTGTCAACAGCTACCCCTGTGACCACGTTGATAGATATATAGAGACGTCAACGGCGCTAGTTCTTGCGGGTGGGACTTAAATTCTGAGAACTCATATTTAATTAATTACTAGCAATAAATAATTACTTCAAATTCACTATCTTACAACAAAAAATTAAATAAGATTCTTTTTGTTACTAATTAATTTCACTTTTTAGAACAAAATGGATCTAAGATCAACTCGTTAATCTTCCTTACAATAAGATTAAAGAAGTATATTATTTTTATAGAGTGAAATTTAATTAAAGAAGTAGGTTGTTGAATAAAAATAAATTGATTTATTGTAATTAATAAGATTTTAAATTAATTAATTTTTAACTATAGAAATTATTAAAATAAAATTAGTTAAATTTTTTTAAAATAAATTGATTTTTTAATAATTGTTCCTATGTATTTGGAGTGGAAGAGAATAGTAAACGCATGAGCCGTCCACCACCCACCAACGACTTTTGTATTTTTTGTTTTTGACCAAAACTAAAGGATAAGGATGATATGATGTGTGGTGAATAATTTTGTGGTGGGTCTGCTCCGTGTCTCATATTTTTTTAGAAGGCAACACTTGTGCTGATTTTCTAGCTAAACAAGGCGCACGCTCTCGACAACCCTGATCGGTTTGGAAGAACCCAGTCTCGGGTCTTTCCCATCGCTTAGTCTTTGATGCTTCGTCTATGGAGTACCTGCGTCCTTAGTTTTTCTTTTCCCCTTCTCGACCAAAAAAAATAATTTTGTGGGTACTTATATTTTAAAAAATAAATATTAAATAATTTTTTAAAGCTTTTCTCGCGAACTACAATGAATCACCCTGTGATTCGGGTTTGTCACGGGCATGTGGAGGTTGGAATTCGCTGTCTGGTGTAGCATAGAGCATTGAGTTAAGGGTATGCTTAAGTCGAGGTAGGAGTGGCCAAATCAATATAATAATGTCACACTTCTCCCACTCATATGGGGCATTATTACTTAGCCTAGGAGTGGAAATTAATGAACAATATTTTGTTGTCGAAATTGATTTTAAAATTAAATTTTTACAGAACGAGTTGTAAGAATCATTTTCTTGATTACGATGAAATGCTGACCGAGATCGTATAGATCTGTACTTACTGACTTGAATTGTAAGATGGTACCATTTAATTATATTTTGTTGGACGGGAAAGGGATACATTAGAAGAACTATATAAAATTTAGCAATGGCGATGAACTGTTGAGAAGAAGAATAGGGATGACTCGGCAACCTGAACTTGGTGCCATGTGATGTTTGGGGTATGATGCGACTAAATATTAAATGGTTACATTCTTTAGTGCACCAAATTCAGGAATGAATCATTAAATATTTGGCTAGATCCCGCCTTTTTAGGAGTACAGTCTAGTTAGTGTACCACATGAGCCATTGCGTAATAGTCAAGGGCAGGGCTAAATGTTGGCATAGCATCTGACGGACCACCACAATCCACCTCGAACTGTACGTTATCTGCATGTCCAAGGAAATGTTCTCCAGTCTTGACAATCTCTGATTGACTGCGTTACATAAGACTTTTAAAAAGTGTCTGATATTCTGGTTCAAGTGAGATTGCGGGTTCAAATCATCTTTATATATATAGTCGTTTAAAATTTGGAGTCCAAATTTTACCTCCCACAAAGAATCTACCTGACTCGAATAGAAATTAATCTAAAAATAGATAACTTAAAGGTATCGTCCTATAATTAAAACCCTTTTAAAACATCTCGTTGGTAAAAAAAAAAAAAAGTGTGCGCTCCAAAATGATACTTACGAAGACAAAAGCACCCTATAGAACACTGTAATTATCATTTAATTGTCTGAAGCCAAAACTCTGCTCTGAGATAGGTCACACTCGTTCCAAACCAACATTTTAATTTTTGGCGCATAAATGAGTTACTTGTACGAACAATTTCGTTACTTCGTAAAACTCAATACATGAGGGCTTGATAGCTAAACCAAAGCTTCATCTCCCTCGCGAGATCAAAAAAAGCCACTGAAAGGACGCTTTCAAGGTTTTTGTGGTCCTTCCCGTAAGCTTGCTTTGTCCTTACGATACTATTTCCATTTCCTGGATAAAAATGGACACAACAGTCGAAAGGGATATATTGCCTAACGTTGGACTGTGTAGTACTGTCGACATAAAAGTAATTACCAACTCCTTTTATGCCTTTGAGGACTTACTGCATACAAAAATAGACAAAAGGGCCCAAATGCAAGCTTTTTCTTTTAATGCTTTACCTTGAAATAACAAAAATTCAGAGGATTTAATCAAAACCTTCAAACTCAATTCTGACCTTTGCTTTAGCCCTGCTCCTTCTAGTGCGGACAGGAACATTTAGTTAGTACTACATGACTATAATTGAAACTGAAGAAGCTGATCGCACCGTGTTTTACTAATTTTGTACCATTCAGGTCCTCTTTATCCTTGAAAATGTCCCCGTCTCAGAAAAGTAGGTACTCTGGGTTCCACCACCAAGTTGGTGTGCATGTGCTTGTGGGTTCGAGAGTTCAATCCCCTGTCAAAATAGGACCCATGCTTATATTAAAATACCCATATTAAACAAGAAATATCTGAGTAACATAAAGAGAAGATCTTCCCAACTTCACAAATTACATTTACAGAATACGGTCATGAAAAGGAGAGGAAGGTAGATTTGTCACATGTAACAATAAAATGGCCACAGAAAAAAGCAATATCTACTTGTAGGGTAACATGACCAGACCATCGTGCTCAGCCTAATACAACTGCCATAAAAAATTCAAACCTATCGAGTTTTACACCTAACAAATTGTTAAAAGGTTCTAAACCAAAACTCTGAGTTGGGTTTTGGGTTGACTATCAACCCAACTAACCAACTCAAGTACATAGAAAAGGTTTGTAATTGTATGGATTCATCACCTTAGTAACAATGCAATATTCGATGAAATTCTTTTCCTTTTTCTCTTGACGTTGTCTAACAAACAGGAAAGAAAGCAAGTAATTCGTGTATTTATTTAGTTAGTTTTTTTAGTTTCGTATATGTGTTTGAAAACAAAGAAGTACTTTGAAATAAAGAGCAAACATTAAGAGTTGCCTCATATCTCTTTAGAAGTGAAAATTTAAAAACCTGAGTAGCTAAGTAGACCCATAAACCCACTCTACTACACTGCCAACTCAGTCACTTTAAGTTAGATGCATTTGCGTGTCTTAAGAATCTACTAACAGAAATACATAGATTCAACCGAACTCAACATGTATTTTCCCTACATCAACAGTTTTAAAATGTGTAACAATTGTAAATAAGTACATACCTGCACTGGTGTAAAAGCCAAGCTTGAAGTCAAGCCTGAGGTCGCACCACTGCTTCCATACTGCTTCTCCTTGAATCTGAAAAACAAGGAATCCATCAATATCTGAGATTGGTTAAAACAATGAAAAGCATTCAGATAATAACATCATAGAAATTTAAAACAGCTTCTGACCCCTTAGGTATTCCGCTGCTTCCAGAAACCAAAACAAAGAACTAAAAAGGGCCGAAAATATAAAAAACAAGAGGAAAAGAAAGAAAAGCATACTTCTTAGCAACTTTTGCAGCAAGTTTGCTCTGACCAATTGATACACGCAGCTTGCCACTCCCAGCCTGACCAAGCATTCCATAACCTTCACCCAGTCCATCACCTTTGAACAAGAATTATATGCACGTAAGGATCTTTTCTTCAAAATGTTAAAAGTGCAATTAAATAGGCAAAGACAAGTAATAAGAAGTCAATTCGTAGCAGTGTCCAGAAGCAATTACTATACTAAAATTAAAGATAGCAGCTGATAGTATAGAGAATTTTTACCACTAAGCAATTAATCTAACTTAATGGTCATGAAAGTAAATTCATTGAAAAGGGAAATTTTATAACCAAATCAAAATAGATTTACCTAAGGAGCTCTCTTCAGGTACACCAAATTGCATCCTATTAGCAAGCTTCCTCATGTCCGTCAATGCATATCTGAGAAATTTTACATTAGTAGTCAAGAATACTATAATACCATATCCAGCATGTTGTACAAATAAGCATGTTATACAAATCTACCTTTCCTTCATCTTCCTTAGCCGTCGGCCACCTCTCTTTTTCTTAGGCTCAGAATCAGGAACTGGAAGTGGTTTAGGTTGCTTTGCAGGAGGAGGCTCTTGCCACTTCTCTATTTTCTTTCGGATTTCTTCCCTAAAGGTTCTTCCAGTGTTTCCTGAGGGATCTCCTCTTGTGCAATCTACTCGTGCTGCAAGGGTAGATTTTGAGGCCAATAGTCGACAAGCACGCATTCGCAGATTAGGTGGTGTTGACTGAAATATCTCAGTTTGCTCAATATAACCTACACGGAATTGACTAGTTGCAGTAGAAAACCCAGCAAGGTTCTTTTTCTTGGCACCAAGAAGTTGAACATTACAGGCAGGCATCTTGGCTAACGATGAGAGGCCACCAGCAGTTCCCATAAGTTTGGCCGCACAAGCGCTTCCAACAATAGCAGAAAGATTTGGTGCAATGTACCCCATTCTGCTTTCCACAAAATCCAGGACTTTTTTCTTTGCTGAATCAAGGGCAAGAGCACGATCACAAGCATCAATAGTCTTCTGAAGTACTTCCTCAGGAATTGGCTTTCCACTTGTCGTTGATGCTGTCACTGAAACCACCATAATAATAGCTGAAGGTAAAAGGCCCTCCAAATCAACAAGGGTAAGATCCATCTCATTCCCAATCTTCTTCACCACACGAGCATAATCAATTGGGTGGTGCACTAGTGACTCAAGTTCTGGAAATTTTAACCGGTACTTATCACGGATAAAATTGTGGATAATGATAATTTCATTTTCAACGTCAACTGATAGAGCATTACAGTCCACGATTAACTGGTATTCAGGATCATCTTCCAATACAATCCCCTGAATTGAGATATCAGACCCCTTCTCAAGTCCATCTTCAACTTTCTAGCAATCAAAGCAGACTTAATTACAAGCATGCTATAATTAGCATGGCAATAGAACAAAGCATAAAATCAATCCAAACCAGCAACCCAGTTTATGCAATTACATAGGCAATGTAGAATGTGAAAAATAACAGACAGCTACGAGCAGTTATTGTCTCAATGTCTTGTATAGAAATATGAAAAAATAAACATAAGAAAAAGAAAACTAATGTAGGCACAAGTCTAAATGTGCACAAACTGATGAATTAAATGAACAAACCTGCATTATATCATTGTATCTCTGTGTTTTCTGCAATTTTGAGACACTATCCAAGTCATCATAGTTTAATGCTTCAATGTCTGCCATGTCCCCATCAATATCTTCTTCCATTTTTGTGGTGTCAACATCTTCTTCCTCCTGAACACGAAAACCATTAAAAAAGTTCATTTTGTTTCCAGAATTGGCAACCAACAAATGCTAAATTTGATAAAAAGGTCAGATTTACAACTTCATCCTGTAAAGGGGCAGGAGAGAAATGCAATGGACACTACTTACAATAACATCAGCATCATTGTCAGATAACTCGTCAAGGTCTGCAAGAAAGGAATCAGCAAGAGTAGCCTGAAAATATGATCCAAAAGTAGGACTGTTAGTAGACAAACACAGTAGATTTTCCCTGAGAATCACACAAGAATGATGAACCCATGAGAAACAAATGCAGAAGAAACAAGTATCTAAATCAAAACCAAAATCGTAATTGCCAACAGTAAGAACCATTATCAAGGAGTTTTTCACTTGAATGAGATTACAGTATAACAACAGACGAGTCACTGCTCGTTATAGCTTAAAATATGTTAACGTAAAAGGATGCTGTATTAGCGTAAAATGAAATAACGAACAGAACACGTAAATTACACAAATAAGAAAACCCTCAGGTCTCAAGACACCCACGAACTATGAGAAAGCACCAGAAGAGGCAAAGCTTTAATTTTTTGAACTAATCCATAACACCCCATGAATATTAAGCAATTCATTGCCTAAAGAACGTAAGAATAGAAAAGGGAACGAGAAAGAAGTAGAAGAAGTCACCATATTTGCCCGGAAATCGAAGCGCCGGCTCGATAAGTTTGTTCTACGAGCCACAGAAAAAGAGAAGAGTAAGAGAACAGATTAAAGGCAATAACAAAATACAAACGCAAATTTTCGAATTGGGAAACTTAAAAGTGGAAAGATTAGTGGGTACCTCTGCGTCTACCTATAACAAACTGGAATCTGTTAAGCGGAGACGAAGCTTCAGAACAGAGGTTATGAATTTTACGATAATACAAGACATTGACATTCAGAGAGAAACGGAGAGTAAGATTTTATTTTTGGGCCACAGAGCCCAAGTATCTTTAAGCCTTTTTGCACACTGGACTTGGACACCCTTCCTAGGCAAGTTTCAGCAACGTGTTTAATTTGGGTGCTTGCTTGTCGGCGGACTCGTGTCACGTAGTCCTTTAATTATCAGTTTGTTTTTTAAAATAAAATTCAACGACCTTTTGTGCCACACACATTTTGATTCTTTTTATATCAAATCTTATTAATATTTTAATAATAAATAAATAATATCAAAGAATATTAAATTTTTGGTAAAAAACAAAAAAGTCAAAATTATATGCTTAAGTCTTATTTGATAAACAGTGGATGAGTTGCTTTCTTGAGGATTATAAGATATTTGGTTGTATGGTTATGTCACATCGTTGATAATTATATTTTATAATTAGCTGATTAGATTAACTTAATCTGTTTTTATTAAAAATGTTCTTACAAGGATATTTTCAAGCTATCATAATTTATTATTACTTTCTCTTTATCAAAATTCAACTTGATTAATAATAATAATATATGATCTATATTTTTATTAGAGTTTAATATAAAATTTAAATTTTATAAAAAATATTCAAAAAAAATACTAAGATATATTATTTATATTTTTACAAAAAAATTTAAGTCATACATTTATAAATTATTTTATACATAAACAATCAATACTAAATAATTAATTTTATAAAATATTTTTAAATAAATATTTGATTTAGTTAATTTTAGATAGAAATTGTTAAATATGGCTTAATAAAAAATTTAAATTTAATTGGTTGTCAGAAAACAGTTAAAAGTTAAAGCAGAAACACCGGCATCTTTGGAAATGGTTGAGGTATGTGATGAGATATTGTCCAACAACGTGTGTCTCTCTCGTCATCTCTTCCCAATTCCCACATCCCAAAATGAGGGGATAAGGGATCACCTGAGCTCCAGAGCTTATGGCTACAACTGATTTGTCTTCTTCGTTGTCCTTTCGGCCCAAATTTGGAAAGCACAGAGCCTTGTGTGGTCATGCTTTTTTTAATCTGTTTCTGTCACATCCAATTTCAATACGGAGTTACGGACCTCACATTGCTACTGGTCCCAAGTGAAATTACGACCTCCTCTTGCTAGGTGCTCCGACTCAGACTCCGACCGATGAAGAAATGCATCTCTAAATTAAAGGGTTCCAAATGCACGAATCAGATTCGCACTTGCTCCTTGTTCTTGGGAATTCGGATTAGTTGGAACTCCTGAGCCTATCATTATTCAGTTGCATCCATTGTCTCATTTGATTTAAAACAGGTAACTAACAGATTATCTTTTAAGAATTTGAACTTTTAATGCAATCCATAACAATTTGAGAAAGATTTAAGATCTCTCCCATAAACTCAAAGCATTAATAGCAGGGTTTAGGTTATCAATTAAATCATCATTTGCTCATCTCTAAGAGAACGATGAGAGCAACCAATACCCCAAGGACTACTTGAGAGCCCTATCATTTAATACATCATACAATCCCAATTTAACTCATTACTTGTATTTTCATGAATTTTCTGTTTTATGAATTGGTTCTGTTATCTGTATCATTTTTTTATTATCTCATCTGTATGTGGGTCCATCAGAAACAGTCTCTCTATTATATAAGAGTAAGGCTGTATACTATCGGACCTTTCAGATCCTGCTCAGACTAGATGATGATGACGATGATGACGACAATCCCAATTTAACCCTAAACCCTAGTAAAATAATGAACTATGTCGGAGATATTTGTTCGAAGTCTCAAAAGACGCGTCTTGACAAAGCAGATGCATAATATTCTCTAATATAATATTCCCATAGTTCTTAATTTTTTTTTCACTCCACTACTGTTTGTTACTGTTTCATTTAACGCTGTATATTTTATCATATCACATAAAGATTTTAAACAATTAAAAGGTTCAGTTTGACATGAATTCCCTGTCCTCAACATTATATAAAGCTTACAGGCCCAAAGATAAGTGTGTGCGGCATCTCCCGGCGTCGGTGCCCCATTTTGGTTCGAGTCTTTCAAGGTTCAAGCTTTTCAGGGTTTTGGGTGCGGGAGAGAGGTTTGAGGGTGAAAGGATGTCCATGGATGAACAGGGTATTGTGTCCGGTGATTTGTCTGTGAAAAGGGCGAGAGAAGACGGAGACAATGGAGTTTCAGCGACCACAGAAGCTATGGAGACAGAGAATAGCATCAGCTCGCAGTATATATCAACTGTTATTCCTGGATGGTTCTCTGAGATTAGCCCAATGTGGCCTGGTATTTTTTTTCTCTGATTTTCTTTTCGGCTGTTTAGAGATTGTAAATCCCAGAAACTGTTGAGTTTCCATTACAGAGCTCTTTCTACTTGAATTTTGTTTCTGTTCCTTTTTTGAAGTCGTTTTTGCATTATATTGGAATAAAGATTGTGTTTTTTGTTTATAATTCCTCACTGGCTCGTCTCATATCTTCTTTAATTTCCTTTTTGTGATGTAACTTTCACCGGTGCAAGTCTCCTGCGTAGTATTTTGTTTCTTTCTTTTTTTTGTTCTATATCTAGCATTCGAAACACTCGTAGCTTCTTTATTGTATTCAGAACCATATTCTGCCGTCGACTAACAAAGAATATTAGGGACTTATGGAGAGAAGCTTCCTTCAACGGAGCTCGAAGGATAGTTGGTTACCTTATTGGAAACCAGTGTAGAAAGTCGGCGGAACACATATCCTGACGGCTTTAATTTTTATCCGTGGCTTGAGTGTTCCCTTTATACCCTGTCCACCTTCTTCCCTTTCAAAATCTTCTTTGTTGCACTTATATCTGAGAAAGGGGCTAAATATATCCTTTAAACAGCCGCTAGTATTCTATTATTTATGTTGTATCCTATCTAGTTAAGGATTCACCATAATTAACTTTTCTTTTCTTCACGGCTTACTTGAGCTTTTCTTCAAGTTATAGCTGGTTATCTGAAGCCTGTTGCAGACCAATATTATATACTTGCACATTCGTCTGCACTTTCCAGAGTTTAGAGTTTACTCTTTTAGCTGAAACTTCGTGTTTAAAACATGCAGGGGAGGCACATTCTCTCAAGGTAGAGAAGGTCTTGTTCGAAGGGAAGTCTGACTACCAGAAAGTTATGGTCTTTCAGGTAATGAATATACTCGTTTCAGTCTGTAGTTTCCAGTTTCAACTTATAAGTTCTTATGGATCCTAAACCGTGTTGTTGGTATCTTTTATGCAGTCAGCAACCTATGGGAAAGTGCTTATCCTGGATGGAGTTATTCAGTTGACAGAGAGAGATGAATGTGCATATCAAGAAATGATTACTCACCTTCCACTGTGCTCAATTCCAAACCCAAAAAAGGTAGTTACCTTGTCCTTTAGAGCCAAGGAAAAGTATGCACGAAGTTCCAAATTTTTACCTGATTAATATAGGCAATAGCTTAGAAACTTGTATTCAAAGTTGGTTGGACCCTGTTCAAATTTGTCTTAATTGTCATAGACTCCATAGTGGTTATGACAAATCATATTGTGACATTGGTCTATTATCACAAATCTGCCTTTTCATTTCTGGCATGGCATTATGTGCTGTTACTTTACGAATAGTTATCCACCATTTGTGGAATTGTGGCGGAAAAATTCCCTGAAAACGTTATATGTCTAATTTGATAGTTCAAAGTCAAACCTTGGGGATTGTGAAATTGATGGAAAAAACGAATTGTATAACTGACAACTGGAAGACTTAAAATTTGATAAAAAATTTCCCTTTCGATGCCGCATTTCGATTCTATATTCTGTTTCCTTTTCAGGTTTTGGTCATTGGTGGAGGAGATGGAGGAGTCCTCAGGGAAGTTGCCCGGCATTCTTCTGTTGAGCAGATTGATATCTGTGAAATAGATAAGATGGTGGTTGATGTGAGTTGGCTTTCCTGCATTCTGGTCTCCCACTGATTTTTTATGGTCAATTTACCATTGAGTTTATCTATGAATTTTGTGATTTGGGCTTCCTGTGATGGAAAGCTTTGTGTGAACATTTTCAGATCTTCAATAATGTGCATTTACTTGAGTATTCATAATATGAACATTCTAGTTGTGTGTTTTTTCAGGTTTCAAAGCGATATTTTCCTGCAGTGGCAGTTGGATTTGATGATCCCCGTGTTACTCTTCGTATTGGTGATGGTATGAGCAGCATCTTTCCTATGTTAATTCTTATAAATCTTGCCCGTGCATTTACTCACTGTTTGTCATTCTGTAAACATAACAGGGGTAGCATTCTTAAAGGGTGTCCCTGAAGGAACTTATGATGCAGTTATTGTAGATTCATCTGATCCGATCGGTAGTGACACTTGCGTCTCTATGAATGACCTTGGACATTTTCAATGCTCATTTATAAGTGTTAATTTTGTATTATCCTTTTCATTTGGATGGCATTGCTTCCATTTTCTCAGGTCCTGCACAAGAACTTTTTGAAAAACCTTTTTTTGAGTCTGTAGCAAAGGCTCTTCGGCCAGGAGGAGTTGTCTGTACTCAAGCAGAAAGCATATGGCTTCACATGCACATCATTGAGGATATTGTGGCGAATTGCCGCCAGATCTTTAAAGGTTCTGTCAACTATGCATGGACCACTGTTCCAACTTATCCAAGGTTTGTGCTTATCACCAGCCATTTATTACTCAAGACTTTCTCCTCACCCTCTCCTAAGCTTAGCACGTGACCTAAAGTGAACGTCATTGCTACAACAAAGGTGCCCTTTTCTGGGCCTTGAATACCTATACGTTGTGGCCTTTTGGTTTATCTACTTTATAATTTGTCTTTTTTGCAATTATGTGTCCTGTTCCAGTGGAGTTATCGGCTTCATGCTTTGCTCCACTGAGGGACCTCCAGTTGATTTCAAGCACCCTGTGACGCCTATGGAAGCTATTGATATCCAGGGACGGCCACTGAAATTCTACAATTCAGAGGTTTGTCAACTACTTCCCTTTTGGATTTTCGTTTGCAACTTATTTACAGTTAACCACAGATTTTCCCATCTAAAGTGACTTTGCAATGTTGCTAATTTCAGATCCACGCAGCATCTTTCTGCCTGCCATCTTTTGCAAAGAGGGTGATTGATGCAAAAAATAAGTGAGGTTAACTTGAAGAGACTGTGAGGAGGCAGGAGTCCTAATGTGGTAGTGGACAACTACGTTAAAGAGTGATCCATCTATAAAATAAATTGGAGTCTGAATTTTAAGTTCTTTAGGTTTAATTGGGAAGAGTTGTACCCTGAGTTTCAATTGATTGATTCAGACATTCCCCATTATCATCAGTTCAGCTATGCAATTTTTTGAAATCCACTCTGTAATTATTGTTGCTGCTGTTTTTTAACCAAATATCAACCAGTTCCTCTGTAAGGATAATTGCATTAGATATATAACGTGAAGGAAACTAGTAAGCATAGAAGCAATTTCACAGAGGAATAAGACAGGAAGCAATTATGCCAATCACAGAAAAGTGCCGCTGGAGCTACTATTCCAAGCCATGGAATTGCCGTTCGTGCACAGCTTCAATATCTCGGGTGGTCACTTGTTCATCAACTTTCTTCTCCAACTTATGCCATTTGCAATCATAGAAGTAAATCAAGAAGGCCACCCACTTGATCACATTCACCATGCAAAGCAGCGAAATCTGAGCTATGATTCCACTCCCGCTTGCATTGCATCTAGAATATAAACATGGCAATCTCAGACCAACTCCACAAGCTACGAAAACAAGCATCAGAAAACGTCCCTGTAATTTCCTTCCTTTGCTCAGAAAGTCTGACAGGACAAGTGCCCCAGCTCCGTACACTTTCTCATCTAGCACCGATATGACTATACTCATGTTCCACACAACGCTCCATTCCAAGAACTTCACCAATACTACTGCAGAAGCCACCCCGTAAAATACGGAATAGGGCACACCAAGTCCATTGTTTTCCAAATTAACATAGCAGTTCCCAGGGAACCATATCAATCCTGGCAGAGTGCAAGTGTAGAGAGCAAGGATGTAGATTGATGTAATGAAACTACCTCTCATAATATTGCTGTGAATTGGCTTGTGTATCATTTCCTTGAGGGTCATCGGCTTCTCTTTAGTGTACAGTTTCGATGCCAAATCAACAGTTACAAGAACAGTGGAGAATTCGATAAGATGGAGGGGAATCAGATGAAGAAAAAGGAGTTGAATCAACCTATAGATAAAGCTCTCATCTAGTTTAGAAAGATACCCTGGTATTGGCCACCAACGGTGGTACTGGCCCGGAGGAGGCGTTAGGATGTTGTTAGCTTCAACCAGAGTTGTTTGCAGGAAAATTTCATAGTAGATTGAGAAGAAGAAGAGCGGGAGAGAGACGAGTAAGGTGAAGATGAGGAAGTTGATGTTCTGGGTAGAAAGTATTAGAGCTTCTGTGAGGATACCAAAGACCCCAAGGTTGTGCTTCCGCAAACCAGGATTGTTCTCCAGCTCCATCCTCATACTTGGAAAGCTCACGCTGATGTTCTACGAAATATCTCTCGATCGACAAGTTCTCTGTGGTTTGCATAGCCCATTGCAAGTCACAAATTTGTGCTCGGAATTTTCTGTCCCCGAGTTAGTTGCAAGTTGACTTGGGGCAACTGTCTTTGTCTTTGTTTAAAGTTGCAAATTGAACAAATGTATTAGTCACTGACATGGTACACGTTATTTGCCTTTACTTTTGCTTCGTTGACTTGGTATTCCTTTCGTTTCCTCTCCTCTAATTAAGAGTAGAAGGGCAACCAAACATGATTGTATGAATAATTCAACACTCTCGTTCTTTAATTAGAAGTCTCAAGTTCGAATCTTGAGAGTGAAAAAATTTGTTTGATCGACACTTTATCCCTTTTAAGCTAATTCGATGAAAACAGAAATTAATCTAAATATAGATAACATAAAAGTGACTTTTCAAAATTAAAATCCTCTTAAAATATCTAGCAGGTAAAACTCAAAAAAAAAAAAAAAGGAAGGGCCAATCTAAGCACTCTCATATCGGAAAGTTCCTCACGGAAAGCTAAAAAAGCAACTTCTCAAAGATAGTTTATCAAAAACGTATTACAAGCACTTAAATCGAATCGAGCAACATTGGACTAATTAATAATATACTTCTAAGCGAAATTTTGATTAACTAAGTTCAAATTTAAAGTAAATCAATCCAATTGAACATGAAAATTAATTGGTCTACAACGCTCTTGACCTCGTATAATTCATTGGCCATGCCCAAATTACAATATCATCTCAACGGGATCATTCATCTAAACAGTATAACACCTACACATTGCCCACAGCATGACTCTTTATCACACAAGTTGGAGTCCAGAAAGTAAATGGCCATCCCAGAAAGGCCAATCTTTTTATCTTTAGTCCTGAACAAGCACCCTATTCTAAGACAGGTTTTGGGGAAGCGTTGGGAAAGTGAAGATGCAGGAAACTCCCTAGCCGCTGGTGTCTAGCTTGATGATGCTCTAAGAGCTCAACTGCAATGAACAGTGGTATCCATAGATTCTAATAAGAGTAGAATTCACCCTTTTGCGTCTACGCGTAACCAAATTCAGTGCAAGTCGTTCAGAGTCAGTTCCACTTCTATCATATGAGCAATGGACAACCATTGGAAGATGACAATGTTGGTAGGTACATGTAGCAGTGAGCTTTACAACTAGTTCCCCGTCCATCACAAAGGCATTAACCATCATAAAAGACGCGATCCTAACCACCACCAATTTTACGATTTCTGGCTACTCACTATCAGTTTAACCAGTACATGACTATCACAGAACCAAACAGAAACATTTTCCTGGGACGATTTCTGTATCCAACTTTGGATGCACATTTAGGACCAGTGACCAGCTGTTCAAAGCAGGTTCCAGAAGAGCAACACAGGGTAGACCATAGAAGGAATAGCACCAACACAAACTAGATCAGATGTTCTGCTGGTGCAGTCCAATAAGGATGGACAATGGATACAACCAGGTCCATCAACACTTGCAATTTCAGCACTATCCGAAGCAACACAAACCAAAGGCTAAGGAATGATGAGCAGAGAAGCAGAGATAGGGAGAACTAAAGAGCTTCACCTTCCTGAAGATCTAGCAGAGATGAAAGGTCATAAATAGGATGGAATCTTTGTTGCAGGTAGAATACACCTAAAATAGTGTCACAACCAATTTTCTGAAGATTGGCAATTTTGTGGTGCAAGCAGAACATGCAGAACGAGTGGTAGATGCGTGCGGAGAAGCAGAGATGGACAAACCGTGTTGCTAAGATGCAGTAAAGTGGTGAACAAAGCCGTTACCAGACCTCAAAACAAAAGATGTAAATCATTTAGAAAATATTACCTCAATATAAATACTATTGAAAAAGTTAAAACATTAGACTTTATGCATGATAAGTTTGCAACTGAAAGTATGAAAGAGACCTCCCAGTTTCAATCTGAAGGCTGCATGCGACCTTAAACAGTGTCCATAGCAGCACCATTTTAGCAGCTGAGAGATGAAATCATCCAAAACCAAATTTCTACAAACCCCAATATCACGACATGAACACCACTACATAAGCCTGCTAATCTCACTATTGATACCATAATTACAGAAGAGTAGATATGTCCTCTTATATTGTCCTTTGCTTGTATCACTTTGGCTCCAACCTTAAACTCTGCAATGACAAGCCAGCGCATAACTAAGATATTTAGGAAAACATCAAATTCCTTTCTTCACTTCAATTAGAACAATGCATATATTCCAAAATTTTAGTATCCAAATCCCCCATATACAAACATGTTATCTAGCAGCATAACTACAACTTCTGCCAAAATATATAGATGGAAAAATCCAGATTACCAATTAGCATAAGGAGAATCACGTCGGCTATGGCGGTATGGAGGGGACCTGCTGTAGCGGCGATCACGGCGAGGTGTTAGGCTGCGGCGTCGAGGAGATCTTCTCCTGGACGGACTGTAGCTTCTGCATTTATGAAGTATCAGTGAATAAATATGCTCTTGATTATCAGTACTAAAAAATGTACATTCTGGATTAGATGACAGTGCCAAGACAATGACAGAAGCCAACTATCCTAGAAATTTTTAACCTCAAGAATCTTAACAAAAGGGTTAAAATAAGTGTATTACCATGAACCCAATCTTCAAGTTTATTAGCCGATCCAATTAACAAGTTGATTTTACTTGCAAATGCAGAAACTTTTGGCATTATGGAAAACCCAGCCATATGTCAAAACAGAACATGAAAGGAGCAAGGTGCAGAGAGACAGAGGCAAAGAACTGGGAAGGGTGAATCCATTACACGCACCCGCGTTCATAATAACCATAACTTGGGCTTCTAACACGTCTGGGACTTGGGCTTCGACGACGGCCATTTCCCAAGCCTCGTGAACCAACGCGCAAGCGACATTCTCGAGCAAAATGACCAGGTTCACCACACTCATAACACTTCATGTCATCACCATAACCTCGCCGGCCTCCACCTTTGGAGTTGTGAGAAAGTTCTACACGCCATCCATTCTTACCTACATATAGATATCTTTAGAGTTATTGTTTATCATGGTAACAAGGTCCACTCAGAGGATTATGAGATTATCTACTCATATCAAACATGACAAGTATGAACAACGGACACATTTGACACTGAACTTGATGTACTAACAAACTTAAATAAAGAAAGGAGATAACCATAACATTCTTTAAGACAAGATAAGAGATAACTAAGAAATCTTCTGACCATCCAATGCATGAATAGCATCAAGAGCATCCCGGCGATCGTCAAACTCAATAAATGCATATCCTGGAGGCCTTCGAGCAACCCAGACACTGCAAGCATTTTCTCAATAGGATCACTCAGAAAGAAACCAAATTAGAACATTACAAAGCTCTGGAGTAACAACAACATTAAAGCACAAGCAGCCTAAAGCACTTAAATGCTAGTAAGTAGTAACATGACAACAGCTACAAGTGCAGTCTAAGTATCTAGAAGCAACGCAATTTCAGAAAAAGGAAGACCCTTTGACTCATCTGAAATGGAAATAGTTACTATTACCTGCGAAGAACACCATACATTCTGAATTCATCTTCGAGATCTCTCTCCGTAACACGCGAGTCCAAATTTCCAACGTAAACCCGATTCATTTTCGCCAGATTTAACCAATCACCAAACTCTAACAACACAACTCAAAACATCAACTTGTGAAACAATTTCCAGCAAAAGTCAATATTCCCTAACCCGAGTAAAAAATTTTAGTTTCAGGAAAACGGAATCCATAAATCGGATATTAAAGGATAATGATAAAAACTAAATTTCAGGAAACAGAAACAATTGTTTCTCTTATGAAAAGGTAAACTGATCACGAAACCCTAATTGGAATTAGGGCTTGAAAACAAAATCGGACAGAATCGAGAGTACCAATACAAACAACAAAACAACGTCAGAGAATTGAAAAACAAAGTTTACCTCAATTTAAACGAACTCAACTGGCTTCAGAAACAGCTGCAAAAATCAAAGCGAGAGATTCCTACGGACCTGTTCTGCAGCCCCCTCGAATCTTCTATATTTGCGAACAATTTAGTAGTGTGCCTGCTGAGCCCAATTCTAAAAGGTGAACTTTGGCAGAGTATCTACGAATATTTTATAAATATTAATTCAAAATATAAGTAAATGTGAATAAATATTTACTCTTTCATTGAACATCTTTTGATACACATTTAGGCCGAAATAATAATTTAAATCCTAATGTCTACACTTAAATTTAAGATGGATTTTAATGCTTGGAAGAGTTAAAACGTTCCAAATGAATCATAATGTTTGAAAAATATTCAAAATAATTCTTGATTAGATGAAACAACTAATAAAATTAAATCTCTATTAGTTAAATATCAACGTAATATTTTTTTATTGATGTAGATTTTTTTTAAATTTTACTAAAGTGGGATAATAATAAGAAGACATTTTTTTATTTAAAAATCCTTTCTAGCCTCAAGATACTTACTCTCTTGCATCTTTAAAAGAAGATACTCCGTTAATCTCGTAATCCTAAACAAAGAATTAATCCTTCCATCTTCAAAATCACTCTTACGAAAGTCCCAGCTAGCCTTATTTTCTTGGATATTTCCAACAAAACAGCTCTATAGCCATATTCGAGAGTTTTGGCATCTAGGTCTAGGGCTTTAGGCGGTTCTTTTCCGACATAAGAAACTTTAGGCAGGGTTTTATGTGGGTTTCAGAAGCTTCCATTTTTTTCACGAGAAAACTTTTTCAAGAAAACAAATCCAACCTCCCACTTCAAAGCTTCGTGACTAACTAAGCACTCCATATATGTATATATTTCTTAATATGTACAAGAGGATATGCCAAGTAGTAAAGGATTGCACCCTTTAGACTGTAACATATAGGATAAAACTTATTACGTAGCTCGGATCGTTTATGAAAAGGTTAAAACGAAGAAAATGCGGAATAATTGATTTTAGTTTCATCTGTACTTTCGAAGTAGTTTTTAAGGTCAAAACGAGCTCCAATTTTTCGAGATCTTTACGGAAAATGTTCACATACACGCGGTTAACGCCTCTCTACAATTTTCTTAAGACGTAAGCGCTCTTAACAGGTCAGAGGATCCGTATGTTTACGAATAATATTAGCAACTACAAGAGACTTTAACCTTTATATATAACTTTCATATCAGACTTTCCCATCACAAACTTGATATGGGTCCGATCTTTACTAATCAGGATCCAATTTCCTCCCAAACTTTAACCTATGGATTTAGTGTCTGTTTGAATGGGCTTACATCAGTAGAGCTTTTAGCAGTAGAGCTTTTGTCAGTAGAGCTTTTCTAAAAAGAACTTTTCTAAGAAGTCAGTTGACTATTTGACTGCTATTTTAAAAAAGAGCTTTTTTGAAAGAGCTTCATACAATAGACTATTTGACAACATAAAAATAAAAAGCACTTTTAATTTTAACTATATTTTATTTTGTAATAAAAATTATTTATGCATATAAATAT
>JAOTIZ010000003.1:12045742-12064436 GCA_027123425.1 Erythroxylum panamense
TCGGGAAGGTCCCGGAACAAAAATTTTTTGTTTTCCGCACCGTGGGCATGTGATGCTCACACCGGGATTTTCCTACAATACTTGCTTCAGAACAAAACTTACAATTATTCGAAAAGAATACAACAATATCAAAATAGAATTTTAAAGTATCATAAAAGAACTTGATTGTGTCAAAACATAACTTGATTATATCAAAACAAAATTTAGTTGCATCATAACTGAACTTAGCTTATACCAGAATTGAACATATATCAGAACACAAAACAAGTTAACCTGTTAATCATTTTTTATAGAAGTGGGTAACTAGACCAAAACAAAAGATACCTATGATTGGTATCACATAACATAAGAGACTTATTTCTCAAAATCAGGGGACATTGTTTTGTCAAATATCAGGAGACGTCGTAATGTCACATTACATAGGACACCTTTGTGTTAAGTTACAGGAGACGCCTTAGTGTCAAGTTACGGAAGCAGCTGCAAACCCTTCTAGGCATGCTTATTTACCTACAACTAGGACTTGGTTGTTTTAAAGCAAACATTTCAGATTTCAGAATCATATGTGAAAGATATATTGCATATTATATGACTTATTCCATTTTGCTCACATAGGATATAATCTTCACATTTAATCCAACTTAGCATACCTTGTGAACATAAACATTTGTAATAATGCACCAATGAATACATTAAGTAAGTACACATTACGTGTAGTCACAAAAGTTTCCAATTCACAAACATTCACAAATAACACATTACTCTTGTTCTTTAAATCACATTAGCATTCTTAAGTATACTTCATTCCTTTAACAATTCATAAGTTCAAAATTAGTTACTTTGCTATCAAATAACACCTTCCTTAGGTTATCACCTCAATTAATAATCCAAACCTTGTTTAACTTATTCCACATAAAACTAGGTTCATTTTACACCTTAATTAAGTCCAATTACACCATTATGAAGTTCCTTAATCTTATATAATCTAACAATTGCCCAAAACCAACCTTTTCTCCTTCCTAAGTACTTCTCACAATTGTGGGAATGAGCTATATAAATCCCACAATCATGGGATGAGTGAAGGTTCACTCACCCACAACCTTTAATTTATTTCCAAAACTTGACTTCTGTACTTCCATTCAACACACCTTCACCAAAATCCATCAATTTCACTTCAATTATACCTTATTCATGCTTCAATACCTTATCAAATTCATTTCCAAAACCATTCAAAAATCATTCATTAAGTATCTCACAATCCATGATCTATCAGGTATCAACATCCAAAGCAAAAGCTATTAAACAAGTATCATGTTCTAGACCTCAATATTATAGGATTAAAAACTTATATCCCCCTATGTCATGTTAAATTTATAGATATCCATACTAATCTGTATGTGTCAAAATGACATAGGTTCAAGGTCAATCTTTATATGTTACCAATGACCTTTAAAATGCTTAAGATCAACACAAATCTTACGTCTTTCATATGTATTATGACTATACACAAGAACAGTTATTACTGATGATAAAAAGATGATAATCTATATTAATAAATAATCATAATGTCATAATACATCAAAATGTACAAACTTTTAAGGAGCAAATATAATGATCCCTAGCTACTACTGTCTAAGGACTTTAACACGCCCATACTAGATACATGTTTAACAAACACTAATGGGCAAAGTCCTTTAGTCAATGGATAAGCAAACATCTCCTCAGTCCTGATGTGTTCCACTTCAACGTCACCCTTATGAGTCAACTCCTTTATAGTCAAGTACTTGACCTCCAAATGCTTAAACCCTGTGATATTCTTTTTGTTGTTATTAAACAATACTGCAGCAAGATTATCACACTATAACCGAATGGGTCTACCTATCGAATCGACCACAAACAACTCAAAAATCAAGTTCCTGAGTAAATTGCCTGTGTAGTTGCTCCATAACATCCAACACACTCTGCATACATGGTTGAGGAAGTTACCAGTGTCTGCTTGACACTCTTCCATGATATTGCACCATCTGCCAACATAAAAATGTACCTTGAAGTAGATTTTTGGTAATCCATACACATAGCAAAATTGGCATCTGTATACCCTGTGAGGATTAAATCGTTGAATTTTATGTATGTCAATGTATAATCCTTAATACCCTTTAGGTATCTCAACACTCGCTTAGCTGTATTTCAATAGTCTATACCTGGGTTAGCCATATATCAACCCAGCAGTCCAAAAACAAATGCAATGTTCGATCTAGTGCACACCTGGGCATATATCAGGCTACTAATTGCATTAGAGTACGGGATATTCCTCATAGCCTCTCTCTCAACTTCATTCTTTGGACACTGTGCCAAAGATAATCTCTCACTATGAGAGATAGGTGCTACAATAGGTTTACAGTCAGCCATATTAAACCAACCATTGTAGCACTCGCTCAATGTATGTTTTTTGTAAGAGGATTAATAAGTGTTGAAATTTGTCTTGGTGAATCTGTATACTGAGGACAAAAGATACTTAACCTAAATCCTTCATGTTAAAGTGTTTGGCCAAAAGTTGCTTTACCTCAAGTAACTTGGTCAAATCATTTGACACGAGCAAGATATCATCCACGTAGAGTAATAGAAAGATAACTTTGCTCCTCCTGACCTTATAGTATAAGCATCTTTTAACTTTGTTTTTCACAAAGTCGAATGAGGTCAAAACCTTATCAAACTTTAGGTATCATTGTCTAGAAACTTTTTTCAGACCGTATATTAATTTAGTCAACTTACAAACTTTGTTAGTTGCATCTTGATCCTAAATTTCAGGTTGCTCCATATAGACCTCCTCATAAAGGTCACCATTCAAGAAAGCAGTTTTAACGTTCATCTGATATAACTCTATGTCATAATGAGCTACTATTATCACTCCAAATGCATTCTTTGAGGATACAGGAGAGAAGGTAACATTAAAGTCAACTCCTTCTCTCTGAGTGAATCCTCTGGCAACCAAATGCGCCTAAACTACTCAACTTGATCCTGTGTGTCCTTCTTGGTCTTAAATAGCTACTTACAATTGTCAGGTCTACAATGTTGAGGTAAATCGACAAGCTCCCATACCTTATTATACCTTATAAATTGCATATTATCCTTCATCGCTTCTACCACATATCTGCATGGGGTCCAGAAACGACTTCTATAAAAGTAACTGGATCCACAACATGTCCTATGTCATAGCCTTTCTCACCCAAATAGATTGTGTAATCTAGTGAGATAGCAGGTCATCTCTCTCTGGTGGATCTGCACAACTGCATATGTTCTAATACCTCATAAATTTGTTCCTGAATAGACATAGATTCCTGTGTCTGCATAGGCATGGTATTTGGACCTTTATCCACTGAACCTGACTATATGAGAAGCAAATAAGTAATAATCGTAGTTCCATTTATCTCCTGGATGGTGTGAGGATCCTCCCTCATCATGGACATCGTATTCTAGAAACTTTGTCATCGGTGATTCTACTATTTTGGCCTCTCCTTCCCTACAGTAAAATCTGTAGCCTTTATAGTGGTCGGGATAACATACCAAATAGTAACGAGTGAAACGGGGTTGTAATTTGCTCTCATAAGAATTATATAACTTTACCTCAGTAGGGCAACCCTATACACGAATGTGCACAAGACTTGGCTTCCATCATTTTCATAGTTCAAAAGGCGCCCTAGATACTGACTTACTTGGGACTCTATTTAAGATATACAATAACATCTTGATGGCTTCGCCTCAAAGGTATTTGAGTAGGTTAGTCTTGCTCTGCATTGACCTCATGTCTTTTAGGGTGCAATTACGTCTTTCGGCCACACCATTTTGCTCAGGACTACCTGGCATAGTGAAATGAGCCACTATTCCAACTGATCCCATTTATTGGTAAACGGACCATTTTCTTCGTATCTTGCAACTCTATGTCTGCCATAGTATTCCCCTCCCCTATCAGATCTGACAATCTTTATTGATTTTCTCAACTGGTTCTCAACCGCAGTCTTAAAGATTTTAAACTTATCAAGAATTTCAGACTTTTTCTTAAGTAAGTTCACATAATCATAACGAGAATAATCGTCAATAAATGTCAGAAAATATCTAGCATTGCATAACGTGACTGTATAGGGAGCACTAACATCTGTGTGTATGAGGTCTAATAAACCAGAAGCACGAGTTGACCCTTTTTGCTTTATTTTGGTCAGCTTACTCCAACAACAATTGATACATGTTTCTAGATCACTGAAGTCCAAAGTTGGGAGAATGTTATCCTTTATTAATCTGTCAACCCTCTTCCTGAAAATGTAGCCAAGACGTTTATGTCACAACATGTACGATGTTTCCTTTATGAAGGCTTTCTTTCGAAAAACAAGTTCGACAACATAAGAAGAGACATACATTTTGTTAGAAGTAAGACATATTCTATATAATTCGTTGGATAAGAAAGCTATTTCAATATGTCCTGTATTGATAGAAATATTTACAACTAAAGTATCAAATACAAAACGATAGCCCCCTATATCCAAAACTGATACAGAGATCAAGTTCTGCCTAAAAGATAGTATATAAAAACGTGTCTTGTAAAACTAATACAAACCCCGTATTGAGGTTCAAACATACATCTCTTGCATACAAAACATCCACCTCCTCATTGTTACTGATCATCAGCTTCTCCTCTCCTTTAATCGGCCTTATATGAACCCCTACATTATAGAAGTAACATGGTTAGAAGCTTCACTATCTAGGCACCAAGAACTTGATGTGGTTATAGCTACATTGGATTCATGAATCATATAGGTTGATGAGTTACCTAACAATTCCTGTTTAACTTCTCACAACTTGTACTTCTCGCAATCAGCCTTCCTATGCCCCATCTTCTTACAGAAGAAGCACCTTATACCCTTTAGGTCATGTGGTCCCTTAGCAATGTTGGACTGTCTAGTCTGAATGTTTAGAGAGGGTTTGAGTTTCTTACCATTACCCTTAGGTTGTTACGGCTTAGCCTTCCCCTTGCCTTTTGTAGCTACAAACATGGCTGTATGAGGAGAACTCTTAATCTTCTTCTTCGCTACATCACGTTAGGAAATCAAGGCATTGATGTCCCAGGCATCATCCTGCGAGATATAGGAGGTAGCCAACATCTTAAACTCTCGAGGGTGAGTATTTAGTGTTTGATGCACTAAGAGGTTATCAAGAATTGGTACATCAAGTTCCTTCAACCTAGTTTGAAGGTGAATCATCCTAATAATGTACTATTGAACACCTCCTTCTCTTGTATACTTCATGGAGAATAACTCTTTAATCAAGGTGCTCTGGTCCACATGAGAAGACACCTTGTATCTCTAGGAAATGCCATCCATAAACTCCTTCACTATGGTTGTAACCCGTAATCCACTCAGCAGATGATCTAGGATCGACCTCTTGATGGTCAAATAGCACATCCTATTTGACTGTTCCCAATAGCTACTTTATCAGCTTCTGAGCTGATATCTGTAAGTGGAGAAGGTCTCTCGATGTGCATCGTCATACTGCCGTCAGCCATATCCAGGGCAAACTCTACATCCTTCTTCCATTTCTTGAAATTGAAACCATTCAAGGTCTCAATCATGATAGCATTGTTGCTTACAGAAAAAGGTAACTGTAAGATAGAAAAGACAATGTAAAAATCAGTTTAAATGCAGGACAACAATGATAACAATATCTATATAGAAAATCCGATCACATACATTATGAAACATCTGTGGGTTGAATATATAATATATGCAATTAGACCTCTATATAAAAACGATCAGAGTACAAACTATCAACTCTCATGACACTACCACCTGTAGGTGAGTAGATCATTCAAGCAATAGCCTTCCCCCATCTAATGCTTTTATGTACATCTCAAAATCTCATATAAGGTCAACACCTATGGGCAGAATAACCAAACATAAGACCAGAGACATCTCCCAACATGCACGCGATACAATCCAAATACTGACTTGAAAAACCACTGTGGTGACTATAATCTTACCAGTACCCAAAAAGACCACAAACACAAACCATACATCTTTATGTTATCCTCACATTCTATATGGGCATAATGCTTATGAAAATCAGTTATAAATGCAAAAAAAAACCAAATGCACAATCAAATAATCACATACTAGTAATGAAAACATTGTCTTTAAACTTTATTTAACATTTTTATTTAAAAATTCTCAATGAGAGTGACTGTCATACTTTCCCAAATGCCGAACTACCACACGAGACATGAAACCTTAAGTGTCTCCTTTATGTGTGGTTCGGAGCACGAAAATGCACTTAAAACCAGCTTTAAGAAGCTTTAAAAACATTTATGGAAACCAATTATCAATGTAATAAATCCAGAAAAAATTGAAAAATTAATTCAAAAATTCCCTGACTCTGAAATTGACTCAAAAGAACCCGAGGCACCCTTATAGGAATTCTAAAAATTTTCCTTTTCTTAGGTGTTGACATTAGCGCAACATTGTGCATTGATGTCAACCGACGTCACCTTGTGTTAGGCCACGAGGCACGTGCATTACACGCTCGTTGGCCGACGCGTGTCAGATGCGTCTGGCACGTGTCTCCTATGCGCCTCCCACGTACATACTCACCTGCATTGTACAGTGTGTACACACGCGCTGACATATGTCCTTATCCCATCCGTCTATGTGTCGGGACATATGGTGGGCACTTGCATCACATGCACCAAACTGTCATGAGCCTGCGAGGTATCAAGCCGGGTGAGGCGCATGTGCATCCATCACCCCGTGGAACCATGCATTGCACGTGCCAACCTTAACCGCCCAATGGCGTTGCTGTAGCACAGTTGGGTGCATGTAATGAACATGCTTGACGGTGCTATCACCCTCCTCCGATATGGAGGGAATCTAGTGATCTCGAAACCCTTTTTTGCCCTTTTGGGCTCGTTTTAACCCCTTTTTTTATAGCTAACCTTATGTATAACTTTTTTGCATAATCATATACACAAAAAAACCAAAAAATGAATCAAAAATAAATGAAAACCATAATGGATGAAAACTGAAAAACTTTCGCTTTCGGCAACCTGATCACGTAACCACTCTGGTACTACTTGTAACACGTAGGATAGACCTTATTACGTGTCCCAGATCATTCATGAAAGGGTAAAAATGAAGGAAACGTAGAGTACCTAATTTCGATTCCATTTGAACTTCCGAAGTAATTTTCAAGGCCAAAACAAGCTCTAATCTCCCGGGACCTTTACAAAAAATTTTCACAGACACGCAGTTAACACCTTTCTACATTTTTCTCAAGATATAAGCATTTTTAAAGGGTCAAAGGATTCGTATGCTTACGAATGATATGAGCAACTATAAGCAACCTGAACTTTTATATATAGCTTTTATATCGAGTTTTCCCATCACAAGCTCGATATAAGTCTAATCTATACTAATCGGGATCTATTTTTCTACCAAACTTCAACCCATTGATTTAGATCATTTATTGGATCACTTTATTACCTTTGTTTGGATCAAATTACATAACTTAACCGATAAGTTATTAAAAATATAAAAATATAATTAATAATTGTCCAAATTTTTTATGAAGAACAAAATTGTCCAACATAGACATCTGTTCCAAAATGTAAGGAGTCATTTGTAATTTAGTGGTTATATATTTATCATTTCATATAAGGAGTTATGTGAATTATATCTGACTTGTATGAACCACTAATGTAATAAGATAAACTACTTATCCACACTATTTTAAGTAAATTATATAAATCTTTGGGAGCGAATAATTTATACGAGTTGAGTCAGATTAGGTGTATTCGACAACCTAATATACTGCGATTTTCGGTTTTAAAAAAAGTAAAATAAAATCTTTAAATATTTAGTACAAAAATCAGAACCTACAAATAAGCCATATGATCTATAACACATAAAAGGCCTATTAATGGATAATTTTTATGTGTTCCATGAAAATAAACTGCTTATACTGACAATTTACTAGTTAGAAATAAGATTATGTACTATTGAATCTCTTTAGATCCCGCATGTTAACAAAACATTTAATGAGAGTTATTATTGTATTTAAAAAAGGCAAAAATCAACATACTTAGTATACAAAGTTATCACTTTTTGGAAGTTTGGGAAGGGTCATAATGTATGCAACCTTTAATTTGTATTTTTACAAAGAGACTATTTCTATAGTCACAAAGAAGAAATTGGTAAAACTCACCTTCTATTTAATATAGAGATATTAATAGACCGATCCATGAATTTAAATTTAGGTATTTTTAATTGATCGACCTATGGGTCAAATTAGATCATGACCAATCCCTTCATTAGCTGTTCTGTCTAGTCAAGAGTTGTTTTGGACGTTATTCAAACATTAGCGTTCATTTTGAATATTTTGCAAATGTTAGGATTTATTTTGAACGCTCCAAAATATCGGAGTTCAATTTATATTCTAGTGTAAATGTTAGGGGCTAAATTGTTCTTTTGCCCTGCAAATTTAAGGTATAGCAAGTTTAAGAAGTATCTAGAAAATATACAAAGTAAATGTTAAGTATTTGTTGATCTTGGAATTTATATTTAATTTGTCTAACATTTTCATTACAAATGAGAAATGCTTTCTTTTGGAAAAAAAAAGGAAAATGGCTTCTCAGCTAACATAAAAGGCCAATGGCATAGCATGTGCCCATGGATATTCTTATCATATTTATGAAATAATGTCGAGAGGTGACGCATGGGAAGGATTGTTTGGGATATTCTTTTCACTTGACAAGTGATTTTAGATTTTAATGACATAGTAATTCATTTATGAAACATTTTAATTAAGATTTATAGATAAGAGTATAAAATATTTCAAATACTCCTTATTAAATTAAATAAATTCTGAAATTACATTACTTAAATATATTTTTAGTATATATTTATATAATTCATATTTTAAAAAAGACAATCTCATAAAGTTATATCTAATACTAAAGTCACTGTCTGAAGTGGGAGTTCAGATCTTATGTATCAGTCCATTCCTGTCCAGCCTTGTCTAGCCGAAAACATGTAGTGGTTCTGATGTCCAAAATGTAAACAGTAAAAGAAGCAACAAAGAAGCTAATCACCCTTCTATAAATAAAAAGACGACGTTTTTTTGCTAAACTGGACTGAACTAGAGAGAGGATCTGATCTCCCAAAGTGAAAGCGATGAGATATAAAGAAAGGTTCTGAGGCATGCAAAGTTCGAATCGTTTATATGTATGTAGTCGTTTAAAATTTGATGTTAAAATTTTACTTTCTACAAGGGACCTATCTGATTTGAGTGAAAATTAATATAAAAATAGATGACTTAAAAGTGTCTTCTCATAATTAAGATCTTTCTAAAATATTTCGTAAATAAAATAAAAAAACTCTAAGGTCAATGGTCCATACCATATCTTGAAGAAGATAATCGAGACACGTTTCTAAATTGAGTGACATCTATTGCTTGAGAAAAACACAATGAAATAAACCAACCGAGATTTTTTCGCAGCAATTTGTACACTTTTAAGCTGAAAGCCTGGACGTGGAGAAGCTTTGTTTAGGTTGATGTCCCCTTTCGACATAAATTCGGAATCAGACTAATGAGTGTCCTAAACAAAGAGCAATCCTACCAAAATTTACCCTGTGTGTTTGCAGTTTTACAACGTACTGGAAGTCCTGCACGCCACAAACACACAGATGAAGTCAAAGATTGGGTGGTCATTGTTCAACAATAGTTTATGACAAAACACAGAGAAAATGTTTATTATCATTTTCATCAATCAGTGATCAATTCCTTGTCTTATACCCTGTTTTGTTTGTTTCTGCTGGGCACTGGAGAGCCTCTCCTAAAGTCATGCTCTTTCAAGTCCCTCTTCACCATATGGAAGACAACTTGTAGATCAGTTCTGGGATTCGAGGAATATTGATAAATAAATCGTAAAGGCGGTGTCTTTGGACGCCAAGCTCGAGCCTTTTTGGGTGGTTTTGTGGGGCTTGTTGAGAATGACTCGGGAAGATAACATTGAAGAGTGCAGTGTGAGATTGACGGGTAGTGTTAGTAGTGGTGGTGGTATCGAAAGAGTAGGAAGTGACTCGAGGTGGGTGGATGGGAGTGAAGTGGATTCGGAGTCACCACCATGGTCTCTTCTTGATGAGAATGATCAGAGAGAAGGATATAGTTCCTACGGATCTGCGAGGAGGAGGCTAGCAAAGAAGCCCAAAAGGGTTGATTCATTTGATGTTGAAGCCATGGAGATTGCTGGTGCTCATCACCACCATCCCAAGGTAATACCAACTAGTTAATCATGAAAAGACACGAGTTGCTGTCGCATTCAGTTTTCTTTCTTCTTTTTAAATGGACACGCCTCCTTTATGTCATTGAGATATGGACTTAACTATTATGTTACGAGCTAATCATGAATTAACTATAAATCTACGACTGTGCCCACTAAAATCATCCTGATAATTGGATGTGGCGTGTTGTATGGGATTAGCTTTAAGTGACAACTTATTGTTTAGAAGGAAGATACCTAGGTTTGGTCTCAGTCGGCATTTCTTACTTAACGTTTGGAGTATTTGACATATAACCGTTTGGTTTTGAGAACAGAACTTAGAACATGAAAGAGTTTGGCTGGGAAATTGTGGGGAAGAACACCAATGTTATCTGGTTTACTCTCGACGTCCACAGTTCACCACAATTTGTCAGACACTTCCTTTTCATCTTTCCACGCATCTTCTTGCAAGGTTAAATCAGTATAGTAAATGCTGGCTTTATCATAATGCTAGAGTATATCAATAAACGTGACCTTAGAACGGGTGTATACAATGTTTAGTAGAACAATTACTAGATTTTTTTTCATCAAGAGAGGGCTTAGTGTGGAGCAGTCGAAACATAAGGAGCGTGTATCAGTTGTGAATATGATTGAATCGATTTGTTAAACAGTGTATTTGCATGAGCGACCAATCAGTCTTCAAAATCAAGCCAACACATTTTTTATTGGAATTGCCCTGAGAAAATAATATTTTTGTTTCCAACTGTGAAATTTTCAGCGACTAAATTTGTTACTTTTAAACACCAGGATATCTCCCTTTGGCTCACTCTGGGATTAGCCTTTCAAACACTCGGTGTTGTTTATGGTGATATGGGCACAAGCCCTTTATATGTGTTTGCTGATGTGTTCAGTAAGGTGCCCATCAAGTCAGAAGTTGATGTCTTGGGGGCTTTATCAACAGTCTTATATACAATTGCCTTACTTCCCTTGTCAAAATACATTTTTGTAGTGCTCAAAGCCAATGATAATGGAGAAGGTAATTGTATTCTTGCTAGATTTTGTATTTTCTCTGTGTTTTCTTTCAAATAATTTTTAAAGCACGTCTTTCTAATGCAAGGATTACTGGACTGTAGGAGGAACATTTGCTCTTTACTCGTTGATTTGCAGATATGCCAAGGTTAATATGCTGCCAAATCGACAGCCAGCTGATGAACAAATCTCAAGTTTTAGACTTAGATTACCCACTCCAGAGTTGGAAAGGGCTTTAAACATAAAAGAAGCATTGGAAAGAAAATCATTCATGAAAACACTTCTCTTGCTGTTGGTACTGATGGGAACTTCCATGATTATAGGGGATGGCATCCTGACACCAGCAGTATCAGGTATAACCTGTCCGTAATTCATTAGTAGCAAAAATAGCTTATGTTTTAAGATACATTGAACTAAAATGCTCATACTTGTCTTTGACGCTGATCTGTGACTGCAATTCTTTATTCTTTCAGTGATGTCCGCTGTGAGTGGCCTGCAGGGTGAAATACCTGGATTTGGTACAAGTAGGTATTTTTGTTTTTTCATTTATTTGTAGATACCATTTATACTGTGGCGAAGAACTGAGGGACTGAAATACCATTGAAAATTAAAGATTTAAATCTTGTATGACCAGAAGTTTTTTTTTTGGCTATATTCCCTGGAATGTTATAGCACTGAGGTAACTTTTATGGGTGTGCAAAATTCAGGCCGACTGCTGGCTGCTCATTTTGGTGTTTTTGTAGTTTACTATCTTTTGAATAATCTAATGCTACCAATATGGCTCTGTTATATAAATCTTATACCACGACTAATATTGGCTAATTGGCTAATTATCCATTTGTTCATATGCACTATTTTCTATCAAATGTGTTTGAGAAAGTAAAAGAATATCCAGTAGAAGCACTGCTGAACGTATAAAGCTGCAGATTGTACTTCTTTACCTATAAGCTGATTGATGTCGTTCACAGGTGCTCTTGTTATTGTTTCAATCATCCTCCTTGCGGGTTTATTCAGCATACAACGATTTGGGACAGGGAAAGTGGGTTTCATGTTTGCTCCTATTCTCTGTCTGTGGTTCTTTTCTCTTGGTGCCATTGGAGTTTACAATCTAGTGACTTATGATGTCAGTGTTCTGAGGGCACTCAATCCAGCATACATATATCTTTTCTTCAAGAAGAACAGTGGTAATGCATGGTCAGCTCTCGGCGGATGCGTTTTGTGTATTACTGGTACTCCTTTTTGTAAAGCTAGATAGGTTATATATACTATTTCATTGAACTATTAATGAAGTTCTTATGAGATATCAATCAGGGTTGCTGAAAGGCCACTATCCAGTGCTTCTTTCTTGAAGTAATGCTTCTTCTCATATGTCCTTCCCTAGAAAAATTCTCTTGAATTGGCCCTTAGTGAAAACCTGGTTGAAAGAAGAATAAACACAGAAATGTGCTGCTTTGTGAGCTGGTTCTGAGTAGAGGCATTTTGCATATCACATCAAGCTATTTTAGCTTATATATATATATATATATATATATATATAAGTTTCCAACACTTTTGAAGCCTGTATTATAGGACCATTAAGAAAGACCTCTTTAAAGATGAGTTTGTTATTTGTGTTTGCAGGTGCAGAAGCAATGTTTGCTGATCTCGGCCATTTCTCTGTACAAGCCATACAGGTCTGGAAAATAATGCTATTCCTTCTCTGAATAACCACAAGGTGAATGTTCCTCAGCTATATTATATTGCTTGAACAGATTGCTTTCACTTGCTTCGTCTTTCCCTGTCTTCTCTTGGCTTACATGGGCCAGGCAGCATATCTGATGAAGTACCCTGACTCTGCAAGCAGAATTTTCTACAATTCTGTTCCAGGTAACTGTTACAAACATATTGATTGTTAGTATGGTTCATGCTTCCTACAAAATGCTTCAACCTGTAATTGTGTTTTTATAAAAAGCTCTTTAATGCTTTCAATTGAATAAACAGATAGTCTCTTCTGGCCAGTCTTCGTTATAGCAACCCTTGCTGCAATGA
The DNA here is from genome assembly GCA_027123425.1 of Erythroxylum panamense. NCBI lineage: Eukaryota > Viridiplantae > Streptophyta > Magnoliopsida > Malpighiales > Erythroxylaceae > Erythroxylum > Erythroxylum panamense. The sequence continues at coordinate 12,059,097 of JAOTIZ010000003.1, forward strand.
TTGCTAGCCAAGCAATGATTTCTGCCACCTTTTCATGTGTTAAGCAAGCCATGGCACTTGGATGCTTCCCACGGCTGAAGATAATTCACACCTCAAAAAGGCGGATGGGTCAAATTTACATTCCTGTGATAAATTATTTCTTGATGATCATGTGCATATTTGTCGTTTCCATCTTCCAAAGCACCACGGATATCTCTAATGCATATGGTTAAGTATTGTATCTTTTGCTGCTTCCATCTTATAAGTCTTTTGGAATCGTAAATCATGCAAATTTTTTCTCTCAATTATTTATTCTGTTGATTGTTCAGAAACAATGAAAGGTTGTGGTATAGTTGTACAATAGATCCTGTAAGTTACTTATAATATCAATTTGCTGCATTTTTTGGTCCTTGGATATTGGTAGCTTTTACTCTATTCGTTATCTCATTCTCTCTCTAGTTTTAAGGTAAATTCTTTATTTTTTCCTTTTACTTTATTGCTGCCTTAGCTTAAGTTTTGCTGCTGCCAACTAATTTCCAGTGGCAATGCTGCTGATGTGCAAAAGTCATGGAAAGTGATTTTGTCTTGTTTCTTGTTAACTTGAGGTCCTGTTCATAGGGGGACGAGATTATCTCACGAATTCTCTTATGGCAAATATTCTGACACAATTTATTGTTGTTCTTGTAGGTATAGCTGAAGTTGGTGTAATGATGGTGAGCACCACCTTGGTGACTCTTGTGATGCTTCTTATCTGGCAGACCAACTTGTTTCTGGCTTTGTGTTTTCCGCTTGTGTTTGGCACAGTAGAGCTCATTTACATGTCTGCAGTTCTATCTAAAATCAAAGAGGGCGGTTGGCTTCCACTTGTTTTTGCTACTTGCTTTCTATGTGTGATGTACGTTTGGAATTATGGGAGTGTGCTCAAGTATAAAAGTGAGGTCAGCGAGAAGATATCCATGGATTTTATGCTTGAGCTTGGTTCCAACCTTGGGACTGTACGAGTGCCTGGAATTGGTTTGCTATACAATGAGCTTGTACAGGGCATTCCCTCTATTTTTGGACAGTTTTTACTGAGTCTTCCAGCTATCCACTCTACTATAATATTCGTGTGCATCAAGTATGTTCCTGTTCCTGTGGTTCCTCAAGAAGAGAGATTTCTTTTCCGAAGAGTTTGCCCAAAGGACTACCATATGTTCCGGTGTGTTGCTCGATATGGTTACAAAGATGTCAGGAAGGAAGATCATTGTGCATTTGAGCAACTTTTGGTTGAAAGCCTTGAGAAGTTCTTGCGTAGAGAAGCTCAAGATCTTGCATTGGAGAGCGGCCTTCAGGAAATGGATGGCGGTTCAGTGAAGTCAATAGATTCTGGAGCCCCAACTGGTGATGCCTATGACGAGCTTAGGATTCCCTTAATGCATGATGGAAGACTTGAAGAACAGGGAAGTACTTCAGAAGAAGTTCCCTCTACATTGCCATCTAGCATCATGTCCTCAGATGAAGACCCCAGTCTGGAGTATGAACTTGCAGCCCTTAAAGAAGCAATTGATTCAGGATTTACTTATCTACTTGCTCATGGAGACGTCAGGGCAAAGAAGAATTCAATTTTCCTGAAGAAGCTAGTCATCAATTATTTTTATGCCTTCTTGAGAAGAAACTGTAGAGGAGGCACTGCCAGTCTAAAAGTACCTCACATGAATATCTTGCAAGTTGGGATGACATACATGGTGTAGGATGACATACATGGTCTAAGACTCCGAAGTAGTTTAGCTAGCCGAATCTGTAGGAACATTTTTAGCCACCTATTGAGGCTTCTAGACTGAAACCATTGTCCTGGGTTAGAGATTTCAATTCTCATGCAACTCCACAACATTATCTTAAAATGATTTTAGTCCTTGGGATGTTGAGGAACAGACATAAAAATGCATGAATAGTTTTCATTTGATATATTTTGTTCTTCTCAGGCATAAATAGCTTAATTTTCCACTCCTTTGTTCTGTAAATTACTGGCAACAAATACAACATAGTCAAAGCTGAGAATAAGACGTAAGAGGTGTTATATTTCAAATTTGAAAGCAACAAACAAGTTACTGGCCGGAGAATGGAGATGAATCATGATGGGCCTTGGACTGGTTGATATAAGAGTTTGGTCCATATTAGCAGCACATCTTTTTTCTTGTCTTGTTTTCTGGAACCTTTTGCTCTTCCATTCGTCCTTATGCAGTTGTTGGGAGATGCACGTGTGTGGTAGGGAAAGTTGCTAAAGTCCCTGGGGTCGATTCAGGTTGTCGGATATAGCAAAAGCAGTGGCAAAAGGGAACAGCACTAAGAACTCTTCTGTTGCTTATCCCTCAAGACTCTACCTTTGAAGCTGCAATTTGCTACATGACATTGACGCAACACAACTTGTAGATTTTTTAAGAATTTTCAAATAAAAATTTGCTTTAGCTCACGCAGAAAACTCTGCTAACTTTTAGTCCTTACTTGGAGATAGGCAATCATATTCATTCCATTGCATGAGGCATGGTTAAAACCTTTACTTCCAACATGAACATAGCCACAGGAAGGTCAGGAGGGAATATCCCAATTCCAAAGAGTATAGAATTGTGCTTACTCACCTTTTCTGTCTTGGTTAAAGTGGCATGTACAACAGACATGTTACCCAAAGCAAAGATGATTTACGTTACATTTTCTAAAGGTTCATGGTAATATTTACACCATTTAACGGCAGGAAAGGAATGAGATTGAGAGTAACATAACGTGACAGACTTCATTTGCTGATGTATAGTTTTTCTTTTCTTAAGAAAGAAGGCTAAGGTACGTGGAGATTGGCACTTGGGAAATGAAGGAAAGCAAACTCCTAAGCAGCCGAGGAATTGGCTAAAACAGACTTTTCAACCACACGTCTGTCTCCACTCTTTCGTTGTGGAAGGAAGAGTGGCATGAGGCAGGATAGGGATGAGTTGCAATGAAAAGGTAAAATAGGGAACACAGGCCTTTTGCGTCATCACTTGGGGACCAGTGTAATTGTTTGACACGTGTCCTTTGGAGACGTCACAATTCACAAAGATGTTAAGATATGTCTACTTGTCATGCCCACGAGTGTTCATGTTAGGTCATGAGAGTGACTGAGTTGGAGGCAGTGGTGGAATGTGGTGAAGGATCAGGAGGAGCCTTATTTATTTGTCGCACTTGATTAATTCAAACACAGCCCTCTAATTGTGCGTGTGTGTTATAAAATTAACATATCATGAACTACTAGTTGTTGGTTTTTCAGTTGATTACTCCACCATAACAATAATTAATTTAGAGCTTGGAGTTTCCTGCAGAAGTTGGCAGATGGGACATAGGCCCTTTCAGCTTTTATTTTTCCAAGTTCTGTTGGATTTTGAAGTTCAGCCGTCTGTGTGGAGACTCAGACGACGGATTGAGAGTAAAGTTGATGCCAATTAAAAGTAAATGATATCTTAGTGACATTGGTGATTAAGTATCTTTTTTGTTTTTTTGGTTACAATGGGAAAAAGAAAAATAGAAATCTACATGAAAACTCTAGGGTACACTGCACCGAGCGTATTCTGGTGAAGAAGCTCCTGGAGGTTCAAAGGGGGCAAAAACCGAGATCCCAAGTCAAAGTGAGGCCCGAGAACACCCCCTATAATTCCGCTGACGGTGATTAAGTATCTTTAGTCTTAGCATAGTCTATCTTACGATACTAAAAGCAATGTGGAAGTTTGGTATGTGTTTATTACTATGGTCCACTTTGGAGTAGCATTTGACACCAATTACTGGTGTGTTTCTTCCTTGGGACGCACTATAATTGTTGCATTGACTCTTAATTTCATGACAAATTGATTCAATTTTGGTGTTCAATCATATGTTTGATCCCAATCCATCAACAATTCTTTAAAAGGATTGGCTGCGTAGTGTCGGGAAGCTCTTTGTTAATGCTTGCATTCTTCAAGTCCTCCATACTCCTAAGGCTCATCTGTTCTGGTCAAAAGAAGATTGACAAATCACTGAATCTTTTCTCCTTCTGGACTATACAATTCGCAAAAATCAAGACTCTTTCTTAAAATGTTCATATGTGGGGAAGGTGTGTGAGGGGACCATACTATAAAGAATATATAGCGGTCCAATGGTCCAACTTTTTGCCTTTGGCGTGGCGTGGGAGTTCTATAACCTGCTCAGCACGTAATCAATTTTGTTCTTCAAAAGCCTCTATTTTGACGTAGACATAGTTCTTCTATGAAACTTTAGGGCTTGATTGGTAATTTGATTTGAGGCATCAATGCAGTATCAGTTGGGATATAATCTATGGATGGAAGCAACTTACATTTACTTATTCAGAAGTCTGTATTTATCCAGCGTTTCGTGAATATATTATTAATGTTTTTTGTTGAGATCAAAGTCATTCTCCGCCGGTGAATGTCTGAAGTTAACATAGACGTAAGATTACAGAAAGAGGAGAACAACAATTATTACAAAGATCCTCGACCTATTTCGAAAGAAGAGTAAAAGGTATGGTTGTTGAGAAACTTGTCACAAATGGACCTTGATTCCTGTTCATATTGCATTTCAAAACACTAGTTGATACAACTTGCTAATGAATTCTAAGACATGCGAGGGAATGGTGACTGAACACACTTTCTGCCTACCCAAATTAGCTTTCATTGTTCCAAAAACTGAAAATCATGGTTAGTGAAGAACTGTGTCAAGGATTCATCACCTTTCAAAAGAGAATTGGTTCGAAAGTTTGGAATACCCTGTAGAATTATGCATAAACGATTGATCAAGTCTAAAGAGGCTAAAAATAATAAACCAAAAAGTCAATCTCAATCAGGGACGGAGTCGAGAATTTAAAAAAGGAGGGCCTAAATATATAATTTTTTAAAATTTTAGGGGGCCCAGTGCACCATTAAATTCTAAATAACTATATCATTTTATATATATAATTTTTTAAGATTTTAGGGGGCCAGTGCACTACTGGGCCCCAAGTGGCTCCGTCTATGATCTCAATCCCGTTAAGATCTAACATAGAATGTAGAATATTTTATATCTGTATTTATTATGTAGAATATTGTATTCTTTTGTATAGTATAGCAATGTTATGAATACTGTACTGAACTTGGTATCGGATTAGGTTCTGGTACAGTACTGTACCAGTACCGATTAATACCAGATACCGTTTCGGGTAATTTTTTAAATTTATAAAATAATCCCTAAATTTTTTAAAAATTACAAAATAATTCATTGTCATATTGTAGAGTTGTAGTTTATTTAATTTAGTTTTTTTATATCTTATCCATTTTAGTTTATATATATCTTTATTATATTCTAATTATTTCTATATATAATAATTATCTA
>JAOTIZ010000003.1:12076224-12087992 GCA_027123425.1 Erythroxylum panamense
TACGTTCGTGCATGGGAGGCTTCCTCATGATAATGGGCTGTAGATGTGTGGATTAAGCCCAAATCAATCTATGAGGGTGAGACTGATCGATTAGCCCGTGAGATTGGACTTGGGCCCGATATATCCGACCCAACCAGAAACCAAATTTTGCAAGAGTTTTCACCAACAATTTATGTTACAAAGCATTAAAAACATAAGGAGAAAATGTACCTTGGTTCAACCTCCCTTGGAATAGCTCCTTGAACCCAAAAGCATAAGTGCTTACCTAGTTAGTTATCAATAAAAGGATCTAAACCAAAAACACATGGTTTGGCTCATTTGACCCATCAATTAGTTGAAGAAATCATCAATTAGTTGAAGAAATCATCAACTGGATTTGAGCTGTAATCTTTGGAAAGTCTGTTCAGAATACCCTATCTACTAGAATCAGGACTAGATGGAAATTGTAATATTTGAAATGTAATTTTTGTCATTTAATTTTAGATATATGTAGCATTTTTGTGAACTCATTATAATCTGGGGATAGCTTTGCTATAACTAATGGAATCTTTATTTAAATTCCACAAAAAGAAAATAATTTTATTAATTATAATATTTTATATTTTTAAAATTGTGATTATGCTCTACAATGCTATGTGTTGTATACATGTGACATTATTGGCTTATTTTAAAGATAAAACATTATTATCTTTGTTATGTCGTAATGATGTGACTAGATAATTTACGACGTTAAGTTTTTATTAAAATTTTCATGGACATAAGATTTAATTTAAATTTAGGTTTAAATTTGAATACAATCAATGTTAAGGTCAAGCTTGCAAACTTTACAATTATTTTTGTCCTTTTTACCTTAATGAAAATAGTAATGGACCAAATAAAAAATTAAAACGTTATCATTTTAATCAATTAAATTTTCAATTATTTTACTCAAAATCATTTAGGTCATTAAAATTGTCATCCCGCACATTAATTTTACTATCAAATATTATTCAGCAAACAAATATACTTGATTCTGCTGCACTATCTTATGTAGCACAAATGAAAAATACAACCTTAGGTGAGGAAAACATGCAATGATAGTAAATTAGAAATTATAGTTCTTCTTTATATATATATATAATAATAATACTCATTACTGTGGATAGCTGCATATGCAACCTTATTTAGTGTCACATTTTTCTACCGCAAAAACTATTTTCACGAGAAGATGGATGTTTAGCTGCAAACTTCAAAAGTATTTTTGAAATAGAAATAGCTTTTGAAAAAGCTAAAATACAGCTTTTTGAAAAGCTAAAATTTAGAGATTTTCAGAAAAGCTAAAATTTTAGCTTTTCCGGTAAGCTATTTTTTCGTAAGTTTCTGTCACTTACGTAAATAAAAACATTTCAATCTGGTCTGCGTTGATGAACAATTTTATTTAAATATTATTTAAATATTTATAAAATAATTTTATTATAAATTTATTTTAAATATTATATATATTTTAAATATTATTTAGCATACTATCTATGTTGATGAACAATTTGTTAGTATATTTTAAATATTATTTAGTATAAATATTTTTATTATAAAATAAAATAAAGTTAAAATTAATAAAAGTATTTTTTATTTTTATGTTACCAAACAGTCTACTGTATAAAGCTCTTTTAAAAAAGTTGTTTTTTAATTGACAGTCAAACAGTCAACTGATTTTTTTAAAAATCTCCTCTTAGAAAAGCTCTATTGATAAAAGCTCTACTGATAAAATCTCAACCAAACAAACCCTTACTCTGAAACTGAGTAGAGACAAGTTACCTCTGGTAAGTTTTTGATCTCTAGGCATGATGCTTGTTTGACGGCGACGAGGGAGGAAGAGACGACGGTCGACTGAGACTAAACTTGAGATTAACATGGACCGACGTCCCAACTATCAAATAGTTCAACACTCGCGTTATTAGTCTTATTACGACCCAAGAAAGCAACATTTAGCCAGCCACCAATGATTATTTGTTTTATGATTGTGATCGTGCATACATACCTACTCAACCAGCTGTCTCCATTTCTTAACATACATGCATGCTTACGAATTCAGAACAACTTCTTACTTGGTCGCATTCTTATACTCTAATTATAATCATTTTTCTATATATATATATATATAAACAAATCTTTACTTCTGTACGATAATCAAAACGATACATTAGGTCTGACTCAGAAAAGCCAAATTGGATCGTGCTGATTAAGAACAGCTTCAGACACGTTATAACGAGGACAAATTAGGTTCTTAATTTCCTAGAAGTCTCTGGAGTTTGCGATATTATGTAACAATTAGATGAAATGCCATATGCAGAAATTAACAACAGGGTGATATTATATTGTCGCTGTAGCTGTCTGTCCATTACGTTAAAGACTTTAAGACAGTGATGTTTCCAAATAGTTACTGGCATTGACAGAGACAAGTTAATTGCCGTTTAGTATAGTAATCGATACAGCAAATCTTGAGTGGGGTTGTCTTTTAGAATGCTTCAGCCATTACTTGTGTGATTTGTTTTGGTCTTAAAAGTCGTAATACTTTGTAATTCTGCAGCATTCACCTCATTTTATAAGTAGATCATTGATGATCAAGGATTATATATATACAAAATGGCCTTTATAAAGAGGTGTGATCCTTGATTTGGGAGATTGGTTTATTAATCACGGGAAGTTGAACAAAAAGTCTAAACATTGTGAGGGTGGTTGGCCTATTCTTTATCCACCAAAAAGCTGAAAATCTTGTAGTTGAGAAGTTCAAAGAGTGTGGCCTTGGCTTTATAACCATTTTATGGGGGCGACCATAACCAGTGCAGTTGAAAACTGAACTTCTTTTTGTATCCTATCCTATGGCTTCATTGGTGATAGATTCTATGTCTCTATTTTTGTGTACCAACCTTGTTCTATTTAATCCAAGCCATTTATTTATGTAGATCTCACACAAATAAATGGCTTAAATCAAACGGAACAAAATTGGTACATAAAAATAGAAACAGAAGATTTCATGCCGGCTTCATTATGTCTCTTTTATTATTAAGCAGTCGTTTGAGGGCATTAACTAGCGATTCAAGTCAAAACTTTGGTAAGCTCTTAATTGATTGATCGACGGAAATCTACAAGATTAAAATCAAACATAGTGTAAAGTACCAATATCTTATTATTACTGTGGTTGAAAAGAGGCTACTATCATACTTTTTTTTTTTTTATTGTCCACGAGGTGTTTTAGGAGGATCCTAATTATAGGATGGTACCTTTAAGCCATCCATTTTAAACTAATCTCTACTCAAATCGGGTAGGTCTTTTGCAGGAGGTAAAACTCTAACTTCAAATTTTAAACGGCTGCATACATAAAAACGATTCGAATGTATGACCTCACTTAAATCAAGAGAGCCATTTATCATAAACTAGACAAAGGAAAGGTACGTCAAACGTGGGTGTCTACTAATTATGGTCTGCTTTGTTTTCCTCAACCAATATTTGCAATTCCTTCTTTTTCTCTCTGAGTCAAAAATAAGGCAGGAAGAGATTGAACATATATTGGTCAACCTGATGTCACTCAAATTTGACTAAATAATTACCTTGAAAGCAACCTCATAGCTCATGCCACCACTTTATAAAAAGCAGGTATTATAATGAACCGACAGCTCTCTTATCATTCATGGCAACCCCCATTTCACATTCATTTCAGTTTTTCCACTACTGATTAACACTTTTATAAGCACCTTGGGTTATAATTACTGATTGCTGTTTTCTTTTCAACTATATTCTGTTTAAGATTATGATTATTTAGAAGTTACAACTTAGCCATTTAAGTGGAAACTACCAATAGGGTTACACAACTTAGCCATTTAAGTGGAAACTAGCAATAGGTTTATTCCTTGAGAATATACTTCCTATGATTATTTTAATATATTTCAGTCCTACACTCAATAAAATCTTTTTCCTCTATAGTTAATCAAACTACTATTAGTATGAGAGTGAATGAAAAGTGCGAAAAACGTGGAAGTGTGGAACTTAACGAGCTGCTGCTTGATGAACGACTTCAAGAACTACAGTTAGTTTTTCCCCACTACTTTTATGGCCGAGTCAACACGGTGTACACCAACCGAGTCACGCCAAAACCTTGGACAGAAAGCAAGAGGGCATATGGCAATGGTATAGGGATTAGCATTAGATGCTAAAGTACCGATTTTGCCTGCTCAATTGCAGAGCACGTTGCCATTTTCAGCTCCTTCACTGTGTGGATCTTTCTCCTCGCTTCCACAGTTGTTCCTATAAAAAAATTTAAAAAAAGGACCCTCTAAAATAAGCTTAGAGTTTAACAATCCAAAAGCTTCACACTCACCTGCTACAGACCAAAATCAAACTATCTCTATCTGACACTCCCTGAATTATTATTATATTTGTATCCAAAAGACTCATCTTTGGTTCTCGGATTTTCAGTTCCAGTGTCCATCACGTCCTTTCCTAGTGCCTCGTGTATCTTCTTCTTCTGTCTGCATTTCTGGTTGTTCAACCGTTGCTTACTTTCACCGTACCTTAGACAAGTTTCAATCTTTATATATATAAAATGTTGTAAGTCTCGCTTCGGTTGAATTGCATGCGTGTGTTGTTTCTGAGTAAGTTTTTACCGAGGAGGGTGTGTTTTGGCAAGTGGGTTATCGTTGAATCCCTTCATTTGCCGAAAATGATGAAACTTTTCAAGCTCTGAGGACTCGGTCATGGATCTGGAAACTGGGATTTATCCAAACCATGCAAAGGTGAGATGGGTGTGCTTCACTTATATGCAACCAAGTGTCGATCTTTTTCAGTTTGTATCAACAAGGTCTTCCCTTTGATGTAGGAAGAGAGTCATAATTGAGCGAGTTGGCATTGATTCTTCGATTTTTCAACTAGGCCAGAAATTATATTTTCAATTAGTTAAGCCGCAGTTAGTGGTTTTTGATGTACGAATTATTTGGTTACCGATTCAATTACGTAGCTCGTTTTCGTTGTATTATCTAATCGAAGCTTTTGATGCAGAAGGAATCATGGAAGACAGTTTTAACTCTGGCGTATCAAAGTCTTGGAGTTGTGTATGGTGATTTAAGCACTTCGCCATTATACGTATACAAAAGCACGTTCGCTGAGGATATTCACCACTCTGAGACTAATGAAGAAATTTATGGTGTTCTTTCCTTTGTGTTTTGGACTCTCACTCTGGTCCCCTTGTTAAAATACGTGTTCATAGTGCTGAAAGCTGATGACAATGGCGAGGGAGGGACTTTTGCTTTGTACTCGTTGCTCTGCCGACACGCCCGAGTCAACTCCTTGCCAAATTGTCAGGTCGCAGATGAGGAACTATACGAATACAAGAAAGATAACGTTAGTTTGTCACCAAAGACAAGTTTTGGGTCCCGATTGAAATCTACTTTGGAGAAGCATAGGGTGTTACAGAGGTTTTTGCTTGTGTTGGCTTTGATTGGAACTTGTATGGTTATCGGTGATGGGGTCCTCACGCCTGCTATTTCCGGTGTGTTTTAACCCTGTTTTTTTTTCGCTTGCCCATACAAATCTTAATATACAACCGAGTTCTTTGCTCTTCTAGAACTAATTTTTCGATTGGTGGTATTTATGCAGTATTTTCTGCGGTTTCCGGCCTTGAGCTCTCGGCGGCAAAAGAGCATCATAAATGTAAGATTTGCCTTTCTTTCCACTTTTGCTCTGATATGTTGATAGTTTCATCTTTCCTTTTAGCTTCAAGAAGGATCGGTCTTGGTTGACATGTTTTAATAGTCTGGGCATTGCTCGAGTCATTGCACCGTAGGTTCATCTGCGGTACTCTTTCCATGACTTACAATTGGGATTTCTGAAATTTTCAATGATGAGTTCCGTTCCTTGTTTGAATTCCCGTAAGTTTGCAAATTGTTGCCTGAATTTTTTGTTATGCTTTAGTAAATTTTCCACCGTGTATTTCATTAACCTTTATAGACAAATATACATCCTGATACAGTCATGAATAGTCTACAACATTTAGAATATGATTGGACTGGTGAAATCCTTCTCAACTCTTTTTAGTTTTCCTTTGTGACTATAAGGTATTTTCTCTCCATTCAAATAGTAGCAATGATTCACAGCTCAGAAAGAATGATAAGAGCTCAAAATCAGATAGTTGTTTAGATTTTTCATCATTCTTTTGTTTCCAAGAAAGCAAACTTTTCTCATTGCAACTTATAAGAGGTATCATCAAGTTACAAAGAAGAGCAGCTCAAGAAACTATCTAAGCCTAATAGCTAATTAATTCCCTGCATATAAATACTTATTAAGCGAAGACTGACTGTTTAGTCTCAAGATTGTTTCATCCGTGGTGAGCTGTTTGTCAGCTGATATTGGTCCTTGTTAGGTCATTTTTACAAGTTGCTAACAGCTAAGCTTGTTGGTGGGTCAGATGCATATCCTAAGAGAAGCTGAATTAGTCAAAGCTTTTGAAAAGCTTTACCTTTCATATTTTTGGCTTATGTCTGCTTTAGATGGATCGAACTGTGCAAAGGGACCCTGGTTTGGAAGAGGGTAAAGAATGTAGTCACTAAAGTTACTTTTCCAAGGTTCATCTCCTGATAAACCACTCCTAGTTTGCTGGAGTTATCACTCTGCTAGAAAGTAGATTCAATTCCGGTCCTAGGCATAGCTAGTCAAGGTCCTGATGTTTGCTTCTCCCCCTAAAAGTATATTCGGCAGAATTATGTTACGTTTGGCATGTCATGGAACTCAAAAGAATACTGTTAGAACATTTTGTATGCCAAAAAGAAGTGTTTTCTTCTTGCTGCTAAATGATACTGTTCTGATTCACAGTTCATAAAATATGAGCAATGCTAGGCTGAATTGCTCTTTGGAAAGCAGGCCTATTTTCACTAGCGCTTTCTTTTTCTTCATTATTTGCTCTTGCTTCCGCTGCTCTTAACCTGTTGATTTCTTGTTATTGTGCACTAACTACCATTTACTTCTAAAATATGTCTCAGACTGTTTCTTGATATATTGCTTCATAACTACTTATTGCAGCTATAGAAGTCCCAGTTGCATGCGTCATATTAATAGGCTTATTTGCCCTTCAACATTATGGCACCCACAGGGTTGGTTTCTTGTTTGCTCCAGTGGTCCTAATATGGCTACTATGCATTAGTGCTATCGGGATATATAACATAATACAATGGAATCCTCATGTGTATCAAGCTCTATCACCATACTACATGTTCAAGTTTTTAAGGAAAACTCAGAGGGGAGGCTGGATGTCCTTGGGTGGGATATTGTTGTGCATAACAGGTAAATATCTTCATGCATTTTCTTCCGACATTTCGAGTGAAGGTATAAGTTCATTTTTTCTAATACAACTTTTCATCATTCAGGGTCAGAAGCCATGTTTGCTGATCTTGGGCACTTTTCACAATTATCAATTAAGGTAAACTCTTGCAGAACCCAATCTTCAGGTGCATTCAAGCTTTCCTTTTTCAATTAAGTTGGTGTGCTTGAGTCTTATACTGGTTAGTGAGCCTAGGCTTCTGCCATCTATTGTGCATTACGAGCATTTATTGTGTCAATTAACCTTAAACCTACAAATTTTCTTTTTTAACACCTTACTAAAAACTTTGGCCTACAAATAGCGGCTATCAACAAGTTTTTTATCCTATTATTCCAGACACTACCCTTAAAAAGAGAACGTACCACATTATAGAAGCCTGCTTATCAAATGTTGTATGATGCTCATATTCATTTTCTGCTCTGTATGAAGCAATTGAACTGACTTCTCTGAAGCTGTACACTACTTGGTAGGTTATGTCAGCCCGGCTTCTCTGTGGTGGTTAGGATTATGGAATTGCACGTGTTATTGAAAAGACTGATTTGATGTCCATTTTAAGTTCTTTGACGTAACGTTTTCATTAAGTTTTTTGATAATACAGTCTCAAGTGTCCTATGTTAATTTCTCATCATCTTAGCTATTAGACTGAGTGGAAAATTTCGCTTTTCTAATGGGAAATCAAAGCTAAATAAGCCTTGTTCCTTGATCATCTTTCTTTATTGATATTACCCTTACAATTTTTTAAAAAAATAACAGAGAACAAATGTCCATATTCTTCAGCTTAGTGCTAATATAGGATAGAGACGTTTATCTGATGCCTGACTTGCATTTCTGCAGATTGCTTTCACATCTGTGGTTTATCCCTCCTTGATTCTTGCATATATGGGGCAAGCTGCTTACCTTTCTCAGCATCATAATATGGATAGTGTATATCGAATTGGGTTTTACGTATCTGTACCAGGTAGCGTACCTCAAATTACTTAGTCAACGTTACATGATTTTAGAGAATTAGCAAATTCCTACTAACCAGAAGTGTCCTCTAATATGCTCCCAGATAAATTGAGATGGCCAGTTCTGGTCATAGCAATACTAGCTGCCGTGGTGGGAAGCCAAGCAATCATCACTGGAACTTTCTCAATTATCAAACAGTGCTCTGCTTTGGGTTGCTTCCCAAGGGTCAAAATAGTTCACACTTCATCAAAAATCCATGGTCAAATTTACATTCCAGAGATCAACTGGACCTTAATGTTATTATGCTTGGCTGTTACAATTGGTTTCAGAGACACAAAGCGCATGGGTAATGCTTCAGGTATGACCATAAACCTTGTTTTGGTTGCCAATACCAATTTTATATCTTGTAATACACATATATAGAAACCTTCAAGATTTTGTGGGCGATGACGTGCCCTTATTGAAGTAGGCAGAGATTTTGGAAACTCTATACATCTTAGCACCGCTGATACTGTAAAATGATTATATTAAAATACTAATTAATCATTGATATTTCTTGAAATTTGAAAAATAATCTCTTCATCATACAGATTGATTTTGTGATGGCTATCAAATTTTGAATATAATCATTGCTTTTTTCTACATCATATAGGATCAAGTTCTTGATAATTACTTGTTATGTTGGACAGGCTTGGCAGTCATAACTGTTATGCTTGTTACTACATGCCTAATGTCTCTGGTCATCGTTTTATGCTGGAACAAAAGTGTCTTGTTTGCCATTGGATTCGTATTGTTTTTTGGCACAATTGAAGCTCTCTACTTCTCAGCTTCATTGATAAAGTTTACAGAAGGGGCCTGGGTTCCTGTTGCTCTCTCATTCATCTTCCTAATCATAATGTGTGCATGGCATTATGGAACCCTCAAGAAGTATGAGTTTGATGTCCAGAACAAGGTCTCCATTAACTGGCTACTTGGCTTGGGCCCCAGCCTTGGCATTGTACGCGTCCGAGGACTCGGCATCATACACACTGAGCTTGTTGCTGGAATCCCAGCTATTTTTTCCCACTTCGTCACCAATCTTCCGGCATTTCACCAAGTCCTAGTCTTCTTGTGCATTAAGTCTGTCCCAGTTCCCCATGTCAGACCTGAGGAACGATTTCTAATAGGTCATATCGGCCCCAGAGAATACAGGCTCTACAGGTGCATTGTAAGATACGGTTATCGGGATGTCCACAAAGATGATATGGAGTTTGAGAAGGATCTTGTATGCAGCATAGCAGAATACATCCGATCACAGAGCATTGAATCAAATGTAGCAAACGAAGATGTGGGGAAGGAAGATGACAAGATGACAGTGGTGGGAACATGTTCGACCCACACCACTGGAGTCCAACTGGGTGAAGACGATGCGGAAGTTGTTGAGAGCACAGACTTGGCAAGCACGTCAAAGCTGGGAGAAATAAGGTCACCAAAAGGCATGAAACCCAGGAAAAGAGTAAGATTTATCGTGCCAGAGAGCCCAAAAATTGACATAGGTGCAAAGGAGGAGTTACAGGAGCTTATGGAGGCCAGGGAAGCTGGAATTGCATACATACTTGGGCACTCATACATGAGAGCCAAACCAGGATCTAGTATGATAAAGAAGCTTGTAATTAACTATGGATACGAGTTCCTGAGAAGGAACAGCAGACCACCAACACATGCACTAACTGTACCTCATGCGTCCAGCCTAGAAGTAGGAATGGTCTACAATGTTTAAAGTTTTTTGCTACACATATATTACCCTATGTTGTCATGTACATTCAAGCAATAGATGGAACAAGAACCGCTCAAATTGAAAAGTAGTGGATCATATTTGATTAGAGCCCCCATTGTCATAGCAGGAGATTAATTGCTGGGGAACCCAGCCCATTCAACCAAACTCCGAGATCTATAAATCGACAAAAACATCCAAGTCATCGTAACGGGCAGAGTACATACATACATACAGAGCAGTAGAATGCCATCTAAGTGACACGTAGGAGTCACCTAAATAATTTCAGTTCCTCACTTAAGGCTTTCTTGTTTAGGAGGTTTTGAGTTCGAATCACATCAAAGGAGAATAAATAAGAGATATTTCTGTTGATGATTCTCTAACTTTTGGGCAAAGCTCTTTAATTGGATTAATTACGGACACCTTATTTTCAACGACAGTGTGAGAGTTAGCATTACTAAAAAATCTAAGGGTTGATGTGAATTTGATGCTGAGCAAAAGGAGTCTAGTGATCAATCATCAGTTGAACAATTAAATATATGAAGATTCCATGTATCTAGAAGTAAACAGGTTACGTAGGAACTTAAGAAATCTTGGAGTTCTTACATCCTTAGGACTCTTGGCATAAGATCTTAGGAGCTTAGGATTAGTCCGACTAAATCAAAATACCTAATCTAATAAAAAATAAAAGACATCTAACTAATCTAATCTAACCTAACCTATCAAGGGCTCGCAGGCACAACTAGCTTTGGTGGGTCCCACGACTAACTCATGCCAACCGTTGAATTGTTGCGCCTTATCCTTAATCAACATCCATGATCAATCCTTGTGGGGTCGTCTCGTCCTTATTTAAATCATAAATCAATAAAGCTACGAGAGAGAGACGTTTTCCTGTCTCACCCAACCCGACCCGACCGACTTGGTGTGCTCCGGCTCATTAATTTATAATATTAATTTAGAATATACTAAATTAATATTCTAATATTTAAATATTTGATATTTTCATTAGAATATCATACATATCATAGAACCTTGTTTACAAATTTTGACGGCTCGAATTTAAAATTCGATTAATCTAAATTTAAGTGCTTTAAATTATTTAAAATAATATTATTTTAAAAATTAAAATGACAAGTAATTAATTTAATTTAGTTTAAAGTTTTTTTTTCTTTCTAAACGAGTAGTGCGTTATAGCTACAAAGCTGCGGGCATGAAAGGGACAGACTCATTTCTCTAAGAGAGTGCCCGTAACGAGAATGTGCATATGGTGGTGGTGGGCAGTGTTATGGGTACCGTGCCGTACTGGCCGGAAAACGGTACCGGTACGGCGACGGAAGTACCGGACAAAAATTTCGGCCGGTACCGGCAAATCCGGTATTTTTCGGACCATTTCGGAAAATACCGAAATCTCCAGGCACTAAAATGCAAAAAAAAAAAATAACCTAAAACTACCCCAGCCCCCGAGGACCCCTACCCTTCTGGAATCTGTCTTCTTCGGCCTCTGCTTCTTCTCCTCGGCGCCGCTCGTCGCTCTCGGATCTCGTCTCACCGTCGTCTCACCACCTCCTCTCTCCCACATCGCACGCCTCCTCTCCTCGCCGGTGTCTCTCTCCGTGTCTGGCGACTCTCTTTCGGCCGTTGCTGTCTCCTCGCCGTCTCCTCCTCCTCGCCTGGCCGTCGCGGATCTCCTCCTGGCCGTCTCGGATCTCCTCCTCGCTTGGC
>JAOTIZ010000003.1:12088092-12108860 GCA_027123425.1 Erythroxylum panamense
AATTTTTAAAAAATATAGGGACTATTTTATAAATTTTAAAAATATCCCGAAACGGTACCCGGTACCGACCGGTACCGATACAGTTCCGTTCCAGAGTCCAATCCGGTACCGAACCCGGTACGGTATTCGTAACATTGGTGGTGGGGCATGCCCAATGAAATGTTCTGTATAAAACGTCGTCGTATTAACTCATGCAATCAATGTGCTCGATAATTGAAAGAATACGAACTCATTCATCCTTTCAAACATAGATAAATAAATTTGCCTTTTAGATATTTTTAGTATCTAAAATAAACACTCCAATAGTATGGCCTCTTGAAATTCAAATTTTATTTTTTTATAACAATATTATTTGTTGAATGTACATTAAATATTTTAAAGAAATTCTTCAGATGAATTTTCCTTATTATATAGTAGTTTATTATTTATATATTTAAAGATAAAAAATAAGAGTTGGATTTAATTCAACGGGACAATTGAATTCTTTTGAAATGTAAGATTATAAGCGCCTATCATCAATGAACTGCATGTTTAGGTCTAATATGATAATATCTCTTCATCTTTTTTTGGGGTAAATAATAAAACAGTATTAATTGTAGGAAGCAATATTTTAAAAACCGGATCAAAAGTTAAACCGGTGAGACAAGATGTTTAAAGTTTAAAAGATTTTAATCGATATTAGACTTCATAAAATTAGTTAAAGATTGAATATAAATATAAATATAAATATACTATTGTCACTATTTATTATAAAATTTAATTGAAAAATGTTATTAAATAAAAATTAATTTATTTCTTTTAATTATAAATAATATTAATTTCTAAAATTTGAATAATTAATTAATAAATTAATCATTTTTTTAATAATAAGAATTATTAAAATAAATCGAATCAGAAAATTATATGATTCAAGATTTTTAAAATTGAACTGGTTTAATTTTTAAAACAATAATGAGTAATAATCATTTTCGTAAGCAAATATATTTTTGAGGAGTTGGAAAAGGGTAAAAAAGTAAGAAGAAGAAGAAGAAGAAGAGAAGGAGGAGATTTCCCAGTTTTAGGGGGCATGAAAATGAAATACGCCTTAGGGAATATTCCATTTGCTTTTTATGATAAAAATGTAGGACTAGGACCGACTCGGGTTTTTCCTTCGGACCGGTACATCCCGCGAAACGCGGCAAATCTGATAAACGTGGGCTACACTTAAGTCCCTTGATCCAAAGTTGCTTTTTGTTTTTAATATCCCATGAGCATGACCATCACGTGGACGCCACGTTGGCTTCCCGCGACATGGAAGGGGTTTGTTGGAGAGGTCCTGACCCCTACTCCTCAACTCCAACTTTGTGGTTCCGTACGGTGGGTGGACGAGGAAGTAAGAAAAAAAGTATGTAAAGTTCTTTTTGTTAATTTTGTTTATTTTAAATATTAAAAAATTCTATATTTTCGAATTGTGCAATATAAGTATTACATGAGACAACTTTTGTAATTACTATCGTATAATTTTTAATATAACAAAATTTTATATAGATATACACCTTTTGGGTTACGTTCAATTGGTGGTTTATTGATGAAATGTAATATTATTATATCGTTTAGGAGGAGGGTTTATAATTAAATGAAATGTGATGAGATGAAAGAGGAAAATTTTATATTACATATCATAAGAGGGCTTATAATTAAATGAAATGTGATGTGATGAAAGAGGAGAATTTTATATTACATATCGGAGGAGGGCTTATAATTAAATGAAATGGGATGGGATAAAAGAGGAGAATTTTATATTATATCTCATTCCGTCTTAAACACTACAAATAAGAAACATCCAATTTAAGGATTTTATGATGGAATATAAAATGATAAATAACTTTTTATTATATTATATTATAAACTCTTCTTCCAAATAACATTTTACTATATTAAATTATGAACATTTTCATCCCTTCTAAATAATAATTTTTTAATATTATATTTATTTACATTTCTTTCTATTATAAAATATTTCATTCAATTTCATTTCATTAAAAATTTTACGACAAACTAAACATAGTTAAGTGAAAAGAAACTCTTCAAATAATAATAAGTTATAGGTAAAATTAAATTAAACTCACTCGCAAATTTAGTGCTAGATATATGATTTACATTAACCAATAATTAAATTAAACTTATTGTCAAATTGTTAAGTAATTTACGATAACAAATGAGATGGTAGCAAAAAAAAATATTAAGCTTAAAATCTTAATTAAGTTTTAAAAAATCAATTAATTAATAAAGGGGTGTCTGTTCAACTTACAACGAGATAGGAACTCATAAATTGACATGGAGAACAAACTAGGCGTCCGCTACCACGAGTGCAGGCCCCTTGAGCCAAAATCCATAAGGATAAGGGTCATTGTCGACTAATATGAATTATCAATCGGTGCAGTGTCTTATAATTTTTATGCGACAAGAAGAGGTGAGTTGGAGCTTATATATATATATCTACAAGGTATTTTAAAAGAGACTCAATTATGAAAAGACATGTTTAAATCATTTACACCAAATCTAATCTCCGTTCGAATTAGGTAGATCTCTTATAAAAAATAAAATTCTAACTTCAAATTTTAAATAACTACGTATATAATACAATCTCACTTAAATTAAAAAAATCCCTTATTAACTCTTCTGTGTCCTAACCTGTGAGCTGAAGCAAATCAAACGTTGCATTGAAAGCCATTATCTTAACTTTTCTCTGCGTTCACGTAAAAGATCTTTATGATTTGGCTAGACCACCAACTCCATGACCCCGCGCTTCTTTCCGTTCCACGTGTTACGTCACTGGTAACGAAACGGATATGTCGTTGGGTGGTGTATTCAAACTTTTTCTTGTAACTTATTAAAAATTTTATAATAAGATAATAACTTAAAGCTACTCAATCATTGACACTTATTTCGTAAAAAACAAAAAGAGTGTTGAATTCAATTTTTTATTTATAAAAGACGTATTGATTAATAATAAGAAATATGTAATTGTTTTATATGTTGAATACAAAATAATTACTAAAGTTGTTTTATTTTTTATTTCACACATATCTCATTATAAAAATAATTCCAAGGTTTCAGTTAGAATGTTTTAATTTTTTTAAATTCTCAATTTGTTAGAACTTGAGAGTTTATTATTACTTTAAAATTTATCCTTCATCATTTAAATTAAATATAGCCTGACTTAATCAATAAATCTGTGGAATAGTATATTCAAAACAAACAAATTAATATATATTTCTAAAAAACTTTTCTAATTCATAGTTTAAGAATTATAATTGTGAGCTCTTAAAAAAACTCAATCAATCAAAAAATTCCAATCTTACCTTAAACGAATAATTAAATAAAAATTTTATCAAACTTGGAGTAGCTAATAAAGTTAATAAAGTTACATATTTAAGCTACTCAGACAACCTCTTTTTTAAAAAAGTAAAGTGACTAGGCTTTTGTGTACTCAAACTTAGTGGCTGTATGAATGGCTTTTGGGAGTTTCATAATTACTTTTCTTGGCTACAATTTAAAAAAAAAATAAGTGTTTGGTTATAAAATAGAAAAGTACTTGTTTAGTAAATATGACTTTTTTAACAGTTAAAATATAACTTTTTAATAAGCAAAAATTTGATGTTTCTAAAAAAAATTCTCAAATAATTTTTTTGAATTGATTTTTCATATTAATTAATGAACATATTTTTAATCTTTTTTGCCCTTATGTTTTATTCATATTTTTTACAATACCTACAAACTCGTCTTCATGTTTATCTTGTAAACTTATTATTTGACTTTTTATATGATTTAATATTTATTTTTTATATTAGTTTTACTTATGTTATAGTCTATATAAAAGATTTGGTTAGGTATATTTTCATTTATATTTCACATGATTAAAAATTATATTGTATTTTACATATTGATTAATATATTTTAAATAATATTTATATGTATAAATAGTTTTTATTATAAAATAAAATATAGTTAAAATTAAACGTACTTTTTATTTTTATGCTACTAAACAGTTAATTATATAAAATTCTTTAATTTTTTTTAAAATAACAATCAAATAGTTAACAACCTTCTTAAAAAGCTCTTCTAAAAAGATTAAAAAAAAGGAAATAGTCACAAAAACTTTACTAGTATAACCCTAGCCGAAAAGGGTATTAGTTAATTTTATAGGTAGTTTTAAAAGGTTGCACATTGCACAATAATTACATGTTTGTGACAGAGACCTGTCGTAGGATAGAGCATTTTGCGCGTGCAGCTTCTGGTGGGAATTTAAAAAGGGCTAAAGGGGTCATAGTCTCAGGGATTTGAAAGGGCAATCCTGTAAATAGGGAAGATAAATGTCTGAAAGCACATATCGATTATCTCAACTTTATCCATTTGCCAGCTAGGATGAGCTGCGGCCGGTTCGCTCGTCGTGTTCAAGTTTTTTTTTTCAAATTGTGAATTTTATAATAATTTACTCTCGTACTAGTTTACATTTAATATTTAATTATTATTAAAATGATTGATTGAAACTGAGACAAAGCGTAAACAAATAAAAAACTTGACTAATTTGTATTCCAAGTGGATAAAATTAATTAATAATCATAATAATTATCCACCCACATGTATAAATCGATATTGTTAATTTATGACCATTGATCAAACTACTGTTGGTAGCAGGCCAACTTGTAGCTCACCTCCCCCAGTTGTCATTTATTCGTACCCAGCTCACCTCCATCTTTACTTAATTGCCCATCAGTTTTCCTCTATTTACCTAAACAAGCTTAAATTGACGCCCCTGCATACATAGACGGAGCCACTTGGGGCTCAGTGATACATTGAGCTTATCAAAATCTTAAAAAATTATATATATATATATAAGGATAGAGTTATTTGGAGTTTAATGGTGAATTGGACCCTTCAAAATTTTAAAAAATTATATACTTGGGCCCTTCTCTTTTAAATTATTGGCTCCGTCAGTCCGTCACTGTTTGCATATATGCTTTATTCTCTAATTTTCTGGAATTTTATATATCAATTTGCATCGTAGACCATAGCACATATTTATTATACATTAAATCGAGTATATACGAACATTATGACACAAATTTGACAAGTTTGTGCTCTTGCGCCTGCTTGGCATTTTGCCACCAATTAGCAACATGATTTGCCAATTGAAATTAACTCTTGCGCATGCTTTGGAACTTTGGATGAATGATGTCCTTTTGGCACAGTTAACTTTTGTATCTTCACATGCTGCTTCCAATTCCATGGCTGCTAGGAGACAAACTAGTTAGCCACTTTCATGGATCTAAAGTTGAGAGCTTTGTCTTATTAAGGCGATTTATTGATTTGTTATCAATGAACAAGATACTGAAAGTGATGTCCTACAAGGCAATATATGATAGTCTAAGAGTCTATCCTTTAGAGGTGTGATCCAATTGTACGCTCATTTGACTTGATTAAGAGAATTTTAATTGAGGGAGGCTATTGAAGGATTAGTGGAGGATAATGTTATTTAATGAACGAGTGTTATAGGGTATTATGCTTATTTAACTACAATTTTACCTTTTAGCTTTACTCAACAAATTATCAAAAAATAAAAGTAAAAACAAAATTAACTTGTTATAATTTTTTAAAATTTGAAAATCGAAAGAAACTAAAATAAAAAATAAAAATAAATAATTTTATTAAAATTTAAAATAAAAATAAAAATAAAAATAAAATAGAAATAAAAATTTGCAGGTAAAACTACTTGGTGTTTTCCTAAGGACATCCCAAACTTTCAAACTTTTGGACATCCCCACTCCTGCCGAACTTAGGAGGACAAATCGGAATTGGCTTCCATTTCATCTTTTTGAAATAATCCTTTCTCTAAACCTACCACTAACAAGATTTATAAACTGGTTCAGCCAAATTTTGGTAAGATTGGACGCTGCTGCTTGGATCTATAAGATTGGTTGACTTTGGTTCAGAAACACCTACAAAATAATGAAGGCGCGCCGGAAGTTGGCTATCAGTAGATCCCTCCAACGCTCAAGTTAGTCTTTTTGTGAGAGTTTTGGCGGCTAGAGAATAAAGAATAATAGGGTTCTTAAAAATCGTACCTTTCTCATGATGAGATAATCAATTTATATCTGACAAATACCTGCTAAGTTTAGGTCTTTCCTTTCAAGTGGACAGCCGCCATTTATGAATGAGCCGTCTATATTTGAGCCTAGACTTGAGCCTAACACGACCGACCCAACCATAAACCATTTAAATTTTTATTGAAACATAAATAAGTTATTTACGATTCAATTCAATCTAAATTAGCAATTTATTATGTATAAATAATTTGAAAAATCAGGATTTAACGAAGTAAGTGTTAAAAAGATAATTAAAATATCAAAAAATGTGAATTGAACAAGAAAACAAAACAGACGGGGGCATTTTAGTAAACGGAAGAAGAAAAAGAGCTGGGAACGTGTGATGGCAAAGCAGGAGCAACCATAGTTAAAGAAATGTAACTGGAGTTAAATAGTTGCATCCCCTCTCTCGGAAGGAAAGTCTCGTCCCCTATAAATAAATCACATACGTACGCATTTTAAATTCTTCTCCTCCTTCTTCTTCTTCTTCTGGAGAAAAAGCGTCGCTTTTCTCTTCCTTTTTAGTTTTCGGTTTTGATAATCCAACGCAGCCTCCATTTTCTTCCGTCTCTCTCTCTCTCTCTCTCTCTCTCGCGTTTAAACTTATAAGCGCATACTTCGTGCTGACCTTCACTTTAACGATAATCTCCGCCGGAGTTTCGTCGCAGTGTGTTCCCTTTTTAGGTAAGTCGTCCAAGTTTCTGTTATTTTCTTCGTTTGCCATCCGCTTACAGTTTGCTTAACGAGTTCCTTTTTTCGAATTTTGAACTGCTTACTTAAGAAAATGTGTTGGTTTATTTTCGCAGTCAGAGTCGGGAGAAACATTCTTTGTTTTACATTAAAGGGAAAAAAAAGGTTAATTTGTGGTTGGTCCGAGTTTTGTTACGTCTCCGTTTGCAGCGCAGTGGATTCTGTGTGTAGAGTGTTTTTGTTGGTTAATCTTTTTATTTAATTTTCTTTTTTCAAGTTTACGGAGACTTGCATGGAATTTACTCATTCCTAGTCACGCGTGGATAGTTTTCTTTTTCTTTTTGGTTCCGGAATCCGGAACGATAATTTTGTGTGGCGATATGTGATAATAGTGCTTTCATTTTGCCGTAGACGCAAATTAACTTAAGTTGGTTGTTAAATATAAATGTTTACAAATTTGGGGAAATGATTGTACTTTGCATGAGGGAGAAGGATTGGCAAGTACTTAAAACAAAATGTAATGCTTGTGCCATTTCGTAGTGATAGTTTACGGGTTGTCACTCTAGTGATATGAATGAAGTTGTCTCCTTTGGTGCGGATCATTATCATTTTTAACCATTGTTGTTTTCGTACGTCTTATGAATCTGTATTGATTGATCAGGCGTGTTTGGTTGCTGAGAAGGTATATTACTATAGTTACTTTTGTGGTTGTGCTATTGGATAGAGTTCAAGCAAATACTGTTGATAAACCTTATGGATTCTACTTTTCTTTTTCCTTATTGTTTCTAACTTTATACTTGATGTTGAGTTACTAACTTAAACGTGATGCCTTCTAACATGTACATATTATTTTTCCTTTAATGTTTTTGTTTTTGTTTTGCAGATTTTCTGCTACCTACGACTAAAACACTTGTGGTTGGAGGTGTGCACCTCTTATGAGTCATGCTGTCAAGTTCGTGTGTCAACTCTTTAGATTTAGCTGGAAATCTCTTTGATATTCCTCAAACCCCAAGATCTCTTCCTAGAGTGATGACTGTTCCAGGAATTATCTCTGATCTGGATAGCTATGCCGGTAATGATGGGGATTCGGAAGTCACTTCATCTACTGTACGTGAGCGGAAAATTGTAGTGGCAAATATGTTACCTTTGCAAGCTAAAAGGGATACAGAAAGTGGGAAATGGTGGTTCACTTGGGATGAGGATTCTCTTTTATTACAACTGAAGGATGGGTTTTCTCCTGAAACTGACGTTATATATGTGGGGTCTTTAAAGGCTGATATAGAACCTAGCGAACAAGAAGAAGTTTCTCAGAAACTGCTGGAGGATTTCAACTGTGTGCCAGCATTTCTCCCACAGGACCTACAGAAGAAATTTTATCTTGGATTCTGTAAACAGCATTTGTGGCCTCTATTTCATTACATGCTACCAATGTGCCCAGACCATGGTGATCGCTTTGACCGTAATCTTTGGCAGGCCTATGTTTTGGCAAATAAAATAGTTGCTGACAAGGTTATGGAAGTAATTAGTCCAGAGGATGATTATGTTTGGATTCACGACTATCATCTTATGGTTCTGCCAACTTTTTTGCGAAAGCATTACAACCGGGTCAAGCTAGGATTTTTCCTCCATACCCCATTTCCCTCTTCAGAAATATATCGAACTTTGCCTGTCCGGGATGAAATTCTGCGGGGACTTCTGAATTGCGATCTAATTGGCTTTCATACGTTTGATTATGCTCGGCACTTCCTGTCCTGTTGCAGTAGAATGCTAGGCTTGGACTATGAGTCAAAAAGGGGACACATTGGACTTGATTACTTTGGCCGTACAGTGTACATAAAGATACTCCCTGTAGGTATTCACATGGGTCGTCTTGAATCAGTAATGAACCTTCCCTCAACATCTGTTATTGCAAAAGAGATTCGCAAACAGTTTGATGGTAAAAAAGTGATTCTTGGAATTGATGATATGGACATATTTAAGGGCATCAGTTTGAAATTGTTGGCAATGGAACAACTCTTGAAGCAGCATTCTGATTTGCGTGGAAAAGTGGTGCTGGTGCAGATAGTGAATCCTGCAAGGGGCTCAGGGAAAGATGTAGACGAAGCAAAGAGGGAGACATATTTAACAGCAAGCAGGATTAATGAAGTTTATGGTTCACCTCTTTACCAGCCAGTGATTCTGATTGATCGTCATGTTCACCGTTATGAGAAGACTGCATATTATGCTGTTGCAGAATGTTGCATTGTGAATGCGGTGAGGGACGGAATGAACTTGGTTCCTTATAAGTATATCATTTGCAGGCAGGGAACCTCTTATATGGATGAAGCTTTTGGTATAAAATCAGATTCTCCTCGCACTAGCATGCTTGTTGTATCTGAGTTTATTGGCTGCTCACCTTCTTTAAGTGGAGCAATTAGGGTAAATCCTTGGGACATTGATGCTGTGGCTGATGCCTTAAGTTTGGCCATCACTATGCAAGAATCTGAGAAGCAGTTGCGCCATGAGAAGCATTACAGGTATATCAGTACTCATGATGTGGCTTATTGGGCTCGTAGTTTTATGCAAGATTTGGAGAGAGCATGCCAAGATCATTATAACAAAAGGTGCTGGGGAATCGGTTTTGGTCTGGGTTTCAGAGTAATGTCTCTTTCTTGTAGTTTTCGAAGATTATCTGTCAATCACATTGTCTCAGCTTATAAAAGGACAAGTACAAGAGCTATATTTTTGGACTACGATGGCACTGTCATTCCACAATCCTCTATTATCAAAAGCCCCAGCCCTGAAGTTATTTCTGTACTGAAAACTCTTTCTGAGGATCCAAAGAACACTGTTTTTATTGTAAGTGGTAGAGGGAGAAGTTCCCTGAGTGAGTGGCTTGCCTCATGCGACATGCTTGGAATTGCAGCTGAACATGGGCACTTCATAAGGTAAGCCAGTAATGTGGTTCAAGTTGGTAGCTTGTAGAGGGAGATGATTAGTAGGGTGATAATGTATAATGCTTTCCTGTGTCCCTTCTCAGGTGGAATAAGACTTCGGAGTGGGAAATCTATCCTCTGGATGTTGATCTTGATTGGAAAAAGATTGTGGAACCTGTGATGAGACTTTATACCGAGGCAACAGATGGCTCCAGTATAGAGATTAAAGAGAGTGCTTTAGTTTGGCACCATCAGGATGCAGACCCTGACTTTGGATCTTGCCAAGCTAAGGAATTGCTTGATCATATTGAAAGTGTTCTAGCAAATGAACCAGCTGTTGTTAAGAGGGGTCAGCATATTGTTGAAGTTAAGCCACAGGTAAATCTCCCTTCTGTTACTTCTTCACATTCTTCTTCCTCTCTGTGTGATATGGGCTTGTATATACTGACACAAACATACTAATGCCTGTATTTTACTAGAGGAAGTATTGACCTTTTTCCCGTGCAAATCAGGGCGTAAGCAAAGGGTTTGTTGCTGAAAGGGTTCTGATGAATATGGCCGAGGAAGGGAAGCTTCCTGATTTTGTTATATGCATTGGTGATGATAGATCGGATGAGGACATGTTTGAGAGAATATTAAGGACAGTCTCTGGTCCAACTTTACCTGCAGTTCCGGAGATCTTTGCTTGCACAGTTGGACAAAAGCCAAGCAAAGCTAAGTATTATCTTGATGATACTGCTGATGTTGTGCGATTGCTTCAAGGCCTTGCGGCTGTATCTAGACCCAAGCCTGAGTGTCCTGTTCAAGTCCAGGTGTCTTTTGAGAGCGCTGCTTGAGCCAATTGAAGAACTTACCTGCACAGTTTTCTGAGAGCTTCATTTGCTTTGTGGATTTTCTGTGCCGAGAGAGAGACCAAGTTATTGTTAACTTAATCTACTGTACAGTGGCAAGTGTATTTTTATTTGGTAGGTTCTGGGATGCTCTGGTTAGGAGATGACGATACAATTTGAGGAAGTTGATGCCCGGCTATGGTTGATGAAACATGCACTAGCTCCAATAAGACAGCTTCACCGGCGGGGCTATCAGATGTTTGTGGTGGATTTTTCTTTCCTACAATGAGAGGACACATCATAACTTGTATAGGTATACCGCTTTTAACATACAGCTTTATTCTGTCGGAGGCACAAATGTATCCATTCTTGACAGCTAAATCAAATTTATCCAACGTATCTGAATGTAGATGATTCCGAGGCACTGGAGGACTGGTGAGCAACTCATTGGCATATTACTGTACATAGTCACATGAGATTGTGTTTAAGCAATAGGATTGCATCTCTCTCACTTGCCAACCCTATAAAGTGATATGAATGTATTATGTATGAACGTTTCTTTGAAATTTTTGCAAGCTCCAAGCAATTACTTGGGACTGGTAGTACAGGTTGAAGCCGTAATGGGCGTCTAGATCTATACTGAAATGCTGTAAGCAGTATGTATGTATGAGTGAATGATTAAATTGTGTTGTTTGGCACAATTCCTGAACAATGGTAGGACATCTATGTATGTCCGTATTTTCCACAATGTTTTTTACACCAGGGAGGAATGTGTGTTTATATGCATAAAAAAAAATTTGCCCATACAATATGACAACTCTTCCCGCAGAAATTGAGTCAAGACACGTGTGATGTGGATTTCAAGTGGGTGGATTCACTGGATAGGCTGGAAATGGCACATGGATTGCCAACTTTCTTCAAGCTGGCTCACAATTCACAAGCTGTTGTTAATGTCGTTGGACCGTTACGTCTTGCAAAGGATTAAGATATGCTTTTTTAACCATTTTCGTGTACATTCACGATGCTCGAGACGCAGAATCCTGAAGGCAGAGAGAGAGAAAATTGGATAGCTACAAATAATACAACAACGGAAGGTTATGTTTTGAGGAGCAGAAGCAAAGAAAAGGGGCATAATGGAAGATGTTACGAGGTCGGATAGCAGAGGTTGAGGTGACAGTGGCAGTTGTTTTCTTTTGTTTCTTACCAAGATCAGAATGATGACGAGTAGTAAATGCTTTTAACGTATTGTTGCTTGTTTCTTACCAAGATCAGAATATTGACAACGAGTCAATGCTTTTAACGTACTGTTGCTTGTTGCGTGTGTGTGGGACAGTCCACTCTACAGGCTTTGTACTATGGCGATGGCCGTTGTTCAATTAATTCGTACCCGCCTGTGGGATCCGTGTGTTTCAGGGATAATCTTACCTCATCTTTAGAATCATGGATGTCTATATGTTTCCTAGCTCTATTGTCAAAACAATCATGGACTTGTACAATTACATGTGATTCATAGTAAATGTATACAGTATCTAATTCTATTTATAATATCATGAAGCTAAGTAATTGTTTCTAAGCTACTTGTCATAGGGTCTGTCCAGGCTTCAAAGACAACGACGAAGATGGCAACCACCACGATGATTCAGAAAAAGTTGATAAAAGCCTATTCGTATACATTGGTATGATATTTTTTAATTAATCAAGATGTCTACAATTTCTTTTTTTTTGTGTGTGTGAGTTATTTAGAAATAATTTTTCTATTAGTTAAGGATAAGACTGTGTATTATTAGATCTTCCTAAGTTGCCGTTTGAAAACTTACGAATTCAATTCGTGAATTGAATTGAATTCAATCAATTATATTAATGAGATTGAATTGAATTCAACTTACATTATTTGAAACAAACTCAATAATATTAGAATTGAATTCAATTACACTGTTTGAAACACAATCAAAATGAATTCAATTATTTCATATGACATTTTTACCCTTGACTGAAAAATAATCTTATTCAATAATAAACATTTACACTAGAGCAAGTTATAAACATCAATTTCATTATAAGTGATATCATCAAAAAAAGTGTGAACGGAGAAGTTAAAAGACAAATATAAAAGAGAATGATGAACATAGACAAAAAACAAAAAAGAAAAAGACACCTATGAATAAGAAAAAAGGAAAACCTGGATATAGTAGAATGTGTTGATTTGTGGAGAAGGTATTGTTCCATTTCTTGGTAGGAGGGACTGCTTGAGATGGGAGGAGCTGCTTGAAATGAAGAGATATATGGTAATTAGATGGTTATTATTGGAAGAATATTTTTAACGTTTAAAAGAAGAATTGAAGTCTTAGTTTGTAATTTAATTCTGATATTTTTTAAGGTGAATTCAATTTATAAAAGATGAATCTTTTTTTTTTTTCAAATATTTGAATTGAATTCAATGTTGTAATTAAATTCAATTCATATCATTTTAAATACCATATAAATTTTACATTTGGATGAAGTTTAGATGTGTACAATTGTACTGGGTTTTATTAATAAAAAAGGTAAAGCATACATTAGATACTATTTAAAAAACTTTATAAATAATTGCAACTGTAAATGTTTTAAATAAACAAATTTATCCAAACACATGAGCTTTTCAGTATCAAAATTGTATTTGTATTTAAGAGAAGGAAGGAGGTGGGTGATGTCAAATCACGTGGCATCGTTAGCCAACCCATGCATTCATAATATTTACCTGTTTTAATTAATTTAAATTCTCATGGGGGGTTCAAGTTCAACCAAACAGCTGAAATTTAGCTGCCACCAACCATTCCATTTCAATTGCCTCTCACAAAGGCTGGCTTCAGTAGTCTCTCTCGCTATTTCTAGAGGACCACTCAAATCATATAATGTGCTCCCGTTCACTCATCAATCACATCACATTTCCGTTCTTTTCTTCACCAAACCAATGAGTTTTACTAAAAAACAACGGCAAACTCCTCAGCCTAGGTGAGGTGATAAGGATTTCATTTGATTTAAACGAGACAGCGAGTTTGAATCTCTTTACATATATATATATATGGAATTGTTTAAAATTTAAAATCAAAATTTTATTTTCTATAAGAAACCAATCTGATTTAAATAGAAATTAATTTAAATATAAATAACTTAAAGATATCTTCCTATAATTAGAAGAAGCTTAAAACGCTTGATAGGTAATTAAAAAAAAAAACACAGTCGCATTCAAGTCGAAGGAGCAGCAGCAGCAAGAACTTGTGTTAACAGAGTAAGTTTACATTTAAAGCGTTAAAATCTTATCACGATGCAAGAATTTAAGAGTAACTTAAGAGAATAAGTGTGGGTTTGTTTGGTTTTTAACAATTAGCATAACACGGAAGGGGCTTGCGATTCTCCTCTCCCCTTTTTTCACACTGCCCCCACTGAGCAGCAGACCAGTGTGTCCTTTTTTCACTCTCTTTTTCCAGCTTCCTTTCCTTCACTCTTCTTTCTGTCATTTCACCCTCACCCTCTACATTTCATTTCTAAAAGATCCCATAAACCAATTAGCAGCCTCTCTACTTTCCCTTTTCCTTTTCTTTCTTTTAGTCCTCATTTTGCATCAAAGTTCACTTCTTTTTTTGCTTATACGGACTAGGGCTTTTGAGCATATCGTGGCTTGAATCTTTGTTCCTGAGCTTCTTTTTGTGTTCCTCTTCAGAATAGGAGCAATGCGGTTGTTGAGCAAGAGTGTGTTGCTTCTGGGTCTCACTCTTTTGCTGCTTCTTGGGCATGTCTCTTCAGCTCCTTATACCACTTCACCTGCAAGTGAGTGAGTCAGTCAGTGCGTTCCTTTTGTGTAAATAAGCTTGAGAGCAAGTTTTCGTTTTTGATCTGTGTTGATAAAAAGGCCGTCAACTTGTATCATTATGTTGAAGTTTCTTTACTTTCTTATGCAGAGTTTGTGAGTGGGTTTTTCTCCAATGCTGTGTCTGCTTTCATGAAATGGTTATGGTCCCTTAAGGCCACCACCAAAACAGGTTTAGATCTGTGTGCATACTCTTTCTCTGATGTGTGTGGTTTTTGTGTGCAAATATATTGGCGTGAATGTAGTATTTAAGGTTTCTGGTCTGGTGGTATTTGTGTCCACAGCGATTTCTGGTCGTCCGATGATGAAGTTTGAGAGTGGTTATACCGTGGAGACAGTATTTGATGGAAGCAAACTTGGGATCGAGCCCTTCTCTGTGGAGGTGTTGCCTAGTGGGGAGCTTCTAATTTTGGACTCTGTTAACAGTAACATCTACAGGATTTCATCCTCCCTATCAACATGTAGGTGGTTTTCTCTAGTGACGTCTGATGATAAATGTAGTATCTTCTTTTACCAGGACTTTTAATGGCTTGTTGGCTTCAATTACTCAAGTCCGTGCTTAGCTAAGTTTATGCTTCTACTACCCATCCATTGGTCAAAGATTGTTGGAATTTAGTGTGTTGGCGTAAACCTGTTACCTCAGCTTCTTTGCACTGGATTTGTTCATTTACTTGAGTTAATCAAGTTAAAATGGTCTTCAAAATTTCGTTATCTCAACTTCAAATTGCAATTTCCGTAATCCATGGGGATGGACCAAGTCATTCTGCATTATGTTTGATATCTTCTTGGCTCTAGTTGGTTCAATTAGGAGGCATTTTTTATAGAAGTTCTGTTTTGCTTTATCTGTATTTGTAAATATTTTTGCAAAGATTGGAAAGAAAAATCCTAGGGAAAAATACATTTCCCAGTTAACTGTGCAACTGATATTACTCGCAGGGTGGAGCAAATGGTGCTGACACATTAATCCATACGAAATTGTCTTATAACTTTTAGAACTATAAATTCATACACGCTGCAATATAAAAGTATGACAAACCTATTTGAAGCACTTGGGAGACATGGCCTTCCTTAATCCAAAACGTAGCTGTATTTTGGAGCCATATCTTTGCTTTTGAATTCCTATCTTAAAATCTGAAATGTCCATGTGAAACAAAGTAGGTTGCATTTGCATGATGTCTTACTGCACACTAAATGTAACATTGCAATTTGGTCAATCTTTTTCTTAAAACTTTTGGTCATTGAATCTCCATAATTTGTATATTGGCTTTGTCTTACCTGTTCTTTTTTGGGTGGGCCGTTGGTGAATCACAGACAGCAGGCCTAAGCTGGTTGCTGGATCTGCTGAAGGATACTCTGGACATGTAGATGGAAAACCCAGAGAGGCAAGGATGAACCATCCTAAGGGCCTTACAGTGGATGACAGAGGAAACATCTATGTTGCAGACACCATGAATATGGCTATCAGAAAAATCAGTGATGCTGGTAAATCCTTATTGGGTGGTGCCTGTAGGTATCACATAGTATCACATAAAGCATCTTCAAGGATCTTTGTAACAACCTTATGTGATCATTAGATTTATCGTTTACAGATTTTTATAGTCTTGGTGACAGTACATTCATTGTAAATCTTTCCATAGGGGTCACAACCATTGCTGGAGGGAAATGGGGTCGCGGAGGGAGCCATGTAGATGGAGCAAGTGAGGATGCTAAATTTTCCAATGATTTTGACGTGGTTTATATTGGAAGCAGTTGCTCCTTGCTTGTTATAGACAGAGGAAATAAGGCAATTAGAGAGATTCAACTCCATTTTGATGACTGCGCATATCAGTATGGAAGTGGCTTTCCTGTAGGTAAGTTCATCTTTAAAGTTTTTCTTTGTTTGATTCTTTCAACATGACAGGCTTTGGTAACATGTTCTTTCCTTCAGGCATAGCAGTGCTGATTGCAGCTGGGTTTTTTGGTTACATGTTGGCATTGCTGCAACGCAGAGTGGGAACAATTGTTTCTTCGCAGAATGTAAGTGTCACCTATTGGCTTCTGCACTTGATAACATAGTATTGCATTTTATTTGAACGAAAAAGAAGATTACTCATGAAAATGATCTAGTTTGTGTAGTATGTTTTATCCTTTAATTATTGGCTAAGAACTGCTCTATACCTTTTTCCCTGTTTTTAGAGTTTTGGTAAATTTTGTTTTCTTTTGGGAATCACGTGCCAGTTGTTTGATCAGTTTAAGTTCAATTTGATAAGAAAGTAGTCGAGCATAGTTTCCCCACCAAAGAATATGTCTAGATTTTAGCCTCGTTGGGTGTGAAACTTGTAACCACTTAACCATCTCATCTTGTCCTTTTGAAGGATCTGGGTGCAATGGCAACCAGCACTACGGCGAGCACATATCAGAAACCTTTCAAATCAGTTAGGCCACCCTTAATCCCAACTGAAGATGAGCAGGAGAAGCAAGAAGAAGGTTTCTTTGGATCTCTTGGCAAGCTTTTCGCCAACACTGGGGCATCTTTCGCAGCAATTATGGGGGGAATAATTCCTGGTTTCAGAAGGAAACCACTGAGCTACCACTACCAAAGCCAACAGCTGCATCCGAAGCACGCAAATGCTTGGCCTCAGCAAGACAGCTATGTGATACCAGATGAAGACGAGCCTCCTTCAATTGAAACCAGAACCCCAACACCAAGAAAGACTTATGCTTTCATGTCAAAGGATGCGGAGAAGATGCATCAGTGGCGGCAAGGTCGAGCCTTTTATAGTGGTTGGGATGGTGACTATCAGCAACATCATCAGCAGAGACAACATCATCAACGATATCAATCTTCCACCCCACAAACATACTACGAACAAAGTTATGAGAAAACCAATGAGATAGTATTCGGGGCAGTTCAGGAGCTGGATGGAAAAGGTGCAGATGTGGTCATGAAGCCTGTTGACAATGGAGATCCCATTTACAATCACCATAATATCCCCTCCCGACGCCGTTCTGTGGGTTTCAGAAATCAGTATTAAGCAAGTGCAAGAGAGATTTTGAGGTTATAAACAAAATCCATGGACATTATTAGTCCATAAAACTTTAGGGTATACTTAGTGCTGGAATTAAATTGTGATAGAAGGGAGTATTTGTGGGTGACTGGGAGCTGCTTTAGGTGTTCAAAATGGTGCAGCACTATTACCTGGAGCAGGAATTGCCATAAAAGTGTTGTAAGGAAACCCAAAAAAAAAAAAAAAATCAGTTTCTGAAATTATGTGGCTTTTCCTTGGTATCTTGCAAACTAAACCTTACAAAATCTCCTTCTCAACTTCTTGTTAACTCTTTTTCTCTGATCTGGTATGCGGAGATGGAACAACCCAGAAGAAGAAAAAGGGGGAAAGGACTACGAAGAACCCTACTTGTTCTGCATTTACAGTAACCAACTGCTTACGAAGAAATCTTAGCAGAGTTTCCCTTCAGAGGCGAACACAGCGGATGATGTGACTAGTTAGTCTTGTGAGTTGTGAGTTAAGTTTAAAAAGAAATTTTAATAATCAATTCATAAATTGAATTTGAGTTCATAAAATTAAAATTAAAACTTTAAGAGTTAAATATGAATTTATAAAAAATTGAAAATATGGTTCAAATTTATTTCATAAGTATCTTTAAACTGAGAATCTAAAATATAAATCATATTAAATCTTTTAATTTTTATTTTTATTAATTATAGTTCATTTATTCATATCAATAGATAAAGATTATAGTTTTTCATAATGTTTTAAAAACCGGATCGGACATCGAACTGGTTGAAGGAAAGGTTTAAGGTTTAGAGATTCAACCGGTAATGAACCGTTATAAAATCAGTATATAAGAAATAAGAAGTAAAATTTACAAGAATAAGTAAAAATAAAATATTTTATTGAAATAAAAATACACTCATGTCTATTATTCTATAATGAATTAATAATAAATAAATAAAAGTCTAATACAAATATTAAAATAACAATAAAAATTAAAGTTGTATTTTTGAAGGAGATTGTGTCTTGTCATCGTCAGAAGCTCCAAAATTTTCAATGTTATTTAAAGATTCGTAAATTACACTTTCATTTAAAGTATTTGCATCAACTTCTTCTACTGCATTAAAATAAATTACAAATTACTAATGTATGAAATTATTCTCAATTATAAACTTGTAATACATTATAATTTTAACTTAAATATAATCAAAATAAGATATAAACTAACTATCAGTAGATATCTATCGTGACAAATGCATTTTCTTCATAAATCGTCTTGACAAGGCTATACTCTATTTAAATTTTTGCGGTCAAATTTGAACAATTGCAAATGTTAAAATTCATTTAAATGCCTCAAAATATTAGAAATTAACTTGTAATTTTATGAAATAATGGTTAAATTTGCACCTTTTGTCTATAGAAGAAATATTGACCAAGATCTAGAGTTTGGCATTAATCCATGTATACAGGGGTGGATCCAGAAATTTTTTTGAGTGGGGGCAAAATTTTATTAAGGACAAAATTTTATTTTTAGTGGGGGAAAAATTTTAATATGAGTAAAATTTTTATGTTTTTTAATGGGGACAAAACTGAAAATAATATGTTTTTTATAGAAAATTTGTTGGAGGCAGTGGGGGCAAATGCCCCCACTTGCCCTCATTGTAGATCCGCCCCTGCATGTATAACTAACTAGGTATGTATATTTCTTTCATGTTTATTTACGAGCAACAAAGATTTTGTGAAAGTATAAGTAAGATAATGATTCAAAGTTTAATATGTTTATGTTTGTAAGTTTCATGAATGTACTTCAAAATAAGTATTGGTGGTGGTGTTGCATGTAACCGGAAGTAAAAGAGATAATAATTTTCAACTCAAATAAAATAAAGGATGTTAAGAAAAAATATGTGACTGGAGCATTTTATAGGTGACAATACGATTTATATAATGTTTCTAAGCTCGATCTAAAAATGAAACTGTTTTTTTTCTTCAAAATTAGCTTCATAATTCTTACAAATTAATCAAATACCATTTGACTATAATTACAATCACTCATACTGTAAACAAAGGTCTCCTTTTATTTTTAATTTTCATTTACCAATTGATAAAAACATGGTATAACCAACGTTAAAATGATAATTTAGAATATAATTTTCTTTGTCTTTCATATCTAAATTAATCTAAGGGTATGTTTGGGAATTTAGGATGGAATGAAATGGAACGACAATTAATGGAATGGAATGGAATGGAGTGAGCTACTCCATTGTTTTGAAGTTTAAATAAAATAAGAGGGTTTAGAAGACAAGTCATGCCATTCCATCCCTGACCTTCTAATTTGGGAGGTCACAAAATATTAGATTTTGGATGGCAATGATGGCTTCCAAAGTCATCAATGGAACCACAAAACCAGCTTAATGAAATCCAAGGTTTTAAAAATTGGACCGGATTGTTTGATCCAACCGAAAAGAGGTTGAACCGTTCGGTTTTTATATGGAGAGATTCTTAGATAAAACCGAACCGGACCACTTATCGGTTCAAAATTTTTTCGGTCAGACCGGGCATTCTGGTTTTTAAAACTTTGTTAAAAAAAAGCTAACATCCTTTTTGATTAAAAAAACAAAAGAAATTCTCATTAAGCATCTTTTAAAAGAAAGAAATTATTAATTTGACAGTTATGCTCAATATAAATTAAGTTATATAGAGCAATTAATATATCATAGTAATTTAGTATATATTTATTATGATAATTATTGGAATCACTAAAGTTTAAGTTATTAAATATTCTTCTCATATGACTACCATATATTATACTTGTATTATTTAAATTTTGCATCATTTAATAAATTATAAATATCAAAAGTCCTAAAGTAATTATATATTCTTTCGTATGTTTTACTTTATAATTATTTTACAGTATTTAATATTTTTAATTTATATAACATAAAAATATTAATTCGATGCAACTCACTATATCATTGATGAAGAAATTATATTTTTACCAAAAATTAAAAGTTGAAATATTTTTATAAAATTGTAAAAAAATAGGAAAGTATTATATAAATGAATAAAGATTGAGTTTTTATAATTAATTAAAAAATTATATAATTGAATAAAGATTAAGTTTTTTTATAATTAATTAAAAAATAAAATGTATCTAATCATATAATGCAATCATTTTCATTTCTTTCTTAAAAGCAAAACTCACCTTATCCAATGTCAAGTGAGCAATTTGATGGACAACGAGGGATGGACCAATTGGTCCAACTTCCTCCCTTAAGACTCTCCCCTAATAAGGAGGTCTTGAGTTCGAGTCACCATAAAGGAGGAGAAATAGGCATGTTCCTATTGATGACCCTCTAGCCCCCTGG
>JAOTIZ010000003.1:12111837-12124111 GCA_027123425.1 Erythroxylum panamense
TTAATAATAATAAAATTAATAAGAATAAGAATAACTTAATAACAACAACAACAACAATAATAATAATAATAAATAAAATAAAATAAAATAAAATTAATCATAATAAAATTAATAAGAATAAGAATAACTTAACAACAACAACAACAACAACAACAATAATAATAATAATAATGAATTTAATAATAACAAAAAATTAAGTAGAAAATTTATAACAATAATTAATAATAATTAATAATATTATTATTAACAATAAATAATAATAATAATAATAATAATAATAATAATAATAATAATAATAATAAAAAATTAATAATAATAAGAATAAGAATAACTTATTAAAAATTAATAATAATAATAATAATAATAATAATAATAAGTTTATTAGAAATCTCAACCAAACATATTTTTATTTTCAGTTTTTATGTTACAAATCTCAACCAAATAGGTTTTCATTTGTTTAAGTAAAAAAACAGAAACCAAAAACAGGAAACAGAAACTAAAAACAATAACAGAAAAACAGAAGTGAAATCAAACGAGTACGTTATGTTATGTTAGTATTAAATTAAATAAAGTAGTCTGGGAGCTGCTACACTCACCCGTGTGTGACTAAGACTG
Organism: Erythroxylum panamense; assembly: GCA_027123425.1. Lineage (NCBI taxonomy): Eukaryota > Viridiplantae > Streptophyta > Magnoliopsida > Malpighiales > Erythroxylaceae > Erythroxylum > Erythroxylum panamense. The sequence goes on from JAOTIZ010000003.1 coordinate 12,112,453, forward strand.
TGACCGTATCTAGTATTTTTGGTGCCTTATTTGTAATTTTTTTTTTCATATGTCCATGGGAGGAAAAATAAAATAAAAAGCGGCCCCTACGTTGTTCTCTTCTTCTTCTCTCTCTCAGATCTAAGTCTCTCTGTTCATTTCTTCGTCTTCTCAGATCTCTTTGTAGAATCTCTATTCCCGGAATCGGGCCAACCCGTTTGGCGATTAGGTTAGGTTTTACGAATTCTTGATCTGATCAGACCTAGGAAGCTGGACCCAATCATGAATCCCTTCTCGTCCGGCACGCGCCTCAGGTCGGTCGGTCCAATTCCTTCAATTTCTCACTGCCACGCCATTTTCTTGTTAACTTTTGGGTGTTAAGATCATTGAATTGGACTGGTTTTTGTGTCTTCTGTTTGGTCAATTCTGGTTTTGGTTGAATTCCGTAGCTTCAGTGGGTTGGGCTTATGATCATTTTCGTGCATTTTGCTTCTGAGTTCTGGTAAATTCGTGAGAGGAGCTGTGAAGTGTCTCTTTCTCTCTCTGGTGAATTCGCTTTTGTTAGTCACGGTTTTGGATTCGGTATAGGGATTGTGGATTTTGCTCTTAAAGAATTGTCCTGTCTTAATATTGGTGCTTTATGAGGTTAACTAGAAATTATGAATGTTATTGCACAGCGACTAGTCTCTACCTTAATTTTAGCACAAACATCGAACTGATGAGAGTAGGTGATGGCAGATGACAATGTCTGGATAAGATCTCTACCGTTTTGTGGCCTATTATTTATGAGATGACGTGCTTAGATAGTTGAATAATAACATCGAGATGCATTTGTTTGTCCAGTGTATGAAGGGCCAACGTTTGTAGAAGATCTTAAGTAAGTTGGAATTGTATTAATGAATGTGTATCTTTCTAAAAAGGAATTGGGTAGATCTATTGGTTCATTTCTTGTATCCGTAGATGGAACATAGAATATTGAACTTTTTCTACTTCATAACATAATACGTCCTTCATGTGGGTGCATTTGTTTGAAATATGGATAGAAGTGTTGAATTTTATTGTGTTAAGGGAGCTCTGATACCTCCCTCTGGTGTGGCATTGAAGGGTTGATACCAGACAGCTTTAAAATCTGTACGATGAACTAGCTGTTGGGAAGTTGATACAGTGTGGAGAAAATTCATATTACCAAATATGAATTTGCCTATAGTGAACCAAGCTACAAATTATGTGCTTCGTCAAGAAATTGCATAAATGAATGTGCACTATGTAATTACCTGTTCAATGCAGGGACATGATTCGGGCAATACGTGCTTGCAAAACTGCTGCAGAGGAACGTGCTGTTGTGAGAAAAGAATGTGCTGCTATTCGTGCTGCTATTAATGAAAATGATCAAGATTATAGGCATCGCAATCTTGCAAAACTCATGTTCATTCACATGCTTGGCTATCCAACACATTTTGGCCAAATGGAGTGCTTGAAACTGATTGCTTCAGCTGGATTTCCAGAGAAGAGGATAGGATATTTGGGCCTTATGTTACTTCTTGATGAGAGACAAGAAGTTCTTATGTTGGTTACAAACTCATTGAAACAGTATCCTTTTTGTAATGTATATTTCATCTTTAGAATGCTCAGAATCCACAAAATTCACTGATGTGCTTCATGTGGCTGAGTGAAAGCTTTTTATTTTGATATGCTAATCTTAGAGATGAGTAAAATGAAGAATAACGATAAAACAAGGAAATTATCACCCCCTTGTGTAGTGTCCTTAACTTGTTTTAAGAGATCTCAACCACTCTAACCAGTATATTGTGGGACTTGCTCTTTGTGCATTGGGCAATATCTGTTCAGCTGAAATGGCTCGTGATCTTGCTCCGGAAGTAGATCGGTTGCTGCAATTTCGGGATCCAAATATTCGAAAAAAAGTAAGTTTCTTGCCATAATGCCATTGTACTATTTTAGCGACAGATCCCTGAAACTCAACTTTTGCCTGTCTATTGTTTATTTTCACTAAAGAGGGGCCAATAGCAAAAACAAGGAATAGTGTACTATTTGACTGATGTTTGCGATTTTTGTATCTTTATGGTGTAATGAGGTTAAAGCCTAACTATAGAAAGACTCTTATGGTGGCTATTGTGCTAAATCTCTGGTTGAAAAGTGCAAATGAATACTTATTTTTGCACATCTTGATTTCATTTTTTATTTATAAAATTTCCCATTGTCTTCACATTATTGAAACTTGACAGTTCTGTGTTGAATATAGGCAGCTTTATGCTCCATACGGATAATAAAGAAAGTCCCAGATCTGGCAGAGAATTTCATAAATGCTGCTGCTGCCTTACTTAAAGAAAAGCATCATGGAGTTCTAATAACAGGTGTTCAACTTTGTACAGATTTGTGTAAAATCAGTCCAGAAGCTCTCGAATATTTCAGAAAGGTATCCTTGTGATGTTCCTTTTGAAACAAGGTTTTCTTATGTAGCCATTCAATGCAGGCATAATGTTAGTTATGATGGTGTATTTTGGTGATTTTTCTATTCCCCAATGATTACTAACTCCAGCATTATTATTGTAGAAATGTACGGATGGCTTGGTCAGAACTCTAAGGGACCTTGCAAATAGTCCTTATTCACCTGAGTATGACATTGCTGGCATCACAGATCCCTTTCTCCATATCAGACTGCTTAAGCTGTTGCGTGTGTTAGGCCAAGGAGATGCTGATGCTAGTGATATTATGAATGACATACTAGCACAGGTCAATTGGTTTTTGCCTTGTAGATGTAATTGTTTTCTATTTTAAGCAATTATGGTTTATTGGCATGTGTTAATCATTGAATTTCTTATCATTTTCTGTTGAGATAAAGGGATTTACGAGGATGACTAGATATTTTCAATTAGAGGTTGATGACAAACTAAGTACTTCTTGTTTTTCTGTGTAAATCTGGGTTTTGAATGGTTGAGTTTTACTTCAAGTGTCTGTAAGTCGGGATAGGAGAAAAAAGGTTTCTGGAGATTGATCATATGATGGAAAATGACAATTTTTTTCTTTAACATATATGAAATAGATTCTCACATACTGGGTCTACCTGGAGCTTCTGCTTTTTTTGGTTGCCTTGTATGTTTTGTGTAGTTTCTTTCTTTCTTTCTTTTCTTTTGGGGAGTTGCATGGAATAGATTCTTAGTTTGTGATGGAGTTGGAATAAAGGAGCCGCATAATCACATTTTTGAAATGTTTCTCAAGGACTAACATTACAACTTACTTTAATAAAATAGTATTCCCCTAGTAAGATTTTAGAAAGAAAATCTACTGACTTTATAGGATCTACTATGTACTTATCCCCAAAATATATTTCTTGGGTTCTATTTCTCAGCTCCTGCCTAGTGCATTGCTTTGTCATCTCCTAATATAATTCATGCCTGTAGTTCCATATGAATGCTTTTTCAAGAGATTAAATGGTCTAAAATTAATCAGCTCCGGTCTTTCTTTATTTCCCTCACATTCTTAATAGGTGGCAACAAAAACTGAGTCAAACAAAAATTCGGGGAATGCTATTCTATATGAATGTGTTGAGACTATTATGAGCATTGAAGATAATGGCGGCTTACGAGTGCTTGCTATCAATATCTTGGGAAGATTCTTATCAAACCGTGACAACAACATCAGGTTATATCTTTTTTCCAGTTTAGTAGGTTATTTATTTCTGTTTTTTTTTTTTATAATTACTGTCTGCTTATAAAGTTTCTGAATATGTGAAGTATCTCCTGCACATAAGAATTTTCTTTTTCCTACGCTGCATTTCTTACTTTTTCTTGTTTGTAATTTTGCTCCTTTTTGGTCTACAAGGAGCCAATTGAGCCAATTTTGTGTTATATAATAAAGGGTTAGCACTTCCCACCCTGAATCGCTTCCAACTCTGTTGAGGTTTTGAAATTAGGACCTCCTGGTCCTCAGTAGAGTGTCACCACTGGGGTAGTCACTCAACCTCATATAATCTCTCCATTACTAACCTTCTAGTTCTCCTGCTAATATGCTGTTGTAAATCATTCCTTAATGCATATGCTTTGTGCAATCTCCCGAATCCATGAAATTTTCATTAGATTACAAATGTTAGACAAGTGTTAGTTTGTGTGTGAAATACTGGAATCTCCTCAACTGAAACAAATCCAATATCCAGATATGTTGCACTAAATATGCTGATGAGAGCTCTTTCAGTAGATTCTCAAGCAGTGCAGAGGCATAGGGCAACGATTTTGGAATGTGTAAAGGTATGATTTGGTTGCTCCACTTTTGAACTTCCATGATGTCTGGTTTAAATGAACACCAATTAACACAAGAACCCCCATGTTGGTGTAAAATGTCAGGTATTGTAGCTTGACAGCTGTTCCATGACAGCTTTGATTGGAAACCTCTGCATGAAAATTTTTTGCCTCCATTTGTACTTGTGTTGTTTATTATATTTTCCATTTGTATATTATGCATTCTCTAGCATTTTATTATAAGCTATTGTTGAAATATTTAACCTCTACTTTGCAAACTTGATAAAGATGTACTTGGATCTTTTTCCTTTCAGGATTCGGATGCTTCGATTAGAAAAAGAGCTCTTGAACTTGTTTACCTTCTAGTGAATGAGAGCAATGTTAAGCCTTTAACAAAAGAGCTAATTGAGTATTTGGAAGTAAGTGACCAAGAATTTAAGGGTGATCTTACTGCCAAAATTTGCTCCATTGTTGAAAAGTAAGTTTTGCAGTCCATCAATTAATATATGACTTGTTTTTGTGCTTCTTGGGTGTGTGATAGTGTTTTTTCTTATCTCAGTAGTATTATTGACACGAATGTATTGGTTCCATACTTTTTGACCCTTCAAATTCTAGAATAATGTAGTGATTGCTGACTTTTCTAGTTGTGCTGGGATGATCATTCCTTCTGGCATTTGAAGATATTTAAATTGTTACTTTGGATAACCATTCATAAACATATTTTCAAATGAATTTGTTACTTATTTAAACAGGAGAACAATTTTTACTTCAACTTTTTAAACCTGGAGTCTATAACAAAATAGTAATGTGATCAAAGAGTAAATTTCAATGGCATTATTCTCTATAGCCATAAATGTTGCATAGGCTTTTTCCTTCTTCATCCTTCTGATGAAGAGGTCCTGGAGTTATGCCACTCATTCAGTAATGTTGATAGAGTAGTGAACATTGTGTGGGTGATATAGTTTTTCTTTTTGATGCTTTAGGTTTGCCCCTGAGAAAATTTGGTACATTGATCAGATGCTCAAGGTCCTTACTGAGGTAACCATCCGAGCATTAAGTATGACATCTGTGCTTGCTTCCATACTGGATGTTAACTATGTTTCTCTCTTTTTCTCTCCCTCCTTTATCTCTTCTTAATGCTACTATTCGAGCTCTAATGATGTATGATTCTCATCATGCGGGTTGCTATATATATATATACACACACACACAGTCCTGTTTATTACTGTATCTTTATTCACTCTGTGCATGATATTACTTATTCCAGTCAGCCTAGTGTCTGCTAAATTTAAGCATGATCCTTGCATTGGTAATCATCTTCTCATAGTTAGCTTTCTATGATTGTAGAATTCTGGAATGCGAAAATGAAGCGCTTGGACACAATTTTTTTCACAAATCATTCTGATTTCTTCCAATGGTGTTCTTTTAAACTGTTTCAGTCTTTATTCTCGGGAATATTGCATTGAAAGCAGGATTTCACATCCGTTACTCGACTTTATTTGAAATCCCAACCTTTTGATTTTAATCCAAAATTATCTTACGAATGCTTGCTTGATTGTGGAAGAAGATGAATGTGAAAAGAATAGATCCAGTATCTGTGGGATAGATTTCCAAGTGGCTTCTCTTTCCCTGCCTGGAATTGATAAAATTATTGTTATAAATTCTGATCCCAACATAATGCTTAGTAGGCTGGAAATTACGTAAAAGATGAAGTATGGCATGCCCTCATTGTGGTCATAAGCAATGCTTCTGACCTCCATGGATATACAGTCAGGGGATTGTACAGAGCATACCAGACGTCAACCGAACAGGTATCCGATGTTTTAAGCTTGATAAGAATAATCATTTTTAAATTGTTATTGCTTTTGTTGTTTTTCATTTTGACCTTTAATCTTGCTTGTCATATATATATTCTCAGGAAAGCCTTGTTCGAGTGGCAGTTTGGTGCATTGGAGAATATGGCGACATGTTGGTGAATAATGTGGGAATGCTTGACATCGAAGAACCTATAACAGTGAGTTCGGTCTTAATGATACAACTACTTAGTAGTGCAGAAAATGGAAATTGTACTTTTATTGTGCCAAATTCAATTGACTTGATTTGAAAAGGAGTTCATTATTATGCTAGTTACATTGTAAAACATAAATGTATGAAAGTTCCTGACTCCATAAACCTACAAAGATTTAAGTTTTCCTAAGCAGGTAACAGAGTCTGATGCTGTGGATGTTGTTGAGATTGCTATGAAGCGTCATTCTTCAGATCTCACTACTAAAGCAATGGCTTTGATTGCTCTGTTAAAACTCTCTTCTCGGTTTCCATCTTGTTCAGAGTGAGTTTACATCTTTTGGACTTGTACTAAATTTCTTAACAAGCATATTGTTTGTGGCCCTGTGAACCTTTAAAAGGGGCTGTTAATTCATTATGTCATTGGAGTGACTTAGGTTCCGAACCTGTTACACTTTCAGAGAACCAAGAAAACATATTTTGTCCATAAAAAAGGTTTATATTGATCTATCTGGTTCAACCACAAGCAGAAACTATATCAAAGTGGTTAAGGGTTTATGCAGATAAGTGGGAAAACAATAATTATTCAAGTGAAAGGGAGTGGATAGTTGCATTAATGTTTATAGGGAAAGGAAAGTTGTGAGCATTTGGTGCATTGAATATCTTTTTAACTTTAACCATTAAAAAGTCAATGTTATTGATCTTTGTGTAACTTTTTAGGAGGGTCAAGGATGTCATCATGCAATACAAAGGAAACCTTGTGCTTGAATTACAGCAAAGATCCCTCGAATTCAGTTCTATTGTTGAGAAGCATCGAAATATTAGGTACGCCATACTATACTCATTATTTCACGTGCTTCTTTGTTGTGGAAGTTTCTGGAATTGGGAATCTGATGGCTGAGATTGTGCAGGCCTGCACTTGTTGAAAGGATGCCTGTTTTGGATGAGGCTACTTTTAGTGGAAGGAGAGCTGGCTCTTTACCAGCTGCTGCCACCACTTCTGGTGGGGCTCCAGTTAATCTTCCAAATGGAGTTGCAAAACCCTCCACAGCTCCTCTTGTAGATCTACTTGATCTGTCAGATGATGCTCCTGCTCCTAGTCCTTCTGGTGGTGATTTTCTTAATGATCTTCTTGGTGTTGATTTATCAGCGCCTTCAACACAAGCAGGTTAGTTTTGAATGGATCAAGTCCTAACTTGGCTTGTTACATGATTGAAACTGTCTGCTCTAGGGTTCTAGGCATCCTTCTGTTTAACTATGATTTTACTATGAGCAGGTCACGACAGAATTATGATGTGATTTGGCTTTATATTGCTGTTTGACCCATTTTCACAACCATAGCAGGCATGGCCTACAAGGCGTTTCAATTGTTTGAAAATTTAGTCAACCCTGACGTATTTAGCTGGTTGAAGCCCTCTCATCCTGATAGTGGCATGTGACAATTATGAATATATTAGCAAGCACAAAGCCAGGCGGCTAATAAATTTATAGGCATGAAAAGGATATAATACTCAACTGCCCACTTAAGTCCCTGGGACTCTTTACTAGGATAATCTGAATATCCTTCAAATGTTGTCTGTTTTTCCAGCCCTATGTTCCGAGATAGACTACTAGTTAACATTCTTACATGCGTTTAGACTGCTACTCCCCTAATATTCCAGACTTTTTACTATTACAATCATTTATTTTCCCCCCTCCTTCCCTGTAGGTGTTTTTCCAACTAAACACCCCATGTTAACCAACAAATTTGATTAGGACCTGCAGATAAGTGTGCCCTGTTTCTTCTCTTATTCCAAGCATTTCTCAGCCTGTTTCTTCATTTTCTTAGTTTGTCTGTTTCAACCAATTTCTAAGTTAACCGCTATAGTCTTCTCTGAGTTTCCAAGTATACCATTCTTGCTTCTGGTTTATGTCAAACATAATATTGGTTCTGATTTATACAATCTAGGCCTGGGCCAGGCTCCAAAAGCTGGGACAGATGTTCTTCTTGATTTACTGTCTATTGGAACACCTCCAGCCCAAAACAACTCATCTGCATTTGATATATTATCATCTGGTCAAGAGGGCAAAACACAAACTGCTACACCAGATTCATTGTCGTTACCTTCTCCACTTCTCACTCAACCCACCTCTTCAGCTGGCGCTTCTTCTGTGATAGATTTGTTGGATGGATTTGGTCCCAGCCCATCCAAATCTGGTCAGTTCCTTTCAGATTACTCTTTTTTAATTGGTTACTGCTAGATTATTAACATTTTATTATTTTTTATCGGCAGAGGATAATGGTTTAGTTCATCCACCTCTGGTTGCATTTGAGAGCAGTAACTTGAGAATGACGTTTGACTTTTCGAAGCCTCCTGGGAACCCACAAACAACAGTAATCCTGGCAACTTTCACAAACTTGTCAGATAATCCTTTCACAGATTTTATTTTCCAAGCTGCAGTTCCCAAGGTAATTCGTCTTATTTGACGTCTTGTACTGTGGCTATCTTAATTTAATGACCTGTTCTGCTCTTTAAATTCTGGTACTCTTGTATAAAACTGGGATACATAGTTGAAATTTAGAAACTTAAAGCTCATCCTATGAAGTGTTTTTGGTTTGGTATACTTTTGTGACCTTACACATGATAGACAACAGAAACAAGAAAGTCTGGCAATTTTCTGTTTTCTCGACATGTTGATGTTCTTTTATCATTACAGTTTCTTCAACTGCACTTGGATCCTGCTAGCGGCAATGCACTACCTGCAAGTGGTAATGGTTCCATAACACAAAACTTGAAGGTCACTAATAGTCAACATGGGAAGGTGCACGACTTTCTTTCATTGTAGATTTGTTATTCTTTTCCGAGATTCATAATATGACTTGAGTAGTGAGCAACTTGTTCACAGAATCTAGGAGTTTTCAAAAGTCTTTAGCATTAGGACAAAGAAAAACTTTTGCCATGTTGCTAATGTTTTAGCATCCTCTGAAATAGAAATTTTCCTTTTCAGTTCCTCGGAGATGAAAATTGTTTTATTTGTTACCTGTACCGGAATTACTTCTTGTACTCTATGCTTCTTGCAAGTAGGTTCTTGTTTTCTCACAAAGCATTTATTTTTCTCAGAAATCCCTCATTATGCGAATAAGAATAGGCTACAAGGTGAATGGCAAGGACATGTTAGAGGAAGGACAAATAAACAATTTCCCGCGAGATTTATGAAGTTTGGTGATCCAGTAAGATTTCAACATTGTCCAGTACGGGCACCAATTTTTTTCACAGCGCATTGAGAAGCTTCTTCGCACTGTTTGTAGTTATAGTCACGCATTTGCTTCCAATTATCCATTTGCTCGGAGTATGGCTTGTAGCGGTTGGTATGAGATTTTGGTCTAGTTAAAGAAACGTCCAGGTCTCTCGTTGTCACAATTTTCTCTCCTTTAGGTTGGTTTGTGTACATTATTACAAAATGTTTTTGAGAATATGAATTTTCCCCTTTTTGAGGCTTAGAAAAAGGGCATCGGTATCATATTTGGAACTTCATACGTGTTAGTCCTTGCATTCTTGGTATAATTTACAAACAGAGATGTTATCAAAGGGTTAATTTTGAGTTGAAACAATGACCTTGTACATGTATTATGGATTCTAAAATTTGCTGAGTTTCATATTTCCAGGCTCCGGTCATACCGGCCACTCAAATTTGTAAAGCTTTTAATGCCATTACTTACTGACACTTGAGAATTAGAAGCATAACCTCCTAACACATTTACTACATTTTTCAATATTTGTATCTACGGAAATGACCTTTAATGCCTTCAAGCCCCAGCTTCATACTTGAAAGGGATGGAAATTGCATGCTTTTATCAATGTTTTAAAAATGGGATTGAAGTTTCGATTGGTATTAAATTGATGCAAAATAAAATTAATTAAAGTTTAAATAAAATTTAAAATATGATAAAAATATAATTAAAAAGATTATTAAATAAAAATTTATTTATTTATTTTAATTTATAAAAATATATTAATTTAAAAAATTGATTGATTAATTAATAAAGTAATTAATTTTTAATAACAAAAATTATTAAAACAAATTGAAAATTTAAAGCTGTTTAAACCACCGCTTGCAACTTCCCCGACTCAACGTACCGGACAGACCTGATCCCACAAATATCCTAACTTCGCTTGATAACAACAATGACATTGCAATACTCGTGTTTGTAGAGAACACCGCAAATAAGGACTTCCTAAGGTGGCCTTGTCAAGTGACAGCAAGACCTGCATATATTCTCTGCCCTCAAATGACCTAAGACTTTATGATTTTTAATCATTATCTTTAAAAATGGGCTAGCAGCGTACAATATAGACCATTGTTACTTGTCCCAAAAAGTGGAATCAGCCACTCCAACTGTCCTCACATTCAGGCCTGATTAGGTCGTGAGGGGGGTAAATTACGATTTACCTCGATCGACCGTCTAACAGAGTGGCCATTTCATTCTTGTTGCCAGGAATTGAACCCAGGTCCTTGTTTCAATTTCCTCTGCTAGATTGCCAACCAAGCTACCCATACAGCCATGTAACATTTGAAGCCTGAATGCAATTTGGAGCGTTAATATGCATTCACTAAGGTGGTGTAAGATAGGTATCATTACATTCGGAAGATAGCCATCAACTTTACTCTCTCTGTCAACCATTCCAACAGTGGTTCCTTCCTCCTAAGAGAGAGAATATAAACATACTTTCGTGGATGCTGCCATGATCATACGATACGGGACCCAAGAAGAGAAAAGTGGTCCGGGAAATCAAGTTGTCTAGAGAATTTTATTTTATTGCGCTCCATACATAAACATTATGTGATTTGACTTAACTTTTATGCTATATATTTCTCAAAGGAACGCCTAGACGTATATCACCGGAACATAATCTTTTATCTAATTTTATAATATCTTATTTTGTTATATAAATTTTAATTATTTATTTATGCAATACTCATAAATAAATGACTAAGATTCATAAGACACAATAAAACACTATAAAATTAGATAAAAAATCTGAACTCGCCGTGAGTTCTTTTGCTCAAACCCATAAGTGGAATGCCGGAGCTTGTGAGTTGTGACAAAACCAAGAAGAAAATGTCACCCCTCTTTTAAGTTAGCACGTTCACATTTTCTTTTAAAGTCTAACAAAAAAGGAAAACAATCCACACAACCTTGCACTGCAGAAAAGAAACGACAATAACTGAAATATGGAAAGCAGAAGAAGAAAGGAAAGCTTTGATATTTGGATCCAACTAATCAATGTCAAAAGTACAAAATATGGTAAATTACCTTTGGCTGCACTGACTCGTGAGATTTTATGACGATGAACTAGGAATTTAACCGTTCCTCGACCATTGCCATATCTTGGAAACAGAAAAGCTTTCACCTTTACTTCTGATGTTGATTTTCTTCTCAT
>JAOTIZ010000003.1:12136219-12147532 GCA_027123425.1 Erythroxylum panamense
TATATATGTAATTTTCATACTTATTTAATGAATTATTATTTTATATTTTCAGTGGGCCTCAAGGAATTTTTTTTAAAACTATTATCTTATGCGTTTAGTGAGGTTATTATTTTATCTCATTGGACCAAGCCGGGATCGGAGAAAATTATTATTTAATCGAGATTAATAATTTATCGAATATTCATTTATTGAGGTTTTACTGTATATTATTTTCTGTTCATCTCCTTTGGTAATCCACACTTGTAAATATCTACTTCTTAACATTGTAACCCTCAATAATTTGTTTATCAATACTTGAACTAAGGTTACAAGATATTTGTTCTTGATTATTTCCTTGTTTAAGGTCTGATAGTCCACATAAGTGTAGAACTTTATCTTGCTTTTTTGAAAAAAGAATAGAAGAATCATAATGGGTTTGAAAGGTTAGATGAACCCCATCTCTAATAATTCACCAAGTTGTTTCCTCAACTCAACTAAGTCTAATGGAGACATTTGATAACGAACATGAGAAGGATTAATTACACTTGGAATGATTTGAAATTGTGATTGATTTCTCTATGAATAAGAAGCATTTTTAGTAACTTTTGGCATCACATCCCTAAATTCTCTTAATCCTTTTGCAACATCATCTGGAACTTCCACCATATGGTTATAAGGTATGTTTATATGCCTTTCTTAAGACTCTTTTCAATGCTTATGGACAAAATATATTTCAACTTTGTTGTTTTGTCCATCACTCCTTTAAACCTATAATAAATGATATAATATAATTTTGATCATACATTATTAATATACATCCAAAATATGGATATAACACTACCTTTGTTGACTTAATAAAGTTAATACTGAAAAGAAATCAATATCATTGAAAAGTATCTCCGATCATAATGAATTTTTCATACTAATTTCTTATACTCATGAGAACATTATAGACAAGCCTTATTATTGAGTTTTTACTATGGGAGTTTTCATCTTCATTAGAATTTTTCTTAACTTTAAATCCATCTTCACACCATTCATTCTACCATAGAGGAATTAGTGACACTAGTGTCAAGTATGATCAAGAGTTCCTTCCCATTGATCTATAACCCTACATATATTAATCATTCGAAGGGATTGACTTTGAAATTCAATGTATTAACCAATTAATATGATCAACTGAGGGTCAATTTTTGAAGGGTCATTCTTGCCTTTGCCTTCTATTATCAAGGTCTTCAATTTCTCCTTACTTGAACAATCCTATGCAAAATGAGTTCCGTTGCATATAAATCCTTGAATCTTTTTTGAAACCTTGTCACCTTATTTACGTTGTCCATATTGCTTGGAGATCCCTTTATGGTCCTACTCCTTTTGACTGGTTACGTAGTCTTTCTTCTTCTTCTCGTCACATTAGTCTTGATAATATTATTTCTTTTATTTTTAAAAATAGGTGGAGGCTTTGTTCTCCTTACCTACTCAATAATCCTTAAAATTATTAATAGCCGCAATATTCTTAACAATTTTTTGTCATAACTTTATTCGCGCTGGTGGTTATAATCTAAAAATGAAATTAAAGAGTTTATCTTTATTATCACATATGTTCTTAATATCTAACATAAATAAACTGAATTACTTCATATATTCCCCCTTCAATTCATCTTGCTTTAACTACTTCGAGGTATATCTAGCAAGCTTTGAAATATTATTTGGAAGGAATTGATCCTTTAACTCCTTTTTATCTCATATGTAGATATGAGATCAACCAATACCAATTGTGATAGAGGTTCTTATATATTCTCTACCAAAGATTGGCAACACCATTTAAGTATATTGCATTGATGTTAATTAACCTTCTCCAAGTCGAGCACCTTAGCAATGACATATTATTTATAAGAGTTCTCAAACTTCTTCGTATTTTGAATGCCCTAAAAAAACTTTTAGCTCTTGCACCTTAAGCAAAGTGTTTTGAGTTTGTCCAGCATTTTGATTTGCAACAAAATATTTTATGATTGTAATATCAAAGATAACATCCTCTCATACCTTCATCAAGTTCCCTATTTGATCTTTCAATATTTGAAATTTCGTCTCCAAGACTTCAAACTAAAATATGTTTAAAAAAAATTCCTCTTCATCTGTAGGCATAGATGTGATGAGTATCTCCACTTGAGTAACAAACTCATTAAGGTATTGTATTTTATCATTTAAATATAACAATGCCTCAGATATCGGTTGTTATAAAGACTTCGATAAGAACATTGTATTCACACTAAGGTGGACTAAAGTCTTTGTAAGACAATTAAGTTCACCCAACTCAACTTACCGCTACCAATTGCTTCGTATTTAGAAGTTTTTCACACAAAAAATTAAATAACTTCAAAACAAAATAAACAACAAAAGAGAAACAATTCACCCAAGATAAAACAAAAAATGATAACCTTTATTAATTCTCACAACATTTACAGAGTTACAATAGCTATTACTCTCTCTCTCTTGAAAGTCTTGCTCAAATAAATTATTTATAAACATTTAGAAAGTTAATGGTTCATAATTAAAGAGAGTAGACAAATGCCACCAAATACACTAAATTGTTGGTTGATATTTCCAACCAATTAGGCATTATTTTAATAGGTGATTAACACATTAAACAACTAAATTCACTACCAAGAACACACACTAAAAATTAAAATTTTACAGATTAACCTTCTCTTCCATATTCTTTGTCATGTCATCTCGCTTTTTTTCTTACTTTAAGCCATTAATTTTGTCACTTCACCGAAGATCTTCATCCAAAGAAGATTGTTAGTTAAGTTTCGAGGCAATTTACATATAGCCAATTAATGCACTTCATGGTCTAATCCCTCAGCATATGATATGTTCCTTAAGCACATTTTTATATAGTCTATCCAAACATGCTTATGATTAATCCATTTCGTCATAATCAAGTTATTCAATGTCCCAACAGTCTATCACAGCTAATTGAAATTTGAACTCAATTCTACCTAATGTAGTTAATTTGGTTTATTCAGCGTGCATTCCTTGTGCCTTAATCTTGCTAATCTTCGGTTAAGGCTCTTTAATGACTAGCAAAATTCTCATTTACCTGATAAAGGACCATGAAACGTAAATTTTCTTGTTCTTGTACCTATTCTAACCTACTTAAACAAACTTATTTGAACATCAGGATCTACAAGATCATCTACTCCTTAAATCCAGAGATCTAGCTCCAAAGTAAACAATTTGTGGCCCAGAAGAAAAAGACAATGGAAAACTACATTACACTACCATCAGCTGATCTACCACTTGTGATATAAATGGCAGTCAGGATTCGGGGCTAGGTTGAGCAATTGCACGAGGCCATCTATGAAACGATCGAAGAACAACGTCAACTCGTGACATTAATAAGCGACAAAGTGATTGATTAGGAAACGACCCCTAGGTCCTTGATCCTGAACCCACTGGGAAATGCATGTTACCTGTTGGTAACACATGAATTTGTTGGTACAGCCATGTATGGTTGTCAGAGAAAGCTAGAAAAGATAGTAGGCCACTGCTTCCACGTTCTTTGCTTCCACATTTGCATCAACTTTTTCAATTTTCCTTATTCCATGTACAAAGCCACAAGATTCCTCGGGCTTATGTGGTCATCGAGGATTTATTGTCCCATGTACAGGTAGTCTGATTTAATGTTTGATAAGACTCTTTATTTGCAATATTTAGGATTAGCCTGTGTTCATTTTGATATGTCGTTTGCATGCACTTCGCATTGCAATATTTGGAAAGTCTTGTTTCAACCAGAGTTTAGTTCCAATTACATGGAATCCTTTTGAAATTTTGTTTTAGTGTTTAATGCCAATTAACAATGGGGTTATATGGTTGTAAAATAAAGTTAAAAAGAGTGGCATTTAGAATTTCATTTAAGGAAAAACTGCATGGATTTAAATTTCTTGAAGATTCGCTCAATTAGGACTCCTCATCAACATATATTTTCAGTTGGTAATTAAGTTGCAATGACATGATTATAGAATAGGTTTTTATGAATCATACATCATCTTTGCTGCCACAAATTGATTGTATAAAATCAGGCTGCGTCTCCAAGCCCAGTTACATGCTGCCTCGTCCTTAGTGTTACAATTTATAGCAGTAGAATTCAAAAGAGAACAAGTGCCCTCGTGATCAAGGTTTCTTGACAACCTCATATGAAGCGGGTCCATAGAACTCATCAGTTAGCAAGTGAAAAGCGCTCTAATAAATTCCTCCTACTGACGATCCTGTTGACCATTGACACAGCTCTCTGAATGGTTTCCTTGTTCTTTCAACACAAGGTACTACTTGCAGTTGCGAATCGATTCTCTAAAATAACATTGCTTTCCATGTGCTCTCTCTATCTCTCGATATGCAGCTTCCAAAATATCCGTATTGAACAAAACTGTTCTTTATAAACAGCTACATGTCAACCTCAATCTATAGCATCTGAATACGTCTACATTCTAAGAATACCAGAAAATTTCTAGTTTAATATCTAGTTCACTAGCTTTTTTGGCTTTCCCTTCTTGAAAACAAAAAACAGAAGTAACTACATCTACATGGAGTACAGCTTCGAGCCTACATTGTTTAACTACCTTTCTTTTTCATTTGTCATTCTCTTTTACTGAAGTCAGATATTGAATTGAGCTCTATGACTCTTAATGCAAAGCTGCGAGCTTTAAAGCTTAAACCATTTAAGTAGCAGCTCGACCTGTCAGATATAATGTTATATGTTAATTAAAGTATCATCTGCGTGCGCCTTTTTGTTTTTGAAGTTGCAATTTTTCAGAATCATTCCGTTGGCGGTAATGAAACTAGCTGTTAAGAGACAAATGTGAGACAAGACATGCAGGACTCGTCATATAATAATGTTCTCTAATGCCTGATATTTCTCCCTCTGTATCCCATCCCCACCATTTGTTCGATTCATCCCTTCTCGCGACCAAAATGTACAAGATCTTCAGTTTTCTCTCGTCTCAAGTCCCAGTTTGCAACAATTTATTTAAAGCATATTGAAATCTTTACCAACAGCAGCTGTGATTTTGAAGGTCCCATATGTGTGTGTATGTGTGTCTTTTCGTGCTTGATGTTTACTCCTAACTATATGACGAAAATGGATACTCCAAAGCCAGGCACACCGTGAAGAAGAAGAAGAATAAGAAGGGTGGGTTTGATTTTAAGCTTTCAAAACGCAAAAAGAAAGCAAGACAAAGGGCTCTTCAAAGTATGCATTAAAGAGGGAGGCTAAAGGATAAATCCCTGAGTGATGATTTGTACCAAGAGCACTAGAACTCCAACTTTGAAACCGCTTTGAATATGTATGCAAAGAAGAAAATGTGGCATTATCCCACCATTGAAGAAGATGAAAAGACGTCAAATCTCTTCAATTAACGCTTAAAACTAATGCATTGTCTACAGGAGGACGAATTATACATGATATATGTATAAATAAATAATGGGATAAAACATATGATTAATTAATTCAGTGTAATAACAATCGGTATATTCAGTAGCGAAGACACATTAAACAGGTGCATAAGAAAAATGCATTAAAACCAAATAATATTGATATTACAGAAACCATAATAGTTAATAAGTCCATATATATAGAGAACTTATCCAGAATCTTTTTTGTTTCATGGTGTACTGTAAATCTTGGAAAGAGCTTGCAAAACATTAACTTGCAACCTCAAATGCAGGATATAATCCGCCGTCCTCAGGAAAAGTCGATCCGGTTGCAATCCTTGTCCTCCAGGGATTAGCCTTTGAAGCTTCTTCACCTTCATTTGAACGGAGGACGACGTCGCCCCAGGTCTCCTTCCTGCTCTTCTGCGCCTTCTTCTCCATTTCAACTTGTCAAAACCTCTGAACTTATCAAACCCCATTTGCTATACCTCCTCAAAAACCAAGAAAACAAAATGAAATGGAGAAAGAAGCAGATACTAATAGAGATTAGGATTATTTCACATAGAAAATGAGAAGTGAGTATAACGGAGGGGAGTCTCTGTGAGCCTTTGTTATGGTTATGGTTTTTGTCTGCGGCATGGGGGTTGTAGTAGCAGTTATAATTATAGGACGAGACCATGTGAGCCGAGCCAATGCTTTCAGGACTTTCTATTTTAAAAAAAATATTGAAATTCATTTTTTCATTTTATTATTAATTATTTATGTAATATATATGGAGTAAATGTTGTCGTTTAGTGAAATTTGTGGGACCACTAGTGGCTTGAGTAATTTCAGGACCTACGCTCGTGTCTGACAGCTCTTTCGCACGCTCACGCCAGCCGCTCACTTTCACTTCAACCGTATAATCTGTCCTCGTAATCCCCGAATCCGCCCCACTTGCTCCGCCTCCACGTGTCCTGATTATTCTGCCACGTCATCTTTCTTGCCAATTTATCACTCTAAATTTGGAAAATTACGTTTTATTTTTTCCGCATCATCTTATCCATCGTTAATAGGTTGGAAGAATTAGAAGCAGTTATATTTCTTTAATTATAAGAAAATTCGTGAATTGATACGAGAAACAAAGTCAAATTATTATTAGAAAAAGATATTTTTAAAGTAATTAATATATAAAAATTTTCTTTTTTATATTTTTACAAAAAAAAATCGTAATTTAAACCTGTAATCTTATAATTAAAAAAAACTCTCCCAATTATCTCAAAATTTATAAATAAGTAGCTATAAAAACTTGTACCTTTTATAAAACTCCAACCCATTTTGTTAATCATTGGCTATACAAGAAAGGTGGACGGGCTAGAAACAAGAAAAATGATTACTTTCACACTGCACATAACCTATAATCTTACATTTATTTTATATTTATAAAAGTTATTTAGAATATAGATATAGTAAATAATAGAAATGATATAACATAGGTTAACATGCATGTCTACGAATGGAATGAGCGTAAAACTACTACCATGAAAATATCGTTATCAAATATAAATAATGAAGTTTGTAATGCTGATGAAAGTATAGTGTAAGTGTTTGAAAGATCCAGCTGTGTATACAAACAGAGAATAGCTTTGAATCCATGTTAAGTAGAGGCAGGCGGTGTGATTGAAGGGGAAAAGAGAATGGAAATGGGAAATGGGTGCACATGAGTAAGGGTTAGATCATAGACGACAAATAGTGTCAGTCCAACCTGGTTTTGTGAAACTTTATCGTGGGTGATGTGATCGTGTATATTGTAGGTGATGACCCATGGGAACAAGTTGACCAGATTTAAATCGATGAAGAGTATTCGTGGGTATTTACACACTTGCCAACATAGAATTTAGAAACAAAGTAAACTAATCAACTATTGCCTGTTTTACTCCTCCACATGCAAACGGATTAGTCATAGAGTAAATTCTCAACATAGTCTAATCTCTTTCATAAGCTCTCGAAATATTTATTTTGTACTCAAAGTTGGGAAACACCATTGCATGGACTGTGAAGTTATTCAAATTAAAGCATTTTATTATGCTTCCAATGTTAATTACCACTTTTCTCAACTCAACAACAACTACCCATTTGATAAAAATTTCACTTAAACGTAAAATTTAGAGAAATCTAATAATAAGTAACTTTACTCTTAATCGGTAAAGAGTCTGTTTTCAAATTAATTCTAAATAAGTCAATCAAAATTTATAAAACTTCATTTTTCTATAATTTCATGCTTGCTGAAAATTTTCTCTCTTCTACAAACCCAATGGGAATTTTCATCGCTGGTCATAGTTAAAATTTTAAGGAATTCAATTGGAAAAGGTCATAGCTATAACAAGAACATGGCAATTATTATGCCAACTAGCTAGCTACCTCAATTTGCTCAGGACGTGGTAGGGAAGGAAAATCGGTTTATGACATATACGTTCGTCTCTTGGGATACTTTTTGTGGAATGGCTCCACCCACTATTAATTACTTTATTCTGTTTTAAATAATGCGCTGAACTTGCACGTTTCCTTGTGTTATATTGTAATGGGTCCATTTCAAATATGACACACTAATTCCTCACCATTCTAACATGTTGTGGACTCAATTTTAAATCAAATCAGAACTAAATTGTATGTCATCCCAACAATATTTTGGTCTGTTTCCACATTCTAAAAGTGCAACCAATAATTATTAGAAAATTTGTGGTTACACTAATTATTAGCAGATCACAATTAGTAGTCTAATCAAAAGAGTAAATTAAATTACAAGAGCCTAGCTGGACCAAAATAAGTTAGCGTGGAATTAAAAAAAATGTAGCATGCATGGAGCAAAGAAGAAAAAAGCTTTATACGAAGATCATCTGCTTAGGACTCCCAAATCATTGCAAATGCCAAAAGCAATGGTAATCGAAGGTACTCAAGCATAATTCCATTCATATACAGAGAGATATCAGTTAAACATGATAAAGGTAAAAAATTAGTATTCATTTGTTAAAGCTTTTAACACGTACTAATCGCTACCAACCTTAGGTAAATGCAAAACCCTCAGTCAATGATATAGTCCACCTAAAACTGATTTCACGAAAGTGTATAGGCTTCATTGATAATAAAAAATACATCTAAAAAAGGAATTTCAACTCAGTCACTCTCAAAATTGGATCATTTCGTTTTTTCTACATATTTATAATTTAAATAAAATTAAAATGAATTTGAAAATGAATAAACAGAAAGTTTGCACATTTTTATAATCTTTTACTATTTAATTATTTCTGAATTCTCTATGGTCTAAAATTGTGTATTTAATTTTGACAAATAGATATATAACTAAAAATAAATTATATTTTCTATTAAATTTATCGAATAGACCTAATTATAAAAAAATGCTTCCAAAGTGAGTGGATGAAAAGTCCTATATTTGAATAAAAAACGATAAGTCCTACAAATGAAATAGTTCTCAAGTTACAATAATTATTAGAATAATATTAATTTGAAAAAAATAAAATAAAGTTGACAAATTTCACTTAAATATTCCGAATTTGGGGTAAAAGAGATGAAGCTTCTTTATAGTTCAAAAAAATTTAGAAAATTTTCTTATTTTTAAAATTCTAAAAAAATCTTTGTAAATTTTAATTTTTTTAAAAATTCCTTTATCTTAGACTTCAATTAAAAATAACTATGAAATATATGTAGTATAAATATAAAGTATAGATCAATAAGATATTGCTTACGTCTAACTTAACTCTTAAACTTAAACTAATATAACTAAATTCAACTTAAATTAATAGTCTATTTAAAAATTTTAAAGATTACTAGATTAAAAAAAATAAATTATAAAAAAGGCATATGACCTTGTTTGCCAATCAACGGATTGTATTAGTTGTTAGCTGATTCTATCAGCGGTTAGCTAACAGCGGATTAATATAGTTGATTTGACCAATAAATAACATCGGTTATTTATTTAAAGATGTTTGATAAAATTAATTGTTTAATATTAGCTATTTATGTGTAAAATGACTTACGAGGACCAACTGAAAAACTTGAGAGATCACTAAAATATTACTAAAAATAAGCTTGAGAATGAGTTCAGTCAGATCACACCAAGAGTATTTCCTCAATTGTAGCACCGACAAGCTTAATATGAAATTAGGTCTATAAAAATGATATCAATTTAATTTTTAATTTGATGAAATATAATTTTTTGTTATTTTAATTTCAAAATTTGAAACTATATTTTAAGATAATAAATTAAAATAAAATTATTTTGAAAATTTTATTTTTATTAATCTCTTATAATTTAAACTTAAATAAAAATAATTAATTTAAAATTGACTTATTAATTTTAGATTAAATTGAATTGAATTAAAGACAATATACAAGTGATAATAATATTATATACTAAATATTAGGTCTATACAAAAAGTAATTAATGTAATATAATTAAAGATAATAAATTTAAAAGTATTTAATTTTTTGAAAATTTTTATTTAATATTAAATATTTTAAAATTTTAATCTAGTGACTAATTTTTTAATTTTTATATAAATTAAATCAAATTTACATCTTTATCTCTATCTCTATTTCTATCTCTTTGAGTCATTTGTAATAACTTTTAGATATAATATTTTTTTAATTCCTTAATTTCCGAGTCACCGGAAAAAAACGCTCATCATAGTAACGTTTTCAAAATCAATAGATTGAGTTCAATCCACCAATCCAAGTAACTGATATGATATCAAATATAATTATCAACAGTTTGATATGACTAAACAGTTAAAACCTTTTAATCTATCCAAAAAGAAAAAGCTGATAAGTCATTGCGGAAACAAGTTATATGTCTTTTGCTTTTCAAATTGTTTAGTATTGAATTTGTTAATACATAGATGTTTCTTCCATGATATCTCAGTTCTCCAACACGATAAGTTGTCATATACATGTGAATCTTCCATAAAGATGTCAGTATCTTCTACATATCTATTTGTTATCCATAAATGGGTGGTGTAAGCACGTTATACGATAGCTGCTAGTTTAAAAATCATGCACCAATATGATCAGGGCGTATTGGTGCGTAGGCAGTTTAGTTGATTAAATTCAGTCCTAACCCAAACATGCTACCTTATCTTTCACTTCTATTAGTTTGAGACAACGTTCTAATTTCCCATCGCTTTGGCAATGACACGGCTTAAGGGAATGAAAAATCAAATCAATGAATACATAAATAATCTTAGGAATGTCTTTCCGGGATCAGCCTCGGGAGTCTTAAGTCCTGTACATATAACTGTTGTGAAGTTAATGCAAATACTTAACTGCACCACATGGGTTGCTAAAAGGGGACTGTTTTATATATCTATACTCAACTTTTTCCATAGAAAAAGATAGAAAGGTTATATATAAAAAAATGGTAAAACCGGAAAGGAGGAAAAGATAAAAAGATACATTCTAACGTTCTCATCTTCCTAAATGACTCAAGTTGCTACAGCAAGTAATAATCATGCTTTCTTTTCATCATATTAGGGAAAAGATTTCAACACATATGCGCTTTAAAATAATATATATTTGAGTATCAAAAAGATTATGGAATAATG
This sequence comes from Erythroxylum panamense, assembly GCA_027123425.1. Classification (NCBI taxonomy): domain Eukaryota; kingdom Viridiplantae; phylum Streptophyta; class Magnoliopsida; order Malpighiales; family Erythroxylaceae; genus Erythroxylum; species Erythroxylum panamense. Next base: position 12,147,226 of record JAOTIZ010000003.1, read on the forward strand.
ATAAGAAATTCAAATTCTTGAGAGATGACTCGATGGACCAAGATCAATCGAGTTAATATTTAGGAACCACTGAGAGGGCAATCACAGTGCGGATCATTTGATTTTGTTTGTCACCCTTATCAGCTCCGGACTGCACATTTTACAGGAGCCTCCACTGACAATTTTGAACTTCATTCGATGGGACCAGTGCGGTACTGTATACTCAGTGACGGAGCTATGTGTTAAGGGAGGGGGGCCATGGCCCCCCCTTTTAAAATTTTTTTTAAAAAATTACTTATATAATTAATATTTTTAAAATTATAAATAT
>JAOTIZ010000003.1:12177383-12205814 GCA_027123425.1 Erythroxylum panamense
TTCCAATGGCTCAAAACCCTAATTCCTCAAATCAAATTTCTAATCTTTCTATGCCATTGGATAATCAATTTCGGAACTGGAAATCAAATTAATCAGTCATTAGGTCAATTTTCCGGTCCAAACCTATTGCTCCGAAAATTCCAGAAAAATTCCTATAAATCCTCAAAAATGGAAAACTCACAATCAAATACTCCAATTTCATATTTCAAACTCCTAAATCTTAATTCTCACTCCAATTCAATTTTCAAACTCAATTGACCTAATTATCTCTAATTTACCAATTTACCCAAATCAAATCGGAAATATGTCATACATGTATGTACGTACGTATGCCAGTGCAATAATTGCCAAATTAACCAATTTATACATAACTAAAATACATGAGCATGTCAAAACGTGAATGCAATCTCATTGTACCCATCCCATCGGTGACGGGATGTTACATTCCACCACTCCATTCAAACCAATTTTCTTTATTTAAGCTACAATTTATCAATTGTACAACTCATTACATTAATCCACCTCTTCTTCATCATTTTGACCTAATCTTAACCAACACACATCTTCTCCATTCTTCATTATCAATTCGCATCATACATGTATAATTAACACCATAGAATTCATTTAGACCATCAATTTCAAGAGATATTAAAAAATTCACAAACTTTCACCAAAAGGGGGCAATTTCAGTTTTGACTTAAAGAACCCTCTCCATGACACATTTCATTCATCTAAACCATGTTTCATTCATATTCAAGCATGGAGAACAACATATCTTAATACCAAACTCAAAATCATAATGTAGAGAGAGATGAGACAAAATTTACCTAAATCTTCCTTTGATGATATCTTCAAATCCTTTGAGATTTTCTCAAATCTAATGATAGATTTAAGTTCCTTGACCCCAAATTAGCTTAGAACATTTTGATTGAAGTTAAAGAATTAAAAACTTGGTGGAAAAATAAGTGATAGCCAAAACCCTCCTCTCTTCTCCTTTCTTCTTCTTTCTTTTAATTAAAACCAAGTGTTTTAATGTCCAAATAATAGGTTGCACGGCCACACCATGAAGAAGGGTTTAGAATTTGACTCTTCTTTGACCAAACATGGTGAATGTATCATTTTGCCCTTAGGTTGTATGAAATTACCCTTTTACCCTCCATACTTTCCTAAATTTGCAATTAAGCCTAAAGTTTAGGAATCTCCAAAACTTTTATTTTTATTTTGGTCCTTGGACTTTTGAAAATAATAACTAGGCCCCTTAACTTTATAAATTTACATATTAGTCCTCCAAGAATTGAAAAATTATGTTTAAGTCCCTTGACTTTTAACAATTTGCAAATAAGCCTTTATGTACATCAACTATTCCAATTAAGCTTTCTAAGTGTCTAATAAGACTATAAATTTTGTCTAATTACCTCTAAGCCACTAGAACACATTTAACTCAACCACCATAGTCTTATCCGTCCAATAGACTCGGTTTTACATACTTAGAAGTTTATATGTTAGAAATCTCAAAGATTTCGCATACCAATAAACTCTAAGTTCATGTAAGGGCATATAATATTATAAATCACTGACATATATCTCCAAAAGGATTTAAATACATCTTTGAACTCATATACAAGTATACAACCATGTATATATTAATATATGGTAACATCTCCAAGTATAGAACAATATAAAAGGGCTCAGAGAGTTCGTTGTTACACGATCAACATCCAAGGCCATTCCATTACAGTAAACTACTATATTCTTTCCGTTTAGGCCTGTCAATTGGTTTTGGGCATATAGTGGCTTGAAACTCTTGGACCTATCGAGACAAATTACAAGTAGCTTACCATGACCTTAATAATTAGAGGAGTTCCCTACACCTTGTAGGTTGAAGCGATCTAGTATTGAAGCTTTAACAAATAAGGAATTCAATAGCATACAAGGCACTGGGTTCCTCTTCCAAATTATTCCTTCTAGTAATAGTGTCCAATCAAACTCATATCCACCTAACATAGATCGTCTCTTAACTAAATTTTCCTAAGTATTTGAACCACCCATTAGCTTACCTTTAAAGTGGTCACATGACCACCAAATTCCATTGCAACCAAACGTAGGACCTGTTAGTGTGCATCCATATTGATACCCTTATTAGCATAAAACCAAAATAGAGAACATAGTGAAGGAGCTTTTACAAGGGATAACATTGGGTGGGTAGCCGAGTCAGGCTGAGTAGTTTCAATTCATGGCCCGATTAACCAAGGCTAAAGTTGGGTCAGGCCAAGCCAATTTTGACATTACTAGCTTCTACAGTTCGGTTTGATACATCTCAGTAATAGGTCGTTCTCATCATCAATTCTATTAGTTAAAAAGGCATATCATAATTGATGATTTTGTGTAGATTATCATACCCTTAACAGTATACAAATAAAAAACAAATACTCAATTCCTATTATCGACGAGCTTCGTGGAGTCAAATTCTTCTCCAAATTGGATTTATCGGTCAATTATCATCGGATTCATGTGCAAGAGGAAGACATTCCAAAAATAACTTTTAAGCAAACCAAGAGCACTACTAGTTCCTTGTGATGCTATTTGGCCTCACCAATGCACTTACGACCTTCCAAAGTCTCATGAATTACCTCTTTCGTCCCTATTTCTGGAAATTTATTTTGGTTTTCTTCGATGACATTCTGGTGTACTTACAATCTTGGGAAGATAATCTCTCACATCTGCGAACCGTTTTAATAATATTATCAACTAACAATTTGTTTGCAAAATGATCAAAACAGTTTTGGTGTTTCATAAGTTGACTACCTAGGCCACTTTATCTCGAGCAAGGAGTAGTAATTGGCCTAACCAAAATACAAGCAGTCCTTGGTTGGCCTACATCGATAACAATAAAAGGAGTATGCAGATTACTCGGTTTAGCAGGTTACTGTCGAAAGTTTATTCGTAATTTTGGATCTATAGCTGTTCCTTTAAATCAACTCTTGACCAAGGACGGGTTTAAATGGAATGAGATCGTTGAGGCAGCCTTCCAACAATTAAAACAAGCATTGACCTCACCATCAGTTCTGTGTCTTCCAGATTTCTCTCAATGATTTGTGATTGAATGTTATGTAAGTGGAACTGGAATTAAAGTAATCCTTTCCCAACACAATTGGCCGATAGCTTATTTTAGTGAGGCCATAAAAGGATTGGCATTGGTTTTGTCTACTTATGAGAAAAAAAAATTGGTTATTAGAATCAATATGAAAATACTGTCCTTATCTCCTCGGGAAACCTTTTACAATTTGCACGGACCAAAAAAGTCTCAAATACTTACTTAAACAATGGATTGCTACCCCGAAACAAATTCTGTGGCTTCCAAAGATACTTAATTCTGAATACAAAATTGAGTATAAAAGAAGACCCAAAAATCAAGGTGTAAATTCTTTATCACGTGTAGTTGAGTTTCAATTTTTATCCATTTCAATGCCACATGCAGATTGGTGGCCCATTCTACATAAAGAAGTTCAACAAGATCCCTTCTATGCGAACTTGATCCTAACACAATCTCACCCTAACTGATCCAACAAGATGGAGTGTGGTTCACAACTGACAAAATCTATCTGAGTCCCATGTCAACTTTGATTCCACAGGCACTAGCAACTCATCACCAATTGGTGGGAACTTTAGGTTTCAATAAACTCTCTCTCTCATCAAGCATAATTTTTTTGGTCTAATATGCACCAATCAGTTAAGGAATTTTTGCAACAATGCGATATCTTTCAACGGTACAAAACTAATAGTATGAAACCTGTTGGGTTACTCCAACCATTACCTGTTCCTACTCAGATATGGACTGATGTTTCAATGGATTTTATTGAGGACATACCACATCCAACAAATATATTTTCATCATGGTAATCTTCGATCAATTAATAAAGTATGCTCACTTTATAGAATTGTAGCACCCATTTACTATAATCATCATCGCTAAGGCATTTGTTGCTAATGTGGTTCGTCTCTATGGTATTCCAACATCAATTGTTAGTTTTTGGAAGGCATTACTCCAATTACAAGACACCAAGCTTTGCAGGAGTTCAAGTTACCACCCACAATCTGACAGCCAAACAAAGGTCGTAAATTGCACCTTGGAACAATATTTACGAAATTTTGCAGGTGACTAACCACGGACATGGCTTAAATGGATTTCATGGGCTGAATTTAGCTATAACACATCGATTCATTCCTCCACCAAGATAACACCCTTCGAGGTTGTTTATGACATACCACCTACAAACATTCTGACTTATATACCGAGCATTTCACGTGTCCAAGCTACTGATGAGTACCAACATGATCAAGATACTATTTTATGCGAGTTACATCACAATCTTTTAATGGCTCAAAATTGAATGACATGTTAAGTCGATCAGAATCGTCGCAAAGTTTTTTTCGTTTTCGGTGACTATATATATTTAAAACTTCAACCTTATCAACAAACTTTAGTGGCTTCCTGCAGTTTAATGAAGCTTGCTTCCTTTTTTTGTGGTCCATATCAAATTCTTGCAAAGTTGGGACCAGTGACCTATTATTTGGGTCTTCCTTCCGGTTCTTAAGTACGTAATATGTTTCATCTTAGTTTGTCGTGAAAGCATTTGGGGCCCATCCCTCATGCCTCTCCTCAGCTGCTGTCAATTACAAATGATTCTACCATTCTTCCACAACTCGAAATTATCCTTGATCGACGTATTATTAGTAAAGGTAAATATCGACCAAAGTCTGAAATCTTAGTCAAATGAAAAGGCACACTAGTCGAAGACGCCACCTAGAAAAATGAGTGACACTTTGCCAAGTCATATAAGGCCATGACTTGATCTGTAGATATGTAGCTTGATTGCTGAACTTTAAGTTAGTGACATAATTTGTTTTGCCAAATTATAGGCATTATTAGTTACTTTTAGTATTCTAAGACTATTATAAATAGTCTTCACCATTTTCAATAAAGGAAGGAGATAAAACAAGCCAAGTCTCTCCTCTCATTCTCGTCGTCTTCTTTCTATAAAAAATTATCAGTTTCTGTTATGATATATTTATAAAATTAGAAAATAAAGCTTTCAAGTCCAGTTTTAATGTTTGAACCTAACGAAAGCCCATGGACTGGTCTGATAAGCCTTGAGAACAATTGGGTTTTGTTTGGGCTTGATTGACCCATCAGCAACGTAATTGATCACTAAAACCCACAAATCTCTAAAACCCTCCACCAATAACGTGCAATTTACGCGCTCTCTCTCTCTCTCCCTCTCATTTTCATATATGCTATGCACTTTGCTCTTCCATATACGCCGTTACTCCGCAGCTGCTGTCCTCCGCTCTAAACCCCATAGCCGCCGCCTATCGTCCTCAACATCCATGTCGGTCAGTTGCCCAAAAGACGAAGGATATCTCGAAAAAGTGATACCAAAGCGTATCAAATTTTTTGAGTCAATTCAATCGCAACAGTTGGCCAATCTCCAATCCCTCCCTCACGATTCCATCAAGTAGAACTCCCCAAAACCCTAATTTGGGTAAGATCATTTTGGTTATATGCTTGACTTTTCCTTGCTTTGGTAGGATTTCCTTGCCGGACGGTTCAGTTAAGGAAGGGAAGAGATGGCAGACGTCTCCCATGGATGTGGCGAGGGAGATTGCCAAGAGTGTGGCGGCAAATGCCTTGATTGCTCAAGTCAATGGGGTGTTGTGGGACATGACTCGCCCTTTGGAATGCGATTGCGAACTTAAGATCTTTAATTTTGATAGTGATGAGGGGAGAGACACCTTTTGGCATTCCAGCGCTCACATTCTTGGTCAGGTAATCTTATCGATATCAGTAGAAATAGTGCGTTTGTGTCTGTTAGCTGCAACAACGATTTAATTTTCTATGTGGCATTTTGGATAATTTTAGTGTTTTAGTCCCTGTTTCTGTTTTGGAATTCTGATGCTACTCTTAACTGTGGCATTAATGCAGTCACTTGAGGTTGAATATGGCTGCAAACTTTGCATTGGGCCTTGTACCACTAGAGGGGAGGTATTATTAGTTTCATTTTTTACAGAAGTTAGTTACATGTTCGTGATCTTAACTGCGTTATTGTTTCATTGATCTCCACTCGAATTTTTAGAATCTAATTAGTGGTAGTCCTGACGTGAAATAAAAGTGAGACTTTAGAGAAAAGTTCTATTTTGAAATTTTGGTTTAGAATTATGTTGTAGACAAGAGCTATGTGTTAAAATTATTCTTCTTAAATTTTCCTTTTCCATGCAATGTCTGTTTATGGCCAGAAATTGATGCCACTCTATGTGAATGTACTTTTAGCTTTAATAGTCAATGTGATATTTTCTTTTTGACAATTTTTCATATTGCTCTTCCATCCCCTCTCCGCACCCCAGGGGAATATATTAAGGAAAAACAGGAATTAGTTGCTTAGTATGATAATATAATTTTATTTCTTAATTGTAACTCTTTGATATCTCCAGGCTCCACCTCTTATCAAAATTTCAATGTGAGCTGACTTGACAAGATATATGTCATCTTGTAGGGATTCTATTATGATGCCTTCTATGGAGAGTTGGGTTTGAACGATGACCATTTTAAGAAAATTGAAGCAGGGGCATTGAAAGCTGTTGGGGTATTACTTCCCTCTGTTTCTTAACGCTTGTATATTGATATCATGACTTTGTATTGCTTGAAGCTGGAATCGTGTTCTTACTGGTGACTAATAAAAGCACTGAAAAATATGTCGAATACTCATATTTAGGAAGTTCTTGTAGCTTGTAATATAATAGCTTGAAAATATGTGCAAAATGTAAAAGTGATTCTGTAGGATCATAGAAACACTATAAAATAGGTCCTATATTTATTTGAGGAAGCTTTTGTATGTCATAATATTGAAGCTTGAAAAGAGCATATGCAAAATGGAAAATAGTGTTACTAATGTCAGTCATGAGTTTTTCATTTATTATTCTTGATAACTAACATTGTTATACAAAACAAAATGCAAGAGTTAATGGCTTAAACTGTATTGATGCTGGTGGAGGCTAAAAGCAAAATTGTTCCTATCCTAATTCCAACCTTGATGTATCTCATCTATGAATAATATTATGGGAAAAGGATAGAATTTTGACTGCTTCTTAGGTTCAGTAATGGGTCTTAAAAGGCATCTAGAAATATCAATTTTAGATTTTTGTTTCAGGAAAAGCAACCTTTTGAGCGCATTGAATTAACAAGAGATCAAGCACTTGAGATGTTCTCAGACAATAATTTCAAGGCAAGTTTGAGCCGCTAGCTATGCTACTGCATCAGGTTTCTTCTTTAATATCTTTTTCATCTTCTTTCTGACTCCTATCTTCTGCCATGGATGATTATGACCAGGTTGAAATTATTAATGATCTTCCAGCTGACAAAACTATTACTGTATACCGATGTGGTCCTTTGGTTGATCTCTGTCGAGGACCTCATATACCAAATACTTCTTTTGTAAAAGCATTTGCTTGTTTGAAGGTGGCATTCTCCTAAGTGCTGAAATTTTCTCTTTCTTTCTCTCCATATGTACTCACTTAAAGGGCATATGTATGTAAAAAACTGAAGAATTCAGAATGACAGGCTTCATCTGCTTATTGGAGAGGCAACAAAGATCGTGAAAGTTTACAAAGGGTTTATGGAATATCCTATCCTGACCAAAAGCGATTGAAGGTAATTTTGATTCGGTGCTCTTGAAATTGTATTTGTATGCATTGGTTTACGTCTTCTATACATGGTTCCTGAAACTTCTTGTGATTAAAAATTGTCCTGATGTTTTTGGCATATATGATGTCTCATCTATCGTCAATGTGAAGTTGTTAAGGCCATTTTTTTTTATGTAGTAGTTTAAATTTGTGTATTGACTGATGCGAATGTCTGATGAGTGCTTCTTGGTTGCTTCATGACATATTCCATGGTACTAGTTTGAGAAAGATGCTCTAAGTGGACAAGTATTTGACCCAGATTTGTAATTTGTCAACCTAGTGCTGAAGATATTTCTTCTCTCTCTCTCCCCCTCTCACTCTCCCTCCCTCTCTATATATATATGAAGTATTTTTGTGTGAAAATAGCTCTGTTTGTGGTTTGGTTTAGCAGTGTAATAGCTATTAAAACATTGCCAAGGTCATTCTTTAAAAGAAATGTCATCTTTTTTCTTTTTGTCCTAATGATAATTCCTTTATTTGATCAGGAATATATCCAACATCTTGAAGAAGCAAAAAAGTACGACCATAGGTTGTTGGGCATCAAGCAGGAACTTTTCTTTTGTCATGAACTAAGGTGCAAAATTGGCTCACATGTTTGAGTATCTTAATGATCAATACTATCCATAATGATTTTGATTCCTTGGTGTTTTGGGGATTTTAGCCCAGGAAGTTGGTTTTTCCTTCCTCATGGAACTCGGATATATAACAAACTGATGGAGTTCATACGAACCCAGTATAGAGTCAGAGGCTATGAAGAGGTTAGAATTTGAGTTTGGCTTATACTTTTGCTTCATATGTGGTCTGTGCAAGTAATGGCTTAATTTTACTACCTTTGACAGGTCAAGTCTCCAAATATTTTTAACATGAAACTTTGGGAGAAATCTGGTCATGCTGCTAATTACAAGGAGAATATGTTTTTGCTTGAGGTAATTGTGTTTTTGAGAAATAGTGTAATGGTTATAATTCTCACCTATTAATGTTATCTTCTTGGTAGTCCATGCTGGAGGTCAGGGATGAAAGAAGAAAACCTACTTAGTGTTAACGTAGAAACAGCCCTGGTGCATGGATTAACTTGGACATTTTTCTTGCTATCTGAAAATCTGTAAAATAAAATATGAGTCAAGTAATAGCCAAAATATTTGGTCTTGATGGCTCCATAGCTGACGATTGTGTTTGCAAATGTGGAAATGATTGACATTATTGTCTTCCTCTTTCAAGTATATAAGAATTGATGATATTAACTTTTCTTGAATACAGATTGAAAAGCAAGAGTTTGGACTGAAACCGATGAATTGCCCTGGACACTGTTTGATTTTTCAACATAGGGTACGATCGTATAGAGGTAAAGTTCATCCGTCAATTCATCGTACTGCAAAGCCACTTTGCTAGTTTCTTTTTTATTGTATCTGGGGAGTGCAGGAGATTGCCCTATGAAATGCTAGATATTATTGCATTATTGCAACCTATTTGTGAGGAACTGATAAAGGAGATACAACTATAAATTACATTTTTCCTTGTTGATATTCTTCTATTAATTTTTTTTGGCTTCCGATCTAATCTTGATTTTTTTCCCCCCTGGTCTACAGAACTCCCTCTTCGCCTGGCTGATTTTGGGGCCTTGCATCGAAATGAGGCCAGTGGTGCACTTAGTGGATTAACACGTGTTCGAAGATTTCAGCAGGTATCCTTTCAGTAGAAAAGTGTTTTAACCCTTTTATCAGAGCCTTGTTCCTAATTTTTCAGCATTACATCTATCTAAATGTCTATTACTCATTCAAGCTTTTTTCTAGACTATATTTTATCGAGCATGGTGACCTATATTCGTTTTGGTTTTCTGGTTCAGTCACCTTGTGCATGATTGTTTTATGAGGTAGTGGTTCTATCCTTCTTTTAATAAAAAGATGCTGCTTTTTATGACAGGATGATGCTCATATATTCTGCAGGGAGTCCCAGGTGATTTTGTGTAATTGATACTTAAAGAACTACTAAATGTTTTTACACCAATTGAAGCTTATGTAATCGGTTGTGATGGTCTTCAGGTCAAAGATGAAGTGAGAGCTGGCTTAGATTTCGTTGACTATTGCTACAAAATCTTTGGATTCACTTTTGATCTCAAGCTATCTACGGTAGTCAACTTCAAATTACTTGTTTTATTCGTTATACAATTTGTTCTCTTGCGAAACATGCTTTGATTGACAGAATTGTGGTCGTGAAATGTTTAGCAAGACAATATCTGCTACCCAAGTTTGATGTTTAATTTTGAAATTCTTCTCCCTAGCTAAATTTAATGTTCTATTTGTTCATTGGTCAGTATGTCCATATCCAATTTTTGTATTGCAGAGGCCAGAGAAATTCCTAGGAGATGTGGCAACATGGGATAAGGCTGAAGCTGCTCTTGCGGAAGCATTAAATGAATTTGGGAAGCCTTGGCAGGTAACATCTTTTTTGTTATTGCAATCTGCTCCACATTAAGCTTCAATGAACTGTGTTTTCTCATTGTTAGTTATAGGGCAGTTTTAGTTGGCAACTAGTAATTTTCTCTTCTATGGTTGTTTGGTAGCTTATAATGGTTACTTTTTGCAGATAGATGAAGGTGATGGTGCTTTTTATGGACCTAAGATTGACATAAGCGTGTCTGATGCACTTAATAGGAAGTTTCAATGTGCTACATTGCAGGTTTTCCTTTTGTTAAATTCTCCTCATCTCTTTTAGTTGTGTTTGCTTCACCAACTTCCCTCCTGATTGTTCAAGAATTGAGGATCACCACTTAAGATATCAATGCCTGTGGTTGCAGCTTGACTTCCAGCTACCTGCACGTTTTGAATTGGATTACTCGGCAGAGGATGAGGCCAAGAGAGAGAGACCTGTCATGATACACAGAGCTATTCTGGGGTCTTGTGAGCGCATGTTTGCTATATTATTGGAGCATTACAAGGGAAAATGGCCATTGTGGCTTAGTCCTCGTCAAGCAATTGTCTGCCCTGTTTCTGAGAAATCGCAGCCATATGCACTCCAGGTTGGTTAACTTTGTGCCCTTGGATCCATGAAGGGTAGGTGTTTTCTTGTCAAATGCTGAAGTTCTGTTGATGTAATTCCTTGCACACAACATCTATTGTCGCTTTTAAGATCCGACTCATTCACTTTGTAACTCATACCTGGCTACTGATCTATGTGAATCATTATTTTATGTTTTTTATTTTCTGCACGCTTATAGGTGCATGATCAGATTCATCTAGCTGGATTTTATGTGGATGTCGACACAACTGATAGGAAGATTCAGAAAAAGGTACTTATAACCTTGCTTTTTACATAAAGTTTGCATGACATAAATTGCCGCTGCTAGCATTTAGGCATGGGTGGGCCCAGCCTGAAGCTGGTGGATTGAGTTCAAGGCTCACAGCTGTTCAGGCTGGGGCAGCCCAAAGCCTGATTGAGCCTGGCCAAGCTCAAAGCTTGAACCTATGAAAAAATTGCCATCTCCACTTGCATTCTGATTACTTGCTGTACTCTTTGGAATTCAATATCATTAATATTCTGCAAGAACTCATGTGGCCATAATCTTAACATTAGAGGTTGTTGGGACCTAACATTGAATACCAGGAAAGTCGAAACTTTTTGTAGTTGGCTTCAACTAGTTCAGCTTTGGCAACATGAAATGCATGCTTAATAAAAATAATGAATGAATGAATGAAGTATGTTTATGACCAATGCTTGCTGCTGTTCTTGATGGTAATCGTGATGAGAGCGGTGATGCTTTTTCTTTGAGGTTACATAGTGCAATTGGCTCTAATTACCATTCCCCACTTATATTGCCTTAACCCTTAATGAAATGTGATTGTAGATAAACTTATTACCCTGATACGTCCAATTGTTTCAAGTTGCAAGAATTACAGGCTTCGGAAATTTTTTTCATTTATACAACAGCAACTGATATATTTTTGTATGCTGCCACGAGTTTTCTGATTCTGTTTAAGTTGTTTTTCACTTTTAATTTCCTCTTTCTCAGACTGATTCTGTACTCTGTAACTGCTTGGGGCCTCTCTTTTTAATTCATTCATCATCGATGCACAGGATTTCCTCCATTTAGACATGTTAAATTTAGCATTGGAAGAGTATAACATTATTAACTTGACAAATATTATTGATGCAAGAAGGTTATGAAGCGTTTGCTAATGCGTTGGTCCTTGTGCAGGTTCGAGAAGCTCAGTTGGCGCAATACAATTACATATTGGTTGTTGGTGAAGAGGAAACAAAAACTGGACAGGTACAGACGGATACCACAGTAATCATTGGTGCAAGAACATGAAATTTGAATATTTAATATTCAAAAAAGATTAACCCTTGGATTTCATTTTGTTGGAGGGTATGGGATACTCTGTATTTCTAGTCTGGGTATCACTAATGTAGGAATGGGTGTGTGTCATTTCTTATTTGCAGGTGAGCGTGAGGGTCAGGGACAAGTCGGACCATTCTGTGATGAGCCTTGAGAGCCTATTGAAACACTTACGGGATGAGGTTGCTGCATATCATTAGATAGTAATCACTGATTTCATACTTGATTTGTACGTATACAATGGAAATTAAGGTGGCCCAAACTCTTGCAGCCTAAAATCCTTTAGACATCTTCTACCATCGTTTCTTTGTGTATCAGCATTTGCTTCCCAGATTGCATCTCCGGAATTGTACAATCTACTTTTGCTATAATTTTACATTTAAAAATTAAAACACATTCCTGGTGATTTCATGTACGACAAAATGGCTTATTTACAGCAAACCCGAGCTTTGGTTTTTAACAATAAAAAATAGAATATACAGAAGCTGAGTACATACAATATTAATTATAAAGAATATTAGCAAAAATCAAAATATGGAGATACCAATGACGAGGACTTGAGTGTAGTTTACCAGTTAAATAGAGATGATCACAGGGAGCAGTGGGTTTTATTTTCATCTTCTTCAAGAGCCACTGCGTTCATCTTATCCCACCTGATCTAATCTTGCGTTTATGAAACGAAACCCTTTCGCACAGTTTGGCACTGAAGTTCTTATACGAATCACGCTTCGATGGTCATGGCTGTTACCAAAATAGTTTACTCGCATAATGAAATGATCAAACCACCACTCGTGTAGTTGAGGCTTTGATCTTTTCATATATTTTACATCAAACCTAGAAATGGAAGTTTCTGATTTTCTTTCCTCTCCTTCATTTTCCCATCTCCACACCCACATTCAAACATGCACCAACTACACATACAGTGAAAAGGAAGTCAACTTTAAAGCACGTTCAATGGTTCTAGGGATATATAGGACCGGGATAACATCTACGAATCTTATCTGGGTAATCTCAATAATCTTCCACTGCCCAAAGATACCTAAGCTAAAAGGCCTAGTGGTAAATTCTAGCAACACCAAATTACATAAACGTGAGGAAAGTTCACACAACGTGCGTTAGAACTTGATGACAATCAATCCCGATCCCTACTTGAACCTAGTAGAGTAGTGTTATGGGTGACATCTATGTATGTTATTCAAAAAACCCGTTGTTGAGTCTGCCGTTACTCACGTTCAGATCTTGCTGGTGTTGAAACTGTTGCTTATGATAAGCTGAGACCGAGCTGCTACTCTCACCTACGTCATGCTCGGGCCTGTAGTCTTCATCTATCTCTTCTTTTGCCACCTTTTCCATTCCTATGAACTCCATTGGCCTTGGGATTGGTACGTAATGTGCCTCTGATGGTGGCTGTGTCGTTTCGCAGTAGCCGGAAGGTGGTTGTTGATGTGGTGGCACAACTGATGGGAGTTTGGAGAGTAGCGCTTCAAGGCTGCTCATGGAAGGTGTAATTTTATAGGGCATTTGATGGTTGAAGTGATCGTAGAACTCAGTTGGTGGTGCAACAGTTCCTTGGTAGTGCCAAGTGTCTGGTGCGTTGTAGCCATCAACTTTGAAAGGGAATGCAGCAGATGATGGATGTGGCATGAGCACCCCAGGAATGCTTTCTATGTAGCCGAATTTCTTTCGTAGTAGGACCACATAGCTCAGGTCTTCAATCACCTTATAAAATTGCAATGGAAATGGAAACTATAAATAGTTTGCTCTTGTTTGCAAGAGAGAGTGAAGAGATCACGGGAACAAGTATTAGAGAGAGAAAAGAGAGAACCTTGTGAACAGCTCCTAGTTGAACAACTCCTTCTCTAACTGCGATCAAGGCTATGGTCTGCAAAAGATCATCAAATCAGCCAAGAAAGTCTAATCTATTTCAGACCTACAACTGTTGATTAGCATACCTTTATACCAGACTGAAACTGGGCTTCCCATGTCCTAGGATGCTGCGAATTAACCAACACGTGATCAGAAAGATCAACAGATCCTACTATTGAAACACTTTAGCAAGCATGAAATAACAGTGATGATGAACCAGGAGCGCTTACTGAGTCTGCTGAGCTGTGCCATGCTGATAAGAAGTTGATTTCTTGCTCATTTGGTTCTTTGTATATCCACTTGTGACTATGATCTGCTGCGACTTTGCCTATCAGTCTGATCACATTAGAAGACAAATAAACTTGTGGGCTATCAAAACTTTTAGATGAACACAAATTTCTCAGGCATATATCTCCTACCCTTCTCCATAGTTGTAGATTTCATGAGACATCTTGAAGAAGAGCTCTGGTTGCAGACGTTGATAGTGTTGGAATTCACAGTTTCCATAAGTAGATGAGCTTGGACAGTCACCTGAGTTGATCTCAGCAGTTGATGCAGGAAAATTACAGAAACCATCTTCCCAAACCAATATCCTAGAAAGTGTATCAAACGAAACGAATAATATGCTAAGAAAAACCAAAAGAACGGGCACTATCGCTTGCATACACTACATCTAGGAAACAAAAGGGAAAATAAAAAGTATATATACCAGTTCCTTCTGTTTCCTCTTGACCTGTCATAAGCTCCTTGGCCGTCCCATCTTGACAAAAAGATGATAATATATATATGTGTTAAACTAAAGAGACATTTTAATTGACTGTGCAACAAGGTGGCGTATTATATTAGATATGTAGATCCTTCTCTTCACTGAAAACGAAACAAAAGTGTGTTTCTTTTCTGTGAAAGCTTAATCTATCTTTGCTTCTCTTACTTGGGTGGAGGGTAATTCCTTGGCAGGATTCTCCAAAATACTGCATAAACCCACTGTGAGTTGTCAGGAGTGCATAAGCTTCTGAGGGTATGTTGAAGAAGATGAGTAACAGCTAACGGGCTGAGATGTTCCTCCATTGATCAAACGATGATCCTTAAAACGAATGTCTTCTTGTGTGAGTGTGTGTGTCTCTCTCTCTCTCCCTCTCCCTCCCTCCCGTTCCCTATGCTTCCATATTCTCCTCTCTGTCTCTCTCTCTTTAAAAAGAGAAGGCAAAGCTCAGTGTCCTAACTTCCTTTATATAAGCCTACCAACATGGAAATCTCACATTTATACCTCACCTTTTTTCTCTCCCTCACACACGCAACTCTCTTCTTTCTTTCTTTCTTTCTTCCCTGTACTGTTAATTAATCATGCTTCAAAATTTACCAAAATGATTTCGTGAGGCCCACTCTTTTGTCTTCTCGGTTCCCAACGTACCGTCCGCTCTTTATCGATCCTACTCTCTCAGTACTTTTTTTTTTTTCCGCCTTCTGCTCGCATCTCAATTATGATCCAACAAATATCAGAAAGACCCAACCTTTGTTCTTCTTAGTTCTTACACTTCATCATGACCTTCGAAATATAACGATGGCCTCCTATAATGTTTGTGATTCTCTTCTAATTCCAATGTCTGTTTAGTTTCTCTCTTTTCTTACCATTCTGACATAATCATAGCATCACCACTCATTTCATTCCCAGGTAAATTTTCTTCCTTACCTTCTTCATTTATTAGGTCAAAGCAAAACAAAATGTTAATTCAGAACAAACGGCATTGCAGAATGCAGACAGCACTACTCTACTTTTGGTCTTTTCAAGTTAAACGTTAATTTTTTTAAAATATCGAACTTTTTAGTTCAATTTTTGTTTTACTATATTGAAATTTTATTAATTTCAGTGAATGACAAATATCTAATATAAAATGATTAATAAATTAAAAACAAAAAATATATTATTCTTTTTTATTATTGAAAAAATATATAGTCTTTTTGCTTCCTTCTTGGATCCCTTTTTCTTTTACCTTGCATTGCATGTTCTGACGTTTGCCAAGTTTCGAAGCATTAATAGCTGACCCTAAGATTGCCTCTTTCTGGTGGCACACATAATTGATAATATAATGTGACAAAAGTAAGAAAATCCGGTGGATTTAAAAATGAGTTTGTAGAGGCTGATAATGTGGTTTTTATATTACCTTAGAATGGGGAATGAGAAAGCATGTCTTCTTTTTCTGATAAGATCAAACATCAAATGTTGTTTGTTTGCTAAGTAGTCCAAACTTTGATGGATATGTCCCAGCGCTTGCACACATGTAACGAAAACCTCTGACATCACCTCCCAAAGGTTTCAGCGTCTAGGTTTGTTTGTGCTTAGTTCAAAGCTCTGGATTTGCTGATACAAACTGAATTTATCATAAAACAGTACCACATAACGAGCACTAGGCAATGTCTATGCACACATCTATTTAATTATGCATAGGATGTCTTTAAAGAAGCTATGATTTGATGGTTTGGCTTTGATTCCTATTAAAAAGTGAAGGAGGTTTCTGTTACTAAAGTAATTGCTGGGATTTGTCCTGCTCTTCTAACAAATTGAGCTCTCATTGTTGGGATCTTCGTTTCCATATCGCTCGCTCTTAATTTGTGTGCGCGTGTGGAAAGCTATACACGAACGTGGTGGCTAAAAGGGGCTTTCAGTGCTTTCATTTCTTCCTGACACCAAGCAAGCTTGACAGGTCACTACATTTTCTTTTTGACCGTTTGTTAAGAGAATCTGTCCTTTCATTAACTGTGTAATCAACCTAAACCCTGCATTTTAACCCTTTTATTACTCGATACTGAACAACAGTGGAATCTGCTGCATTCGTTTTCTCCATGGCTTCTTCTCTTTATTTGAAGGCACCCTATTTGTGGAATGAAATGGTATTTTACATTAAAAAAAAGAGAGAAATTCCCAGCTCATAAAAAGTACGGTCAATGTAAATTGGTAGGGTTGGAGACAGAGTCTGGTTAGATGATGTAAGCAAGAGGAGTCTGTTGGGGCTCCAAGTAAATGAGGGTTGGATTTTATTGATGGTGGTGATGGTTCTATTGTCCACACTACATTGGTTCTTTGTTGTTTTTTAATAAAAGATCCAAGAATTTTATATGGGATGATGAGAGTTGGAGAAGTTTGTTTTGGCACTATAAGATTATATGGTATTCGGTCAAGATAACAGATGGTGTAAATGCCCCATCCCTTTCTTCCATTAAAGATGTGGAATCTCGGCTCTTCCCATCCTCCTCAATCCCATTTCATATTAAAATAATCCCTCCCATCATACAAACAATCCAAGAGAATTTGTTTTTTTCCCTTAAACGTGGGCAAGTTATTTCTATTTACGGATAAGTGAAGAAGATATGGATTACCAGACAATATCAGAAACAATATCTAATAATGCAAACTCAAAAGCAGGCAAATCTTTCCCTCTCATTTGATACTAATTTCAATGAGAAAGAAAAGGATGGCATGGGATTGATGAATGGAAACTAATTTAATATTTGATTTGGAATGTTTGGTGCTATATTCTATAATCTACATTCTCAGTTCATGAATAAGGATGCATTGCTTTTCCTGTCTTAAAAGGAAAACCAAGGTCTAAGCTTCAGCTAAGTGACTTGTTGCTTAATTGCTAAGATAGTTGAGGTGCATGCATTATACATAGCAGCCGCATAGGTGATTTCCAGCAGTCTAAACTTCAGTGCTCCTTGAAATGATCAAATATATCTTCCTCTGTACACTGCTCTTTGTTTTTTTCTTTACCCTCTTAAGTTAACGTTATGTTATAGAATCTACACCTTCCGACGTGGGTGGTCTTTCATAGTTCTTCAGGTCTTCCAAATCCCTTTTTTTTTTAATCGAAACCTTCTGCTTATATATACTGCGTTCTTTAAAAACCCTTGCTTGCATGCATTCTTCAATAGTAATATAAGAAAACAAAGGGTCTAGGGCTCTTAATTTACTCATTTTCAGGGAACTATATGTATCCAGCTTAAACTATTAAGAAGATGGAGAGCGACGTCTCAAAAGTAGACTCTTCAGAATAAAACACCTGTTCGGTCAGAAAGGCCCTGATATTTGTGAATGAGGAGATACTTCTTCTCTCAGTACTAATTACGAAGCTGGTCACTAGTAAGTAGTGTATTTATGCCTAAATAGCCATCTTTGATCGATGTGTAAGTGTAGTTGGGACAAAAAAAAAGTTATAATCTTCTCACCATACTACAGGGTTACATCTTATTAATGTAAACCGACATTTTCTAATTATTTCACATTGTTAAGACCAGTAGTGGGGAAGGATATACATAAAGTAGTTGTCCAATGCCAATAATGTAGGAGCTGGACACCATGATCTGTGCATGTAATGCAGCTAGGCCTCACCAGCGTGGTAAGTGCCCAAAAAGGAATAACGAAAGAAATGATAGTGATATTGAACATGTAAGTCAAAAATGCCATACAGCTTGATTTAGGATCCACCATAACGCAGAAATACTGATTAGCATGGATCCTAAAGTCAAAAATGCCATACAGCTTGTTTTAGGATCCACCATAACGCAGAAATACGGATTAGCATGGACGCTGTAAATGTCTCATCAAACTTTCTCTTTCTGATTGATAGAGAAGAGAGAACCCTGAACAAGTCACTCTTCTTCCTTGTTACAGCTCTTCTTCGTGAACCCTTGATAAGTTTCAATCTTTTAAGGCTAATACCATGTCAAGACTCAAGAGAAAAAAGAACCTCGGCTAAGTGGTATTCTACAAGTAATCACTGCTTTTCGTATTCTGAGACTGAGTTCCTAAGCAATTAAAAGAGTGGTCAAATGTTCCAAAAACACTGCAAGTTCTAACTTTTCCAGGCAGAGATAAATTCCAATGCATCACGTGATGGCGTTATATATAATCTATAAAGCTTGTCACCCACAAAATAAGAAAATAAAAGCAAAGCAAGTTCCTTTTTCTTTTTGGTTTTAAATAAAAAAAGAGAGAGTCCCATAACTCCTAGCCTTTATATTTCTATGAACTTACTATTTTCCTTACCTTAAATACGGCCTCAAGATTGCTACTGAACTCTAGTTCAGATGTGTACATAAATACACCTTACCTAGCTAAGGCCTCAAGATACATATGTACAGAAGCCAATTCAATTTAATTACGCTACCATCAAGAACGGAACTAGCTGTCTTTGGATCTAAATTCTAAGCTGTCCAAATTGGTAGCTGGAGGGACAAATTGTCTGCATTTGATCAGTTCTTTTACATAGCAACGGTGAAAAAAGTTGGCTCGATTTTGCCAATGTAGGTCAAACGGAAAGTGATTGATGATCGACTCTGAAGATCATCCACCAAAATGGTCAATATACTGGACGGTCCAGATGATGATGAGGGTCCACATTTCCACTATTGTCGATACAGATATTCAGAACAAACTTCACTCTCTAAGGCTTGTAAACATTTAGTCATGTCCTTCCTCGTCACCATCTTCTTTATCATGGTCATCCATCACCATCGCAACTAAAATTACTAGCTTGAATGACAGTATCTAGCTAAGCCAACCGAGAAGAGGATTTCATTCACAAATTGGTGGATAACAGAGAGAAATTTGTAAATGAGATTCTTTGCCATAAGGTAGGAATCGGGAAAATAGCACAGAAGATCTCATTAGTGTATATGAGATCAAGCAGTATACATGCCCGGAGTTTAGGTTTGATGACGAAAACCTATAAACTTGCTAATTCCAAGTACCAGGTGATAAGTAGTGTTTTAATGTTGGAGGCATGCGAAAGGAACTGTTACCGATTAATAAAATTGCCTTATGGGACATATGATTTGTTAATTAGTTGACAAACTATAGATTATTAGCAGATATAATATTGGTTGAATTTAAGGTAGGAGGTTAAGCTTGAGAAAGGCTATGATTGCATCAAGTTTGCTTTTGATGATGTTAGCTCCTTTAGCCAACAGAGAACTGAAAATGAGTTGCAATCATAGAGAGATAGAATAGGCATGTTAAAAGAGTTCTCTGTGTGGTTGAGGACAATGTAACTGAGATATGTGGGGACTAGGACAGAGACATTTTATCAAATTACCAAGAAAGTGTCCCCCCTCCAATTTTCTATATTTAAATGAATCACCATTGCAAGGTCCTACTCGCTCACTCTCTCTCGTAGAACACTTGGTTTTGGAGTCCTCAAAAGGGCTAGCAAAGCTGTGACAACTTCAAGCATCTTCTCCCTAACTACCAACCATAGTATGTCTATAAACTACTGATAATTTCTTTATTCTATTAACTCTTTAAGATGTCCCAACAAATGTCATTTCAGTGTCAAAACAACAGCACTATCGACGTACTTTGCCAACAAATTATTTTTATCCACCATCCCCATCTCTTTACAGAAGGGATCGCACATGGGGGAATGGCCACTGTGTATGTGAGATGCTCTTTGTTCTCAGTTATCAAAAAGATTGTGTATCTCAGATTATAACACTACTCACTTATGGAGCCTCTTGGACCAAAAAACTTACCAAATTATAACTCACACACTCGTACATGTTTTTCGTCAGAGAGTGAGTCTCTGATGTCTGATCGGACCACCTCTTTTTCTCTTAAACCAAAAAGATGAGGCAAGTGCCATACAATTTTGGGTCCCCCCTTCATCTGGCTGAACTGCTGATTTAAGAGAATTCCATTGTTGACGTGTTTGTGTGAATAACATGGACATTCTAGTACTATTAGTGCATGTGTTGCTTCGATTGTGTTACGTAAATCTGCAGATGCCTATCTTATTAGTCCGTTCCGTTGGCAACTTGGCGGACCAACTTTTCAGTAGACCAAGGATCGAAGAGAAAAAATTGTTTTGTATCCTCATTATATATATAAAAAAAACACTTCCTTTCTTGCTCTTTTCTGGCTCAATGCATAGGGCCGTTTAGTGGATGAATTGGTGTTAATGAATCGTCATTGCTTGAGTAGGTAACAGTCGATTATCGCCAACTTTTCTCTTGCCAATGCAATGGGAGAATTAGAATATATAGAGTGAAATTTTAGAGTATATCTACAAAGGAAATAGAATCTATGACCCTTTACAAACAAAAACATGACTGATTAAGGGCATTGCCAATTCTCCTGGAGCACCATAACATGGCAGAAGATGGTATTTGAGAAAGGCCCACAAGGAGGGGTAGGATAGGAGATGCGAACAAAAGCTTGAGGAGAGGGGAGGGCCATGCCTACTAATGCTACTACTACGGCTACTCCCTGAGCTGAAGAGAGCTTTTCTTGCAGGAGTCACAGTCAGAGTGGGAGAAAGATGTACTTGGTACTATAGCGGCTAATTGGGTGCAACGACTAGTCTTTGTCCCTTCTCTGTTTCTTTCTGCTTTCTTTTTCTTTTGGTCATAGGCAATCATGTACAAAAATATATACGTAACGTCAAGTGGACGGCTTGGAAGGATCATACCCTAACTCTTTTGTTTTGTGCTTAGCTAGGAGCTACACTACGCTCAGCGTCTTCCTCGCTCACTATCCTTTTCGATCGGCATGTGATTTCCACGTGCTGTACATATATTCCTGCATCATGTACATGTACATGTACTTGTACATGAATATTACAAGGGCACGAAGTTTCCTGATTGTCATCATACTAAATTGAAGTAATTGAAATTGAAATAGGCAACGAACTTCTACAAAAACAAAAACCTAATATCTTCTTGTCACATATTTTAAACCAACCAAAAAAATATAATTTTTTAAGCCTCACAGATTTCTTAAATTCAAACTATTTCACTTAGAAAATATTTGATTCCATTTTTGTTTTTCTATCGTATCTTTAACTTTAAAACTTTTTTAAAGTTAAAACAAAAACATGTCTAGCTATTAACGTTAATATAGTTATATTTTTATTACCGATGATAATTACATATTAGATAAAATTTAAAGATAAATGATTTTTAATTCATTTTAATCTCTTATATAATATTTATTAATAAATTATCAATAAATATTATTTTATTTTATTAAAATATATAATTTTAAATTGAAATTTATTTATAAATTAGAATTTATTTTAGATATTTATTTAAAATTTATATAATTTGAAGATATTTTAAGTTTAATTATATTCACTGATAATTATTAATTAATTTAATTTAATTATAAAAATTAAAATAAAGTATTAATAATTTTAATTAATTAAATATAATATTAAATTAAATTAAATTATTCATAATTTTTATTGATAACTAATATATTAAATAATTAAATAATATATATCTAGTTAATAGTAAATCGGATTATAAAAAACATAAATAGAAAACAAAAACTACTTTTGTGATTTTTTATAAGTTTTGAAAACTGAAAAAAAATCAAAACTAAAAACAGAAACTAAAAATTCAAACAAACATGTTTTTAAAATAAATTTGAAAATAAAAATAAAAAATCAATAGAAACAAACATGCTAAATGAATTATTTTGATACTAACTTATGAAAATCCTCAATGCCCTTTTTAACTAATTAGCTTTATTTTAGTTGGTTAACTATTGACTAATAATTGTATCATAATATTAATTATCATTAGTTTTTGATTTACTCTCATAAAAGCCATTTGTATGCATTACTATTGAATACTAATTTATATACCAACTAAACTTGTAACTAATTATATGCATGTTGTGTAACTTCTTAAATTCAATTAACAAGTTATTGTATCAATTATTGGAATTCTTTTATTAATTATTACCATTTTATTGAAATTAAATATGTTTATATATGTGAAAATGGATACAAAAACACCTCTTTATAATTACATCATTCAAGATTTGTTTCAAATATATAATGCAATGAAAATAGTTATTCTAAAATTTATTTTAAACATATAATGAATAAGAAGATAAAAATTCATATTCGAATTGGAAAGTAAATAACAAAATTTTGTCCATAAATATTTTAATGCTTTTGTGGGATAAATATATTATGTCTCAATATAAAGTTTGCTCCATCAAAAAGATTAACACAATCTACACCCTCTGGGTACCATCACTTCCTTATTGAGGATCAGGCAGGGGCCTGGGTCCCACGGACTGATTTGTAATTAACTCCGACTTTTCCATTAATACAAAAAAAAAAAAAAAGATTAACACAATGTCAATCTGAATGCCCTACAGTAGTTTCCCATTGGCACAACAACCCACTAACTCACATCAATTCTACTTTCCATTCTTTTGGCAGACAACACCATCATCAAGGAATTACTCCATTTCTTGGTCACCTTTCCTTTTGCTCAATCCGCCAGGCATCAAGTCATATTCATCAAACTAACCTTTCCCCACCTAGCTATAGTTCGACCCTGTTTGGGATTACTTGTCGAATTGCTTTTTCATGCTCACTTACAAATTCAAGCTTCGCGACAAGCTTTCCTGTACGGATCTATTGCAGTGGAATAACTATTGCTGAGTAGTAAAACGATGTTCACCTTGGCAATACTAATCCACCGTTATGTCACCGTGCTCACATTGTCGTATTCAGCTATTATCTTGCGTTAACCAATACTCTTACAAAATGGGAATTCATTTAAGAGAGTGTTCTCGCAATTTTATACTTCTTCTTTTTTTTTTTTTGGTCAGAACAATTTTATTCATTTAATTGCACTTCATTTTATACTTCTTCGAGCATCATGTTTTAGTCATAATATCATTGAAAAAAGGTTTAAGTCATACTTAAATTGCACTTTGGTCCTTTAATTTCTTTTTTAACAACTTAATTTGACATTGTTTTTCTTTCGTGTGCTTAAGAAATAGCACGTTCACAAAAGAAAACTTACTTGAGTACAATCTAACCTAGATAATGTATCCATATGCTTGTAACTGTTTTGGCATTGACAAGCTACTCTCCATCTTCGACCACACACTTCAGTCAGGAGCTAAATCATTTTCGTTGTACCATTTTCACTGTGAAGGATAATGGCAAATTACCCACCCTGGCCAGAGCAAGTGAAAATGGTATTTGAATGTATTTAGTGAAGCTGATTATTTTATCATGACAATTCCATAGATGGCTCTTAAGAACAAATATCTATCAAGTTTGCGCCTGCTCTGGGGAAGGAGAGATTATCAGATTAACTAAAAGGAAAAAAACGTGATAAAATGTTCAATTTAGATATGTAAAGAAATTGAAGGCTGCCATTTCAGGCAAGACAAGGTCATTGTGCCAGGAAAGACATATGTATAATTAACAATTGAGTTAAGAAGAGCACAGGATAGCCGTCACTTTGATTAAATTATATTTCTCTTAAATCCTGAAGATTTGCTTTAATTATATATTACTGTGATCTCTATCTTCGAAAGGATCTTGGGGGAAGAGATAAACTATGTAAATGTGTTTTTATTTGAATTTTGGATGTAAACTAATATATGCTCCTTTTATGTTTTTCGATTATTAAATTTGAAGATGAGTACTAACCTGACATTGAGGAGCATTATGAATACTAACAAGTTAACTGGATACAATTTTTTAGACTGGTTATGAAACTTAAGAATAGTTCTTAAGTAAAAGAAGAAGTTGTACGTTCTTGATACTCCTGCTCCATCAGAACCTTGCTCAGATGTAACTGATGAAGATTGGGAAAATATCAACGTTATATTGATGACATTAAACAAGCTACATATGTGATGTTAGTTTGTATATCTCCTAGACTTCAAAGGTAGCATGAGAATATGGACGCCCCCACTATGATACTGCATCTTAAGGAGTTATTTGGTGCACAAAGGGTGGAGAGATATCAAATCTCCAAGGCACTGTTTCAATGTAAGATGACAGAAGGAACTTCAGTCAACCTTCATATGCTAAAGATGATTGGGTATATTGAAAAATTGGCCAAATTAGGTTTTGTCATAGAAGACGAGTTAAGCGTTGATCTGGTGCTGCAGTCTCTGAGTTCGAGCTTTTCACAGTTTGTGATGAACTTTAACATGAATCAGAAGGACATGACATTGCCTGAACTGTTGAACATGCTTAAGATTGCATAAGGGTGCCTTAAAAAGGAACACAGTTCTGTACTTGTTGTCAGTTCTTCTAAAAGCAAAAAAAAGGGCTTTAAGAAGAATAATAATAGGAAACAGAAGGCTTCTACTAGTGTAGTAAAAGCCAAAGAAGGTGTCAAGAAGAAGAGTAATGACAAGGGCACATGTTTTCATTGTAGAGTCAATGGATATTGGAAGAGAAACTACCCATCTTATCTTACTAGCCTAAAAGATAAAAAGCTTAAGGAAGCTATCTCTTCAAGTATGTTTATGATTGAAATCAATCTTTCTACTTCTGTTCTACATTCTTGGGTATTAGATATTAGTTGTGGTTCTCCCATATGTAATAATATGCAGATGTTAACAAAGAGTAGATAATTGAAGAAAGGCGAAGTGGACCTACGAGTTGATAATGGAGCAAGAGTTGCTGCATTAGTTATAGGAACTTATAGTTTAATTTTGCCTTCTAGCCTTATATTAGAACTTAATAATTGTTATTATGCTCTTGTTATTACAAGAAACATCATTTCTATTTTTTATTTAGATTTGAATGGATTCGCCTTTATAATTAAGGATAACAGTTGTTCTTTTTATAAACATGATGTTTATTATAGATCTAGATTACTTACAAATGGTTTGTATGAGTTAGATCTTGAAAGGCCAATTCTTAACATAAATATTAAGAAAAGAAAATTAATTAATCAAACTCCATCTTATTGATGGCATTGTAGGTTAGGTCATATCAATGAAACTAGAATCACAAAATTACATAAAGAAGGATATTTGGATCCTTTTGATTATGAATCATATGAAATTTGTGAATCTTGTTTATTGAAAAAGATGACCAAACTACCCTTTAAGGAAATGGACAACGTGTTAGTGAGTTACTAGAATTAATACATTCAGATATATGTGGGCCTATGTCCATAAATGCTAGAGGTGGGTACTTATATTTCATTACGTTCATAGATGACCATTCTAGATATGGTTATGTGTACTTGATGAAACAAAAGTTTAAATCATTTGAAAGTTTAAAGAATTTAGATTAGAGGTAGAGAAACAAACTTGAAAAAGTATTAAGACAATTAGATTAGATCGAGGTGGTGAATACTTAGACCACGAGTTTCTTGGTTACTTAAAAGAGAATTTGATTCTCACACAATGGTCTTCTCCTGCAACTCCACAACATAATAGGGTTTTTGAGAGGAGAAATCATTATTAGATATGGTACATTCCATGATGAGTAATGCAATCCTTCCTATATCCTTTTGGGGATACGCAATTGAAACTACAATATATCTTCTAAACAGAGTTTCATCTAAATTGGTTGATAAGATACAATATGAGATATGGACTAGTAGAAGACCTGGATTATCACACTTAAAGATTTGGGGATGTGAAACTTATGTTAAGCGTGCTATATCTGACAAGCTTTAAGCTAAATCATATAAATGCAAATTTATGGGGTATCTGAAAGAAAGTTTTGATTATCAATTCTATCATCCTACTAAGCAAAAAGTGTTTATCTCAAAATATGCTACATTCTTAGAAAGAGAATTTATTCTCAAAGAAAGTAGGGAGTGAGGTTGAACTTAAAGAAGTTCAAGAGCTACAAATTCACATCGAAATGAAGCAAGAACCTCAAGTTGATTTATATGATGTACAACCGAGAGTTCAAGAGACACATAGTCCGCGAAGAACTATTAGGATACATCATCCCCCCACTAGATTAGATTTACATATTGAGCATGGAAATGATAACGTATCACTCATACATGATGAGCCTACTACTTTTAAAGAAGCAATGTTAGTCATCAATTCTTTAAAATGGCAAGAAGCTATGAAATCCGAAATGGAATCCATGTACACTAACCAAGTATAGATTTTGGTGAATGCACCTGAAAGTATAGTACCTATTGGGTGAAAATAGATTTTTTAGAGAAAAATGACATGAATGAAAATTACATACGTACAAAGCAAGGTTGTTAGCGAAAGGTTACAGACAAAAACAAGGAGTTGATTTTGATGAAACTTTTTCATCAATAGCAATGCTTAAATCTATAAGAATTTTATTGGCTATAGCAACATACCATGATTATGAAATTTGGCAAATGGATGTCAAAACAACATTTTTCAATGGAAATTTGCAAAAGGATGTGTATATGATACAACCTGAAGGTTTTGAATACAAAAAATTTCCTGATCAAGTATACAAGTTACAAGGGTCCATTTATGAACTTAAGCAAGTTTCACAGAGTTGGAACATTAGTTTTGATGTAACAATCAAAGAGTTTGATTTTATCAAAAATGTGGATGAAACTTGTGTTTATAAGAAGGTAAGTGAGAGTGTAATCATTTTCTTAGTGCTTTATGTGGATGACATATTGATTATTGGAAATGACATTTCAATACTCCAGTCTGTTAAGATATGGTTATCTAAGAACTTTTCTATGAAGGATATAGGAGAAGTAGCTTATATATGAGATATAAAGATCTATCGAGATAAATCAAAAAAGTTGCTTGGATTATCTCAATTCACGTACATAGATAAAGTGCTAAAGAGGTTTAGCATGGAGAATTCCAAGAGGGGAATCTTACCCATATTACATGGGACTTCTCTTTCACAGAGTATATATCCAAAGACACAAAAGGAGAGAGATAAAATGGATTGCATTTCATATGCTTTGATAATTGGATCAATATGTATACGATGCTATATACTAGAGAAGATGTTGCTTATGCTTTGAGCATAACAAGCAGATATCAAGCTAATCCCGATGAGGGTCACTGGACAGCTGTGAAAAACACCATGAAATATTTTAGAAGGACTAAAGATATTTTTCTCGTCTATAGAGGATCTGAGTTGAGAGTTCAGAGTCATTCTGATGCCAGTTTCTAGTCTTATCAAAATGATAGTAGATCACAGTCAAGGTATATTTTTACTTTTTATTGTGGTGCAGTTAGTTGGAAGAGTTCCAAACAACCAACATCGCAAATTCAACGACTAAAGTAGAGTACATTTCAACGTCAGAGGTGGCAAAGGAAACAATTTGGATCAAGAAGTTCATCACTAAACTTGGAGTGGTTCCTAGCATAGCTAAGCCTATAGTATTGTATTGTGACAACAACGATGCTATTGTGTAAGCAAAGAAAGCCAGGTCTCATCAACAATCCAAACATGTTCTCAAGAGGTTTCACTTGATTAGGGAGATAGTGGAGCAGAAAGACATAACATTGGAGCAAGTTCTCACTAAAGAGAATCTAGTAGATCCTCTTACTAAGACATTGTCTCAAAAGAGACATAATCAACATATGGATGGATATGGTATTAGATTCATAGGAGATTGACTTTAGTGTAAGTGGGAGATTGTTAGTTTATGCCTTTGTAGCCAATCAATTATGTAAGATCCCACATCGGTTGGGAAGGAGAACGAAGCGCCCCTTATAAGGGTGTGGATACCTTCCCCTTGCAGAC
>JAOTIZ010000003.1:12205914-12217687 GCA_027123425.1 Erythroxylum panamense
ATATTTGATTTTATTAAAATTAAATTAATTAAAATTAGAATTTGATTTTAATTATAATTAAAGAGATTTAATTTTAATAAAAGACTCTTATGGTTTTTTTTAAATTTTAAAAGGAAGAGTTTTTTGGAAGCTAACACTTTTTGTATTCTTCCTCTCAAATCAGTTTGAGAATTACTTTGTAAATACCATCAGAGACTGGACACTTGAACAACTCGTGATTGATCAATCGGAAAAAGTTTCAAAGATTTTTCAATAGAAAAACAAACAAGGTATGATTTCTAAATCGATTATATTTTTATTCAAGTTTATTCAAATATTGGGATCTGTTTGGAATCTATAAATTTTTTATTCTCCATTGCGTCCGTGATTCGATCACGGTTGGGTTCCAACATTGTTCTGGAATAAAAGTGCGAAACTTATATCTAATTTGTCAGGTTTATCATGTTGCTGGTTTGTACTTTAGTTATGTGAATATGCGATTGAAAAGGGAAAGCCTGATCATATCCTTTCTTGTGAGGCGATGGAGAACTGAGATTGTTAACTTCAGTTAGGCCTTTGGACCACCCTAAGGACAATAATTAAGTTGATAGAACAATTGTGGTCCATTGCCTAAGAACCCCATAAACGACATGTATTCAAAAGCCTACATATCCTGTATGCATGCGATCTTACAGGTTTGTTGGAACATTTATGAGAGTTCTTGTCATACGTTTAAAGCGTAAAAAAATCCTACGGGATATCTATTTGCATCACAAATTTAAAGTAAGGTCAATTGTAATTGTTTGTGTAAGTATGCTTAATAACACGTTTGATGTCTTCATAATTAAACTCATCAATTTTCTGTGGATATCTTCAAAATAAAAATATTATAAGAATATTTTTAATGTATAAAAAGTGAAATAGCAAAACTACTAAACATTTTATAACATGTTAGAGAAATAAATTAGTAAGAAAAAACCATAATATCTTTCATTTGACATAAACATATAATTAATTAGAAAACAAAAAAGCGTCGGACGATAGGCAATCTTATGTTTGTATTTATGTCTTATATACATATAAAAAGATGAAAAAAGAATAATATAAGCAGTACTCCGTATTGTAACCACAATATATAACGTCAACAAAAAAGAATTGTATGTGTTTATATACATATTAGCCTTTATCTTTATAAATGTTAATTAATAGATCTAATAATTGTAATTGGAAAATTGATTATAATATTTTGTCATGTGAAAAATGTTGAGCATAATTAAAATTTTTATGATTATAAGTGAAATAACAAACTAATCATAATAATTATTTTTTTTTGTTTTGACCACGAGATATCTTAGGAGGGTCCCAACTTTGAGAAGACACCTTTAAGTCATCCAAACTCAAACTAATCCCCGCTCACACCGGGTCAATCTATAAGAGATAAAGTGTTAGTCAAACATAATTATATCTTGCCCTTTTGGTTTTAAATCCAACTTTAATAAGAAATATAATCATCACCCACTCAAATTCTACATATTAATTTTTATATGAAAGCATTCTCTTAATTACAATGCAGTTGTCTGTATATACTTTAAGGTAATATTTTATAGGATGTAATAGGAATGTGATATAATTAACATTAGATTAGATATCATCCAACGATTTGTTTGGTTTAGTACAAAAATTGTAATGCAATAGGATACTGATCACATCATGTATTGATCACTTTCTTTTTGATAATATAATGCCATATATATACCACTCCACGAATGTGCATCACCATAAACTCTTTACGTCGATCAAATCCACTATTTCACTTTTCACTAAGCACGACGTTACCTATATATTTCAGTATTTAAATCCTTGATATACATACAGTGCAGCGTAGTGGGTAGGCTTTTGCGCTGATACATAATGTAATACTCATCAGGCTATGTAAAGTTGGTTGAACAGGGAATCAAAGTTACTCGAGGACTTTAAAAAGTTTTCTAGTTCCCACTTTTCAAACAGAGATATGGGTATCTAAATTATCATCCATCAGGATCACAGTCTGCTTCGCCATCACGGTCATGGCTTCCTTTTAGGAGAAAAAAGGAGAAAGGTGAAGTTGAGTCTTTCAGTGCAACGAAGCGATGTGTTTCATTGGGTTGCACTTTATTAAAAGATTACGACAACTCCTTCAATCCACCTCACTTACAACCACACAACACTCTCATGAGTTGGCAAAAGACATTATTTTCTTTGAATATTGGGATTCAGAGACGGTAACTAATTTCTCAATGCTTTGATTGTGCATTTGACATTGCCTTTCCATTGCCACCCACCCACCCGCACATACCTCCAGCTAGCTGTGTATCTACGTACTAAGTCCTACTTTTGGATCAGAACAACCACTTTTGCAGGGATGGACTTTGTGAACGTTTTTCCATTTAACTCAACTTTCAAGCAGCTGCCTTTTATCACATTGGATGGAGACCTTCCTATCTCGGATAGAACTCAAGCACACGCCTAGGATTGAAGAGTAGTCCCAGGTCTTCAAAAGATAGTTTGGTTCATGATAATCCTTTGACTTGGACTGGAAATTGGCACAAATAAATAATTGTTTTCAGGATAGGTCATCTGATTTTCGCATAGGATATATAAGTTGCTACACAGGCTACTTCAGATTAATCAAGTCAGGAAATCCTTCTGCGGCTAATCAATCAGGCATTTAGATGGGTAACAAATTGAATCTGTTTCCACACACCGATAATTCGAACATCTCCAAGTTTCTTTGGACACTGGAAAGACCCACTAGAGCGTTGATCCAGTACTGAAACAGTGATGGGCTGTGCTTGTGCAGGTCTTCAGTCACTTCACTTGTTTTGGGAATATCTAGGCAGGTCCATTGGTTCCAACTTTTCTTCACTTTGGGGTGATAGAATCTTGTAGCTACTGACCCGAAAATTTATGGGCTTTAACACTTCACGCGAAAGAATCAGATCAAATTCTTTTCTTCTTGTGCATTCATTACCAAGAACGCCAGAAATACTTTGTCCATCCTTCTCAACTTTTTCCAACATAAACAAAAAATGGACGGTCGATTCCATTTCTAATAAAGTAAATTTGCAGGATCACCAGCAGGTTGCTTCTTTTGAGGTCCTTGCACTCGATTGGTGGGACAATTGCTTATTTTAGCACTCCATTCTTTTTTCTTTACGGGATATTTTAGGTTTGTTTTAATTATAGAAAAATACCTTTAAATCATTTACATCTGGACTAATCTTTGCTCAAATCAGATAGGTCTCTTATGAGAGGTAAAGCTCTAATTTTAAGTTTTAAATGTCTGCATACATGAAAGGGTTTGAATCCACGATCTCACTTAAAACAAGAAAGTTTCTTACCAATTCATCTGCACTCTAACATTTGGTACTTTTTATTTTTTGTATGTCCTTTTAGTGTTTATGACATTTATGTTTTCTAAACACCTCCATCTGCTGTTGATTCGTCGATGGATTAACAGAAAAACATGTTACTTTCTAGTTTCTTCTGTGCCCTTATAAGAGTGTTCCTACCTTTTAAAGGAGAGGATTTGGTCCTATTTTCTTAATTATTGTGAAATGTTTTTCTTTCGCGCTGATAAGATTAGGTGCAAAAAAAGCTCAAACCGGTCAAAGAGCTGTTCCTGACGAAACCATCCGAAGCTGTTTTCCGAGTCACATCCAAGTATCTAACCGAACATAAAAGTTAAAACCATAATCCACGATGCTGTCATCTCAAAATTACTAAAATGGTCCACATAAGGCCTTTAATTCTCAGCCAACGATTGATAGCTTTCCCATCGCTGTACAGTATCCGTCTCTCATCTGCCGCAGTAGTACAAAAAGAGAGACAAGAAAGAGTGTGAATTGGGAAAGTAGAGAGAGAGTAAGAATGTGGGCTTATGGAGTTATGGCGGCTATGGTGGCAACAGAGTTCACCGAGGTTAGCATTAGCAGTGTAAGCAAAGCAGCTATGAGTAGAGGCATGAGTATCTTTGTCTACACTGTCTACTCCAATGCACTTGCCATATTTATCCTTCTTCTCAAAAGTCTAATCTTTTACAGGTACAGGCTACGGCTAGTCCTCAACTTCAGTTAAAGTTCTCTTATAATCTTCTATTACTTTAGCTTCTTTCTCATACAGGAAAAGAAATTGTCTTCCACTTACGGTGTCTATGACCTTCAGAATCTTCCTTCTGGCTATAGCCAGGTGATTTCTCTTGTTAAACTCTTTGGACATGATTTGTTCTTACAGAATTGACAAACCACTAAAACGTGCAGTGACCTTTTTGTTGTGAAGCTGTTGCGTACAGTTTTCGTTGAATATTGGAATCAGGCATAGCTCCCCAACTCTGTGCGCTGCAATGACTGATCTCGTACCAGCCTTAACCTTTATGCTGGCCATCATTTCCAGGTATGCTTATCTTGTTTATCTGTTACCATTCCATTCTGTGGCTAATTCAGGGCCTGTTGCATTCACGGGGACCTTTCTGTTCTTGTACAGAAATTGGGATATCTTAAATAAGAATATCTTAAACAAGAATTTTGTTCCTCTAGTTCCAGCCAAACGCTATACTTGTCTCCATTCTGGCAGCTTTGTCTGTTGCTAAGGACTTGGCATAGAAACATCAGGCCAGACCTTATTCTTATGCATGTGATTTTTCGCTTGCTATGTCTTGTCTCAAAATTTGTAGAATATGGTAATTGATTATGTAAAGACAATTCAACTATTTGTAATATCAATAATTTAACAGTAGCAGATTTCCATTGTTTCTTATTCTGTCACAACCGATGCTTATATAACTTGAAGTCTATGTTCCACTTTTATGCTGGCAATCATGATATTGCTTTTGTCACACGAAATTAATGGAGGAAAAAAAATCCCTCCTTGCTGTGCAGGGATTGACTTTGAATCCATGGGGCCAGTTAAGGTGTGGTTTCCAGAGAACTGATGTGTCATATTCATAGCACATAATAATGTCTAGTTCAGTCCATATTTCTGTGGTTGATGCCTTGGTGGTAAAGATCAAACAGTTGACGTATGCTTTTTATTTCTCAAGTGGATCTGTATTTTGGTTGGTACAGTATCGTTGATGTAAATAGCTCATATTTCAAGCTTTAGAAACATGTCGATTTTGAAATGGGAAAACAGGGAATTTATCGCCCATTATATATATATTTATACACACACACACATATATATAAACATAATTAGCATAGGATTAGTTTTTATGATTATAAAAAGAGAAGAATTGAACAACTCCTGGTGA
This sequence comes from Erythroxylum panamense, assembly GCA_027123425.1. Taxonomy (NCBI): domain Eukaryota; kingdom Viridiplantae; phylum Streptophyta; class Magnoliopsida; order Malpighiales; family Erythroxylaceae; genus Erythroxylum; species Erythroxylum panamense. The sequence goes on from JAOTIZ010000003.1 coordinate 12,211,181, forward strand.
ATCCAGGATGGAAAAGCTAGACTTGAGTGCCAAAAGCAGTCAGGCGAAGTCAGTTGGCACCGTGCTCTCAATAGCAGGGGCATGGATACTAACACTGTACAAAGGCCCACAAATCATCCATAGTTCACCACAGTCTCAGAATGCTCCCGCTGAAGTTCTTTTCTCTCTGCCATCCAACTGGATTGTTGGTGGCATTTTTTGTGCAGCTGGAGCATTTTGCTTGTCAGTCCTATACATTATCCAGGTAAGCACTGTTTCTTGCGTGCTTGTTATCAACCATTACTTGCCTTACCAATCCTGACAAATAACATTTGCTGGCCTGTCGTGTACAGACATGGATTATTAAAGACTATCCTGAAGAGCTGATCGTTACACTCATTGCTTGCATCTTTGCCACCGCTCTGTCTGCTGTGGTCTCTTTAGTTCTAGAGAAAGATCCTAATACTTGGAAGCTGAAGCCCGACATTGAGTTGCTGGCTATTGTCTTGTTGGTAAGAGCACACGACAAAAGCTTTGTATTCTGCTACGAGTCTTATCTATCCTATTTATATCGCTTCTTTGTTAAAAGTTGAAGTCACTCGTGGCTGACAAATTGTAGGCAATTTTTGGGGTATCAATTCGAAGTTTAGTTCATACATGGGCATGTCGCCTGAAAGGGCCTCTCTATACCACCATGTTTAAACCACTGGGGATGGTGATTGCAGTTATCTTGGGGGTTAGCTTCCTTGGAGATGGTCTTTATACTGGAAGGTAACACTCACTGCTAACAACTTAAAATATCTGTTGCCTTAAACACAGGCTTAAGTAGCTACAAATCTATCATTTCTAAAGTCATATATATATATATAGATATGTATATGTAGTATTAAAGAGATAACAATTCGAGTATTAAAGAAGAAGTAATATGATTTAAAATATATATTTATATATGTGTGTGTTCATTTTTTTATTTGGCATCCTTTAAAAACGCTTCCTTGACTTGGAATATATAGGTCCAGCACAAAAAGTTCACATGTATTCTATTCGACCATTCTGGCACTTCTTTTGAAGTGGTGAGGGTAAATAATTACCAAGACGACTAAAGTTATAAAAAGTAGAGTCAAAATTTCCTTGTACTGTTTGATGACTGTTGATGTGGGTGATTTTTGTTTGTCTACAGTGTGATTGGAGGGATCATAATTGCTTGTGGGTTTTATGCTGTGATCTGGGGGAAAACAAAAGAAGAACAGATGGTTCAAGTCGAACAAAATTCAAAGATTGACTCAGCCTCGCCCAACTGCCCTCTGCTCCAAAGCAAAATCCCAAATTCTGCATGAGTTGGGTCCAAGGATGCGTATTGCTTTATAGTCCTTACAAGTTTTAAAGCAATAAGAGTTAATGTAATTGAGCTTTTGTTAATAGAGAATTTACCTGGTATTTGGTTCTCTTTACCAAAATTTTCCTGAAAGTTGATACGTTAATGTGACTAAAGAAAGAAGCAGGGAAACTTCGTCCGTGCTGCTGAGCTCCCGCAGAGCAGGACTGGATTTGACATAATCCATAACTATTGACCCTACTTCACGAATAGTTGTCACCAGGGACTAGACTCATTTGTTACCTTCCTAAAGTCCGCACACGTCCTATCGAATTCCAATCCGAGTTCAATTTTTTTATTAATAAAAGGGGACTTTTGTCTTGCTCGAATCTGATCTACTAAGAGATTCTAATTTCAGATTATACTTTTTAGCATTTAAAATCCTCCTCACTCTACGTCAATTACTTGGAGGCACTTTAAAGCACACACACCGCAAGGCAACTTGAAGCCATCGAGTTCACTCATAGAAGTGTCCTCCCAGCCCCAGGTGATGTATAAGCAACTTAAATCACATTCCTTTATGAACAGAGTACGATGAAACCCAAATGATAGTTGGGCTGTTTCAACTTCAAAAGCCTCAAACTTGGAAGATATCTTGTATAAAGTGCATTCAACCACCGCCACAGGTTGCGAGCAACAACAGAAAGATATGTGGGTTTCAGCAGTAACAGCAATTATGATCTTACTAGAGTTCTTCGAAGTGGGGATGAACACTGTAAACAAAGTAGCCATGAACAAAGGCTTGAGTCGCTTTGTCCTTGTTGTGTACTCCAATTTTCTTGCCATCATTTTACTTCTTTCATCTACCTTCATCTTCTACAGGTAATGCCATTTTTGGTCCTCTTCTTCAGAGAACCAATTATCAATTCCTTCTGTTTCTCCGTATCTTTTTACACTTAAAACCTTTCGACCAACAGAAAGAGAACAACTCCAACACTTACATGGTGCGTCATTTGGAGGATATTGATTCTTGGTATACTCAGGTACCCTTCTCATATCAAAACACTCAAATATCGGATGACTTGAGATAACTGTACTAATGCACGGTTGGTTTCTTTGTTCTAGCTGTTCCGGTCAGTTTGCTACGTACGTCGGGATCGGGTATAGCACACCAACTCTGGCCTCGGCAATGACAGATCTTACTCCAGCTTTTACTTTCATATTTTCCATAGTCTTAAGGTTACATTTTGCTTCTTCTTTTCTAGTTTTCGGCTTGGTTATTGAGCTTTCTTTTCCTTCTCAAGCATATGACTTGAAAGCTTTCCTTTCCTAGCCGATGATGTTCATAAATATTTGGAATTCTGGAAATCGTTTGCTTGACATATGACACTGTGAACATAAGTTGAAAACCCTTTCTCTATAGTAGTATATATCAGCAGTAAATTTAATGAGTTCATTCAAATATGTTCATCTTAGGATGGAAAAGTTAGACTTGAGAACAAAGAGCAGTCAAGCCAAGTCTATTGGCACAGTTGCACTGATCACAGGGGGGTTAATAGTGACTTTATACAAAGGCCTGCCGCTCACAAGCCTTTCATCGAGTAGTCAGATACTTGAGGATCAGCTTCTTTTGCCTATGTCAAGCTGGGTCCTAGGTGGTGTTTTCCTTGCACTTCACAGTTTAATCCTTGCTCTAGTGTTCAACGTCCAGGTAGGTGACCATTTCTAATTTCGTGCTATTGTCCTGCACTGAGCAATGTAACTTCACTAATGACTGGCAAATTTTAACATTTACAGACCTGGATAATAAGGGACTATCCTGCAGAGCTAATGGTGACATTGATTTGCTGCATTTTTGTTGCCATCATATCAGCCATATTCTGTCTCTTTGCAGAGAGAAACAGTAATGCCTGGAGAATAGGGCCTGATATTGAGCTTATAGCCATTGGATATTCTGTAATCATAGAGCATTTCCTTTCAATCTTGATTTCTACGAAATTTGCATTCTCTCTTCTTCAATATTTCTGCAACTTAGCGTTGACATGGCTTGTAGGGAGTTTTCGCTGTTGCAATCAGAAGTGTTGCTCACCTGTGGGCATGTCACAAGAGGGGGCCAATTTATGCTTCCATGTTTAAGCCTCTTGGAATGGTTATTGCGGTGTTCATGGGAGTGCCTTTACTTGGGGACACCCTGTATCTTGGAAGGTACCTTTTTTTTTTCTTCTTCTTCTTCTTCTTACAGGTCTTTACGTATGTGTATGATTCCATCAACAAATGATATCGTTCGTACAGTAGTCTTATTTGTTGAGGCATCACTTTCATATGTTAAATTGTCAACATCATCCGAGTAACACAAAGGAAATTGTTGGGAAGGTGAATTGAACAGCTTCTGGTTCCCACTGTGCAGTGTGATTGGGGCGGTTGTTATTGCCTTGGGATTTTACTCCGTAATATGGGGAAAGGCACAAGAAAAGCAGGCGACTAAAGACAAGGAAACTTGCTGCTTTGTGTCTTCTTCTCCTCAAGTCCCTCTTCTGCAAGACAGACCAAATGGAAACGTGTGAAACTAACGAAGTACAAAATCCACTGTTGTCAGAAATGAGACTTTCATATTTTTATCCATCAGACCTTTTATTTTCCTTCATATACTAATGAATTTTGAATTTAATAGACAACAAAATGAAAATTTAAAGTTCATTTAATAAAATTGTTAAGTAACTTTGGTTCTAAAGAACATGTCTTGCCCGCTTTTCTTTAAGGGTGCAAGTTTTGTCATGTCGTCGTGCATGTTTCTGTCTTGCTAGTTTTATTGCTTCTGTCTTCGTTGGTCTCGTGGTGTTTTCTCTTAGTTAATCATGGAACCTGAATTTCAGAGGCTATCCATACGAGAGAAAGAAGACGCTGAGCTGGTGGTTAAGGTTTTGGATATTAAAGGGGGTGGTATAGATTATAATCTGAGTTTGTTAGGTCGTTTTTTGGGGGAACGTAATGTCGACTTTGAGGCTATGGAGAGGACCCTTCTCAACATATGGCGCCCTATCAAAGGTTGTTCGATCAAACCTTTCGGGGAGGGTCTATATCTTTTCCAATTTTTTCATGTGATTGAACTTCGGAGAATGCTGGGCAGAGGACCATGGAGTTTTAACAATTGTATTTTGTTGGTCCATCAAATGAGTGAGGGAGAGAATCCGGATGAGGTAGAGTTTCGGTTTGCTGATTTTTGGGTTCGAGTGCATGATCTCCCACCTGGGTTTGCTTCGGAATCATTGGCGATCAACCTGGGCAATATTATGGGTTCTTTCCTGGCATATGATACGGGAAACAAGAGAAACTCTATTTTTCAGTATCTGCGTTTCCGAGCTCGAATAAACATCACTAAACCACTCATGCGGACCAAGCGTATAAGAAAGGAGGGGTGGTTTTTTTTGACATTTCGTTTAGCTATGAACGGATCCCCCTCATATGTTATTTGTGCGGCATTGTCGGGCACAGCGAGTCCAGTTGTGTTAAGCTTACGGAGTGGCCGGAGGAGATCCGATCTGAGGTACGTGATCAGCTTAGATTTCACCCAAATCAGTGGCGCCGCAATCCCGCCTTTCACGCACAGTTTGAAAGCAGGGTCCTAAATAAAAGGAATCAAGATTCGATCACGGTAAAATCAAAGCATAACAGAGTTATGGATAATTATGGCTCTTATTATAGGAATTTTCAACTTGCGCCAGCTGTCGCCTCCTCCACACCTATACCATGGGTTGTTGAAGTGGCAAAACCTGGCGCTGATTCGGAGCTGGATGTTGTCTGTAAGGGAAAGGAAGATACGGTCATGGTTATTGATGAAGTTAAAAAACGTCCCCGCGAATGTTCCTACATTGGTCCTAGTCTCGTTGAGCTGAAAGGTGGTAGCTCCTCAGCTCCTTCGAATGCAATCTTTAGTGCTACTGAAGTTTCAACGGCCGCTCTTGTCCATGAGACCCGCCGATCGTCATGAATTGCATAGCTTGGAACTGCAGGGGTTTGGGCAACCTGCGTGCAGTGAATGCGTTGAAGGACATTGTTAATGTCAATAAGCCTAATTTTCTTTTTCTTAGTGAAACTCTTGTTAGTTCACGTAGGATGGAGGAATTACGTATTTTATTGCAGTTTGATTGTTGTTTTTCTGTTGACCGGAATGGTCGTAGTGGGGGTCTTGCTCTCCTTTGGAATAATGCTAGTAATGCTACTGTTTTGGGTTATTCGAGCAATCATATTGATATGGAAATTATTCTTTCTAGTGGTTTCAGATGGCGTTTCACCGGCTTTTATGGATTCCCGGAATCTCATCGGAAGCGGAATAGCTGGGAACTGCTTAAGGCTCTTTCTCGTCGGTTGCAGCTACCATGGGTTTGCATGGGAGACTTCAACAATCTTCTCTCTGTTAATGACAAAATTGGTGGTCGGGATTATCCTGTTGCGCTCATGGAGGGTTTTCGTGCATGCATTGCCGATTGTCAGTTGATTGATGTTCCTCTTGTGGGCTTTGGCTTCACCTGGGAACGGGGTCGGGTCAGATTCGCTAGTTTTGGAACGGTTGGATAGGGCTCTTGTCAGTGCGGACTGGCTTAATTACTTTCCTTTCCATAAGCTCTTTAATTTGGTCAGCTCCTATTCCGATCATAATTCTATTAAACTTGTCGCTAGTGTCGTGTTTCTGGTTCAAAGAGTACACCGTTTTAAGTTTGAGAATTCCTGGTTGCTTACTAATGATTTTCTGGAGGTAGTGGCAGGTGCCTGGTCCCAGGATAGAATTGTTGGGGTTTTGGACAAAATTGCGGCCTGTAGTGTGGCTCTCTCTGATTGGCATAATTCTCAGAATCACAATTTTAAGTTTCGGATTGCTCGGTTAAAGAAAAGAATTGATGCTACTCGTTGGACTAATGCTAATGATGTGCGTATAGTGAGGCTTAGATCGGAGCTCTCGACCCTCCTTGCTCAGGAGGCCATTTATTGGAAACAAAGGTCCAAAATCTTCTGGCTTAAGTACGGTGAAGCAAATTCTAGATTTTTTCATTCTCATGCCTCACGCAGAAAGCGGGTTAATCACATTGAATTTCTAGAGGATGATCGAGGAAACTCTGTGTCGGACATGAATACTATGTGCTCAATTGTGTTGAATTATTTCAATGATCTTTTCGCAGCTCCATTACCAGCTCTGACTGAAACCGCGTTTGATTGTA
>JAOTIZ010000003.1:12231478-12242127 GCA_027123425.1 Erythroxylum panamense
CAATTTTCTTAAAACATAATCACATCTATTACAAACTTCATATACAAACTTACTTATTTCATACTTTTTATATTTCTGAAATTCACTTAAAGATCGGGGTCCAACATAGAAGAAGGTAATTAATCACATAAATGAGTTAGAATATGATGTTATTCCTTTTACATACCATGAATATGTGTATTATAGAGTATTAAATCTTTTTGAAGTTAGGTTTTTGATCAGTTTATTGACAAGTGAGAATTACAAAGAAAGATGAGTCAGAAATCACACGTATTACTATGTATAATGCCTATGAAATTTATAATTGTTCCCTTTGGCTTGACTAGTGCCCTTGCCACATACAAAAGTGTGAATTTACAAGGCTAAAAATTAAAATTTTGGGGCATTTGATGAGTAGAAGCTAGATATAGATGGATTCTCAAAAGATGAAAACCATTATAAAGTGGCTAATCCCTACTAAAGTGTTGAAATTGCGTTATTTCTTAAGACTTGAGAATTATTATTGAAGATTCATCTAAAGTTATTATCAAAATGTTACTCCTCTCATTGATTTGCTAAAAAAAGTCAAGAAATGGTATTATTCAAACTATTATGTAGATGATTTTGAGAAGTGGAAGCATTATATTCCATCTGAACATATTTTAAGGCTACCTAATTTTGAGTTATAAATTGAAGCAACATAATGATGTATCAGATAAAGCTATTGTTGGTGCACTAGTTGAGAAGTGGAAGCATTATATTCCATTTGAACATATTTTAAGGCTACCTAACTTTGAGTTATAAATTGAAGCAACATAATGGTGCATTAGGTAAAGCTATTGTTGGTGCATTAGTCTAGGAGGGACGTTCATTAACATTTGGAATCATAAAAGTAAATAAAATAGAATAAAGATATTTTGTATCTAACATATATACATGTCTTAAGTGTATAAAAAAAACCTTCTTCAAAGTGCAAAAGAAATTGTCAGCTAGGAAGATGGTAGGATCTCTCTTTCTTGAGTATGAATTTACTTAGGGTTAAAAATTAGGAAAGTGTAACCAAGAAGCAAATGCCCTTATTAGGAGAGAAAATGTTGATTGCCTACTACAATCTGTCTAGAATTGACATTAACTTGATAGACAAAATTTCAGAAAAAAAGGTAAGTTTGACACTAACTATTTTCATGTGTTATAAAAAGTGAATGATGGCATTACCAAATGATAGTAGCTTGATAATGAATTGTTTACTGTAAAAGGTGGCAAACTATATGTTCCTCGAATTAGTGGATTTTGTAGGGAACTTATGAGAAAATCATATGATGCACAGTAGGTAAGTCAGCTGGAAGGGAATGATGATGTTACTATCATGATCTTATATATGAGTATGACCTTATAGAAGTTTGCTATTGTGCATGCCTTATATGCCAATTAGACAAAATTGAAAGGCAAAAGAAAGTTGGATTATTATAGCCTCTACCTATTTTAAAGATACCATGGATGTCAATATCTTTGGACTTTAGTATGAGATTTTTAAAGATTGGTGGAAAGCCCTTGATGCTATTTATGGTAGATCGCTTCATCAAATATGACTTGGTCATTGATGCTCTATCATCTTGTTTAACATAAACTTCTGCTAAGTTGTTCTACCAAAATGTGATAAAAATACTTTGACATTTCAATTCAACTTGTGAGTGATTGGAACACTTTGTTTATTATTAGATTTTGAACTTTGTTATCTAACATAATTAGGTTGAACTGAAGGTTCTTAGTGCCAATCACCCATAAACAGATGGACAAACTAAAAGAATTAACTTTTACTTTATTTAATCAAAATGTGAATGCACCAATGCAATTGATTATAACCGTTGGATAATGTCTTATCTGCATACATTTGCAATGGTCTTCCTCTATTGAGAAGCATTCATTGGAATTGGTTATAAGCCAACAATCTTTTACTTTATTAGAGATGGCAAAGTAGTAGACGAGAGGTAAGTGCCCTATTGCATATAACTTTACTAAGGACAAGCAAGACATATTAGAAGAGGAAACCTTTCAAAGGTAATTCTTCAAATGAAGATATATGTTGATCAACATCTTATTGCCATTAGATTTCATTGTTGAGGATGAAATGTTGCTAAAACTCATGATTGAAATATAAAAGAAAATTAAGGGAAAATAATTTGTAAGTGTTTAATTCTTAAGTATGAAGATTCTTTCAAAATTCTTAAGAAATTTAGTAATGTTGCTTATTGCCTAAATCTGTTGAAAAGGACAAAGATTCATCATACTTTTCTTGTTAGCTTTATGTGTAGATTCTATCAAGATAAAGAGAAACTAGAGAGGAGTAAAGGCATTATTAAAGGAGTATGATGAGAATTTAGTCAAAATTCTTTACCATTGATTGTTGGGATACTACAAGAAAAATTGTTAGACAAGTTTTCTTGTGCAATGGAAAGACGAGGCATAAGATGCAACATGAAAAAAAAAGATATTTCCATTTGACAGTTCAAAGGTAAGATTAAGGCACACTTTGAGAACTTCTTAATAAGGAAGTGGATTTTTTTTAATGGCAGAAGTATGATATTCGAGCCCCTCTTATACATTGGTTTGAACTTGATAGTAAGATCACTGTTTGCTACTTATTAACTGTTAGATTATCCTATGTTGATTGAAAATGAAAATGTTAAAAGGTTAATAAATGGTAAGGATCAATTAACCAAAAGGCTTGTTTTAGTCATTTTGACAATCGTTGGACTCAAGCTCAATTCTTGTTAATAAGCTCTACACACTACCCATATTAAAAATTCCAATATGGTATTAGAGAAGGACTGATCTGGATTCTTAATTTCCTAGTTGTCCGTCTAATTGTCTAGTCCCAATGGCCAGGTTCGATTACTGCTGTGTTTATTTCAAGTGACAACTAAATGTCCAGTCTCAATTGCACTTAAGGGGGAGTGTTAGATTATCCTATATTGATTAATAATGAAAATATTAAAACATTAATAAATGGTAAGGGCCAATTAACCAAAAGGCTAGTTATAGTTATTTTGACAATAGCTAGACTTAAGCCCAATTCTTATTAGTGGGCTTTATAATTTACTCATATTAAAAATTCTAATTGTTGAGAATACCTACATCAGAGAAAGAGGAGAAAGAAGACTAACATATAAGTTTAGTAAGTTACTCCATCTATTGCCAATTGGTTTTAGGATGGAATTTGACTTGGGCTTATATATAATCTAACTTTCTTGTTCGTGTGGGTCCACAGGCCTATTGCAAAGTTGACATAGTAGTGACATATTCTATTAAAGAAATTGGATAGTTTGATGAAGGCATCAAATATTTAACTTTACAACTTAATGCAAAACCTTACTTTTTAAATAATAGTTCAATACACAAATTTTGAAGAGATCATAAATAGTCTAAATTGAAAGTGGACTCAAATAATGGCAATTACTATAACAATTTTTATTAACAATTAATTCAAATATAATAGTTATGTTAGTTATTATCTATAATTTGTCTATAACTATTGGCTATCTTTTCTAATATAGAAGAGACATCAGGCTATATTAAATCTCACATTAGTTATTTTTTCATCTTTTATATTTATAAAAATTCTAGTTTTGTTATATTATTATCTGGTAAAAACATTTGTTCCAAATTATATTAAGGTACTAAACATGAAATGTTAGATAAAAAGACACCTATAAAGTGTTTGACAAAGTAACACTAAAAAAATAAGTTTAAAATTTTGATTGGGTCATAGTGAAACTTTTTATGTAGATTTTAATCTTAGAATAATCCCTATGATACTGCCCTTCATTTAATTGAAAATGATGATATAGTGGATACTCCTTATGGAAAATGATGGTCTAGTGGATACTTCTGAAAAGCTTTAGGCACGAATATTAAGTTCAAATCCCATCTTTACTAAACTTTTAATTTAAAGTATTACTGTAAGACTGTCTTGTAAAGTTAAAATGCTCTAACTTCAAGAAGACACACTCAATTTGTTTATTTCCTCTTTATCTCGTATTGTTAACTGTACATGCTTATGCAAATGATTTGGTTTCCACTCTAGTGTGTGAGAAATTGGATAAAGCTACCAGATCTTTTATTTGGAGTTCCAATGGCAATTCTTATGATATTTATCTTGTCACTTGGCCTGTAGTTGCACAACAAAAGAAGTTAGGTGGTTTGGGCTTGCGGGCCTGTCGCACTTTTAACACGGCCTTGCTTGGTAAGGCTGTTTGGGCACTGCTTAATAACCCTGAAAAGCCTTGGGTCCAAATGGTTGAAAAGAAATATATTAGAGGAGGTGACGTGCTCAGTATGAGTGACTCGAATGGCGGTTCAAAGTGTTGGCAATCGCTTGTTAAAGTAGCTCGTGATCTTTTCAAAGGGTTCCGGTATCGTATCGGTAATGGTAGCTCGATCTCCTTTTGGAAATAATTTCCTAGACTTTGGGCCGTTGCAAGATTTTGTTCTTTCAATAGTGGATGAGGATGTCGATTTGATGGTTAGTGATGTGCTTCAAGAGGATGGATAGTGGGTTTAGGGCACGGTGACTTCGGACATCCCGACCGAAGTTAAAACTCTCTTTCCCAAGGTTTTCCAACCACGTTTCTCCATGGGAAGGGACAGTATCTTCTAGGGCAATTCCCCAAATGGGGTTTATACGGTTAAGTCTGTTGTTAATTGGCTTACGCATTGTGCTGCTGGGAATCCTACAGTTGTGCCCAAGTCGAATTGGATGTGAATTTGGAAACTTCGTTATCCTGAGAAGGTACGGTTCCTAGCATGACTCATTGTCCATGAGAGAGTCCACACCCAAGAGTTCCGGTACCATCGCTGCTTGGACAATTTCGGTATATGTAGTCGGTGTAATTCGGGTATAGAATCAATGGAGCATCTGTTGCGTGACTGTTTGAAGGCAAGTTAGGTATGGTTGCACATTTTTAATGGCGTCTTACCCCCTCATTTATATTTTGGATCGTGTGTTTCTTAGTTTAAAAAATGGAGTTAGGATTCCTTGAATTTAGGGGCTGGTTGTTGACTCGATATTATTTTCCTAACTAGTATATGGTTTATTTGGCTCATATGAAATCATGATACATTTGGTGATCAGGATGTTGCTTGCCCTTTCATTTGTCAATTACACTGTGCGATTGTTGATTGGAATACTTTGTTGGGCAATATGGGTAATAGCGTTGTTCATGATAGTCGTTGGGTTGGTTGGAATTGTCTTGCGGCTAATGAAATCTATGTTAACATTGATGGAAGTTCACGGGGTAATCCGAGTGAGGCTGGATTTGGCGGTGTTATTCGGGATTCTTATGGTACTTGGTTAAGGGGTTTCTATGGTAGTATTGGCAATGCTACTAACATGCTTGCAGAATTATTTGCAATTTTTTTGGTCTCATTTTGACTTGGGAAAGGGGGCATAGGCGTATTGTCCTTTGTTCAGATTCTCAAGAAGCGATCCGTTTGGTTCGAGATGGTCATTTTCTCGTTCATCCTCATGCTAACTTGTTGGGTGATATTTTAGCAATGTTACACTGGGATTGGCATGTTAAGATTATTCATTGCCTACGAGAAGGAAATCAACTTGCAAAAATGGGTAGTCGTTCCTCTACGTCCTTTCGGTTTTTGGATGCTCCTCCTCCTGAGATGGCATTGTTTTATTAGCTGATCAGTTTGGCGTTCTCTTTGAACGTTTATAGCCTCTTGTTTTTCTTGGTTATTTGTGTTCTTTACTTTCACTTGCATAAAAAAAAGATAATAAAAGTACACTCTTGATGAGTTTAAAAGGTGCGAGCTTTTAAATAATTAATTGTTAAAGAACAATTAATGATGTTATTTGTAAATAATAGATAATAATCACTTGAAATAATTGATGTCCTTTTAAATAATTAATTTTTAAAGAAAAATTAATGACATCATCTATAAATAATAGATAATAATCACTTGAAATGATTGATGATAATCTTTTGAAGGATACAAATATACGAAGAGATAATTTTTATGCAGAAGAAAAGAATTTCTTAGTAAGAGTCCTATAATTAGATGGAATACAATCAAATCCAAGTAGTGATTTGATAAATGTCGCCTATGATTTGAAAGATCCTCTATTTATCTATATGTTAGATATAATCCTTGGTATTAAAAAGCCTTTGTGTATATGCATCTTGAAGAATTGCTTTTGGTATCTATTGTGTTTTGAAAATGAATGGATTTAATAATAAACCTCAATAATAAGTCATTCATGTGTTAAATTTAAATTGGAGTGTGTTGTTATACTAAGAATAATAACTATTATGTCCTATATGTCACATATTATATTCTTTAATAGTCAATAATCCATTTATTAATGAATTATTGCAAACTATTATTTATCAATAATCCGTTTGTTGAATTTGAAAGCAATAGTTCTTATTAGATTTGGTTCTCAATTTAGGAAATTTATGTATAATAAAACTTGTTACTGTCTGTCAAAATTAGGTTTATGTGAGACTAATGTTTTGCTTATCATTGAGTTTATTATGAACTAATAAGTAAAATGATATGATAACAAATACAAATTCACATAATACAAACACTGTATATATTACAAAACAAACAATATATAGATTGATATCTAATGGAATTCTAACAATAATCCCAAACATTAGATAAATTAGAATCATTGTGTGAGATAAGATTACTCGTCCTTGTTTTTGATGGTCTACTAAAACTCGTATTTGACATAAAATAGAAACCCAATTAGATTCTAGAATTTTACATAGAACAACAGAAACCCAATTAGATTCCAGAATTTTCCCATCAAACATAGATGAGGCCTGAAGATAAAGGCAAAAGAAGTGATGTTCGGTGGTAGTGGAGAGGACCATTCTCCCTGTTACTGTTGCTCATTAGTGTATGGCCCATCTATGGGGAGTGCCACTATTATCAAATCTCTAAGTTTCCAAGTAAAAATAGAATAATTATAGTTTGATAATCATGTCGAGTTTAATATTGTCCAGTTTATCATAACATATGAATGTTTACTTGACAATAGTACAACAATTGGTAGTTAGTTGTCATAATGATTGAGAATATATATGATCTTTCGATTTTGTAGATAATTAAAAACCAATTATTCGGTAAATATATATGTATGACATGACATTGATGTATTTATATACTATTTCTTTCTTTTTGTAGATACTTTCCGTTTTTAACTATAACCACTGCATTAAAGAATATTATTGTTAAACTTGACAAGGGTGAGATTAAATGGTGATAATTATGAGATTTAAAACATGAAAATCCAATGTCCTTGAGGAGCAAGAGTCTTTCTAACCATTAAACATAACCATGATATTCATGAGCAAGGCAATATGACCCAACACAAAAGAGACCGTGATACTTATAAAATGTGGAGGAAAAAGAACTAATCAGCTTACATTATGTTGTTGAGCAGTATGGAGAGTTTTAAAAATATAAAACTACTAAGGACATATGATCCACTTTAGTTGCACATTTTGGAGGCACCTTAACAACCAAAGTGAGGTTACTATCAATTTTAATACATATAAGAAATGGTCGAATCACACAATGTAAAAGCATTTGAGTCATATGTCAAATATGATAGGTAAGTTATGTGATGTTGGTTATAAACTATTAAATGAGCAGCAAATTTGTGATCCATTCATTACCTTACAGTTAGGAGCAAACGAAAATGCATCTAATTCACAATGAAACTATTAAGACAATGGAAGATGCTACGAGGCATCTCATACCATAAGATAAATGTCTTGAAGTCTCTAAAATGTCTTTCGAGGTATATGTAGTTAGTTTTAGCTCATATGAAGCTATGAACCAAAAGCATAAGCATCATGGTGGGCCTAAATGAAAAAAGAGTAAGAGAAATACCCACTATAATTAGGACTCCAAGAAGGCAAAGTGGAATTAATATGGAAAAGAAAATTGTCCTTTTAAAAAGTAGAACATTGAAAGTGATAAGTAATTTAATTTTGGCAATAAGGGTCACGTTTCTCATGGTTATAAGAAGCCTAAAAAGTTATAATCTTATTTTATAGATGCTTGTTTTATTAATGCCTCTTATTATATTTTTCTAACTAAATCACATTCTTTATGGATTACAGATTCAAGATCAGCTAACCATATAGCAAAAGATAGAGATGCCTTTATGAAATTCCATAAAATACCGTATGGAACATGACGGGTTTATATAGGAGACAACTTAGGGGTTGTTGTAAAAGGGAATGAAACTTGCAAATTACACATGTGATAATTGATTCCTGATCCTTTGTGAAGTGTTGTATGCTCTAAATATTCAACAGAATCTTATCTATGTGTTAGTTAATCAGTATTGGTTTTTATGTAAATTTTTATAATGGTAGAATGGATTTATATCTTGGAAATATTCCTTATGGTTATAGATTTATATTGTATAGTTTTATTGTTCTCGATGTTGTTCATTTAAATAATACTATAAGTTATTCTGTGTACATCATGTAGTGATTCCAATATGGATGTAATTTTGTGGCTTACTAGACCATCTTATATAGGTCAAAATTGAATAAATCAATTAGTGAAAGAAGGTCTCTTAGTTGATTTACATCAAGTAAATTTACCTATTTTTGAGCATTTTCTAGTTGGTAAAAAGGCACAAAAGTCATTTAAAAAGGGAACACAAGCTTCTTATCCATTGCAATTGATTACTTCTTCACTTTTGTAGATGATTGTATTTAGTTTGGTCATGTCTATTTGATTTATCGCAAATCAGAAGCAATAAATTGTTTTATAAAGTATATAAATTTAGTAGAGAATCAATTAGACAAGAAAATAAATGCATTGTGAGCTGATCAAGGACAAGAACACTTGTATGATAAGTTCAAGATGTGTGATGAAAAAGGAATAGAAAGTTAAATATTCCACAAACCCCACAATAAAATTGTTTATAGAAAGATGTATAGAATGCCACACGAAATGGTTATGTCCATTATGGCACAAGCAAATCTACTAATCACCTATTGGGGTGATGTATTGCTTAAAATCACTTATGAACTTAATCGAGTGCCTATGAATTCATTTACAAACAATTTATATGAGTTATGGACATAAATAAAACTTGACATGAAACATCTAAGTCTATGGGGGTGTGCTATCCACGTTCATAATTTCTCTCATAAATATAGGAAACTAGTCCAAGAGGGAATAAAAGTATCTTTATTAAATATTTTGAATACTTAAAAGGGTATATGTTCATATATAGATGAGGTAATAAGGGTGTAATTGAATTTGAATCACAAGATGTTACATTTTTAGAAAATGACTTTCTAAAGTAGAGTGAAATAGGAAAACGCCTATTTTCATATGAAATTCTTAATCAAAATACGTGAAAAGGGACTTTATCTAAGTGGAAGTGGTATAGAACTTAAAGAATTATCTCAAGGATAGTTAATATTACAACCTACTGAAAGTTTACACACTATATTTTCCATGAAATATGTTTATGTTGAATTATTTGTGGTGTGATTCCCTGATTTTTTTTAAATAAAAAAGGAAATTTATATGATTATCCTAAAAAAAGATGATGAGCCAAATAATGTACATGAGGCTATTACTAGACCTACCAAAGAGGAACTTATGCATGCAATAAAAGAAAATTGACTTCTTTAAGTTGGGACCAAGTTTAAGACTTGGTTGACCTCCTTAATGGATGCAAAGCAATTAGGAACAAATGGGATCTCAAAATAAAATGAAATAATGATGACAGCATTGAAAGATATAAGACACACCCCATGTTAAAAGGATTTAAACAATATGAGGGAATTGAATATGACAAGACATTTTCACATATTGTGAGGCTTGCTTCAATTCATCTAACTTTGGCTATCATAGCCAATTTGGATCTTGAATAACATCAAATGGATATAAGGACCAATTTTTTGTTCTAAATGGAGAATTAGAAGAAAAAATATGTATGAAGCAACCTATAAGTTTCATTGAGACAGGCTAAGAATATAAAGTATGCTAGTTATTGAAATAGATTAAAGTTCTAAAGTAGTCTTCAAGACAATGATATATATGTTTTCATAACATAATCATTTCATATGATTTTCATATGCTTGTTGAAGATCACTATTTATATATTAAAAGATCTAAAGATAAATTTGTAGTTCTATCTTTGTACGTGTGTGACAATTTTATTGCTTGTAATGACTATGAATTTGTTAAGCAAATCAAGATTGGTTTTCATCTAAATCTAAGATGAAAGATATGAGTGAAGCTGTATACATTCTTGGAGTTAAGACTTCAAGAGATTGTTCACTTTCTCAAGCGAGTTATATTCAAAAGATTTTAGAATGATTTCATATGCAAGATTGCAAGCAAACAAATAATCCTATTGCTAAAGTTAAAGCTCTTAATGTTGGGTCCCGATTTCTCGTTCTTATTAAATAAGCATGTTTAATTTATTTTGAGGATTAGTTTGCCTATTTTCTTTTGGTTAAAATAAATTTGAGGTTTATAGTGCTTAAGTTAATGAATTTAAATGGAGGGATTTAGTTTAAATTGGTGTTGGTATGGAGTTAGAAATTAAAGGAATAAGAAGATATGGAGGGTAATTTAGGAAGTTTACTTATGTTTTTAAAGTTCAA
>JAOTIZ010000003.1:12243722-12267917 GCA_027123425.1 Erythroxylum panamense
TTTGTTTGCTGGTGTTTGGATTCCGGACGGGAGAGTCCGATGATTCTGGATTTTGTGGTGTTAGAAGTGTATTTTGCCTTTGCAGGAATTTTTGGGATAGGATAAATGCAGCCGTTATGCTGCCGAATTTTGGTTAGAATTGGGATAAAAATGAGATTTTGGATATGTATAAGTGTCTATAAGAGTATGAAAAATTTGAGATTTGTATATGGATGAATTTCCAATGTGGGAATTATTTGTATTTGATTCAAAGCTTGGTATGAGTTTGATAAATGAGTATAAGAAAAAGAAAAGAAAAGAAAATTATACCGGATTTTCGGATATGGATAGTCTAGGTTATCCAACGCGAATGTGTTTCTGTGTTCCTGATTGTTCTCGGATGTCGGCTCCGTTTGTTAAGTATCGGTTCCGCTTCGCTTCGTTTTGCTTCGGTACTTTTGTTTTTTGTTTCGCTTCAGCTATTGCTTTGTTTCCGATTCGAAATTTCGATGCGAAATTTCAGTTTTCTTTTGCTTTCGTTTCCTTCGTTCTTCGTTTTTCGGTTGGGATCCGGTTTCCGGATCGGGTCCCAACAGCCATAGCACATGACTATTACCATGTGTACATAAAAGACTATAAAAATGATTAATGTAAGTTATAAGATCCCAATTTACATTATATGGAACATTAGAGGTAAGTGAAACTCATAATATATCCTTAAAATTTTTGTCAAAATTCTTAAGGATTAAATATAAGGTTTGCTACTGTAAGGCCCTGATATATACCCTAAAAGCATTGTAATAAGTTTAGGGTGTATTAAGAAGTAAACATAAAGAATTAAGTATATCTAAGCATAGTAAGAGACGTAATGGTCATTAATTTAAAAGACAGGGGTAAATTAGTAATTTCTTCATTTCGATAGGGACATGAATAATTATATGTGAAATATGGACTAGAATGAAATCAATTGATGACTTTATATGCCAATGTGGGAACTAAAGGAAGAAGAAGGACCAAATGTGCAATTTTGCCAAAAATCAACATATGGTCCAATGAGAATGAAATATGTACCTAAGACTAAAAACTTCATGAAAATGGGAGTAGAAGAGAGGGGAGAGGGATGTGTATTTAAGGTTTTAAGTCCATAATTCTCTCTTCTCATCTCATTTCCATTCTATCTCCTTATTCACATCGTTTTGCATAAGGAATCAAGTTAATCCTAGGTAAAAATCAAGGTAAAAGTTAGTGAATTTTCTTCTCATCTTCTTCTTTTCTTGTTTTGTTCATGAAGAGTTGGTATTATAAGGTTGGAATTGGGATTGAGATACATATTTGTGGTGTTTCTAGTTGGTGAGTCATGCAAAGCAAAAGGGGAAGAGAAGGAAAAGTACTAGAAGAAGAGCTAATTGGCAAATTTCAAGGTTTGAGTCTACATTTAGTTTTCTTTCTGTTTGTGCATATTTGAATGTGTACAAAGATTGATTTGGATATGGAATGGTTGCTGGAATAGTGTATTGGTGTTACTTTGCATGGAATTTGTTAAATATGAGAAAAGAGTAATGTTTAGTGGAATTCTATCTAGGTTCACTTGAACTAGTCCCATCGTTTTAGCCATAACTAGGCCTACATACCTCCAAATTGGGTGATCCTAATTGAAGATGAAACTTAAGACATATAACCAAAAATCTCTAGAAGAGTCCTGAATCTAATTATGCCTGAACAATATTGGAAAATGGAGATTGAAAATGGTGACCTGACGCTGCCCTTGTTTTGGAGCAACTTGATATTTTTGGCATATATCTCATGATTTAGATGTCCAAATGGCCTGATATTTGATGCTATAGGAACTAGAGACATAGGGGAACAAATTTCTGGAGACCTCAAAACCTAATTCGAACGTTTGCTATGTGAAAATATTGGAACAAGTGGAGGTATGAATTCTGGGCAAGGGACATGACAGGAAGGAAATTACACTATGAGTTTGCTTTTGTTTTTGGATTTTATAGAATCATATCGAAACTTTTTAGGATGTTTATGAAACTTTGCAAATATTTAGAATTAAATGAGATATGACTTACCATATCTGAAGTGGGTGATTAAATGTTCAAATTTAAGATTGATCATAATGTATGCTAAACGAAATTTACATGTATATAGATGATTTATATTCATATTTATTGCTTATATGTGTATAGTATCATTATACAAGTGTGATTTTGATACCCTTCTAACGGTGGTAAGTTATGCCTTCCATGTATGAATGCAAATAAAGATTTTCTGTTTTCAAATAAATATCATGTGATTTGTCAATATAGTAATTATGAAATTGACAAATGATTAAAGGAAATGTTACAGTGCCTACTTCATTGTCTTGGTAATGGATAGATAGCATGCCTATAGGGTTACAGTGTAGCTGCTACAATTCGACACTACTAGTTTCTTCATTTCAAGACTATAGTGTCTCTATAGTTCGATGCCTTTGGGTATCTACAATTCGATACCTTCGGGTATTCGTAGTTCGATACCTTTGAGTATCTATAGTTCGATGCCTTTGGATGTCCACATTTTGATATCTTTGAATATCCACAGCTCCTGTTATCCACACCCATAGGAATATGCAGATCTAACACAGAAAGGAAATTAAATAGTTATAAATAAGAAATACAGCATGACAACATGAGTAATTTATATTGATGAGCTTTGGAAATCAATATTTGGCTTATAAATGTGAATTTACAACATATGGTTGAAGAATATTTGCATTATGTACATTGCTTAATTGTTCCACCATTGTTTACTTGAGTTTATGATTTTCATGAATGTGTGTGTGCATGGTGAATGATTGCTGTGAGTGGTCATCCAAACTAAGTGTTTCCCCACTAAACTTTCAAGCTTAGCATGGGTGTTAATCCCTGTAAGTCCACGTAATATGAGTAAGGTGTAGAGATCATTTGTAGGGACCAAGGCCAACCATTAGAAGTAAAAGTACTTTTGGATGTGTCTTTTGATTAAAGAATGGTTGTATAAGTAATGAAGAAAATTGTAGTTTCCTAACAATTTGTAATTAAGAATTTAAGTTGTGTGTAGTATTTTTTTTGGGATTACCATAGAAATGTAATGATATAATACTACTTTTGAATGATAATGTTAAGGGATATGAAATTTAGTAATACATATATATACAATATTGAATAGACAAATGAGTGATGACAATGCCTATAAATGAATAGAATTATATGCCATGAATGTACATACAGGAATTTGGGTGCCATGTGTGTAGGTAATAGTAGGTTCTATATAGGGGTGTTACAATTACTTTAGAATATTACCAGTAAATTATATTTGATACAACGTTATGGGACAATTATATGAAAGCATATTTAATTTAATTCAAGAGAATTGAGAATAGAGGATGTAACATCCCGTGGGTTATATATATGAGACTTTTTTTTCTCTATTTTTTCATTATTTCATTTTAACCCCTCTCAAAAGTTAGTATTCATAATTCTCTCTCTTTAACCATTCTTCATCGCTAGTAACTCAAACTGGTTAGTGTTATATACCAATCTCTTCCTCTCGACAACCCGTCACAACCATATCCATTTCAGCCACCATCATCACTGGAATTGTTGGAAAAATTAAGGAGAAAAATTGAAAAAAAATGCCAATCATCAATCTGTCGCTTCTGGTAGTTGTTGTCGATCACCACCACTACCATTTGAGTCGTCTCGACGTCAGGAACAAAAGCCACATGGTCTCATCTCCAATTGCCACCTAGATCGCCACCGATTGACAAAAAAAGAGGTTAGGGTTTTGATTCGTTTTTCTTCAATTCGTTTAAATCTGTTGAAAATCTGAGTATATTGCTTTGGAGAAAGTTGTTCTAATAATCAAGAGCTTTTATTTGGTATACAATTGTTGAATTATAAGACTGAAGATTTTTCGGTGATGGGAGTTGTTTCGACGACCATTTTGGTCACTTTTGTGAAACATTTCTAAAAATTTCTAAAAATTATATTGATCATTTTTCTCTAAAGAACCGTAGTGAGATTTTCTATAGTTTGCGAATTAAAAATAACGGAACATTTAGGCGAGAAAATGAGAAATTTCCAAATTTCATAAATGAACTACTTAGGTAATTTGGATGATACCTAAATTGTTGTTCTAGTCCAATAAGTCCTAATTAGCACTGATTGAGATATTTTCTTTCTAAAAAACTAGGGTGTATACATATGGTTGAGATACTACTGTATATTGGTATATACATATGGTTGTATATGAGTTCAAAGATGTTTTAAGTCAAATGGGTGTATATGTTAATGATTTAAAATTTTATATGCCCTTACATGAACTTATAATTCATCGGTTATGGAATATTGGAGATTTCCGACATATGAGCTTTTAAGTGGATAAAATCTAGTCCATTGGATGGATATGACCATGGTGATTAAATTAAATGTGTTTTAATGCCTTAGAGGTGATTAGACATGATATATAGACTTATTGGACATTTAGAAAGCTTAATTGGAAAAGTTGATGTATATAAGGGCTTATTTGAAATTGTCAAATTTAAAGGACTTAAATGTAATTTTTCAACTCTTGGAGGACCAATTTGTAATTTTATAAAGTTAAGGGGCTTAATTATAATTTTCAAAAGTTCGAGGATCAAAATGAAAATAAAAGTTTTGGTGATTCCCAAATTTTGGGTTTAATTGCAAATTTAGGAAAAGTTTGAGGGGTATAATGGTAATTTCACATAACTAAAAGCAATTTAGTAAATTCACCATGTTTGGTCAAAGAAAAGTCAAATTCTAGACCCTTCTAAATGGTGTGGCCGTGCAACCCCTTTATTTAGACAGTAAAACACTTAGTTTTAATTAAAAGAAAGGAGAAGAGAGGAGAAGAAGGAGAGTTACGACTATACATAAAATTCCACAATCTTTTTTATTCTTCAAGTCAAACCAACGTGTTCCAAGCTAATTTGGAGTCAAGGAACTCAAATCTATCCTTAGATTTCAGAAATTCTCAAAGAATTTGAAGATATCATTAAAGGAAAGTATAGGTAAATTTTATCTCATCTCTTTCTACACTATGATTTTGAGTTTGGTATTAAGATATGTTGTTCTCCATGCTTGAATATGTATGAAACATGGTTTAGAGGAATGAAATGTGACATGGAGAGGGTTATTTAAGTTAAAACCGAAATTATTCCCTTTAGGTGAAAGTTGGTGAATTTTTGAATATCTTTGGAAATTAATGGTCAAAATGAATTCTATGGTGTTAATTATACATGTATGATGTGAATTGATGATGAAGAATGAACAAGATGTGTGTTGGTTAAGTTTAGGTCAAAATGGTGGAAGAAGAAGTGGATTAAGGTAATGAGTAGTGTAATTGATAAATGTAGCTTAAATGAATGGAGTTGGTTTGAATGGATTGGTGGAATGGGTCATTGGTTAGAAGTGTTTACTATATAATAAGATAGGAGCATGAATTACTAAGATAAAGTCTTGAAAATGTGACTTGAAAGTTATGCACATTAGGTGTTTGTTAAAATGCCTAAGTGAACTTGGCTTAGGATTTAAGGTTTTGTAATGGTATGCATTGGAAAATGCTTTCATATTTACTTAGAGTGAACTTAAATTGTCGCTTAGATTGATGAGTAATGAACTAATGTGTTTGGATAAAGATGGGTATAATTATGTTTTGAAATGAGTAAGTATTGGATTAAAGGCGTTAAATGCCTTAGAAAATGCAAAAGAAAAACTAATGTGGATAGTAAGGAAGTAACCATGTGAGGAGTTTAAGTGTTAAATACTATAGCTCAAAGGGAATGATATTGTGTTCTATACACTTGTGTGAAGGTGAATAAATATAAAATTTATGTTAAGTAGTAATTTCATTATATGTCTTTTATGTATAAAAGCTCGAGAGCTAGGAATCAAGGAGCTCATACCGAGAATTTTTGAAGGCAAAGTAGTGCACACCTTCTTTTAAGGTGAGTTCGGGAAACCATATTTCTCAAATAGGATTAGAACATCCTAAGATAGGCATGCTGACTTGTATGTGAATTTTGAACCTAGGCGACGTATGGTAGAATTGAATTTCAAATGGATGCTAATATGCTTATGTATTTAATAAATGGCATTGTTTGAACAACTATGCATTTGGATTACAAAAGATGGCTTTTACTTAGTGAGAAAATGTTTTGGAATTTACATATGCATAATCGAGTCAGGTATGATGCATGTTTTTATTCTCTTTTGGCTTAAAGCCATGATAAGGTTTCATTTTATCAGATTGACCGATAAATAAAGGCATGGAGCCTTACTTGATTTTATACTTAATATTTGTATATGATTTGTTTTGTGACTGGTGAGATAACGATTAGCTAATCGTGTGCTGGGCACAACTAATTAAGCGACCCCCGTACCCTTAACGTTGGTACATTAAAGTCGAGTCGATGTATCGATACCTTTCTACGGGACGTGTGGGTGATTCCACACCTAGGATCTGGACATCAATAAGGTCATCACCTAGGGTCATGACGTTCTTGTCGACTATCGTCCGGACTCACCACGGATGAAAGTCAAGCTAACATCGAGTATCGGTGGGTGTGCATATTAGTTTGGCCAACTAATGGTGTCACACATGATTGTTTTGGCTTATCCCGATATTGGTTTTCTTATCGAGATTTGTTTGATACATATGATGTTTTTATATATTTATATATTGAAACTGAAACTTATGTTCACCGGATGGGTGATTAATAGGCTGGACTTATGTGGTTCCTAACCAATATATGATGAGGCATAGGCTAGGCCTATGTGTTTTTTTTAAATGTCATGAATGTTCACCTTATAGGCTAATTATACCGTCTGAATGTGTATCGAGTTCTATTTGTGATATATGTTTTTTCTGCTCATTGAGTAACTAGTGTACTCACCCCCTCTACTTTCCAACCATGCAGGTTAATTTAGTGAGCTTGAAGCTCTGTGAGGATCGTGCGGCTTTTTGACATTTTTGAGATATTTCCACACGTGGGTAGTCTATGTTTTGTACTTTGGTTGCTTAGTGGCTCATCAACTGTGTTTATGTAGTTAACCTTTATGACTTTGTAAGTTAACTTTTGACTGTCTGGTGTTTTATAAATGATTTTATGTATGAACTTTCAATACTACTGTTGAGATTACCTTGAGTGAACTTTAAAGTCTTGAAGTTGTGGTTGGATGTGAATATAGAAGTGTGTTTGATATCTTTTGTAGATTTTGAGATTTTTAAAATACAACCGTCGTGCTGCTCAAATTAAAAAAAAAAAAGAAAAAAGAAAAGGAGATATTTAGTTAGCCTTGTATAGTCGCATTA
Organism: Erythroxylum panamense; assembly: GCA_027123425.1. NCBI lineage: Eukaryota > Viridiplantae > Streptophyta > Magnoliopsida > Malpighiales > Erythroxylaceae > Erythroxylum > Erythroxylum panamense. The sequence goes on from JAOTIZ010000003.1 coordinate 12,251,067, forward strand.
AGGATACAACAAGTGTTCTTAGCCCAAGTATGCGGCAGTTGTCATGGGCCTATTCTGGTACCGAGTCATGACAGTAGTAGTTTTGCAAACTTTCCAATTTTACCGTGTTCGTCTCTAGCACAAACAAAAACAAAAACAATAAAAAATGAAATAACAAATAACACCATAAATTTGGTAATACAGTTCGGTATACTTTGCCTATGTCTGTAGGGCCCTCTCCCATCTTAATATTTTCACTGAAGTACAATAGATTTACCTAAGATTTTACTGAGCAGACATCACTCATCCCTTGACACTATTTCTCAACCTCACTTTTCGTGAAAGAATTTCACACCCACTAGTATGACAACCTCGTACTAACCTCAATAGAGGATTTTCTCAATCAATCTTTTAATGAAAGAACAATAAATGAATAACTCAAGTGATTAGAATAATAAAGAACGAAAACTAAATACACTTGAGATAGGAAGGAACGACTTCTAGATAAATTCAACTCCTTCTAAGATAGATCTGAAAGTTATTCATTAAGTAAATTGTCGTAATCAGTTGCTGGGATTTTGCGCCTTAAAAACACCACTAGCAATTTGACGTTGAAAAAACAAAATCACAACTGCACCCAAATCTCCATCGACAACCCAGCCAACAAACACACTTAAGGCAATAGACACTTCATCCACTTTGTTCACGAGATGCTCAAAGAGTCTTCATAAGATGGAGTTCTTCTAATAACCAATCAACTATGAATCCAAATAGACTATCTCAAGGAATGCTTTTAGGGAGGAAAGACGCTGAAGCATAAAATAAAATTCCCAAGCTGATTCACACAAAGATGAAATCAAAACACAGCTGCACTCCCATCCATCCAATCGACAACCATACAAAATATTAACGTCACTTAAATCCTCCAACCAAAGGCTTACCACAAAACAAACAAGTTAACCACTAAAAGTCTCACTAACGTGCTGCCCTCACATAGATAATCTTGGGTTATACAAGAACCTCGATAGAAACCCAACTCACACAAACGTTGCTGTACCATCACCAAAAGAACTAAATATTACCATCAATTAACACAACAAAAACCCCACAACAAAGACCTAAAAACTATACAAAAACCCTTGGCCACACCTCTGAAAATTTCGGCAGTAAACCTTGACTCTCACACAGGTAGCACACCACAATCATGATGTATACACACTCCAAATTAAGATAGAGTTATATCACACTTAAACCATTATCCAAAAAATCCAAGCTGAACAAGAATTGTTATTTAGTCACACTGCAAGCCAGCTGTTGTTACCCAATTAATTCAATTAACATGGATTTGAATTTTGAACTCATCAACATTATCTTAGATGTACAATTATCGAAAAATGACAAAATCAAACAATAAGATATATACCATTTATCTTAACACTTTTGTTTTACTAGGTATAGCAGGAGCGGGACCCTATTGGAAGGTTCGGACAGACGAGTTCGATTACCATGTAAGTTTATACCAACTTATTGTTACCGTAGTTGTACCAACAAATGAATATTGTTCAATACTGATATAGATGACAACGTGTAACAATGCATAACGACATTCATATGCATGTGTATATATGTATATATCGATCAATACTTATATATTTATATAGGGAATGTGTATATACAGTAATGTGTACTCGCTTTAGTATAATCCTTTATATCGAATTAACTAAGTGGATACATTGGGATAAGTATTGCATACATGCATTGGTCATTGCATAACTGAATGTTTACTTGATAAACTACATGCTTAATAATTTGATAATGTTTGATTGTGGGGAAGAAAAGATCTGTAGGATGTGTCACCTGATGGGTATGCATTAGGACTAGAGGAGCATGGATTATGATTAAGAGAGTTTCTTATTATGATATTGAGATATGTTATAGGCTGGTCCTGGTTGATGCTTGATTCGCAATCGAATACTTATTTGTGATTCTTATGACTTTGGATGCTTTGAGCAAGGGATAGTCTGTTGGTGATGCTTGGCTCCCTGCAGTCCCTTTAGATGAAGAGAGCCTTACGACTACATGAGTGTATGAGCATAACTGGGTCGTTGGTGATGTATAACTCCCTGCATCCATTCGAGGTTTAGAGTTGTGAGGGCTTATCCTTAGAGAATAGGGTCCTACAAATATTCTCCCCCACAATTTATTTGTGTTGTTGATGAGATTGGATGTATTTTGATATTCATGCATGAATGTGTGCATAACATTGAGTATCGTAGAACGGTATGAGCATACTCAGTGAGATATCATGTTAGCTATCACTGGCTTCAAAGCAATGACTCCCATGATGTGTCTGCTGCGATTTGTCTACATTTGTGTATGTTCTTTCTTTATTTTCATTATCTTGTATTTTAGCGTCCACAGTGACATGATTTTTTGAGTTGACTATTGTTATTGTATTGTATGAACTTGCTGTATTCTTGGGTTTTGAATTTATTTTGTGGCTAGTGGTAAGCTTACGTGTCATTTGGGGTTTCAAACCTCAGTCTCGCGTGCCAATCATCTGTTGGTTTCGGGTCGTGACAGAGGAAGTTCATTTTCTGATTGTTAACTTGCCTAGGAAAATTTTGCATAAAAAAATGGTTACCAATCGACTTTTAGTAAGAGAATTAAATACAATTGTGACATAATGAAATAAATAAGATCAAAGGAGATTGAAATGTGAGATAATACTAAGGGTATAGTATACAAAATTTACTTAAAGATTGATTCATTAATCATAATGTTATTTATTCCTAATATATATTTGACTGTGAGCTCTTGTTATATGCCGGTTGCACGAGTCATTAGACAAATATAAGATCATGCAAAAATTTTGTTAACTAACTCATCACGAGTGAGTGAGAGATGAGAGATGTAAAATGACATACCAAATAAGTTAAAAAGGTTTAATCTTTCAAATCATTAAATGTTAAAGAACCGTTAATGACATTATCTATAAACAATAGATAACAATCAATTGAAAGGATTGATATATTATGAAACACAGAAATATACAAATTAATAATTTATGTCGGGGAGAAAAGAATTTCTTACTAAAAGTATTTTTTTACCAATAAAATACAATTAAATTCAAATAAATAATTTGATTAATAATGTATGTGATTTGAAAGATTCTCAGTTTATCAACATATTAAATATAATGCTATCAATATGTATGCATATTCCAAGAGATGGTTATCTGAAATAAATGTATAATTTTATATGATACGTGGATGCATGAATCAATTTCGGTTTTCATTCCTTCAAACAAATATCCGCATGTTACATCAGTAGTTTGTCCACTGATACTTCTGCTGAGTACGTAACTTTCTTAACGCCCCTGTTTCTTCGCATTCCTATTTATAGATCAAAACGTAAGGTTCTTGGATGGTAATGTTTGGTTTTATTCATGCAAACGTCTTCCAGAATTGAATATTTCCCTATTTGCATTATTCTGAAGAAAAAAGAAATGCACGAACATGTTGGTTTCTGTTCCATGTAAGCTTTGTGTGTTAGATTCTTCTGTGTAGGATTTATGTGCTGGAATTCTCGAGTGGCCGGTTCTATATGAATTCATTTAAAATTTAAAATTATTGGGTTAAACTAGTTTCTGGCATAAAAATCACTTCTTCCTCGTCCTCGCCCTCGCCCTCGCCCTCGTCACTCGTGAAATATAATATGAACATTACGTGCATTCACGTTCACAAGGCTATTTAAGAATGCGGCAATACAACGAACAGAAGTTGTCTCATGTGGTCATTTCTTTAGTGGGGACTCAGATAATTGTAAATAAGTTAATCATTAATTTGATTATTTAACATTATGGATGAATTAAAATTTGTAAACTGTTAAGCAGTATTGTATTATATGCAAAATTTTAAGGACTTATTCGATCCTTAAGCACCCATTTATCTATAACTTGACTCGTTAGCACTTCTCAGATAACTTGCTCCTGTGATCATTATATGGGTTCTTCTTGAACATTAGAAAGGAGACCTAAGAACTACACTTCTGAAAAATTCTACAGCGGTCTAAAGGAGGCTGTGGTAAGTGTGAAGAGGAATAGAAGATGGAATCTGACTACGTAAGATCGAGTTTTAAAAAACGTACGAGTTTGATTTACTGTTAGTCAATTCTATTAAATTTTATTTACTTATTTACGTTAAATACATATATGAATAAGATTAACATAATAAAATAATAATAAATAATTTATGTGGTTAAACTCTAACTCTCATGTCAAATCAAATGTATTGTCTTCCTTGCCAAACTAACCATTGAAGTAACGAGTGTAGTTACATTTCCTGCCCTTACGTGGGTGGGAGATACAAAATCAAGAAACGATAATGGAGGAAGTGATGTAATGTAGGACACCAAGTCTTTAAAAATACTCGCTGGGGGTGGGGCCTTTTCCAAGGTCGACCACAAAACTCACCCAAGAAAGTACGACGTAGATCTTCCACTTTGGCCATTAGCGATTAATTATGCTTAACCGAAACATATTACCGATTTATTAATGATGACACGTCAAGATTAAATAGTCTAAAGGAAATACTAACATATTCTGAAAATTTGAGTTTTCCTTATTTAAATAAGATCGTGGGTTTGAAACTCTTTTATATATGTGACTATTTAAAATATAGGATTAGAATTTTGTCTTTTACAAAGAACCCATTCAGTTCGAACAAAAATTAATTTAAATGTGAATAATTTAAAAGTATCTTCTCATAATTAAAATTCACCTAAAACATCTTGCGGTAAAAAAAAAATTCTCGACTACAAAAATTACGTAGCCACGTCACCGCTTTCTCTTTTGACACTAATACGGGTTTTTATTTCCTGTTCTTATTAATCTATTTTAACCCTATTTTTACTTCAATAAAACGTTACATTAGGATAAAAACAAAGTGGAAACAGGTTAACGGGAAAGAGGATTTTATGGCCACCAACAAAAGATTTCATGCCCGCCAAGACGGGTAGCTTTTTCTCAAAGAGCTTTAAACAGGCTGAAGGGTTACTCCCTCCCTCTTTGTAAGAGGGAATGCAAGAGGACAAGAGGAACATTTAGAGCTTTCAGTTTCTTGTTAAGTGGAAATAAAGTTTGAGCATCTTGAACCATCAAGCAGAGAACAGGGAGTGTGAGATGAGATACAGGAGTAAGTTAGCCGAAGTAGTGCCGTTTTCTATGATGGTGATGATGGAAGGGTGTACCATAGGACTCACTATATTGGCTAAAACGGCTATGTCTGGTGGGATGAGCCCTTTTGTTTTTGTTGTGTATACCAATGCTGTAGCCACTTCCCTTCTCTTTCCTTTTTCCTTCTTGTACCATAGAGAAAGGTTCGTCTTTCGGATCCTGCACATCTGTTTCTGCTTTTTACTTCCTCATTTTCTCGACCTCACCTTATTCAAATGTTCTTTGCAATGTTGCAGAGTAGAACAGCCATTCTTCACCTTCCGTCTTCTCGTGCCAATTTTCTTCTTGGGTCTAACGGGGTTCGCTCTCTCTCTCCCCACCTCCTAACGGATCGCAGACGTGAGATTAAATGGCTTGTAGCTGACATGTTTTTATGGAACAACCTTTCATTTGTCGGACTAAGTAAAGATGGCCCTTTCTGCTGACAAATAAATGAAGCCTAGATTCTCTGCTGTCATGTTCTAGTCTTGCTTGGAACTAGGAATATTGAAATAGTTCAATCCATATTTAGAATCATCTCCTGATTAAGTTGTTAAAGATGACAGTTCCTCTGAATTCTCAGCCTGGAGACACCAAACTCTTCATTTTTAACCCCAAATATTTAATTTATTAATGGCAATTATTTTCACATGATTATGTGATTACAAAAAATCTTACAAGTTAATTGCTTCATTTTTGTGTTGTGTAGGATAGCTTTGTCGCAGAATCTTGCATTCCTGGGCCTAAGTTTCACTTCACCAATAGTAGTCTGTGAAATGGGTTTATTGATCCCTGCCTTTTCGTTTATTTTGTCTAGCATTCTCAGGTATGTCTTACGATCACTGGTTAAGCATAACTCGCTACAGAAACAATATGACCATGCAAAGAATTTGTCTCAGGATAACAAAGCTAGACTGCAGAAGTTCAAGCTTTCATTTCAAGGTGATTGGGACCTTGATATCTTTCACTGGAGCTATCGTTGTGGAACATTTTAGAGGCCCATATATACGTAGAGCTTCATCCTCTGTTCTTCAACTTCAACACAAACGGCAACTTTTCACTTTCTACTCAACATCCAACCATTGGTTGCTTGGTAGCCTCTTGCTTGCAGCTTCTTCTTTATGTGTATCAATCTGGAACATGATCCAGGTAGATTTCTTCTTCCATCTTCACATTCTTTTACTTTATTATCATCTTTTCTTTCTCATGTCCAATTTTTATTGTTTCTGTCTAGGTAGGAACGGTCGGAGAATATCCCCAAGTGATCAAAATAGCATCTTTTTATAGCTTAGCTGGGACAATTCAATCTACAATATTTTGTCTGATTGTGGAAAGAGACGTGAATGCTTGGAAATTGAAACTCAATATGGAACTTCTGCTTATTTTTGCCACTGTAAGTCAATAACGAGCTCCAATCTTGTTGGCGTGAATGGTGATAATTTGGATCTTATTGGCGGTGACCTTGTTTCCCGCAGGCACTCTTTTCCGGTATTATTAGAAGCTACGTTCACATATCGTGCACACGCTTAAAAGGTTCTCTTTACGTGCTCATGTTCCAACCATTTAGGATTGTTTGGGCATCCATTTTCGGTATTGGGTTCTTTGTGAACAGTCTTCACTATGGAAGGTACAAACATATCAATTCATTTGGGAAACTTCATAAATACCATGTCCTAACAATTATCAATCAACAACCTTAGCTGCTTTGTCAAACACTGCAACACACTTATTTTTTTTGAGTATTGAGCAATATGAAAAACTCGGATGGATATGTGCAGTGTAATAGGAGCAGCAATTTCTGGTGTGGGATATTACACAATAGTATGGGGCCAAATCAGAGAAGATGATAAAAGCAAGGATCTCTATGTGGAAAGCATCAAGTGTACTGATGAGAAAACCCTTTCTCTTCTTCAAGAAGATACACTAGTCTAGATCAAGGATAGAACTCTTGGACAAAGCTTTCTAGGAGTGGATGTTGTTAGCTTACCTGTGGAGGTTCCCTACATAATTTTATAAGAATGGAACCCTTTTGTTTGTTTAATTCATTATTTATAGGACTATTCTGGTGGCTTTGTTGGGAAACTAATCGTAACTAAATCATGGACGCAACAAAAAAATTAAAATTATTATGAATTTAAACTGAATCACAATAATTGAGTAACTTGAAAATCATGAATTATAAAATACAAAATCGTACATAATTCGCTATTTCTATTTAAATCTTTTCGATGTGTGCTATTCACACATCCATTTTTCTAACAATGTCTATAAAGCAATAAAAAGACATCCAACTCTTTTAGAAGAAATTAGTAAGAGTGCTAACTCCCTTATGCTTATTCCTATCAATAGAAAAATATTAGGGTTTTAATTTTTATTAAAATTAAATATTTCAATTACAATTAAAGCCAAACTCTAATTATAATTAATTTAATTTTAGTAAAATAAAATATCTCATATTTGATTTCCCTAAAGTTTTTCAAACTTTACAATTAAGTCCAACTTAATTGAAATTGATTTTTCTCTTTTAAACTGCTCTTTATTTGTAACCCATTAGGTTCCTAATATATTGACAACTATTATTAATTATAATTCATAATTAGAATTAGATAAATTCAAACTCATTTTAGTATATCCTTAATTTTTCAATTAAATAATTTATGATTATAAACTAAGATTGGCTTCTAATAACATGTCATGGCTATCCAAATATCAGAAATGTCAAAGTGGTTTGACTTAAGTTGTTCGTGCATGGTTATGATGTATAATTTAATTCTTTCATTATTCAATGTTCTATTGGACGGAGTGTGGATATAGTCTTTACACTTTTGAATTCAATTATACTCGTTTTTGCTAATTAGTATGTAATTAATTTATAATTGATAATTGAAAATACCTTTTTAAATGTCAATTTACTATAGCTAGAGAATTTCTTAAACTGCTACTAGTAAAAAATAATAAAACATTCACTGTGATTACTTTAGAGTGAAGAATCATTTATTGACTTACTCAACTATCTCCATATAGATCATACTGTATCTAAGTACTACCAATTGAGTTACCTTAAATAGGACAGGTCATAAGTAGTATCAAAAATAATTCCCTCATGAGATACCTTGGTAATCTTAAGTCTAAGGATCAATTATACAACTATCATAATGAGAAAATCCACATATACATAAACAATATTCTATTTTAGATCCTTATAATCGGGTCAGTTTAGTGAACTTATTCTCTAATAAGTACTCACATGTTAGTTTAAATATTTTCATACTTTAATTTATAAGATCAATTACTTTCTTCATATGGAAACAATATAATGTTTACTACTTTTATCGTTTTATCAATATTCTATCTTAATAAACTTCAACTTGGCACAATTTGGGAATAATACATAAATATAAATTGAGTTATAATTATGATCTCATCATAATTTCAATTATATAGTTATTATTCTAGGAGATTTACCTTTAGTATTAAAACGTTAAATGTAATAACATAATATATAAAGATAAACAATGCCTTAATTAATTAAATAATAATGTTATACATAAAATTATAACCAATTGATTGGTTGCAAAGGAATAAACTAATAATCTCCCACTTATAGTAAAGCCAATCACCTACATATCTAATATCATATTATTCCATATTTTGATTATATCTCTTTTGAGACAATGACTTAATGAGAGGATCAACAAGATTCTCTTAGTGAGAGGATCAACAAGATTCTTATGCCACCTATGAAGCTCCAAAGACATACTAGCTAACATCATGCATATAACTTATTCATCATCATCAATATAATGCTGATATCTCTCCCAAACCTTAAGAGTTGCATCTAAACTAGGCTTTGGTTAAATAGCATGTCAAGAACACAACTTTTTTGCTTGTTTGAGAACAATTCTCAAGTTACGAAACTAGTCTAAGAAATTTGGTCCAGTTAGCTTGTTAGCATCTATGGTGCTCCTCAACGTCAATTGGTACTCTATCTTCTTTTGACAACCAAAAGACATAATTGTCCTTACTATTTTATTCGAAATAATAGCCCTCGTTATTAAATTGAGAAATTATCAAATAATTTCTTAATGGGTTAGAATCTCATTATAATAGTTGATCTTAAGTTTACTTAACAAACCAAATCAAGTAGATAACAACTTTATGAATCACATCTTATGACTCCTAGCTGTAGGGCCCTCTTATCGCAGGGTACACACTGAGACGCCCGGAGGTCATTCCAGTACATAACCTAGAATAAAGGCACGCTACGTTCACTCACTACATTAACTTCACATGGCATCATATCAGCATTCACTTATAAAGCATCAATAGAAAAACCACAATAATTTAAAAATTAACTTTATCCTCGTTTCATTCCAAAAAATCCGAATGTCTACATTGTGTCTTTCAACATTTTCTGTATGTACAACCTCAAAACCTAATACAAAAGTACTACATGAAAGAGGAAAATATTCAAAGTCTATCTAGTCTATCCAAAAATCCCAGCTGATTGACCTTTGAGCCATGACTTCTCTTGCCAATTACACTTTACACAGCTGGTGGAGTCTCTTAGTAGTTAGAGTCATCTCTCGGTCCTGAAAAGACAATGTTACAATTTTGGTGAGTTTTACGAACTCAATGAGGTAACCATCATTGATGGTTCACTGAATTCGTGCATCACAATAATTCACATAACATATCATTCACAACTTAGCATAATGAGCACATATCATTATTTACATTTAAAAGCAAACCAATTTGGCATTTCAAACAATCCACATACTTGTTAGAATGCATATGAGACACTTTTTCAATTATTACGTTATTGTGACCGAGTGCCTGAACTGTCTCGTATCTATTTTGGATATCGGGCTCATTAATAACTGTCTCTTATTCGCTTGGGAGATATAGGGCTCATTTTACATAGTGAGCCTTAGGCTCTTAATCACTTTTGAGCTCGAGGCTCATTTTCACTCTTTGAGCTTTAAGCTCTAATCTGTGGCTACTCTGGTCATAACTGCCATTATCTGATTATGCATTCATGTATGGAATGCATGCACCATAACCACTCACATTATAAGCATTTAGATCTTCACATTCACATTCAAGTAGCACTTCAATATCTCAATCTACATTCACATTCATCGGACCTTCTGTCCGGAATCCATAATCAAACAGATTCATTTATCATTCACAACATAACTTAAGCAAACAATAATTGAGAGAAACTGTCTAGGTTACTCACTAATTGCTTCCGAAGCTAATGCTTGGAAGTTTCGGCAACGTCTGGGGGTTGACGTTCCAGTTGCTCCTCTATATCAAACAACATATGCATATATCATAATATGCACAATTATAATTGTTCAATAATGCCCATGTATGAAACGAATTATGTACAACGCATATTCATGACAATCCCGGGTATTTATCCAACAATTTCATTACAAAATCATTCCCATATCAAAACTCATATAAGTATAATTTATAATTAGGTTTATGCCTCACTAAAATCATTAAAATCACAATTCATTTCCCATTGGCTTACTTCCAGATTTTTCCACGACACTCTTTCAGGTATACTATTCACGTTCAATCAGAAGGTGAGACTGATATAATTTGGTCAAACTCTCTTCTAGAAAAGTATTCCTTTATGTCTTATGTTTCCATTGACATCAAATTTACTTAATTTGGTTCAGTAATTTGAAAGTTATACTCGAAATATTTTCAGACTGCTTTTATTCAGAGACAACACTCTATACTCAACGTCCACCTAGAAATTGAAATTCTTAAAGTCCGATTCAGAACTTTCTATCTTCATATAATTTGTAGCCCAAATTAAGAATCAATCAATTTGGATAATTATAGTAAAAGTTATGCCCAAAATACTGAACCATGTTCAGTGCAGAGAAAAGTTCGCAGCGACGAACTCCTCTAGAGAGGAATTCCTGCATAAAATTCACAAGTTCGCCACGACGAAACCTAAAGATGGCCACGACGAACTTTACCTAAAAGAAATCCTCACTTAATCTTTCAAGTTCGTCGTGGCGAAGCAAGGAGTTTGTCGTGGCAAACTTTCACAAACACAAACCTAGTTTTTCAACTTCAGATAAGATTTTGAAACTCCTCTAAATAGAATTTGAATTCGACTTCTTCACAACAAATATAGATGTACATCTCTAATTTAATCCAAATTAAGAATAATCTCATTTGGATAACTAAAGAGAAAGTTATAACTAAAAGACTAAGGCATACTCAATGGACATTTTCCAGCCAACCATCTTCAAACTTTCCAAATTTTTATAGCTAACCTACTTATACAAAGGTCACCATTTTCTACTTCCTTTACTCCCTATATACAACTTCATTTCATCTCAATATTATTCACTAACAAAGCATGACATAAATTGGATCATTAACCCAAAAATAAGATATGTTCATGTACCCATTCATTAACTCCCAATTCTCATTAAAACACCATTTTCACAACCAATCCATATTACAAACATATGTAGCATAACTCATAATATTCTTACTCCTCATACACAACATTAATCCTCCACAAAAATAACTCCTAACCCATTATTTAGCATTTATATGAAACAAAACCTCTCTATAGCTCATTACTCATCAAGCATATATGTATAAGCAAAAAAATTCACAAACTCTTCATCATCCACAACACATACATACGCAAAGCACCATTTCATGCATTAACCTCTAACTTTCATCATAAATGCTCCATTTAACATTACCCATAAAAAAAATTAAAACATAACTTACTTGATTTAGCTACCAAATCTTCAAACCCTTCAAGAAAATCAAAAATACCTAACTTTAAACACAACCCACGATCATCACCATCTTAAGGTTGGAAGGTTAGGGCTTTTTGGTGGGAATGAAAAAGAGGGCAAAGTGAAGGAGTAGCAAATGGAAGATGAGATGCCAAAGTGGGTGGAGATTTGAAGAGAAAAAAAATCAAGAAGAAGAAGAAAGAAGCAACGAAGGAGAAGAGAACCAAAACAAACTCCAATGGTTTTTTTTAAGAGAGAGACATCGAGAGGGAGCAAATAAAAAGGGGCTTTAAATGTTTTAGTGGACTTAATGCATTGTTTGGCAAGTGACATATGTCACTTGCCACATGTCCAATCAATTTCAATTGTCACTCCAATTGTCCCCCAATTTTCACTGGCACTAGTGAATAAATCCTAAAGTCATTTATCGAAATTTCCATTGCCATTAAACAGTAATTTCTACTACTATTTATTAATAGTTTTACCACTTGGCTATTTTTCTAGTCCAAAAATACCCAACAATTTCTACACATTTCTCCAATAATTTCAAAAATTCTAAATCGGCAAATAAACTCTCCAAATCAATTTTTTGACATATAAAAATCACAATTCTCAATAAAAATTACATTTTGAAACAATTACATTCGGAATGTCAATGAATGCATGCACAGTCATTTTTATGTGCAAAAATTTACTATTCACCTGTATGTGCATATCATGAAATGCATGAGCATGAAATGTGTTTCCTAATTTCTCAGTAATCTCTCACATTTACAACTTTAGCCTTAAGATGGGTAACAGGATGTTACAACTCTCCTCTCCTTAAAAGAAATTTCGTCCTCAAAATTAATATCTGATTGATCAATATGGTAGGGGTATTCTTTCCTCATATGCTCCTTCGTTTCTCATATAACCTCCTTACTCGAATACTTTCATCCAAATGACCACAGTCGATAGACTCACTAGGTCTTTCAATCACTTATTCAAATATCACACTATCTTAACTATTTCCTTGATGAGTTTCAGATTACTCAAAAATTTTCACTTCCAATTTCAATAACACATATGCTAGATCATAATGATATTCCTAAACATATCCATGTAACACTGTGTGAATTCAAAACATCTTTTACTAGCAATACTAACTCATAAATCCATGATCCTATTCTCACAATAGTTTCATATGGGCCAATTTATCTCGGGCTTAGTTCCCCATTTTTCCTAACCTGTTCACACCTTTATATCTATCTAAGCACACCTTGGCAAGGTGATACTCTCAGAAGTATTTCATCTTCCGTTTGATATTTCACATCTCTTTAATGTTAATACACTCAACTCTTATGTCTATCTCACGGTATTCCATAACTTTGATGTTGATCCTCTTAACTCATTCATCAGTATCTTAAATCACCTAACTCCTATTACAAATTCATTTCACACACTAACAATGTCTTGAATCAATTCTGGCCTTCAACTGTTTTTAGGCCCTCTTCATTTCAATGTAAGGACGAACAACCCTTTTAGTCGTATAACACCTCATACAGTATCCTGACGATATCACTATGATAGTGATTGATATGCTTAAATTCAATTAGAACCATACATTAACCTCATGATCCTATGAACTCCAAAATATAAGTTTTTAAACATATCCCCAACAGTTAAGACTGTTGGTAATTCAAATACTCAGTCACTTGTTTTTACATCCTTAGCAACTAAATACTATTTCGGTGTATTCCTACTAGGATGTCTAGCTTAGGTTGTTACTTGTGCTTTCTCCAGTAATCTCTTCGTTCAATCATCTTTATCGCGTATATATGCTTCTCATTTCAATCACAAACTATCGTTCTTCCTATTCGAACTCAAAATTTAGATTCAATTTCAATTACTCAATAAGATTTACAAATTATGAATCCTCAATTTGAGCCTTGCTAATCTTTTCATGTGAAACTGATCTTAAATTTCAATAGCTAATAATACTTCCTTTTTACCCCAATTCAGCTGGACACTCTACACTCTTTATTGCACTAGATTTGATAACCTCAATATCCAAATTTGCGATACACTGCTATTGAATTTTCTATTCAATGCATCTGATTACAACACTAGCTTTACTGAGATAGCACTCATTTATACAATCATGTTTCTTCAGTACTTCTATCCATTTTCTCAATCTCGTATTCAATTATTTCAAACTCAACAATTGCCTTAAACTTTAATGATCAGCATATTTATATATACCCAAAATGTTTTTGTATATATAATATCTCCAAACTTTCAAAACAATCACTATTGCAGTAAGTTCTAAATCATGTATTAAATAATCAACTCATGAGACTTTAATTGTCTCAATGCATATGAAATCCCTTTATTTTACTGCATTAGATTTCACCCTAATCTCTGGTGTGAACACCAATATATATTTCATAATCTCCAATTCCAAATGATATTATTATCATTGGTGTTATAATTCCTCAAAGCTCCTTTTTACATTTATCACTGATATGATTTACATATTTTTCCTCAAACATTTTAATCACGGGATAAGATCAGTAAAAAAATCTCTTAACAATTTCTGTTAATATCCCGTATACAACTAGTTCAAGAAAACTCTGGATCTCATATACATCCCCGACGTTTCTTACTTCCTCATTACCTCTATTTCCTTGGGTCTCCCAATACGCCCTGTTCAGATACTATAAGATCCAACATTTTATTTGATCAAGCTAAGATTCACTCTTATTGAACTCAGCCTATAATTATTTTTACCTTAATGATATGTAAGATTTATCCTCAAGTTTCACAATATGCTCTTTGCTTTTCGAATACACTCGATATATCATTTATAATCATAGTCACTATTTGATCCAGTTTTACTTGGATCACTTAATTTTTCAATACCATAATACCGTTGGGGGCATTACTAACTCCAACAGATATAACCCAAAACTCCTTGTGTCCATGATTTGTTCTCGTAATTCTTTAAGAATCTAATTCCTCGATGAAGTAGTATTATCTTATGTTATTTTCAGTTTCCCAATTGACTTCTTTTCTCGAATGATTTTCTCTAATTTTCTTATGGATTTATTCTAACGCTTGCTCATTCGTTCTAGTTTCTCCATACATTTCAATTTAATTGCAAAATTACTTCTTATGTTGGTAATATCTTTTACACTTAATGTCACCTCAATTTCAAGAATCCATTCACCTAGTTGGATACTTTACAACAACAAAAAATGCGTAACTCTCATTAGCATATTCTACCTCACATCCTTGAGTCTTCATTAGGATTAGGACTCCAATATTTACTTTTGATTCATTACAAATTCCTTTCCGATTTGTTTCTTCATTGATCATTCTTAAAATAAACTATTTGATCTACTTAACCTAATTCGGTGAAATTCTTCTTCTTTGAAAGAAGACTTCCTGCTACTATTATTTATACGATTCCTGTAACCTTTATCAATCCACTGTTATCATTATTGCTGATCAGACATTCTTAGTAACCTCAAGGAGATTAATTTCTGTCATAACTTATATGCTAGGAATATCGTTTCTAATAAGGCTCAGTAAAGCATCAAACAATTCATATACTGTAATACCTTGGTATATATCATCAAGATCATTTCATCTTTTCTAGAGATGTCTTTTTAAGACAATTCACCAATTAATAACTTATATTCAGGATACCTTAATCTCATTTGACTCAGGACAACAATTCTCTTTTTGTATCTATTCTCGATCATGGGGACTGTGCCATAATCGTGCCCTTCTTCTTTTTCACAAAATTCATCACCCATAGTAACATCATTAATAACCTCAATCTATCATCCATTAATTACAAATAACACTTTCATGTATTACTCTAATTCATCTTAGACTTTGAACTATAGGAACTATGACTAATAATAAGTCTTAGATTGCTTCCTATATTATCTAACACATATAATACATATATGCCCAATATTCTCACTTGTCATGATAATCCCACTATTAAATATGTACTCATGATGGTAAACTAACTTAACTTTAGGGGCTTTCGCTTACCTCTTTCTCATTCTTGGATAAAACCCTATCTTTTAGGCATTTTTAACTTCCTCTTTACTACCCATAATTCATCTCTTGTAAAGTCAATTAGTATTTCTTTTCCTATATATATATCCTCAATCCATTCAGAATTACTGATGCATAATCATTATAAATTTCTATTTTCAATTCCACAGACGTATTCTTATACTGAATCATAAACTCTTATCATGATGGTCACATAACCATTCTAAGTCTAAGTTCAACCTTGCAAGGTCATAGAAAAATTTATTTTCTTTCAACTTGGCCTGTACACTTTAATCTCATCATTTCTACTTATATCTTTATTTTCCTCGAACAATTCACAACATTGCAATCACATTGGGTTCACATTCGAGGATATATCATCACATTACAATATTAATATCGTATTCCATAATACATCCACAAGTATAATTTTGTTAAATCTTTGTCTGTCATATACAATCATATACTATTTCTCATTTCTAGATATCCACCAACTTCCATTTTCTCACATTCTAACATATCATCACTTTTCTCACTATTTTCATCAACTTAACCACTTAACACAAGCTCATTCATGTGAT
This sequence comes from Erythroxylum panamense, assembly GCA_027123425.1. NCBI lineage: Eukaryota > Viridiplantae > Streptophyta > Magnoliopsida > Malpighiales > Erythroxylaceae > Erythroxylum > Erythroxylum panamense. The sequence continues at coordinate 12,267,683 of JAOTIZ010000003.1, forward strand.
TCATACTCATACGGCTCAGACTAGGGATCAGTTGCTACTGTCTGCTATGGCATGTCTAAAATGCATGTAACTTGACACATTTCAGAAAATGCCCATATAAGATAGTAATTCTGGGATCTAATACCACATAAATGTAGCACCTTACTCTCGCAAGACACGTGTTTGACATCCTGAGGGATATCCGAGTTCGTGCCCTGCAAGGGTGGTGTACTAGAACACTCAATCAATCAAAATT
>JAOTIZ010000003.1:12297011-12313799 GCA_027123425.1 Erythroxylum panamense
ACCGTACTTTCACAGCAATGTATTCTCTTAAAGCCACTTAGTGGCCAAGGTGCCATCCACGCGACGCTAATGTTAGATATTTTTCTATGGGATTTACAATAATTAATTACATTTTAACAGTTTTTTTTTGGTACTTCTCACTATTGACTATCGCGAGCCGACGATAAACCCCGGAGGTAGCTAGCTACATTAGATTTGCCGGTAGCTAACGGCTACTAACATCACGTGCCATAGGAATTCGATTGACCGGCGGCTGGCAAGTAGATGGATTCTTTTGTTATATAAAGCAAGTATCATGAGTAAAACCTCCGATATGTGTCCTAGGTATTTAGTTCTAGAACTTAAGCACCTTGTTTAAATTAGTTCCCTAGAAGAGGAACACAAAAATGGCGCAGAGTGAAGTGGTCTGTGTGACTGGTGCTTCTGGTTTTATCGGTTCTTGGCTTATCATGAGACTCCTGGAGCGAGGTTACACGGTGCGAGGCACCGTGCGAGATCCAGGTGACGGTCTTAATAACTTCTTCTTCGTTCGCATTGTTTTATGTCGTTTGAAAAAGCTATTGATTTTTGTTAAAATATCCATTTGCAGACAATATGAAGAAGGTAAATCATTTGTTAGAGTTGCCAAATGCAAAGACACATCTTACTCTATGGAAAGCTGATCTTGCAATTGAAGGAAGCTATGACGAGGCCATTAAAGGGTGCACAGGAGTTTTCCATGTAGCTACACCAATGGATTTTGAGTCCAATGACCCTGAGGTAAAAAGTTAATTTATATAATCTGCATGTCTTTAATCATGAAGAGGACACCTCGTCCTGTTTCTTCTCGGTTTCACAGTTAACGTATATCTCAAATAGAGCGAGGCAATAAGCCTACTTTTTTCGCATGTTACGCACGTAAATCAAATCACATATTTTACTGTTGTAGCCAAGATCTTTAAGCACCTTAGAACCTTTCGGAATTCAGTAAAAGATTTTTTATCTTTAACAAACGTTTTCGAAAGAATTTCAAAAAGGGGAATACACAATTCAACCCCCCTTCTCGTGCATTCTATATCATTTTATAAGTATTGTATTAACGTGTGATTCACTTCACCTACACCTCCCAGCTGTGCCTCTATGTTTTGCGTTGTTTCTTATATTGCTTTCTGATGGGACGAATAAGGGTAACACATCAAGTAAACCTTGCTCACCTCCCTTGTGTGTCTTCTCAGCCTACGGTTTTTAGCAAGGTTTAATTAATGTGTGACCCTTATTCACCCCATCAAAAAACATTATAAGAAACAGCGCAGAGCATAGAGGCGCAACTGGGGGGCGCAGACGCAGGTGTGCTGTGGTTGGTGCGACTGCTGCGGCTGGCTTCGGTTTCACAGACAGGAGAATAAGGAGCTGCCGACGTTGTGCATGCAATGAACAATGAAAAACTCCAACCTTAAATGGTCAAATCAGCTATAGTGGAGGCAACAGTGGACAGTAAGAAGCTTGGGCAATGAGGAGAAACCAAGGGGCTTTTGGCTAGGGATTGGAATGAGGGTTGATGTATTTTTTCAGGAAAGACCCATGAAGGGCTAGGCATCCTGACACCGGTTCGGAGGTGACATCGACGCCGACGACCAAAGTTAAGTATTTTTTAATTATTTTGTTGTTTCTGTCTCTTATTAGGAATTGATTGTGTTATCCTATGTTAATTGATTTGGGTTTTGTGTATGGATAATCAGATTTTTGTTATTATTCAGTTATTTGTATAAAAACCTGTTGGGTATTGTGAGATGAAGATTTTAATGCATTAATTGAATCGTTAATTGCAAAACCATTGCTAGAATTTAGATATAATCTGTAATTTTTATGTTGAAATTCATATATAACGACTAATAATTTGTAATCACTAGGGATAACATGACCTAGGTTAAATGATGGATCATATGTGATTGTTGCCTTAATTAATCGGTTTTCCTAATTCATAATGCTACTGCTTAATTAAATCTAGAGATTGTATCCTTAGTTGTTAATTTGGTGGTTAGGTTTAATTAACGATCTATCTTGATTAAACAAAACCTAAGGAAAAACTCGGGTTAATTATTAACTCACGATTAATAGTTACTAGGAGAGGTTAAAGAACAATAAATTAATAAAATATGCTTAGTCAGGGTGTAGGTCGAGATTGAACTAAAGAATCGGGTCCCTATCGAATTCCCCACTTTTATCATTTTTTGCATGTTTTCTTTAATTTGTTTTTATTAGTTCGTTCCATTTTATTTTCTTCTTTCAAAAATCCAAAACCCCCCGTTAAGTCTAAACAGTGGTTAATTTCATTTCATAAACTTTACACACACTCTATGTGGGATTAACCTAGACTCACCACTGCTATAATAGTAGTCTAGTTATTTTATTTTGACTAACGTAACAACACACAGTCAAATCCAATCAGCAAAATTGTCCAGTGAGATGGGAGTCATTGTCAGGAATGAATTGCCATGCCTTCAACATGCTAGGCATTTGAAGGAAGACAACTTGCTATAGAATGCTTTGGATAAGGTTTCGATAATTTTTTAATTCATTTTATTATATGCATTACGGTTTTACTTATTTAAAGAGTAAGTTAACTTATACGTGTTGTTCACAAACGAAGCTCAATATTGCTGATATTAAGAACCTTAAAGTTTCAAGCTGTGTTACTTTACTGTTGAAACAAAGGGTAAATGATCATCGTTATCGACTTCATAAATACTACAAATCTTTTCCTTCAGATAAGGATGCAAGGAGACATGTTCTAGAATGAATGACTCTAAAAAATTAGAGTGAAATGTGTGATTATTGGCCCTTTGAGAATGTTAAGGTTTGTCTTCTTTCTCTTCATATTTGCTTCCATTAGTTTTGTTTTTGCATTGAATGACTGTTTATTCTCTTTATTTAGAAAAAGTATGAGAAAGTCAAGGTTAACAGGGTAAAAATGAAAACTCCTCACAACTTCACTCCAAATAATTTGTTGTTTGTAAGTGTAATGTTTAGAAGTTATTATTTTATTAGTTAATACAATATAATATACTATGTTCCTTTTTTTAATTCATAGAACAGAGCCAGACTCAACTCTATGGACAAGAGTGTGATAAGATCACACTCTACAAGCTGACACTTTGAAAGGAAGGTGAAGGTTGGACATCTGAAGAAGCGTAAAATAATTATGTAAGTATAAAAATTTTGATTCTGGATTTTATTTATTTATGTAATACTAAATTGTAATATTTGAATTACATCTCGATTTTGTATTTTAAATTATAGGACAAGATGCAGGAATTGTTGTAGAGATCATCGTCTAACGGGAATGAACCCGATGTGGATGACATTTGCAACAATATCCTTGATACAAGATCAAGGTATATCAAATGTTTTGGGCATAACTCTAAGTCAATTGATTCATCATAGTCATGACCATCATATGTAACGATACTTCAAGAGGAGAATCGGTCACTTAAAACTAAGTTATAATGTACTGAAGAAAAGTTAGATCGCACTGAAGAAAAATTATAACGTAATGAGCAAAAACTAGATCTTACTGAAAGAGAGTTGACCAAACTAAAAAAATTAGTCAAACAAATACTTCGGTCACAGTATATCAGTAGTAGTGACGATGAGAAGTTTTAATTTGTCGATAAATTTTTTCTTAAGTTTTGTAATTTACATTTAATTATAAAATGTATTTCATTTTTAATTATGAAATATTTTTTATTTTATTTTATTTTATTTTATTTAAACAATATGTCACCAACAATAATTACAAAATGTGACTAAATTATAATTCAAACCATGTAAAAAACAATAACACGAACTAAAAGTATTGTTCATAATTATAATTAAATATTAAATTGGTATTATGGAAGTTAAATTAAAAATAAATATTCGTCACTAAAAAATTTTAGCTACAAATATAAAATTGTCAGCAAATCTTTTTACCTACACTTTCCAAAACGTCTCTAATAACATTTAGCTATACTTTAATTTTTGTAGCTAAACATATTTTGCTACGAAAATAAATCATTAGTAAACATTGTTATCTACGCCTACGTTAACGAAGCTAACTACCTTTACCTACCAAAATTAAATGTGGCAATAAGTGATCTATTTCTCCTCTCGTCACCTATTCTTATTAGAGACGAAGCAATCATAGCAAAATCTTTTCGGCGACAATTCCTTTAAAACGTTGCAGATAATTTTTTGCTACCGGACTTTTGCGACCATTTGTTCAACAGTTTTGTTTCGTTACTAAATACTTTTTGCGACAATTTTGTTTCTTTTAACAACGTTATATTTCATCGCCAATACCCTTCTCTGTGGTAGTGATCAACATTTTTCCGTCCATTAGTGATACAATCACATAAGCAAAGTGAAGCTGGGCGACGTTAGATTTATGTGAACGTTTTAATTTCCTGTCACAATGTGCTTCTCCTTCAAGACATGGTGCTGCAGCTAATGAAATTGTTGTTGGCATCTAATTCTTTGGTCATGCTCAGTAGCTGACCTGGATTGATACAAGTGAGAGGGAAATATATGAAAAATACCAACTAATAATCTACTCACTGAAAGGAAAAATGATAAAAATGAAAGCTCCATCTCAACAGTCATCTTTTCCATTTCATAAAGGCATCAATTGGAAAATGCAGGGAGGGAGTATAGTATTGGCATGTCAGCTTGTATTTCCTTATCAAGCAACACTAAACTCACCTCTCTAAAGGTAAGCAAGCACTACCTACTTTTCCTTTCTTTGCTTTTCCTTTTCCTTCAAGCACGTTTCTCTCTACATGATCCAGGTTGTTGGAAGATGTTTCAGTTGAGTATTGTACTAATCTACCTTCACTTGCTCACTACGTACTCCATCAGATGATTCCCTATTATTTACACTTACCACTATTTTTGCTCATCTTTAGCATACCTTTTTGTTTTCCCGAGTAGGAATACCAAGTTGAGTTTGTCGTTAGCTTCCCTTTAATATTTTCCAGGTGATCAGTGACATCAGGGTATCGATCTCTTTCTTCAATGTTCTGATAGAACTTTGCTATCCACCGATTATCTGTTTCGAATAGTACAGCATATATAAAACTTCAAAGGGTGGTGACAGTAAAACTAGGAAAAGACATTATGCCTTTCGGCTTGGTCTCTGCATGGAACAAGCGCCGGAGAAGCAAGTCCCAAGATCAGGCAGACCCTTGTATGTTCTCATACTCCCCCTTTTCATCTTCATTGTCTGCCTAAATTTTCTCGTAACTATGTCCTCTGAATCTGTTTCCCAGGGGTCTATAAACCTGTTGAATTTTGGCAACTAGAAGAAGATCAAATTCCCCAACCTACAAAAAGACTTCATGGATCATCAGTTTACACACTCAAGGAAATGGAAGAGGCAACCTGCTCTTTTAGCGATGATAATCTACTTGGAAAGGGGGGATTTGGTCGGGTTTACCGAGGTACACTACGATCAGGAGAGGTAAAGCTCAAATGGAATTTTTTCAACAACCTAACAAAATTGTAATTCAAACGAGACTTGTTTCTTAAGCCAAACAATTACTTTAGTCTAAAATCCTGCTATCTTCGTGGAATTCTATTTACATTAAAGACACTCAACCCAAATTTACGACATGAGGAATATAAGAGTAGATAATTTCTAAGAATGAGATATTAACTTGGTTGTTCCGCAATCTGAAAGGTTGTAGCGATCAAGAAGATGGAGTTGCCACCATTTAAAGAAGCTGAAGGGGAGAGAGAATTTCGCGTTGAGGTTGATATCTTAAGCAGACTTGACCACCCAAATCTGGTGTCTTTGATAGGATATTGTGCTGATGGCAAGCACAGGTTTCTTGTCTATGAGTATCTGCCAAACGGGAATCTGCAAGACCACTTAAATGGTTAGTATTCATCAAAGGTTCTTATTCAACTTGACATACAGTATATAATCGAAATTAAGTTATATGGAACTACTACTATCTAGGAATTCGAGAAGCTAAAATGCATTGGCCTTTGAGGCTCAAAGTGGCACTAGGAGCAGCAAGGGGACTGGCTTATCTCCATTCAAGTTCTTCTGTTGGGATACCAATAGTCCACAGAGATTTTAAATCCACCAATGTTCTATTAAGTGAAAAGTTTGAAGCCAAGGTAAGTAAACCAGCTTTTATCACAATACCAGTTCAACTCTTCAGATCCTTGGTGTCATACAACCAAATACCAGTTCTTGTTATTCAGCATAGTTGCTAAATTTTCTTTCACGTTGTTTTATAGATATCAGACTTTGGGCTTGCCAAGCTGATGCCAGAGGGACAGGAAACATTCGTGACCGCCAGAGTTCTAGGCACCTTTGGCTATTTTGATCCTGAGTATACTTCGGTATGCACTATGAGTTCCTTTTGTAAACTGCTGACTTTCACTATAAATACTCCGATATTATATCTGCTGCACTTAAGGTCATTTTGTCTCCTTAGCAGACAGGGAAACTCACCTTACAGAGTGATGTTTATGCTTTTGGAGTGGTTCTGCTTGAGCTTCTCACAGGACGTAGAGCTGTGGACTTAAACCAGGGACCAATGGATCAAAACCTTGTACTCCAGGTACGAAAACTTCTAATTGAAGTTTTAAGTTCCAATCAGAAAATTGACATTGAAGCTGGCTGAAATGAATGGTTCTTTGTTGTCTTCAGGTGAAGCATCTCTTAAACGACAAGAAGAAGTTACGTAAGGTTATAGATCCAGACATGCGTCGGACTTCATACACAATGGAGTCTATAGCCATGTTTGCAAACTTGGCATCACGTTGTGTTCGAGGAGAGAGCACGGAGAGACCATCCATGGTTGAATGCATAAAAGAGCTACAATTAATCATTATCACAAATTCAAAATCTCTGGGCATGGGTATGCATAGCTTCAAATTGATGTAGTATGTGGCCAATGCTTTAACAACATTGACATTCTGTAGCTATATGTGTACAGTATAGCCAACAGCCCCAACTGAACGACATCAAGAAGAGGGTAATATTACAGTACAATCTGAAGCTGTCAAAATGGACGGCCAATAGAAAGAAAGAAAAAAAGAAACCTTTGACTAGAATGTTTGCTTTTGTCTATCATCAACATCTTCTTTGTATGATTATCTTTTTCTTTTGTCCTGTGAATTCATTCAGCTCTTTATGTAAATTACTTGCATTATTGATTTCCCATAACTGAGGTCTCACCGAAAAGAAAAAAAAAATCTTTTCTTTGTTATTCTTGCAGTAGCCGACTAATAATTTCATGTCCCTTATCTAATAAATGTTTTTTCTTTTGAAAGTTCAAGTAATATTTGTGAAGCTTTGAGCCTAATGGGAGAGATTGATAGCCACAAGCAACTAGAACTAGGCTACCACAACCTGGACCAGAATATGTTGATCAGGGAACACTAAATAAGCATTTAATATAGCATTCATTATATCGTAATGAAATGAGTGAAATACAAGAACAACAGAGAGACAGAGGGAGAGAAGCTGTCCAGAAATCTAACATCTAAACAACTGAGATTTCAATAGAATGAAAAGGAAGTTTCATGTATCAATCTCTGAGGCGGATCAAGTATTTATGATACTGCAAAACCAGTAGGATTATGGTACTTGAAAGGAAAAATACGATTGTTTATTGAATGCAAATAAACTAATATAGAGAGTATCGGAGAATCTCACAGACAACCACACCAGTAACAAAAGACAGTTCGAGCTGCCTAAACTTCAAGAATATATTTAAAAATAGAAAGATTGCACACCCTAATGACAATTACTATAGACCTATTTATAGACTTGACTCTTAAAGACCTAACTGTAGATAATAATAAATCCTAATTGTAGATAACAACAAGTAATCCACTTCTACTGAAAATCAGAAACTACCATCTCTTCCTATTTTTCCTCTAGTAGATGCCAACTAATTTTCTGCTCTTGACTTTGTCTTCTTGCGAAAGTATGTCTTTAGTGGTCTATCAGTATCCCTCCCTTGGAAAGTCACCTTGTCCTCAAGGTGAAAATAGGGATATTGTTGTTATAATAGGTCATATGATTCTCAACTGGCATCTTCAGAATAATGGTTTTGCCATAAGATGAGCAATTCCATATCTAATTCATCACCATGCTTAATCCAACAGTGCGCCCACACTTTTTGAGGTTCTACATCAAACTCCCGATTGGAATTCAAAGATAATGGAGCTGGTGGATTGGTGGAGAGTTGCCCCTTAGTTTCTTTAAGTAATGAGACATGAAAAATAGGATGCACCTAGCATTAGCAGGGAGCTTTAGTTCATACGCTACTGGACCCCAATGTTTGAGAATCTTATAAGGACCAAAAAAATCAAGATGAAAGCTTCTCATTTATAGGCCTAGCTAAAGAATGTTGCCTATATGGTTAGACTCGTAACAAGACAACATCACCAATTTCAAATGATTTTTTTCTACAATTCTTATCTGCATGTGCCTTCATCTAATTTTGGACTTTGAGTAAATTGTCTTTTAAAACTTGTAATATAGCATCCCTTTCAACAATTTGTTCTTCCAATGCTGCTATATGAGTATCGCTGTGACAATTCACTTGTATGGTGGGAGGTCATGACCATACACAACATGGATTGGAGTAGTGTTTGTCTCCGTATGGAAATTAGTGTTGAATGAAAATTCTGCCCAACACAAGAAACGACTCCAAATCTTCGACTTGTTACTTGCAAAGCATCTGAGATAAGCCTCCAAGTAACAATTTACGACTTTCATTTGTCCATCTGATTGCCGGTGGTAAGTTATCCCCCATTCATAATCTTGTCTGATTAAGCTTAAGAATTTTTGTCCAAAAGGAACTGGTGACAATCTGTCCCAATCTGATAGTACGCTTCTTAGAACACCATGTAATCGGACAATTTCTGTACAAAACACATTAGCAACTATTTGTACAGAATATGGGTGAGTTAGTGCCACAAAATGGGCATATTTAGATAATCGATCTACCACAACAAAAAAGAGTATCATATCTATTAGATTTCGGCAATCCATTAATGAAGTCCATCGAAATGTCTTCCCATAGCCTCTGTGATTGGCAGTGGTTGAAGCAAGCCCGCAGGAGATAATGTCTCATACTTGTTTTGTTGACATACGAAGCAATTTTGAACATAATGTTTAACATAGTTCTGCATATTTGGCCAAAACATAACAGCAGAAAGCCTCTTGATTGTTTTAAGAAATCCTTCATGTCCACCAGAAGGGGTATCATGTGCTTCAACCATAAGCTTTTCCCTTAAAGGCAAGTCAGTTGGGATGACAAGCTTTTCTTGAAAATAAAGGTGTCCATTCTTGTTAGAATAATCAGGAAAAAATGTAGGATCTTTCTGTAATTGCTCTATAATTTTTATAGTCACGAGGTCTCGTTGTAGGAGTGTCTGGAGCTTATAAAATTATATTGAAAAAGGAACTGATAACTACAAAAAATGAGGTCGATGGGATGGAGAGTTTGCCACAATATTCTCCTTTCCAGCTCGATATATGATGGTAAAATCAAAGGGCAGAAGTTTGATTAAAAGTCGTTGTTGTTCATTAGTAGCAATCTTCTGCTCCAATTAAAACTTCAAACTGCAATGATCAGTCTTTACAAAGAAATGCCTCCCTAGAAGATAATGCTTCCATTTTTGAAAAGAAAGCACTGGTGCAAGTAACTCCCTATCATATGCATATTTAAATCTATTTGAGAAAGAAAATCCCTTATTAGAAAAAGCAATCGAGTGGCCCTTTTGTGATAAAACAGCTCCTACACCTTGTGATGAAGCGTCATATTCAATAGTAAATGATTGGGAAAATTTTGGAAGCTTTAAAATAGTTACAGATGTGAGTAACTGTTTGAGTTTAGAGAAAGCTTCAGTAACCACCAAATTCTACCTCAAAGAATCTTTCTTGGTCAGCTCGGTTAAAGGACGAGCTAGAATTCCATAAACCTTGGACAAATTGACGGTAGTAACTAGTGAGTCCTAGGAATCATTTCAATTGCTTAACATTTTGGGGTTATGGCCAGTCGGCAAATGATTTGATCTTGTCTGGATCTTCCTTGACTCTTTGATTATGACCGAGAACTTCAATGCTTGGCACGCAGGTCGGCACAAGAAAGGCGTGTTGACCAGGGAACAAGGAGAAGTCTTGCAAGTTGGCAAGCAAAACCCAAGGAACTTGCGAAATAGGTGAGAGATGTGGGAAGTATCAACTTAGATCTCGAGAGTAGGCGAGATTCGATACACGTAGGCACGTGTAGGTGTGCATTTACAGAAATCTTTGATGAGATGTGAGATTTGGATGCGAGGGCACGTAGAGTTGAAAAACTAAGTCATGCGACACCCGAGGGTGTATGAGAAGGTGCAAAGGTATGCGAGAGACCCTACAAGGAAGTGCGAAAGCATGTGAGCACGACGAGGCACTTAAGCATTTAACTTCGACGAGACAAGTCCAAGGTTTATAAAGTGTGCGAGGTTTTATACTAACTCGGATTGTAACTAATACTTAGTCATGGAGCGACGAGACTGTACTATGAGTGAGCTTGATCATAGAAGACAGACTTGTTCATGGGTGTACATTGATGGACTTATGTGCATATAGGTTATGGTGAAGACACATCAGCAGTGACGTGGCAACTGTGGATAATGTGGCATATGATGACGTGGCAAGAAAGATCACAGTGGATGAACATCATCTTTAAGAGATGAAGATCACATGGAAGGATCATCTGGAGATAAAGGAAATCTTCGTGGTTAAGGATCATCATTCCTAGATAGGGTAATATTTTAAATGTGATGTAATTTAATCTTATTAGATAGGATAAGATTGTGATCTTAGTTAATAGAGTTCTGTTAAGAATCTTAGTCATCTGGAGAAGCTTATATATAGCTCATTAGAGTTAAAAACCTATTGAGTATTCACTATTAGAGAGTAATCACTTACATGAGAGAGCTTTGAGAGAGTTGAGAGCTTTTGGGGGAGTTCTCATTGTAAGGGCTTCGAGTAGAGAGTTCCTTGTAAGGGCTTCGAGTAGGAAGTTCCTCGAGTGCTTCAAGTAAGAGCTACTTGTGTCTTTTGTTAACATTTTGTCAGAGTTAATGAAAGAGTAGTTTCGGCTATATTTAAAATCTCTTGTTGCTTTCTTTACTCTATTTTACACTTGTGTTCTTTATCTGTGAGAGAGAAACACTTTAAACACTTATGTGCACGTGAGGTGTTCGAGGGCTAACAGAATTATTCGGTGACATTCACGTGAGAAGGTTGAATCTTGCTTAAGCAAACCTAAGTGTTGCCGCACAAAGGTGGCTGCGACTTATGGTAAAAGTTCAAGTCCAAAGCAAACCTTTATGATAGTTGGTATCAGAGCCAATCTAGAGTGATGGGTGGTGGAAGTAATCTAACAAAAAGGGTTACTATAATAGAGGCGATTCTTGAGTCTCTAGCCCCAACGGATGAGGGAGTAGTTCCTTTGTTGGAACGTATAGCAGCCTTGGAGAGGGAGCTTCAAGCTATTATGAGAGCGCTCGAAGAACAGGTGAAAACTCGTGAGGAGATGAGCTATGATCTGTTAGAGCTCAAACGTGTGATGGCAAAGCATGAAACGGTTGTCTGAGTGGAAAGCACTACGGTGAAAGTGCGAGAGCCACAAGTTTTCGATAGAAAAAAGAGTGCCAAGGAGCTCGACTGTGAGACATAGAGCTGTACTTTACAGTGGTAAAGGTGGTAAACTCGAAGAAGGTGTTGATCAACCAATGTACCTAGTGGGTGATGTGAAGCTGTGGTAAAGAACAAAAACCTCCAACAACATCAGTGAGAAGTGAACCTCCCATCGACACTTGGGGGAAGATAAATAAGGAGCTAACGGATTAGTTTCTACCCAACAACACTTCATGGCTCACGAGAGAAGCTTTGAAGGGTTTGAAACAATACGCCTTGGTGAGGGAGTATGTGAGGAAGTTCACATCGATAATGTTGGACGTGTGAAACATGTCAGAGGAAGACAAGTTGTTCAACTTCATTAGCGGCTTGCAATGTTGGGCACAAATGGAGCTTCAGAGGTAAAATGTGAAGGATCTCCCTAGCATAATAGCGACGGCAGATGCCTTGGTGGATCTTTAATTTTCACCACTAATTCGACCCAACAAAGAGGGAGAGAAAAATGGTAGAACCTGGGATGGAAAGGAGAAAGGCAAAGAAAAGGTGGGAGAATCTTCTCAACATAAGAAGAAGCAATCGAAGGGACAAGTTGCATGCTTCATCTATGAGGGGCCACATTTTGCTCAAGAATGCTCGAAGATGAAGAAGGGCGAGGAGTAGAAGAACTCCTTAGTCGGGAAGGACAAAGGAGGGAGCGATGACGATGACTTGGGAGAAAGAGCCATCAATAACATTGCCTATATAAATGTCATGGGCCTCATGGAGGAGGATTCGTGCAAGACCAAACTTGACGGAAAGAGGAGGCGACACATGGGAAAGGTGCCAATAAAAGAGAAGACTTGCTCTAGTCTTTGACAGTTGACGAAGGAGTCTTCGAGGAAACTGCTCGTGGAAGAGTGCCCACAAATTATTTCGACGAGGGCGTCAAATTCTTCTACTGGGGGTGGTTTGTTAGACCTTTAAATATAGATTGCGAGATCATACAAGTGTTGGCGAACCTTAGCCAATGCTTAGCACGCAGGTTAGCATGAGGAAGGTGTGTTAATGAGGGAATAAGGTGAAATCTTACGAGTTGGCAAGCAAAACCTGAGGAATTTGCGAATAGGCGAGGGATGTGGGAAGCATCGACGTAGACCTCGAGAGTAGGCGAGATTTGATACGGGTGGGCAAATGTAGGAGTGCATTGGCGAAAATCTTCAACGAGAAGTGAGATTCGGATGCGAGGCTACGCGGAGTTGGAAACTAAATCATGCAAGACCCAAGGGTGCACGAGAAGGTGCAAAGGTATATAAGAGATCCCACGAGGATGCGCAAAGGGCAAAGGTATACAAGAGATCCCACGAGAATGCGCAAAGGTATGCGAGCTTGATGAGGTGCTTAAACACTTAACTTCGACAAGGCAAGTCGAAGGTATGTAAAGTATGCGAGGTTTTATACTAACTCGGATTGTGACTTGTACTTAGTCATGGAGCGACGAGACTACACCATAAGTGAGCTTAATCATGGAAGATGGACTTGTCCATGGACGTGCATTGATGAACTTATGTGCGGATAGGCTATGGTGAAGACACATCAGTAGTGACGTGGAAACTATGGATGATGTGACACATGATGACGTGGTAAGGAAGATCACAGTAGATGAACAACATCTTTAAGAGATGAAGATCACATAGAAAGATCATCTGAAAATAGAGGAAATCTTCGTGGATAAGGATCATCATTCCTAGATAGGGTAATCTTTTAAATATGATATAACTTAATCTTATTAGATAGAATAAGATCGTGATCTTAGTTAGTAGAGTTCTATTAGGACTCTTAGTCATCTGGAGGAGCCTATAAATAGCTTATGAGAGTTGAGACCTATTGAGTGTTCACTCTTGGAGAGTAATCACTCATAAGAGAGAGCTTTGAGAGAGTTGAGAGCTTTTGGGGAAGTTCTCATTGTAAGGGTTTCGAGTAGAGAGTTCATTGTAAGGGCTTCGAGTGGGGAGTTCCTCGAGTTCTTCAAGTAGGAGGTACTTGTCTCTTGTTAACATTTTGTGAGAGTTAATGAAACACTAGCTTTGGCTATATTTAAAATCTCTTGTTGCTTTCTTTACTCTGTTTTATACTTGTGTTCTTTATATATGTTAGAGAAACACTTTAAACACTTGTGTGCGCGTGAGGTGTTCGAGGGCTAACGAAATTGTTCGACATCATTCACGTGAGAAGGCTGAATGGATTGCCACACGAAGGTGAGCGTGACTTGCGGTAAAAGTTCGAGTCCAAAAGTAGACCTTTAAGACAGTTGGGACTGTACACCAAAATATCATTAAAGAAGACCAAGATAAATTGTCAAAGATGGGGTTGAAATAAATTATTCATTATTGACTAGAATGTAGAGGGAACATTGATCAAGCCAAAGGGCATGACTAGAAACTCATAGTGACTAGAGTGTGTTCAAAATGTTCTTTTGTGGACATCTTCAAGTCTCATTCGAATTTGGTGATATCCAGAGCGAAGGTTGATTTTAGAGAAGAAAGAGGCTCCATGCAACTCATCTAGTAACTCATCAATATTTGGAATGGGATATATATCTACAATGGTAATCTTTTTCAAACTCCTGAAGTCAATGCAAAATCTCTAACTCCTTTCTTTCTTTCTTACTAGTAAAATAGGGCTAGCAAACGGGCTAGAACTTGGACGTATTAATCCTTCATCAAGTAATTCATTAACCAGACATTTAATCTCATTTTTTTGGTAAAAAGGATATCTATATGGTCAAATATTTGGCGGTTTGGCATCAGGTAGGATATTTATGGCATAAGATCGGGTTCGATTAGGTGGGACTCCATATGGTGTTTGGAAAATAGTATGAAAATCATCGAGTAGGTTTTGGATGTCAAGAATGATGTTCTCTTGGCTTATTGGAGTTTCAGGCTATCTAATAATTTGGCACAATACTCCTTGCTTCTCGTTGAGGATTAGCTTTTGCTTAGTTTTGAAGGTTACTCCCTTGACTCTTGGCTTCACTTTTTCTTGCAATTTGTACTTCTTTCCCTTGTAATTAAATATCATGAACATCTTACTCCAATTGGCTTGGACAGTGTTAAGAGAGGCAAGCCATCTAATCCCCAATGCCACGTCAACTCCTCCAATTGAAAAAAACATAAAAATCTTGAGTGATCTTGAGATTTGGAAGCTGGATCTCAACTCCCTTACACAGTGTGTTATAGCTTATTGTGTCCTCATTGCCTATCTGCATTCTATAAGAAGGGACTTGAATTAATGGAAGATGAAGGTCAGTGACTACCTTGTTCGATATAAGGTTGTGGTTGATCCACTGTCGATCAAGATGAGGACGTCGATCAAGATAAGGACGTCCCTCCCTTTAATTTTTCCTCAGATTTTCATGATAGTGCTTAATGTTTTGCCTAAAATCGCTTGCATCAAAATTTTTGTCATCTCAGCCATTCTGTCTTCTTCCTTTACTTCCAAGGTTTCATCAAAAAAATTTGTTTCTCCATCTTCGGCTTCCATAACTACCAAAGTCGACTGCTTGCATTGATGGCTATATCTGAATTTCTCATTAAAACAAAAACACAAGCCTTTATCCTTTCAGATCTGTTGTTCCCTTATAAGTTGTGATGGGATAAAGCTAGCCACTTGTTTGCCTATTGTCTTACAAGTTGTCGTGGGACAAAGCTAGGCACTTTTTTGCCCATTGTCGAGTTTCTAACAGCAGAAGTTAAGGTGTTTGTATTGTAAGGAGAGTAAGAATTACCTCGAGTTGCCAAAGAAGACCCAACCCTATCCGTTTGACTTCTACAAATACCCTTTGTTACTGCGAGTTTTGCTTCATATTTCAAGGCTAGGCTCATGGCTCTGTATACATTCCTGGGTTTTTGAATACACACATCAAATCAAAGTTCTTTTTAGAGACCATTTAGAAAACTCCTAATAAACAATGTTCTGTCCAATTAGATACTAATGCTGACCTCCTAGCAAACTCTTGACGGTATTCTTGAATAGTTTTTCGTTTGTAGGATTGCATAAAGGTGCTCATCAAGATTGACAATCTCGGCTAGACCAAAATGTTCATGTAGTATTCTGACTAACTCTTCCTAATCATATATGATTCGGTTACTGTTGATTCATGAAACCACCTCCAAGGCTTCCCCTTCCAAATACATCGAAGCCACATCAACTTTATGATCTTCTGAGGTTTGGTAATGTCAAAAATATTTTTCTGCTTTCAAAATCCATTCCCATGGATCTCCATTCTCAAATCTAGGAAAATTTATCTTTGCAAGGATTATTCGAGGGTGATGATTTCCCCATTCAGCATATGCTTTATCCTCGTTAGTAATAACATTCTTTTTCTTCGGAGGTCGACTGGATTCTCCATTCAAGGTCTGTTGGCTATTTTGAAACTTTTGTTGTGCTACCTCTTTGATTCGATTATCCAACCTCTGGAATTGCGTTGCTAATGAAGGCAATTGTTGCGGAAGAGTGTTGAGTTGTTGGAGTACTATTTTGGGAGACTAATTAGTTTCTGTTGAAGTTGTGTTTGGATTTGTTGGTGATGGAGGCGGTTGTGGTGCAAAAGAAGAGTTGCGGGTACCAATGGCCATCGTAGAATTGTAAGGCTTTATATCAAATTGGTAAAACTAGAAGGAAATAAAGAATACACTTTAGAAAGGAAAAATACGATTGTTTATTGAATTCAAATAAACTAATATAGAGAGTACTGGAGAATCTCACAGACTACACCAGTAAAAAAAGACAATTCGAACTGCTTAAACTCTAAGAATATATTTAAAAATAGAAAGATTGCACACCCTAATGACAATTACTATAGACCTATTTATAGACTTGACTTCTAGAGGCTTAATTGTAGATAATAATAAATCCTAATTGTAGATAACACATGTAACCCACTTCTATTGAAAATCGAAACTAACAAGTAACCAACTTCTATTGAAAATCTGAAACTGCCAATTCTTTCTATTTTTCCTCTAATAACTGCCAACTAATTATATTATCTGCTCCTAACAGTGACGGAGCCAGAAAATTAAAGTAAGGGGGTCCGAATTTTAATTTTTTTAAATTTTAGGGGGCCCAATATATCA
>JAOTIZ010000003.1:12315121-12341275 GCA_027123425.1 Erythroxylum panamense
TTTTTTTTTAAAAAAAAAAATTAAAAACCTTGGGGGGCCCAATGCCCCCCCAAGGCTAGGAGTCGCTCCGTCCCTGGCTCCTAACCTAGTTTTCTTTCTTACAAAAGTATGTCTTTAGTGGTCTATCAGATTAATAGGAATGAGCAGAGATGAATCGATAATTCTGCAGAGCAAATACACACCTCAAAAATATACTCCTTATTTGCATCAACTTCACTTCTAAAAATCTTGCGTCCGAACAACACCAACTTCAAACATCAGAAGACAATTGACATTTTAACAACTTACGATTTACATAACAGTAAAGCAAACCTTTTTCAAGTCATTGTTTCATCATACATTACATAGTTTCTGATTTCCATGATAATTGAAATTACTTAACAAACATAGCCTAGTTAATAACGTCATTCTTTCCCCAAAAGCCAAAAGTGGAAATTTCGTATACTTTAAAAAACTAACCAAATTTACCTACGAAGTCAATTCTTAGTTGTCAATAGAAGGTGACTCCGCTATGAAACAGGAAGAATTGTGGAAGGAGAGAAAAGGGCACCTCAAATTGGTAGGTGAGAAAACGAAGAGTAATCTCTAAAATAACCATGGATCTAAGGATAAACTAAAAGGAAGTGACAAACTTGCAGTCATAACTGGAAAAGAACATTCTGATTGCTTGGCTAGTCGATAAAAGATTGAAGATTGATGGTTAAATGGTGAAGAGGTTATCATCTTCATCAATTTATAACCACAATGTGTTTCTTAGAGCAAATTCTCTAATACCAAAAGAGATGGTTATGTGAATTAATCATTAATGTTATATAATGTTTTACTGTCATCTAATGTGTCTATCATACGTTTTCTTTACATCAACTTTAATATATATAACAGATATTATTCATATTAACTAAAATGAATAATTTAATCCTCTTAAAGAAATTGTCAGTTGATGAAAAAAGAAAAATTAAAAAGTTCCAATTGTACAACCGCATAGCACAGTAAGTGTTACTTCGCATGCGATTGAAGTCCTCATTTATCTTCACATTGAATTGAACAGGTATTGGGCAGAAAAATGCAGCCTTTTGGTCATGCTTAAGGCCAGTGTATCTCTATGGAGAATTCGCTTCACAAGATGCTAATGCATTTGGAGTGGTTCAACTTGAGCTTCTGATGGGACAAACAGTTGTGGTATTCAACCAGGGACCAACATATCTCAACCTTCTACATCATTCAGATTCAGGCTTCATAACATTGACTTTGAAGATAAACGAAACCATATTGAATGAAATGTTCTTCCTTGCTTAAACCCTGTTTAAGGTCTATTATACGGTGTGGGAATAACATCGTCCAATTTCATACACAATGGATATTCCTGCTCCTCACATGATTCTGCATAGCTTCAAATTACAAATTCAACAACAAATAAGATGAAAAAATTGATTGAAAATCTGAAGGCTGCAGAAACTTTGTGCCTAATATTTAACCAACCACCCCAATAAACTAAGGCTGGAAATTCAAGAATAGTGCTATGATATGGCAAGATATGAACCTGTGAAAATGACACAGAAAGAAACATTTTACTATGATATGGCAAGATATGAACCTGTGAAAATGACACAGAAAGAAACATTTTACCAGAATTCTGCTTTTTTTATATCATGAACATTTTTCTTTGTATTATTGTGATGTTGTGACACATGAAAAGTCATTCAATTAAATGCAAATCATATTATTGATTCTAGTAATTCAGATTTCACCAACAGCACCATCGAAGGAAAAAAGATATCTTGCTTTTCTTAGCTCTTCTTGAAACAATAAGTGGCGAATACAGACAACTAGATATTTGTCCCTATAATATCTAAATATTTGTGCTTTTACAAGCTCAAGTATGTCTGCACAATCGGGTTGCGGTCCACCTGTATATTTGCATAAGCACAAAGAGACATTACAAAAATGATGTTTTTTTATGTTCAGGTCACATGGACCAGAAGAGGTTTGTAACATAGATGTAATAAACTACAAGCAAAGAGAACCAGATGGTACCGCATTGACTTTCTAGCCAAAATCACCCACATCAAAGATCACCGCAACCACATTCTTTGAGGACCTGGACAAGAATTAAGATTTCTTATAAGAAGATGCTACATACGATAATTAAATACTGATTGATAGTGATATGCGTTTTATAGATCATTTTTGAAGCAAAGCATTCATGTCGCAGTGAAATGAGTAAAAGAACAAGATTAACGTACACCATAATAAGAGCTAGGAGGAACATGGATGATCTGCGTGAGATAGATAGATAGCTGAAGAGAAGTTGCTTGGAAACAATGGGTTTAATGGAGTGACATGTACTTGAAGGCTATTTACTCAAACTCGTCATGCTTTCTACACTTTCAACTGAGAAGAAACTTCCATGTCAGATGGCGAAGCCTTATTTACAGCTGGAAGCTTCTTGTACATCAAATATTTGCGTCTTTGCAACATGAGAAGGACTAACATGCTATCTGTATTAGCAATGCTGTAGCCTGCTTTTGTGTACATGATGAAAGGGGCTGAATCAATCATTCGACAGTGCAAGTACACCTCTCTATCACAACACATCTGAGAAATGAGCTCCTCACTTGCCTTCAGAAGATTCCAACCAATTCCCTTCCTAACATTTTTCAAGAACATACACTCAGAATTCCAATCTGGTCCAATTTATGAGCAGCAAGCAATGCTACGATTGTTCCACAAACTACCTACCTTGTAAAGAAACAAAGCCTGGAGTCTACTCTAGGATCGATATATTTCATGATCACAACTTTTGAAATAACTTAAGGAGGCGGAGTTTGAGTTCAATCATCAAACTCTTCACGTTTTAACAACTTATGATTTATATACTGCCGATATATTTCACTTCATTGATTCATACTTTAGATTGGTTAATTAATATATGAAAATAATCAATTATAGACATGCCAACGTGGTTAATAATTGATCTCCTTCCAGGAAAGTACAGAAAAAGCAGGGTAAACTTACCTACGAAGTGACTTCTTAACAGTCATGTTGCATATATAGGGAGAATTCTTTGGTGGAGTAGGTGTAGGAGGGGAAGAATTAGCACCCATTTTGTCAAAGCAAACCTCCACGGTGCCTGCCAACTCCCCCTCATCCTCATTCTCTTTTCCTCTGTAAAACCCAATAAGAGTAGCAGCATGAGGCAACACATCTCTCCTCTCAACCAAGTACTGCTTCACCAAGAACCTCAAAACAGACACATAAGCTACAGGCAACAACATGGATTCCGCAAAGGATTCTGCCAGCAATTTAACAGTGACATCCATCTCCTCTGGCCTCATCACTCGTACCCTCATCGACCCACTTTCCAATTCTTGGTAGTACCCAAAATCCTGAAGGACTTTAAGCTTTGTAAGATCATCATTACTCAAAAACCTCCCAGTTTTAAATGAGTCCTCAAGAGACGAATAAATAGTGGAAGCACTCGTTGACTCAGTCGTTGCTGAAGGGGAAGAGGAGTGAGAGGAGGATCTGAAGCTAAAGCGGTCAGACTTTACGAAAGAGAGAAGAGGATGTCTTGGATTGGGAGGTGAGACAACGAAGGGCAGTCTATGATTGCGTTGTGGATCTGAGGATAAACTGAGAGAAAGTGACAAACTTGCAGCCATAGATAGAACACAGAGACCTGGTTTGCTTGGTTAGTCTATAAGGGCTAAAGATTGATGGCTAAAGAGTGAAGGGTCATCATCCTTCATCTAAAAATATGTTATCTTTCTTAGAAGTGTTGTAGATAATCTAAATCTAATCTACCATTACTGGACAGCAGAAAAGGTTAAGCCTTTAAAGGCTTTGCGAGATCAAAGTTTTAAAACGATGAAATGAAACGAGTTCAATAAACAAAACATGCGCATGCCAACTTGAACTTGCTAAGAAATCTCATAGAAGACCCAATTCGATGACGTCAGATCGGAAGGCCAATTTCCGCTCAAGACTGCACGAGTTTGTTCAGATTTTTGAGTAGTTTTTTCTTTCTTCCACAATTTATCAAAATTATATTAGTTTTCTGCGTAAATTTTATCATAATTCTAATTTTATTATTAACTAAATATACAATTATAAAAATTTTTAAAATAATTATTTATTAATAGAAATTAAATATATAGTTTTAAATAATATTGGATTCAAAAAATTAAAATTTATTTTAATAAATAAATTTTCTATTAGTTTTACTTATCACTAGTTAACTTTTAATAAGATATAATTGATTAATTATTTATATAAATTAATTAATTGATTATACTAATATATTAATAAATAAATTTAAATATAAAAATTAGAGAAAATAACTAATCTACCTCTTGGTTCTCCTAGTTAATTGGTTCGATTAAGGTTCATCACATGGGCTTAAGGTCTAAAATATTTATCTTGTCTTGTAATATTTCTATAGTTTCTTCTGAGTTGGCATGTCTACTTTTCAATTTAGGAATGATGATGGGTTTTTGAGTTAATCATTGCTCAAAATTTGGTCATTAGATTCGGGTAATCTAATGGCCCAAAATAGAAGGATTATTGATATTCACGAGGCATTTGTGAGTCTATCGGATGTGTCCATTCAGAAGCAGACCATAATTTTCTTAGATTTTTATCAAATAACCAAATATATCTTGACCCTTGATCTATTAAAAATTAAATTTCATATGTCTTAGGGAGTTTGATAAGACCGCTAAAGATCATCCTTTTAAATGTTAATTCCCTTGTATTATTTGTAATTATTGATTCTATCTCACAAGTGTCCCCAAAGATTATGTATTGGATCATTCATATCTTTAGAAACATTATGGTGTAATAGAAAGATATATATCCAAAACAAGTAATTTTCTATTCCTACTTTCTACTATTCATACACATATGAAGGGCATTTTGGAATCAAGAGAACAACTAGAAAAGTGTTAGATTGTGGCATCTTTTTGCTTTCTTTATTTTGAGATACGTAATGTTTTTATTAGTCTTGTGAACATTGCCAATAAATAGGTAATATTTCACAGCAAAATGGGATGCCTCAAACTCTAGTTTTAGTTTATAAAATTTTTTGTGCATCGAGTATTGCTTTTATGGGACTATTTCCTATTTCTTTTGGATATGTTACTTTTTTTTTCTATTGAAATGAGTAGAAACAAAAGCTACCTAAACTAATGATTCTAAAGTTGTTGCAGATTTTCTAAAATCTAACATATTCAGTTAGGATGGTATTATGAGAGCTTTAATTAGAGATCAAGGAACATATTTTTGTAACTGAAATGTGGAAGCATTATTAAAAAGATATGACATTATATACAAAAAGCGCTACGTTACACAATCCAAAAACTAATGGATAAGCTCAAGTTTCAAACTAAGAATTTAAGTCAATCATAAAAGAAGATAGTAAGTCCATGTAAAAAAGATTAGGGTATTAAGTTGGATGATACATTAGCATATAGAACAGTTTATAAAAAATTAATTGATAGGTCTCCATATAGGTTGATATTCAGTAAGTCATGTCATCTTCCTGTTGAATTAGAACATAACGAATATTGGACTACTAAATGATGCAATATGAATTTGGTTGAAAGTGGTGAACATAGGAAGTTGTAGCTGAAACAACTAGAAGGAATCTACAATGATGCTTACGAAAGCTCAGGAATTTATAAGGAGAAAAAAAACTTTCTGTGATAAAATGATTTCTAGAAAAGAATTCTTTGTCAGACAAAAGTTCTCCATTATCATTCAAAACTTTAATTATTTTCAGGAAAGTTGTGATCTTGTTGGATTGGAATTTTTGTTGTTTCTAATGTGTTTTCGCATGGTTTAGTTGATCCAAACTTTAACAACTTTGAAAATGTTCAAAGTTAACAATCACAAGCTTACAAAAGAGGCAATAGGTTGGGCTAGGTTTAAAATTTTATGATCAAGCACGAGTTTGTATCGATTAATAGTTGAAGACATCAAGTCGAGCCAACGACAATAAACTAAGGCATTACTTGGGAGGCAACCTAGGCTTTAAATTTTATTTTGCATATTTTTTTATAAATATTCAAAATCTTTTAGGTTATTTGGCCCCTTTTACTTGAGCTATAATAGTATTTCACCTTCTTCACATTATCCTATAGCTAACCACGCCTCCATACTTAGCTTTTATAGTTATGTCACCTAATAACACACCATTCAACTCCCACCATTTATATAAAACCACTAATAGCCACTTAACCTAACACCAATAATCACTCAATTGTTGCACACACTCAATCGTAGTAACACCCATACCACCCAACAACGTCCACAATGCACTCATATCAATATCGACCAAATTGTAGCAAGGAATTACTCATCACCACTCATGAGTGCATTTCTCCACTCTCCCCCTATATTCAGGGAAGTCCTTTTACTCATCACTTCTTATACTTTGTATATTACATTAAAGACAATGTTTTGCTTAAGTGTGAGGGTAGGTTTAATTTGGTGCTATTTAGTTTTTATAAAAGCATGTTTTGCTTATTTTATTTTGTTTGTTGTCTAGTTTTGTGATTTTTTTAAAATTTTAACTGGTTAGTTTTGAGCTAGTCCAATATATAGTTTCATCAAATGCATTTTTAAGAAATTTGATTATGTGTATACTAAAGGATTAAGTCATTTAGGCATAAAAGTAGCAATATGTTGAGTGGTTAAATTAGCTAGGATTATGCACTTCTATAAACTTTGATGATCAAATGATAAGGCATTATGAGAAGTTAAGGTGACTTTATATAAATTATGAGATTTTAAACTATAAAAGATTGAAACATCCATATCAATCAATGTGTTTCTTTGAAACGTGTAACTATTTGAAGACCATATCGATATATGCATACATAAGAATGAAAAAGGCCTTTGTTATTTTACAATCTTTAGCTTAAAAAGCCACTTGAATTCAATATCCTTAGTTAGACACTTTGAGCATAACCTTTTTCTTTTATGTTATAACCATATTAGAAGCCAAATTATCCACTTAAACATCGTTACCCAACCATAATTTTAGTAGGACATTTGGAAAAAATCTCTTACAATTTTAAGAATGGGAATATGGGAATCAAATGACTATTTTTGTAGTAGTATGAGGCATAAATCTTATGTTGCCACTACTCTCCTGTGTTATGGTTCAAATTCTTTTGTTTATTCATATATTTATTAAAAAAAGAGAGAAGAAAAATCAATAATGGTAGCAACAAGAAAATCCAATTTATAAGTTTGTTCCCTACACATGTTTAGATGCCTTGCTCGTATTTATGGCTTTAACCTTTTTACTTTTTGATCCTCACCTTTAACATCAGCCCCATTACAACCTCAAATAAAGTCCTTTTGACTTATATACTTGAATCCTCCAAATGGTGGAGATTTGGTGTAAAAGCAAGCATTTGACAAAATATTTACATTAGAAGATTTTGAGAGACACATTGAACCATTAAACATATGAGTTGGATGAGTGAACCAATAACAATAACAACAATAATCCCAGAAAAAGTCTCCCTAAGACGTGGAGTTTGGGAAGATCTAGAAGTACCCAACATTATCCCTAGCTGTTAGAGAATATGTTTTTGATAGACCCATAGAGAAAAGAAAAGAAAAAGATAAAAGACAAAAAGAAATAACTTTTTGAAAACTATTGGTAAGGAAAAAATCAAAACTACAATAAAAAAGAAAAAAATATAATATAAAATATACAATATAAAATAAATACTAATACTAATAAAAATAAAAATAATAATTAATAAAAATAACCAGTTTAATTCCATTTAAAGTAATAATAATAATAATACATATTTAGTTAGTGCACTAATTGGTCTGATTCTTTCCATTTAAAGTAACCCACTCTTTGTTTTTTCCTACCTTGCTTTAGATTCTGACAATTTATCATTAGAGGAAAAATGATAGTTGAAGCCTCGACTATCCTTCCTACTCCAACCATAGGTTCTTCATTGCATTAGGTGCATGAAGACTTCCTTTTTCTTTCTTTTAAACAAACCAAACCTAGCAACTTCCCTCCTACTTAAAAATTGGAAAAACCCATCTTAGAGAAGATTTGTAAGAGATCCAAAAGCCTTTGGCAAACTACATTTCTTTCCACAAAATAAGGAAAGACTTATAGCTGCTCCTTTTGATGTTTTGATAAAGGAGCGACCAAGTGGAAAGCTACCCTAGTTGATTACTTCCTAGGCAAGAGATTAGCTTTTCGAAGTGTCCGACATTGGGCTAACCTAAATTGGTAAAGATGGGGACTAGAAAACACTATGATCACTGAAGATGAACTCTTCATTTTTCATTTTTCCTTTAAAGAAATGGCACAAAAGATTATAGATTTAGGTCTCTGGCATATATAAGGTAAACCTATTTTCTTAAGGAATTGGGAAATAGGATTTAGATTGGACAGATCAAAGATGAAATCCTTACTTATTTAGGTTAATTTCAATCACATTCCTCTATAATATTGGTCCTCTAAGGGCCTGAGTTACTTTCCAACTAGCTAGTTACTCCATTTAGATGACAATATAGGTAATCTTAATAGGGTAGGATTTGTAAGGGTTTGCATAGAAGTTGGTGTTAGAAAGGAGCTGCCTAAATGGGTACCAATTATGAAACTCAATGACATTTAGGAGTTTACTGAGGATATAAAGACCTTAGTTAAAAGACACTGTCAAAATCTAGATGCCTAAGAAAAATGAAGCAAAAAAGCCAAAACACAGAGGTGGATGAAAATCAAGGAAAAAATAGTTCTAGTAGTACGACAACTAGAAATGTAGGTAACACTGAGCTGATAATAATAGAAAAAGAAACATGTTGATAACCAGGCTAACAACAATCCTACTAAGTAGCATACATGTAGCATCCCGTTACTTATGATAAGATTAAAATAGCGTTTATAAGAGGTTAATGAGAAATTAGGAAGCATAATTCATGCTTATGCATAATATGGCATACACATACATGAGAATATTGATTTTTTCACATTAATATGGTTGTATATGCATTCATTAACATTTTTGCATAAAATTGATTTTTAATGAGAATTGTGAATTTTATTATCTTAAAAATTAAATTGGAGTATATTAAATGTGATTTGGCAATTTTGGTAATATTTCGGGTATTTTAAAATTTTGGAGTATTTTTCGACTAGGAAAATATTGAAATATGGACCAATGATAGTGTGACATGTGGACTAATAATTGAGTGACAAATGGCCTACATGCATTGGTGAAATGTGGTAGTGAATTAGCAATACACATAGTTACATATTTAGGAAGGAAAATTCTGTAGCTAGAGTTTACTCTTCATTTAGTTTTGTTTATCACCGAAAACATTAAAATTTTCTTCCTTTGTCATACACACTGAATACTTGTGATTTATGTTTGAGAACTTGGTTATTGATTCTTACATCAAATTAAGAATTACAATCCATAGAGAGAGCTTGATTGTTGTTAAAATCTCAATGTTCATCCATTGACCGAAGTTTGAATTGCTGAAAATTTAGCTGAACCAAGCAAGTTATGTTTTGAGATTTATAGTATCATGAATGACATTTTGATTATATTTGAGGATTTGTAAATGGCTGAATGTATGAGTGAAGTAGGAAGTTATAAAAATTTGGAAATTTTGGAAGAGAGTGTGCTGGAAAATGTTAGTTATAACATTTCCACTCATTAAGCTTCTGTCTCTTAGCATAACTTGTTCTGCAGTTATAGAAATGAGATGCTTTTTGATTTGTATTAAGTTAGATACATAAGGCTACATTTTTCATGAAGAAATTGAAATTGAATTATGTCTCTAAGAGTTTCAAAATTTGGCTTGAAGTTGAGTTTTGGATTATGTCATGGTTTGGGAATAGTATGTGGCATTTTAAGTATAACTTTCATAATTCAAAACCAAATTGCATGGAATCAGTTTCATTCAAACCTTAAGACACAAAGGAACAATGTTTAGAAGAATGTTTTGCCTAAATCCTTCATTTTCCTTATCCAAATGGTCATGCAAAATTGACCCGAAGGTCTATTTTGGGAAGAGCTGGAAGAAGTTGGAATAAAAGGTAGTACACGATCGTACACAAACACGATCGTGACTCTAATGGGTTATGAAGGCGTTGAATGATCGTGCATATGCACGATCATGACATAGGAGGATCCATTGTAAGTGCATGATCGTGACAATGAAGACATACTAATAGTTGACAGTTTCAAACATCCTTCATTCTTTTAGTTATAACTTCTTCTCCTGACCTCCAAATGAAATAGGATTTGAACCAACAAAATCATAACACATTTTTCTTTATATCCACCAAAATTTATATCCATATGAATTAATTTTTAAGAGATTGATTAATGAGTTTAGGATGAAAATGTTGAGGTATATTGGAATTTGATAACTGGAATGTGTTTACTGAAAGTACTTCGGTATTTTGGTTATATCTTGATCTTTAGATTTCCAAATGGAATGATTTTGACTTAGATTAAACTAGAGACATATGGATACAAGTTTTCTAAAGAAATTGAATTTTAATTCTGTCCCTAAGAATTCCAGAATCTGGTTTGAAGTTGAGTACAGAGAATTGTTGTAGTTTAAGAATAGTCCAAAGTAGATTGAGTATAACTTTCAGATTACTGAATCAAATTGTATGATCTTGGTGTTATTAGAAACTTAAGACATAGGAGAAAAATTTTGTAGAAGGAAATGCTATCAAATTACTTCATTTTTCTAATGAGAGTAATCATGCAAAGTAGACCCAAAAGTATGTTTTTAGACAAATCTAGATTGATTAATTAAGTATTGATATATGAATGAATATTGTGACAAAAATAAAGATAAAGAACCCGGAATTGTCATGAACATGCTTTGTACATATTTGGTATACATGAATGTGCATAAATGAATTCATAATTGTAAAAAAAATGTGATATGTGTATGTATTATATGTTGTAGAGGAGCACATTGAGTAACAACATCAAGATATTGTCGAGACTTCAAGGCAATAACTTTCTGGAGCGTACTGTGAGTAACCTAGATGGTCTCACTTAATATTTTTTGCTATAAATTTTGTTCTAAATGTGGAATGAATTGTTTGTAATGATTTCAGACATGAAGGTCCGAAGAATTCTGATTGATGAATGTGATATTGAAGTGTTTCTTGAATGTGAATTTGTTGAAATATGTGTTACTCAATATGTTCATTGAATGCTAAACTAAGGTCGATGATATATGTATATGGGACTAAAAATGTGATTGAATGGGAATGAGATTGAGAATGGGAATGGTTGAAATTATAATTGATTGAATATGAATGTGATGCATTTCATACATGAATGAATGATCAGTTAAAGATAGTTGTGACACAAGTAGCCACCAAAAATGAGCTTAAAGCTGCAGAATGTGGTATAGAGCTTCAATATATACAATAAGCCCTGTATCTACAATGGGTAAGGGGTAGTAACAATGAGCCCAATATCTACAATGGATAAAGGACAGTTTAGACACCCAATCACAACATCAAAATAATTGAAAGTGGGTCACATATGCATTATATATACACTTAATAAGTGTGATTAAGTGATTAACTAATTCAATTGTAATGTGAACTTGTAATTGAATGAGATTGGGTATGTGGAATAAATGTTATGTAGTGCAATTTGCAATATGAAAATATGTGAAATTATATGATTTTATGACTTGATATGTGGTATGAATTGGGTGAATCATCAAGGATGGTTACATCACTGAGTTCGTAAAACTCATCAAAATTGCAATGTTGACTTTTCAGGTCCGAGAGAGGACACTAGAGAAAGGGAGACTCTACAAGAAGATTGATTCTTGTATTTTGTGAAGTAATGGCTTAAAGGTCAGTCAGCTAAAACTGAAGGATTAGATAGAAGTTTTTGTAAAATTCCTCATATAATATACTTAGTTTTAATACTATATATATTTGGATGCTTTGTAAAGCTACAATGTAAGTTTGGTTTTTATGAAATGAAATGAGGAATGCAGTTTGATTTTAAAATTTGGAGATTTATGTATAATAGATGATGCCATGATTAAGTTGGATATATGTTTGCTCTAACATGCCATTATTATAGGTTATATACTGGAATGTCCACAGGGTGTTCCGATATGTAATCTATGGTAGTGGGGTATTACAATACAAATATGGAGACCTCTTTACCAGAAGAGGAACCTACTAGGACTGAGTAGTTTAAAAGAAATGAGGTAATTTAACCTAAGATATTGAAAGCTATTAATGAAGTACCAATTGGGAAGATGATAGTTGAAACTAAAAAAGCTGAGAATGATTCCAAAGCAAAAGTTTAGATTGAGGCAAGGATGGAACTAGGGACTAACAATCACAAATCAAGGAGGAGGATAAATAAGTCTAAAAAACTCTTGATCATATGTATTATATGGAATGTATGTGCACTTAATTTTCCAATTAAATAACTAGCTCTAAGAGACTTCTTAACTGCTAGGAACCCTTATTTTGTTGGTCTTTTTAAAACCAAAATAAAGGAAGAGAATTTCCTGAAAGGCCTAAGATTCTTGCATACAATATAGACCACTTTAAATAACCACTCTAAACATCCTAATGGTAAAGTTATTATCTCTTTTGACCTTGCTTACTTGCACTTATCCACTTAGTTTTGTTCTAATAAGCTTATTCACTGTGAATTCATACTTAAAGCCTATAATCATCCTGTAGCCATCCCTATAATATATGTTGCAAATTGGGAATACTTGAGAACTAACTTGTGGAAATATCTAGAGATGATTGAGGCTAGTATGACAATGCCTTAGATGATAACTGGAGATTTCATTTGTATACTCTTAATATTTAAATCAAATGGGGGTAAGTGTACTTCACACTTTGAAGTAAAAGAACTAATCAATCTCACTTCTTCCTTATATTTGGTGGATCTCAGATACCATAAGGCTTGTTAACTTGGAGTAACCATCAGAATGGAGATAGATTCATGCAAAGAAAACTTGATAGGAGTTTAATAAATAGCTTGTAATTAGCAAAATTAGGGGAGAGCTCACTTTTGAGGCACCACTATTTTCTGGTCATACTCCTATTACTATTGAAGTTCATATTAACCTTGCTACAAAGAAATCCCCTTTCATATTTTTCATTTCATTACTGAAAGCATCCCCAATGTCACTTAATCATTTATGGGGTTGTGGAGAACATAAACTATAGTTCCAAATCTTTTCAATGTATGTAAATGTTAAAAGTTGTTAAAAAAAGAATGTGCCTCCCTACTGAAACACAATGATGATCTAGTGCAAATATATCAAAAGCTAGCTTTAGAGAATCTTACAGAAGCTTAGGGGGCTTTATCTCAATCTCCAAAGGATACAATTCTAAAGGAAAGAGAAAAAAGGCCAAACTGAGGAAGTACTTTGAAGCTATAAATGCTCATAACTCTTAATTAAAGAAGAAATCCAAAATACATTTACTTTATGAAAGGGACAACAACACCAGATATTTCTATAATGTAATCCTAGAAAGGAGAAATAGGGACAAAATTGTTTCTCTCATTGATCCTTATAGGAATCTTGACTAAGCCAAAATAAACTTAAGGAGCTTGCTACAAATCATTTCTTGGGAATAAACTGCACCTACTATAATACCTCAGAGTTTCCTGATGATATGTTAGGAGTCATGCAAAGAGCTATAGCGTAAACTCATCACTTAATGTTGCCTAAAGATGTCAAAAATAAGGAAATCGAGACATTTCTTTTCTCTTTTCATATAGTTCTTTCTCCTGTCATCCAGATAAGGCCCTAGGACTAGATGACTTCAATGCTAGGTTCTTTAAAAAAAATGGGACCTAAATGGTCCTACAATTGTGCAGACAGTGTAGGAATACTTTAGAAGTGACAAGTTATTGATTGAATTCAATAAAACCTATCTTTGATTAATACCAAAAGTCTCTAATCTAATGAATCTTAATGACTATAAACATATTTCTTATTGTAATGTTCTATACAAATTCATCTCCAAAATATTACGCAATCCCTTCCTGAGGTGATCAATGCA
Organism: Erythroxylum panamense; assembly: GCA_027123425.1. Classification (NCBI taxonomy): domain Eukaryota; kingdom Viridiplantae; phylum Streptophyta; class Magnoliopsida; order Malpighiales; family Erythroxylaceae; genus Erythroxylum; species Erythroxylum panamense. Next base: position 12,329,202 of record JAOTIZ010000003.1, read on the forward strand.
AGTTAAAGAGCATATGTACTCGAAAGAAGCATAAGTGATAATATAATGTTAGCCTAGAAGTTCTTTAAACACTACAATTCTAGGTTGAACATTAATAGTTGTGCTCTCCATATTGATTTTATTAAAGCTTTTGACACAATAGGATGGACATTTATCATATTTGTCCTCAAAATGGATCCATGCTTGCATCACCGTTGTTTCTTGTATAGCGTTATTGAATAAAGAGGTATCAAAACTCTTCAAACCTTCAAAAGGCCTGAGGCAAAGAGACCAATTGTCCCGTTACCCTTTTGCAATCACAATGGAGGTGTTACATATAATTACTAGTATGAACATTTCTAAAACTTCAGGATTCAGATATCATCATAGATGTGGAAATCATAAAATCTCATAACTCTTTTTTGTTGATGATTTACTAATGTTGTGTGCTAATAACCTTCCATCAATTAGAGTTTTGCTACATTATTTACAAATGTTTAGAGAAATTTCAAGATTGACCTTCAATCCAAATAAGAGTTTTGTATATCTCTCTAAACATAATTGAATGGACTCAATACGTTTGATCTCCAATACATGATTAAAGGTTCTACAAACACCTATAACATATCTGGGTGTTCCAATGTCAACAAAAAAGCTAAAGGAAATAGAACGTCGGCCCCTAATATCATCCACTAAGAAAAGAATAACAATATGAAGCAACAAATTCCTTTCATATAAATGCAGACTACAGTTGGCAATCTTAGTCTTTAACAACTTGCAGAGTTATTGGCTATATCACCTTACACTTTAAAAAAACATTCTCAAGAAGATTGATAGAATTGTCAGAGACTTAATATGGAATGGAAAAACAACAACTATGGAAAATCCCTTAAGGAAAAATGGAGTATAATATGGATGCTTAAGGAATATGGAGGCATTGGAATCTCGTGGATTCATATAGTGCATATAAAAAAATAAAGCATATAGACCATTTAGTGTAAGCCAACATAATCTTATATATTTCAGTAGATTTTGAACACTAGTCAACTTATGCAACCCCATGTTAAGCTTACTATTGGAAATGGGAGTAATACAAAGTTCTTGTATGACAATTGACATCCATTAAGGCCATTATATCTTACTTTATACCTCTATATCTAAAGAGGTTTAGTACCTGTGACCATTAAGGTCCATATGCTAGTCTAAAATGGTAATTAAAGATAGCCTTTCCACCCATCTAAAGGTTCTTATATCATCATGGAAAATATACCAAGCTACTAGCCTGACCAACTTCAACCTAATTTTATAAAATGGGAGCTACATAAGACCAAAGCATTCTTAATTCTAGTTTCATAAGTTCATATGGGACTTAAAGATTGCACCACTCATTAATTTATACTGTGGTTAGCAACACTGCAGAGATTAGGCACAAGAGATAGGTTGAAATTTCAAGTGCTTAATTTGAAACGTGCATTATGTGGAGACAAATTAGAGACACTAGATCACCTGTACTTTATGTGCTATAACTAATCAATTATAGAGAGAATTTCTATTGACATTCAATCTAAAGAAGAATCACCATATATGGACAGACACTCTCATATGGACAAATAGGGTGAAATGTAACTTGAAAGGAGATTACAAGCTATTCAAAGTTGTTTTGCAATGCTGGTGCACTATATATAAAGAATGAGAATGTCAAACTATTTGGTTGGGTCGGGGGGTTCGGGGAGGGGGTGGAGATGTTAAAGATATCTTGGAATATAACTGAAAGGGGTACTTGACCAAACTAAAAATGATTGCTTTGACAAGTTCCTACAAAGAATTCATCATAACAAGGATGAAAATGAGAATGAACCTGTAAAACTACATTGTTCCTACAAATATGTTGCAATTCTATAAGTGTTAGTTAGAGTAATCTCCATAGAATTATGTTTAATAATGACTGTTATCATTTCAATGTGAAACTAATTAATTACTTAAAAATAACTTTTATTCTTATTAATAAAGACAAATCCATTTAAATATAAATAAGAAATGGAAATGATGTTTCTAGTAACAACTGGAACATAATAACAATTATCTAGTTTTAGTTCAAGACTAAAAGGCAAAGCCTTTCCTCAATGATCTACTCCTTATTAACATCTTTATGTTATTACAAATATGAGAACCATAGCCTCTCTACTAGTTAAGCATAAGGTTGTGTGCTACTAGATCTCTACCCTATTAGTGGGAATTTTACTTAGTTATTGTTGTTGTTGTAGAATCATATCCAGTATCTAATACCCAAGAACATGAAACATAAGTAAAATGATTAATCCCAATTATAAACATACCTCAAGATGGAACCATCTTAAGTTTTTTGTCTACTAGGCTAGTAAGATAAGTTTTATAGTTCCTGTTCTAGTGTATATTGACTCTACAATAAAAGCATGTGCCTTTATCATTAATCTTCTTCTTGACACCAACTTTTGGCTTTACTACTCTACTAAAAGCCTTTTTTTCTTGTTATTATTCTTCTTAGAGCCCTTTCTCTTGCTCTTGGAAGAATCCATAATAAAAACATATCTAGGTTCCTTTTTAGGGCACCCCACTATAGTCTTAAGCATATTCAATAGTTTAGACAATGACACATCCTTTTAATTCATATGGAAGTTCATAACAAACTATGAAAAGCTCAAATTAAGAGACTTGATCACCATATCAATTCTTAACTCATAGTCTATGAAAAAACCTAATTAGCCTAATTTTTTAGTATAGCTAACCATCTTCAGCACGTGTAACTCTACTAAAGATCCTTCTACCATCTTGCGTTGAAATAATGCTTTGGAGAATTGATATCTCTTTACCCTGCTTTGTTCACCAAACAACTCTTACAGATGCATAATTATAGTAGAAGCATTCATATTCTCATGCTACTTGTGAAGTTCCAAAGACATTAGAGTCAACATCATGCATCTAGCTTTTTCAACATCAACAATATAATGCTAATATTTCTCCCAAACCTCATTAGTTGCATTTGAACTAGGCTCTAGTGGAACAATAGTGTTAAGAAAATATAGTTTTTCTCTTGCCTAAGAACAATTCTCAAGTTGCAAAACTAGTATGAGAAATTGAGTCTAGTTAGCTTGTTAGCATCTATGATGCTCAATTGGTACTCATCTTCTTTTGAGAATCAAAAGATACAAAACCTTGCCTTTAAATTAATATGATCATGAGTCATCAAAATCATACAAATTTAGTTAAGCAGAACCTATTAATTTAAGATAAAACAAACTAGGGTTAAAGGAGCCTTGAGTTACTTAATAAATCGATCAATAAATAGAACTCTAGTTTTATTCTTAAATAATGGAAGACAACTATCATATTTTTAATATGTACTTAATATTTAATTGAGGGATTTTAAATTTTGGTCTCACAAAAATAATATAATCTCATTATATTAATAATTTCTAACATAATCAAATTATGAAAGAAATTCTTTAAAACCTTTATTTGATTCTAATTATTGATTTGATAATTAATTTAATTTAGTAGTTTAACTCTTTGAAAAATTAAAATAAATTTCAAAATATTCCTAACAAAAATAATCCCTTGAAAAGAGTTTTGAAACATTTCAAAAAATATTTTTCAAGTTTATTAGGATTTAAAACTAATTTAATATAAATTTAATCAATTTAAATTAAAAAAGGGCTTAGAACACGTAAATATTAAAATAAAAATGTGTGTAAGTGAATCCTCCTCCTTTTTATTTTAATATTTATGTGTTCTAAGCCCTTCTTTTTTTATTTAAATTGTTTAAATTGATATTAAATTAGTTTAAATTCCTAAAGCATAAGACTCTAGGACCGTACAAAAATGGTGTTTTTTAGGAAATAGAAACAAACTTTCATTATGAAAAGGAGGATTTGGGATTTTTTTCTAGAACGCTTAAAATAAAAAAAATCATACATATGTCCTTCTTTTGATTAAACAAAAAATAAGTCCTAAATCATTAAAACATTTAATTTAAGCCTTTATTTTATCAAATCAATAACAATCAAACAATTGATTAAGTTAAACTAATATAGGTGACTTTGATATCACTCTTGGTAAACCAATTGTGATCAAATCATAGACACAACTGAAAAATAAAAATTTTCATGATTTTTGATCATATCATAATAATTAAATAACTTCATAAACATGAATCATAAAAAAGGAATCACACCTGGTTCAAAGTTCTTATTAAAACAGTTTTGCAAATTTTTCAATGTGTCAATCATGAGCTATATACTGATATAATTATTAAATCATAATTTTAATAGATATCTAAGAAATTATTGTAGCTTTAGATTCAATTTTAACCTAACACATCTAATCAATTAAGCTTAAAAACTTTAGTACACACTACCAATTAAGTTGCTTATAATTTGAGATAGTAGTCCTAACTCATATCATTTTAAAATTAATAAATCAACTCAATGTTGATTGAGATTTAGACTAAAATTGAGTTACTAGAATAGTCTTAAGTCATAGAGTTAATTAGATCATCAAAATAATATCATTTCGATCGATAATACTGCTCAAATTACATAAAGGAGGAGTCAGACCAACTCGAGCTAGGTGACAAGCCTAATCCACTTACAACCTTAGTTATAATAAAAATATGTATTAAAATATACCAATCTACATTAGAGAAAAATTTCAATATTTTAAATTAATTATATAATTATTATTATATGAATATTTTCATCATAAATAATATTTCATATAAAATTCTTGTAATGAATTACTTTAATAAAATTCAAACATATTATTTAAATATCTTAATATTTTAATTTATGAAATCAATTATTTTTAAAAAAGATAAACATGTTTTGATATTCTTATTGTTTTATTAATATTAGTAACTAGAAATTAAATACTTAAATAAATAGATATCATAAGTTGTGCAAATAATATATTGATTACAAGATATAAACGAGTATTAACTCCAAAGACTATTTTTTATTTTCTATATGGATATGTAAATAATGGGAAAAATTGGATTCAATTGTCAATTCCTCCTATCAGAAATAGGATTGACCACAGATTCGAGCTATAGCACTTGATTCTATAAAAAACCCATGATTTTTTGGATCTAAATAATGCATATTTTATGTAAAAGAAGATTTGGTTCAACATGTTTTATTCGATACCTAAGTCAATATTCTTAAAACAAGAAAATAAAGAAATCATAACCAAGTTAAGATGATACGTATCAACCCTTTGTTCTTGCACCAAAGATCTTACCATTTTCGAAGGAACTGGATTTACATCGCCTTTCCATTTCCATTCAAGAGCTCTTGTATGTTTCCACGACCCAAAAAAAAGGACAATTTATTTTTTTTAAGGAACACATACAAGATCATGACTTTTAAAAAAAGCTAATGGTAGCCCACTAGTAACTATTTCATTTATTAACTAATTCATTTATGAATCATTAATTTCATAGTAATAGAAATAAAATATATGTCTATCTTACCAAGACAGAATTAGTAACTTGTTATCCCTTTGCTTAGTAAGCAAAGATTGACCTATATGGAAAAGGATGATTGGTTTGAATAGACATAAGATTCTAACTATATTGCATTGTCAGAATCCATATTCTATATTTGAAAAAGGTTGACCCCCCTTGTTGGCTCCCATATTTTTTTTCTCTAGTTAAGCATGATTTAAATGAATTTTGAGGTTCTGATGGATTTAATTATTTTGGGAGTTATTATTATGGTAATGTTAGCAAGATTATGTGACATTGGTAAATTGAATTAAAGTGTTAAGGTAGTAAGATTGCTTGAAGGGCATTTTTGGAAGACCACTTAAGGATAAAAGATACAAGGCATATAAGGAAGGGCAAAATGGACAATTTAGAATCATTAATGCAAAATTGAAATAAGAAGTGATGGCTTGCTTTTTAAGGAAGAAGCAAAAAAGAAATTGCGAGAAAAGAAACAAAGAGAAGAGAGACAGAAGAGAGTTCGGTGGAGAAGAGAGGAAAGAAAGAAGAAAAAGCTAGGTTTTGATTTTTCTTAGTCCTAAAGAGTGATCTTGAAGTTATTCAAGAAGGGAAAAAGGTAGAAGTTGATGAGAGCTTCCATTAGAGACAACAAACTCTTCATTTGGTGAAGATTCAAGGTAAGTTGGATTTTAATCTTTGGATTTTTGAAATGGTTTTAGTTCATATAGCTTAAGAAACGTATGGGTTTAAGGATTCTAGGATCAATTTTAGTAAATATGTCTTGTGGGTTCTCCAATTTGAATCCCTATTGGTATGAGAATTTTGTCTTTGATAAAGGAAATTAAAGGAGGCAAGAGGAGCAAGAGTAAGGGCATTTTTTAGCAAAGTTTCAAGCAAGGAAATCAAGGTGGGTATACGTTTATAATAGAATTAATAAGCCAATAAATTTTTTCTTTGAATCAAGGAAATTCAACGTTTTTAAAGTGCATCATAAATGTTGCATTTGGTGCTTCTTGAATGAATTAAGAATTTGCTATGTGTTTGGTATGTGAATTGGGTTGATGATTTGTGAAAACAATTTCAAAATGATTCTTTTGAAAAGATAAATGTTTATGAAATCATATTTTCGGAAATAGTTTTCCAAATATCTCATGTTCATGAAAAACAAGTTTTCAAGAATGTGCCATTTGGGCAAATGATTTTCTATTCATAAATTACATGTTATGTGAGTTTGGTGTAATCCATTCAAGAATGTCACGTGCACATTGACCAAGTTAAAGGCTTCTCCCGCCTGCCCGTTAGTAGTACGAAGCTCCTTCATGGACTCCCTCAAGTTTACGCCTACGCAAAACTACTATGTGGGATTGCGATAATGCCTCAAGTTTACGACTACACAGGACCATTATGTGAAAATGTGTAGTTCGTCATGTTTATGGATTTACCCAAACCATTTTGATGTGTTTATGTGCTTATGAGATGTTGACAAGTTTAATGCATTCATGATTTAAAATTTGTGAATTTCAGTTATGAAATTGAGAATGATACTTTGACGAATTTAATAAGAACTTTGTATTGGAAAATGAACATTTCAAAGATTTTGCTTATTTTTCTGTTATAAACTGTTACCCACGAGCTTTAAGCTCACCCCCTCCCCCCTTTCATTCCCATCTCCAGGTGATGAGAAAGAGATCGGGTGAAAGAGAATCAAGGCATTCGTTCGATTATGCATATTTTGTATTTTAAGTTGGATTGATGTAAAAACAAGACTTCAGACACATGTCAAGAATTATGGGGTTTTGTACCTTTTGTATTTCAGATTTTTGATATTGTTAATGTAATGTGGGTTAAAATGCCATTAAAGCTTTGTAAACTCTTATTATATGATGTTAACGAAATTTGGATTTGTGAATGGATGATTGTTAAGTTGAAAAGTGAATTTGTGTATGGATGAGATGGAGTTGAAATATGAATTAATTAAGGATGAGCTTAAGTCAGAATTCGGTATATTTGGGAAAGTTATCAATTTAAGATGATAAATCTTGAGTATGAATTGTTGCTGCATACCAGTGAGATGCTATGGATAAGAAAATAGGAATGAATGATGAAATGTAGTTGGATGGTTAGAATGAAGTTGCGTTAGAGGAAGTGAATTTGAGAAAATTTTCAGGTCTTTCGGTGAAAATTGTATACTGACTTCAAGGGAAAAAATGTATTGATCTAGGTAGAATTAGCTAAAGTTATCTTCATAAAAGTTGTAACTTATCTTTTTAGCTTTCCAACGGTATAAAGTATGAAATTTTTGGACAATGGAGATGGAAGATATGATCATTAGAAGTTTTGATCCTTATAGAGACAGAAATTGTTTTTATGTTCTTCATCAAAGTTGCAGATTTTTCTTTTAGGTTTCCATTGATATAAATTTAGTAAATTTTGAAGTTCTGGATCAAAATTTATGGAATTTAGAAGTTGGGATGTTGGAAGAAGAAGAGCAGGAGGAGAAGCGCGAAAAGTCAAGATCTTGCTCAGCTCCATGTCGCGATAGTGCTTAAGCACGATCGCGACCCGCAGGTTTTCCCCTTCACCTGAACATGTTTCACTCTTTTGACCATACCTTTTTTGTTCGACCTCTAAATGACTTGATTTTTAAAGCATTGGACTTGTAACACATTTCTCTATCTCTTCACAAAAACTTATAGCTTTTGGACTTAATTTGAAAAAAATGGATCGAATCAAAGTAAGGGTTTCCGTTTGAAAAGCATAAGTTGGATATTTTTTTACTGAACATGCTTCAGTATTTTGGTGATATCTTAATCAGTAGAGATCCAAATGTGATGATTCTTGTTTCTACATAAACTAGAGACATAGAGACATAAATTATCTTAAGGATTCAAATTTTAATTCAGGCTCTAAGACTTTCAATTTCTGGGAGGAAGTTGAGTATAGTGTATAGTTTCAGTTTAGTAACAGCCCAAAAATGTTTGGGCTATAACTTTTAGATTTTTAACCGAATTGAACAATTTTGGTGTCATTAAAAAGTTAGCACAATGGAGAAAAAATGTTCTGAAGAAGCCAAATTGAAATTCTGATTTGAGGTTTCCTAAAATTTGTTCGGAAATAGGTGAAATGAGTTCATTTTTTACAATTGACTGGTGTGGGCACGCCACCCATATGAGTTGTTCGTTAATGAGGGTTCATTGAAACAACTCTACAAGATAATACACATGCTCAAGTCTTATGATTTTCAGAGCAAGAGTTGGGCTTCGAAATCGAGGCCCAACAGTATCTATAAAGTTTCATTTCGTATGAATGATGTTTTTAGCTAATGTAAATTTTATTTTTGCTAAAAGGTGAATTAGGAACCCAACCCTGAATGACAAGTGTTAAATTCAAATGATAGTCAAAAAATATTAGAGTTGATTGGTATGGAAATGGGCCAAAAATAAATTCAATCAGATGGATATATGATAGATTAAGATTGACCCTGTTTTAAATTATCATGGAGTACATTTGAAGCATTCTTAGGCTGAAACATAAGGACATAAGAATCAATCATATTTATAGATACTTAAAGTAAATCGATCCAACTTATATGTTGATATATTTAGGTGTAACATGTTATTAAGAGGATATGAAATATCTATCAAAATTGGATGGATTTTTTAAAGCCATTTAATTATTTTGGACAAGAAATAATACATGTACATGTTAATGAACTTAAGTAGCAGTTGTCACATACATGAAGAAGTTCTCATTACTTTGAAACAAGAATGCATGAAAATCATATGTTTTCACGTTTATGAAGGAGTAGATGTGAAGGACATAAAATTCATTACATTAGAGACCAATTTATGGTATGGACGTGTGTCATTTTGGTGAGAGAAAATCAAAGCAACTTTTTATGTTTAGGGGACAAGAATTGTTGTGGATGAGGTGAGGAGTTAAAGGATTAATTAAAAAAAGATGGAAAGAGATTATATAATGGAAAACTATTAGAAATTTACCTTGCAACGTGTAGGACGACATTATTCAACGTGTAGCTTAAACAACAATGATGGAGGAGCCACTTCACCTTTATTCCACTAAAGCCTCACTTATCCCTTGGACCAGAATTGATGTTATTAAATTACAACTGGTCCCTTCATGCATAGATCTCCAAGTTATTGCCTTTAGGAAATAATTTCTTCATGTTGTTCAAGCCTCTAACTGTGGACAACACCTCGGTTAATGCCAACTACATGCAGGGAAAAGATGGGCAGTACGTTACCATCTGATTTTAGGTATGTTAAACCACTCTTTTCCATCCTTTTTAGCTTGTCACATGAATGCTTAAGCTAGAAACATGAATTTCCTTATGAATTGAGTGAATGTTTGAGCATATTTGAAGAAAGTGGTAAGTTTTCCTAACTATGTTTAGTGAAATTCTATATTAGGATTCTAGGTTTCCTTGAACAGTCCTAGTGTTTTGGCCATATAACTTAGTCTACATAACTTAAAATTAGGTTGTTCTAACAGCAAATGAAACCTAAGACATAGTACTAAAAATATCTAAAAGAGACTTAGACCTAATTCTAGTTGAATGATATTAAAAATTGAGATTGATTATGGTAACCTAATATTGTCTTTGTGTTGAAGCAGCTTGTCATTTTTGGTACATGTTTCATAATTTAGAAGTTGAAATGGCATCATTTTTTATGATATGAAAATTGATATAGGGGAACAAATGTATAGAAGACTTCAAAACCTAATTTGAACGTTTGACATGTGAAAATTAAGGAACAATTGGAGGCATGATTAAATGAAGAAAAAAAACAACATGGTAAATGGAGAGGAAAACAACATGTATATCCATATCTTATGTATGTTATTCAATGGGTATTAGTTGGCAACATGTAGATGTTATATATGTGGCTTAATAGTTATTTAATGGTAGCATCTATGTTGTGTATGTGGCTTAATAGTTGTTCAAAGGCAGCATGTATGTTGTGCATAGTTCAATGGTTCAATGTAAGGAAAATAATAGGTATATACTTTGTACATTATTTAAATGGAAAGAAGACAGCATGTATAAATCATGGAAGTTGTTCAATGGTTGAATGAAAAGAAAACAGAATTTTGATCTTACAAAATGCTAAGAGTTTAGTTAAGCCCTTTGTCATAAAATTTGTAAAACAAGGTGGTAAGTTATGGATGTACTTGGTAGGTTTTAGGAACCCTTCAGGAGTTGCCCTTATAGCTGAATAAGACAATAAAGTTTATCATCACCATAGACTCAGGACTAAGAAAGGAAAAACACTGGACACGTGAGGGTGGTTAACGATAAACGACAAACAGTGAGTGTACCTTTAAATTAATTTTGTAAAGATGGTTTTTTCCTTGCTATGAAAAGTATGTTTATAAATAATTCCTTTAGTGCTAATAATTTAAAAGTTAATCTTCATGAGATTTGCATATGCTTTGATTTAGCATTGAATTAAGTTTTGAATGCACTTGGAAACTATTGAGATGTATACACACTTGAATTGGAATTGAATCAAACTTTGCATATGTTTTGAATTGGCATATAAATGGATTTTGAATATATTTTAATTGGTATTGAAATGAGTCGGGCTCATATATTAATTGTGGTTTAGCCTATGGTATGCCATTAGGTCTTTATACATATGATTATATCGATAAGAGTACATCTTAACATGCATGGCGGTGTTTGGGGGCATCTATCACTAACATGGGTGGTGTTGTGTCTGTTAGTATGTCCTGTGAGTCACCCTCAGCACGCGTGGAGTATATATTGTGCTAGCACAATTACGGGTAAGCGATGAAAAACTAGCTCTGTAACCATTGATTTATATGTAGTACTAGCATCATTATGCGTAAGCGATGCAGAACCAACTTCATAACAATTAGTATCTAGAGGTTAATCAGGCATGGGTAAGCGATGCAGAACTAGCTCTGTGGCCTTACACCTAAAGGTACCATATGGTATAGAAAATTAGTGATAGGATATGTTTTAAAAATAAAGTTCAAGAAAGTATTGATTGCCATCGTTGTATACTTTACAAGAAAAGTGGAACTTGAACTCAGAAAATTTATATGTTTTGTTTTACATATGCATTAATCTTATGAAAAGAAAAGAATGTGTTTTATAAGAAAATTGGTTATTACTTGAAAAGAAAAGAATTTGTTTTCTTTTATGGAGGTTAATATTTGTATAAATGTTTTTATTTGAAACCAATAATACTTATTGAGCTTGTTTAGCTACCCTTTTTTTATTTTTAAATAAAACCTCCCAGGTGCACACTCAGGGGCTTCAATAGCATAGACTCCACCTCGTGAGTAGTCAACTTCGTCAAGTGTTGCTATGTAGGCATTTTTATTTTTCCTTGTACATATTTTTTAGAATTGTTGCATATTGTTGACCCCAAAAATTTTTTTCTTAATAAATAAGCATGATTAGATTAATTTTGAGGTTTTGCTAGATTAATGTACGTTGGAGCTAATTACATGTTAATGTGAATGAGATTAGGTGACATAAGTTAAGGGAATTAAAGTGTTAAGGTGGTAAGTTACATAAGGGGTAGTTTAGGAAGATCACTTAAGTGGGAAAGTTTTAAGGCAT
>JAOTIZ010000003.1:12341375-12353086 GCA_027123425.1 Erythroxylum panamense
AAATCCTCAAAGCAGGTGATACAGCCCGGAGGTAGACTATTGAACCATCGTCGGGCTCCCTCTTGAAAGGCCGTGCAAAAAGCCTTGCATTGGATGGCGTCCGGGACGCAATGCAGATTAATCTTCGACTGGAAGTGCTGCAGGTAGTCCAGAGGATCGGTTTTTCCAGTGTATTTTTTAGGCGTCGGTATTTTGGTCCCAGGCCTCGGGAGGCTATCCAAGATCTCCGGAACAAAGGGAGAGCTATATTGGGCTGTTGGACGATCCGGGCGAAGATTTATGGCTGCATAGATCCGATCGTCCACGATTTTTTCCAGGGCTTCAGTAGGGTGGCAATCGGTTGCTATGCTAGCCTGCTGCATAGACAGGTGCTGTTGTGCCTGTTGAGACTGTAAAATCTGGCGAATCAACAGATCGACTGCCTCCTCGATCTGTTTTCGGGTGAGAGATGTATGCATAGGCGCAGGGGGATCCCCGTCTGAGAGGTGTTGGAGATTCAGGCGCATGTTGGTCCCAGCGTTATCTTCCAGAGCTGCGCTCTGCTCTTCTTCTTCTAGGTTTAGAGGTTGTAGTTGATCGTTTGGGTCCGAAGACTGCGTGCGAGAAGCACAGTGTGTCGGCGGCAGGGTGGCAGGCAGCTGCAAACCCATCCGCTGCAACGCCAACGCCGTGACAGCGGCTATGTCAGTGTTAGCTGCTGCCGCTGACTGACCTGCGTGGTTCTGGACGTGGTGCCCTGATGTCGGGCCCCACGGTGGATGCCAATTGGTTCTGCCAGATTCTAGCGGAGCTGAACGTTGCCGTTTGGATCCATGGGGTTGATGGCTTCTCGTGGGAGCTCCAGTGTTAAAGTTCCTGCAAAACAAAGAAGGCACGTCGGGGGTTGTTTCCCGATAAGCCCCTCCGACACTCAAGTCAGGTTTTTGGTGAAGGTAGGTCTGCTATAATCAGAGAAAATTAGGGTTGTGATTGCCTACCTCTGTTATGGCAGAATTATACCTTATATATGGGATGAGCGCTAGGGTTAATTCTTTACGTAGACTTCTACTTCTGCATGGAAGGTTTTCTCCTTCTAATGGGCTATGGACGTGCGGACCAGGCCCGTATTAACCAGTGGGTGATCGGCCCATCATTGAGAGATAGACCGATCGGCCCGTGGACTATTGTGATTGGGTTCGGGCCCAAATTCTGCCGACCTGACCGCCTATGATTCTATAAAGAAAAGCACTTGGCATTTGTTGGTTATCAGGGGTATCCTAAAAAACTTTTAGGTCGAAATATGACTTTCAAATTCAGTTCTGAATTAGTAGATTCTGTTAAGGGGAGTGGCAATTCCATATGTAGAAAGGAAGAAACTTATAGAATGGAAAAGGAAAATATAACTTATACAAGTTTTTGTTAATCCATAAACATGATCTATATAGACATATAAACTAATGGAGCTATATATCTCAATTGGAAAAGAATTAATAGGAAAATAAAAAATCAGAATTGATCACTGTAGTTCTTGAAACAAAGGAAAAGGAAAGATGAAACAAAAATCATGGATTAATTAAGCCCTCTCAATGACTTGTTTAAGAATAAGAAAGAGGTAAATACCATGGAATAAGCTTTGAACCTATTTATAAGGATTTCGTAAATGTTCTATTCTAAAAAAAAAGAGAAAGTTTAAAACAATTGGGATTTTTTGTAGATTGGATGCAATTACTAATTCATGATCAAGCATGTACAAAATGAAAAATTCATTCTCAATTCTACAAGAATTTTTATGAAAGTCTTCACTCTCGATTCTACAAGAATTTTTATGAAAGCCTTTCTTTTGCTTCTATTTGATGGAAATTTTAATTTCCCAAAATGTATCCTAATTTTTCACCTAATTCTTCTTCTGATGATTGACTCAACTTCTAATCAAAAAGATATACCTTGGTTATATTTCATCTCTTCAACAAGTTTAGTAATGAGTATAACGACCCTATTGTTGTGATAGAGAGAAAAATCTATAATTAGCTTTTTGGGAAATTTCCAAACAAACAATTTCAAGGAAATCTTTCAATTTCTTATTTTACTATATTCAACTCTACGTATTCCTCTATCCGTAGAGTATAAAAAATGTACAAAAACTGGTGTAAAAATTTTTTCTCTCATTCTTATTAACAACTATTAGAGAAGGAATGTTTTTATCCAGTGCTAACGAATCTTTGTAACTTCAAAATATTTCAGTTTATGTTCTTACCTATTATCTGGATACACTAAGAAAGATATACGGTTTAATAAGGCTACTATGAAATATTTACTCATAAGTGGGTCAAGCTCTTCTATTCTAGTTCATAGTTTCTCTTGGCTATATGGTTCATCTAGTGGGAGATCGAGCTTCACGAAATAGTGAATGGTCTTATCAATACAAAAATGAATAACACCCCAGGAATTTCAATTATGCTTATATTCATCACTGTAAGAATTGGGTTTAAGGTTTCCTCATCCCTTTCTCATTAATGAACTCTTGACGTATACCAAAGAGTATGGTTCGTTCGAAAAATTTCTACCTCTTTATCTATCTCTACGATGTTTGGATTTTTCAAAACTCTATGGACATAAAAAGGAGAAATGTTATCCCCACCTAGACCAAAACATAAATTTTACTTGTTCAAATAATAATTAAGGTGAAATAAAGCAGGGCTAGGAATAATGAATCTTTTATGATAAACATATTCATTTTGAAACTTTGTTATTATAGGTAACTCCTACAAAAGATCGGACTAATGACATATACAATACCTAAATTATCGATGTAGATGTTATATAGTTGGTTTTCAAAGGCTACAAGTGTAATAGGAGCATCTGTCAACAAGAGGGTCACCCTAAGATGATCATCTCATGGCTATTAAAAACAAATCAAATTAGATGGTTCTATTTACTTCTACAGAACTAGGAGGTTGAAAAGATTGAGAAACATTAGTCATTCATAACTACTGATGAAGGAATCCTCGAAAGGTTAAGTTTTCTTTTTCCTTTTTAGAAGTTAAATGGATTTGATACATACACAAGGAAGGTAATTAAGAAAGAAAGAAGATGATTTCTTCTTTTTTATCATTTAGGAGCCGTGTAAGATGAAAGTATCATGTAATGCTTTAAAAGAGAGAAAGAAGTGAGGAGTCCTCTTTTCAACTCTTAACTCTCCCACTCTAGTCATGTTTTTCTTTCAGTTACTTTGAAAGTTGTTGCTTTATCTTCAAGCTCTCAAAATTTTGAAATTCCTTTTTATTTATCAATTAATGAATGACATCTTCTTTTAGAAATCCTAGCTATTATAAGTATAATAGCGGGAAATCTCATTACTATTAATAAAAAAGCATGAAACTTGCATATTCTTCCATAGGTCAAATCAGATAAGTAATTATTGGAATAATTATTGGAAACTCAAATGGTAGACATAGAAGCATGATAACTTATATGCTCTTCTATATCTCTATGAATCTAGGAACTTTTACTTGCATTGTTTTATTTGGTCTACATACTGGAACTGACAACATTTGAGATTATCAGGATTATATACGAAAGATCCTTTTTGTGGCCCTCTTTTAGCCCTTTGTCTCTTATCCTTAGGAGGTCTTCCTTCACTAGTAGGTTTTTTCATAAAATTCCATTTATTCTAATGTGAATGGTAGGTAGGCCTATATTTCTTGGTTTCAATAGGACTCCTTACAAGAGTTGTTTCTATCTAATAGTATCTAAGACTAATCAAGTTCTTAATAACTGGATGAAACCAAGAAATAACCCCCTCATGTGTGAAATTATAAAACATCCCCTTTAAGATCAAACAATTCAATCGAATTAAGTATGATTGTATGTCTGATAACATCTATTATACTAGGAATATCATTGAACCTGATTATTGAAATTGTTTAAGATATCCTTTTTTAGTTTCAATATCTATTTTTTAATTCAAGATCCCTCTTGCTAACTATAACTAAGAATTAGTAGATATGTTCAGCCCAAAATAGGAATAGGGTAGGGTTATGAACTTTTAACCTATAATCTGATAATCGAGACAAAAATAGGCTTATATACATTCTTATTATATAAATTATCATTATAAGAATAAGAAGGGGTGGTTTCGTCATATCTAAATAGATATTATATTTACATATGGATCCCTCCATCATTCCATTCCATTTAGGATTAGGAATAGGCATAATCAAATTGGGTAGGGTTTTGAACTTTTAACTTATAATCAAATAATCGAGTTGATCCTATAATTATAAGCTCATTCCATACACGACCAAACAAAAATAGGCTTATATACATTCTCATTATTATATAAATTATCATTATAAGAATAAGAAGGAGTGGTTTGGGCATATTTAAATATATATTATGTTTACATATGGATCCCTCCATCATTCCATTCCATTTGGGATTCAGAATAGGCATAATCAAAAACAATTTTACAGATATATCTTTTCATTTGAGACCTCATTCTATTAACCTCTTTGGTCTTCTATTAAATCAATAAATAGGTTTGATTATCCATTTTTTAAAAAATTATATAATAATATATATAGGGCATCCTCTAGAATGTTGACTAAATTGAAGAAAGAAGCTGACTCAAGAAAAGCATTCACCCTTATTGAGCTACTTGAGTTATTAGGGACTTGAAGGTATCTAACTGATTGGCATGAACAAATTAGATCCCTTAGGGTTAGGGTAAGGAACTTCTCAACGAGAAGACCTAGGTTAGTCATATGAGAAAAGGACCATGGGATATTTAAATGAGAAGGTAGTCCCTAGCTAATGATAGAAGGAATAAAAACCTTTACTCAACTTCCAGTATAGGAAAGGCAAATCTAAGTCTATCCTAACAAAAAGGCCCCTGAATTTGGGATGCCTATAGGAGAAAGTCACCTTAGGTTTAATTATCTAGAAAATATCCCTTCTTTCTTTTAAAGAGAGCTAACAATAACTGTAGTGTACCATAACACATACTTGACACGGGTTGATGCCCCCACCATTCTCACTATATAGACTTGGATTTGGTCTATTATTATATGGGACTTGATTTGGTCTATTAGGACATCCCCCTTATAGGCCTACCCCATAGATATTTATGTACCAAACTAGTAAGCCATTAGAGGAATCCCTATTCACTAATGACTTGCAGAAGGGGGTTGTATTAGTCCTTAGCTTAGGCCTTCACTCCTATCTTTTTTCTTTTTTCGTGATGCTTTGGTTGCTGGTGAATGCTTCCAAAGGTGACAACTATTTGTTATATTGAAGTAGCCTTTCATTGCCCTACCAAAAAGTCATTATCAAACAACTTGCCCTACTAAAGTAACAAATCAATGCCTAATGACTAAGAAAGAAATGGGTTTGAGCTTCAACTAAAGTGATAAGGTTGCAAAGAGGGAAGTAGGTATCCTCTCCTTTAAGTCCAGCTCCTATCAAAACTCCCTTTATCTTTTCTCATTTTGCTAATTTTACCCTTTAATGCAGATCAGGCATTGGCAGACATGAAAAAAACTAAGAGAAGAGTGTTTTCTCTTATGTTTGCTAATCTTGCCCTCTTTTGGTCATCCTTGTAACTATTTTTTATTTTTTTTTATAGCGTAGCTAGAACCTGCAAATCATATTTGAGCCTATGTTTAAACCAAATCCCCCTATTTAAACAAGGTTGGAAAGAATGCGCTCCAATTTCAAATAAGGGAATGCTTCCCCTAACCATTAAAGGAAATTCTCTACAAAGGAGGCAATAGGGGAAGGAAAAAAGCTTTCAAAAATCAAGATTTATTTTTCATAAAAAAATGAAGAAGGTTGTAAATGTTCTATGGTATATGATATCTGAAGGTACTTTTTCAACTGTGGTGGTGTGATTGCCAAACCCTCTCCTCCTCCTGCCTATCGACTTATTTGAATAGAAACCTTCAAACTTCATTTACCCTTTCTTTTCTATTCTAATAATGAATTCCAACTTGGCTCAAGAAAGTGTTGGCAACAACAAAAAGAAAAGGTTCTATGTAATTGGTGTGCTCGTCCCCTTCTTAGTCAATGGGGTAGTAAGTTTGACATCTACTAGAAAAGAGAGAATCCACTTCGAATAACCACGCCTCCACTAGGCAGCAAGTGGAATGGCTAAGAGGAAACCTTTTGGATATATAATCCAAGCCAATAGTGGAGTTATTGGAATAGCTATCTAATGGAAAATGACTTTCACGTTTAGTTTAGAGAGAATTTTTTTGTTGAAAATTCCTCATTCCCATTTTGTGAAATCCCCATATATGAATTGATAAATACATATTTGACTATAAATATACACCCATATTTGATGTGTTTTGCTTGTTATTTTATAGTTTGTTGTATTTTTGGTACTTAATTCGCTCCAATGCATGTATAAGTTCTAATTACCTTCATGGACATAAAGGAGAAGAATTCAATTGAAATCATAGCAACTAAGGACCTACATGCCAATGTATAGAGATTGTGTAAGTCTATGTAAATGTGTAAAGATTAAAGAATTTTATTTCTGGTTCTGTGGAGTTACACCACCATATATCTTGAAATACACGGCCATGTATATTGCCCGTGTTACACACCTATATATCTTGAAATACATGGCTATGTATATTGCCCATGTAAGTCTCTACGCCTATGTAAAATTGCAAATTCAGGTGTTTCTGATTATACATGGTTTGTCTCATACCCATATAAGTGACTGTATATATCCTAAAAATCCTAAATTTTACTATAAAGAAAGTGAGCAGAGGCAAATAAAGGAGATCCGAGTTTGCAGTAGTTTTAAGACATATAATACGTAGAGACGTAATGATTCTGATCAAAGGATGAGGAAAACACAAAGTTAACATCAAGAGATCCAATAGATAACAACATTAAATTCTAAACTTGTAAAAAGATTCAATAGAAAAAAAAAGAGATTTAGAATTATGATTCCTTTATTTTTATTAGTTTTTCTTTATGTTAATCTTTGATTTCATTTGTTTTATTAGTAACTAAATGGTTTTAGTGTCTAGGTGTGATGAACCCTAATTTGGGATAACAACATATTTTAATATTTTATTCAAAGCAATAATATTAATTAATTATTATAATTCAATTATATGTTTTATTCTTGTTTTAATATATCCGAAATATTAGTTCATGATTTGATTTCATATGATTGAGATTCATAAATCCTCTTGTATGAATAGATCCACAATAATTGGAAGGAGTTACACGCAAACCAAGAAATAGCCCGACATAAATCCTCAAGATTAGGGTCAAACCTAATAGCGAAATTCATAAATTGATAAAGGAATCCTAAGGTTTTAACTAGAAAGATTTCTGTTAATCAACTAATATATTAGTTATTAATAGTCTTGAGAGAGTTATTAACATAAGATAGGAATTTTCATGGTCTAATAATCAATAATATGATTGCATGAAAAAAGGTTCATAATTCAAAGATTCTTAGGGAGATTCATCACCTAGACACTACTATTTGAAATTAAATCTTCTTTCTATTTTTCTTGTCCTGATTCATAATTTCTTAATCTTAATTTAGTTTATTTTTTAACTTTAATTTTAATTTAAAACCAAAATCAAATTCTTAGGCTAGATAATAAAAAAGGTAATTACTAATATTTACAGTCTTTATAGGATCGACCCGTACTTGTCTCTGCTAGCTATAGTTGCACCATACACTTACAATAACTTAAATATTTGTATAAAACTAAACCAATCAAGTTTTTGGTTTCATTGCCAAGGACTGTAATATTAGGAAAGCCTAGATTCTATTAATCTAACCATTATTTTTTTATTTATTTTATTTCACTTTATTTTGTTTTTCTTGTATTTCACTTTATTTTTTACTTATTTATTTAATTATCTTTTAAACTTCTTTACTTTGATATTGAGTTTGTGGCTTACTATTAGGATTAGAGATTCATCATGATAGTTACAAAATTACAGTGGAATGATAGAGCAAACAATACTCTTAGGAGCTATGATGAGACCTTGCCTTTGGCAACATCACCATATTGGAAAAAAAAGTTTGGTGGCATGTTTTTTGGAAGCTTAACAAAATTCCATGTTATGTTGCGACATTTATGGGAGTAAATAACTACAATTATGAATGTTAGGCGCCAACCTATATATGGGAGCAACCAAGCAAGCAATACCAACCTTAAGGTGCACTATATAAGATTATTTATAATTCAGGGTGGAGCAACTCTTATGCTTATGGGTGGAATGATTACGCTTTAACTAAATATTCACAACAATAACACCTCATGTTAAGAAGCCAACTCTAGAGGATATGATGACCAAATTTCTTTAAGAATCAAACATGACGCATCAGAGAACAGAGGCTTATATACATAACATAGTGAATTGGGTTAGTTAGTTGGTGAAGATATTATTTGACAAAATGCAAGAAAGTTTCCTTAGTACTACTAAAATAGATCCTAAAGAATGTGGAATGACAATCACCCTTTAGAGTGGAAACAAGCTTCTAGAAGTAGAGGACAAAGAAGACAAGGAAGCTTCTATTCAAGAAGCTACAGGAGAGAAGTGGCAAGAGATCATTGAAGAACAAGAGCAGCCAGAAACCTTTCCCAGAAAGAAGAAGAAGAAGAAGAATGGACAAAGGAATGGACAAAGATGGTTGAGAAAGAACTAGAAGAGGAACCAATGGAGAAAACTATTGATGAATCAATGGTAGTTACCTTAAGTACGAAAGGTTCCCACTTCCCAAAGGACAAACTCTTTGAGTTTCAAGGAGTTTTTATCCCTTATTTTATTAACAGTTTGTCATTAAAAAAGGTGTTAGTGTAGTCGATAGAATTTATTAGTTTGATAAATTATGCCCTTATTATTATCTCAGAACATGTGACATATTTATAGGCTACTAAACCTCTATGTGGAGAAATTGGTGGACACAAGTCGCTCATTATAGACCTATGATGATGGTAAACATGTAGGATATATAGAACTAATGACGTTAAACAAGTGCTACATGGGAGGCAAACCATGGATTAGGATAGGATTTATTTTAAATTTTATGTCATTTCTATTTTTATATTTTTGTATTTATTTCCTTTATTGTTATTTTTATCTTTTTATCCTTTTCCACTTTCTCACTTTTGACTTTGATATGCTTATATTGTGTACATTAGGGACAATTTACAATTTTAAGTGTGTGGAAGGGGTTAATAATTTTCTTAAGTTTATTATAATGTTGGTTATTATACCTTATTAATTGATATCCTGAATTAGTTGAAATCTATCCATAAATACTTTATTTCATTATTGAATATTGATTTGAATTAGTACATAAAATGATAATAGTTAGAATATTTTTTTTTACAAGTCATATTGTTAGTAATCATTAAAATAGTCAATTTGAATGAAAATTAAATATTATTTACACATATATAAGACCATTTTTTTGAGTTTTGAGCCTAAGAACAAATTACATCTATATTTAAGCTCTGTTATTCTTTCATATGTGTTATCATGCCTAGTTGAACAATTCTAGAACTTGGTTTTATTATACATTTGGGGATCATATTTGATTAGAAGCATTACATTGATAAAAGCACTTAGATCTAACAATTGTTTTAGCCTATTTCTTTGATAATTACCTTACTATATTGCATCATTTAAGGATAACCAGTTTTGAGCCTTAACCTTTTTCATTGATTGTAACCTAAATTATTAACCTTTATCCTATTTTTCTTTGAAACCTTTTTATTGTTTTGATATTTACATTACTTAAATGGGTCAAATTTGAATTATTTTAAGGTCCAATATTTCTTTAATTGTGGTACATGATGAATGCTTGAAATATGATTTAAAAAAATTTTGCGATCATAGAAAGATAGTATAGTACCAATGACTTGAGTTAAACCTTGGTGAGGGTGTAAGGTTTATGCTTTTGATTTCAATAAGATTATTGACTTGATTGCTATTAATGTTGACTTATGAAGTTAGTTTTAGGATAAATTAATTCTAATTGTATGTTAATTTGATTAATATGACATGATGAATTACAATATACATAGACAGGTCAAATTAATAAATGATGGATGTCATAAAGTTAATAATTTCGACTATGATTTGCTTGAAGACAAGCAAAAGCTTAAGTGAGGAGATGTTTGATAAATATATATTTGACTATAATTATACATTCATATTTGATGTGTTTTGAATGTTATTTCATAATTTTATTGTATTTTTGGTATTTAATGCACTCCAAATGCATTTATAGGTCATAATTGTCTTCATGGATATAAAGGAGAAGAATTTGGATGAAATCATATCATGAGATGAATATTTGAAGCAACTAAAAACCTACACGCCTGTGTATAGAAAATGTGTAAAGATTGAAGAATCTGTAAATGTGTAAAGATTGAAGAAATTGATTTTTGGTTGTGTGTAGTTACACACCCGTGTATCTTAAGATACATGGTCGTGTATGTTGCTTGTGTAAGTTTATGTGCCTATGTAAATTACGAATTAATGTGTTTTTATCATATATGGTCTCTCACATGCCCGTGTAAGTAATCATGTATATCTTAGAAATGCTAAATTTTACTATGAAAGGATATGGGTGGAGGTAAATAAAGGAGATTTGAGTTTTGCGACAGTTTTTAGATATAGATCACCTAGAGAGGCAATGATCATAATCAAGGGACGAGAAAAACATGAAGTTAACATCAACAAATCTAGTAGATAACAACATCAAACTCTAAACTTGCAAAAAGATTCAATATAAGAAAAAGGGAGATTTAAAATTATAATTCCTTCGTTATTTATTAATTTTTCTTCATGTTTGTCTTTGATTTCGTTTTCTATGATTGGTAACTAAACATTTTTAGTGCCTAGGTGTGATGAACTCTAAATTGGGATAAAAACATGTTTTAATCTTTTATTCAAAGTAATTATATTGATTGATTATTGTGATTCAATTATGTATATTATTCTTGTTCTAATATATTCAAAATATTAGTGCATGATTTGATTTCATATGATTGAGATTGAGAAATTCTCTTATATGAATAGATCAACCATAATTGGAAGGAGTTACATACAAACATATAGATAAGCCAACATAAATCCACAAGATTAAGACAAACCTAATAGCAGAATGCATAAATTGATAAAGCAATCCTAACACTACAAGAAAAATAAAGTTTAGCGACGGAATTTGTACATATTCCGTCGGTAAGCTTATTTAGCGACGGAATTTATCGATGGAAAAAGGCATCAGAGATATGGCCGTTACTAAATTTAATAACGGAAATTTTTCGTTGGTAAATTTACCGACGGAATTACCGACGGTAAAACTTTCCGTCGGTAAATTTACCGACGGTTATTTTGTTTAGTCAGTAAATTCTTTTGTCAGAAAATTACCAACGGAATTTAAATTCCGTCGGTAATTACCGACGGAATCTTTTCTGTCGGTAAAATCCAATATATTTAACAACGGAATTTTTTTCCGTCGGTAAATTTGCTGAAAACTATTTTTTAAAATTTACTTGTAAAATGTTTAATTTATCTGGAAGCCACCATGGAGAGAACTTCATTATTTCAAGTAAAATAATTAAAATATTAAAATTCATACTAAAACAGAATTGAAAATAAAGAACTGAAATTATTTTTTCAAATAACAAACATTTCATCAAACACCTTACATGCATCAGAAATTTATCTTAACATCA
>JAOTIZ010000003.1:12374936-12387726 GCA_027123425.1 Erythroxylum panamense
AAGTGCAAGTAATTGTTTTTGAAGGGATTAACGAAAAGTTTATCACAATTCAACCCCCCCTTCTTGTGTATCTTGGTCGTATTATTGTCCAATATATTAACGTGTGATTCACTTCACACATATGGTATATCAAGAAATGGTGAATAAAAGTGAGGGTTGGCATTCTTTTCTTCATCATCTTTCTTTGTCTCTCGGTCTTCAATAAGGTGGGGTTCAACTTGGTGTTCCATTGGTTCTTTTAGCTCTTCCCCATTCTTAAATGTGATGCCCTCATACTGCTCTTGTTGATATAATTCCATAGTTCTCATAGAGTCTTACACATTTTTCTTACAAAATTCACGAGAAAGTTGTTTTACTTGAATCTCCAGATTGTGAATAGAAGCAGCGTGATTTTCTGTTACTTAAGCAAATTGCTCTTCCAGTCTCTTCTGATTCTCTTCTGATTCTGTGAGCTAATCCATGATTTTGTCCAATTTGGAATCCTATGAACTAGACTCATCTTGTTGAAATTCATATAGGTCTTGATGTCCCATATGAGTACTTACATTGTTGTACCAATAGAAATCCTGGTGGTTCTGCCACCTTGGAGTATACATGTTCCAATAAGGATCATTACTTCTCTAAGCATACTATACCCTGTTGTAGTCTGCAAAAGTTCCTTGCTCCCTATAGTATACATCCTCTATGATTGTTCTTCCCATTTCTTCTTGGCATCTAGCTCTTCAAATGTCTCGTTCTCACTCTAAAATGTCTTAATGTGTCTCTACTTTAGTCCCCAAACGTCATCATCATCTTCTTCTTCTTTTTGATGCTAATTATTTAAAACAAAAGAAAGTAAAAAAAAACCTTAGACTAAAGAACTAAACTAATCGTCTGCTCGATAACAACGCAAAAAATTGATTGCAATTTTTTGATATGAGTAAGTTTAAATATTTAACCTCAATATTTCGCAAACTTACAGGTCGTTCGCGTAGTACCTAAGGTGTTGATCCTACGAGGAGGGTTAATCTAATCTTAGAATCTAAGGTCAGAAACTATTAAACAAAAATTTAACAGATAATTAATTTAAACACGAGAACTAAATAAATCAAACAAACCAAATCAAATAACAAAACAATAATTGACAATTAACACTTAACAGAAACAATCAACGAACAACAATTAACAATTTCATATTAAAAATGAATAACAAATAATGAAAATTGATTGATTTGTTGGACGATGATAGCACACCCTAGAATTCAACCTAGTGAGTTAACCAAAAGCAAAAAAGGGAAAATTATTTATCTTTAATGCTAACCTAACCAATTACGATTTATTGAATTAATAGTTCTAGATGATCCTAAGGTTAATTACTCTCTCACAAGTTATAATTGAACCCTAAAGCATAAACCCTAATCAGATTATGGGAAGTTGTAATCTCTCAATTAACAACCTATCTAAAACCTAATTAGTTCTTAAGCTCTCTAATAAACAATTGAAAACCTATACGTGATCTCTCAACACAAGATTTACCATCCTGATTTAATTATGAATCTATTAAATTACTAACTCTCGTTAGCCCAATTTAATCAATTTTATCGATTCAGCCTCTCATTTTATTATCAAGATATGAAGTTTAGAATTAAATCACAATTAATTCAATAAACACATAAAACAATTAGATTTCATTAAATCAAAAATAATATTCCAAAGGTTAGTATAGAACATCAATTAACAATTCAATTCTATCATCAAACTATATATCCCAATTCTACAATCAAATAAAACTAAAATACATAGGAAATAGAACTCGAATGGACTATAGGAGGTCCCGACTTCGGAAAGCTTCTTATTCTGGGAAGCAGGTCGAGTCTGCGTCGTCTTCCTCTTCTCTCTTCCTTCTTCTCTTTCTCAATCTCTCAAAGTTCTCTCCTTTAGGGTTTTGTTATGAAGGCTGATCAAACGCTCTCTCTGTCTCTTTTGTCTTGTTCTTTTTATACTTGACGTGTTTGTGGAAACCCTAGGGTTTTCTCAAGCTCAAAAAGGTCTAAAAAACACTCTAATTTTGACTTTTATGCGAGTCTATGCATTTGCCCGACGCAGGCTACAATCGTAGGCCACATGTTAGCTCTCTGTCACGATCATGTCAGGACGGCCACGATCATGGGCTAAGTCTAATGCTTCTATCACAATCATAGGCTATCTTCTCTTGCTTTTATCACGATCGTGGTTGATAAACCACGATTGTGGGTCATTATTTTGGTCCAAGTCTTTCTGAAACCTTTCCGTTCTTCGTTGTTAACCTTGAAACACTAACAAACACACCAAGGTACCTCAAAAACATAATATTTAAGCTCAAATGCTTGTTCTAACCCATAAAAACACTTGAACACAAGTAATTCACGAACTAACATAATTCTACCAAAAAAACATAATAAACAATCGAATAAACAAAGAAACACATATCAAAGTATACCCTAATTACACCAACTTGTGTCACACATGAAAGACGTTTGATAAATAAAAAGTTGTTTATCAATTATTGGTGCATTTCACTTCGAAATCACAACTAAAAATGTACATGCCAATCATAGGCTGAGGTTGGTTTTCTTACATGAGTCATCCGCCCTTGGGTCTTTGTATAAAATCAAGGATGAGACTGCTAAATTCTTAAATGTATGTTATCTTTTAAAAGGGATATGTGACTTGTGTGTGTCATACATTTAACTGGGAGTCATGAACCAACACATGACAACTTTAGTCTTATGGTCGTCATGGTTATGAATGCATTACGATAAGGTGATCACGGCCATTGAGTTTGTATGTCCACTCATACATGCTGTCCTATGATTTCATTCTCATAGTGAGAATAAGGAGTGTTTTATGGTTGTTTGACTTATCTTCTTATTATTGATAATAATAGGAGTTACACATCTAAATGTTCTAAAAGGGAGAATTGACACACCCCTCTAAGTGGGAGTGGAGTAATACAACATTTAAGGATGTGTTTAGGGAACATCAAAGGGATGTGTTCCAAATGTTCCATATTTAACCATGAAATTGACCAATAGAAGAAAATAAGCAAGTTGTCTCTTGTCTTGCTTATGTGTGAGATTCTTCATTCAAACTCCTTAGTGACTATGGCTTGCTATTAGGAAATTAAGGATTATTATGGTCTTCTTAATTAGTTTTCAGAGGTCTCAGGGAAAAATGGGACTGGAGTATCTTCCTTTTAGATAATCATGTTTTCTTAAACTTTCTAGTAGTTCGAACCTAAAGGAAAAACATGAATGCATAAGTTGCCTGCATAAGTATAAATGTATGAGTTGCATAACTAAGGTAGCATATATTGCACACTGTAAATGATACACAATCACTTTATTCAATCTTGGCGCCTTATATGGTTTTGTACAATATGAAAGATTCAATGTGGTGTGAGAAAGAAACCAAGTGCACTTGAGGTTGAACACATTCATAATTTTTATGAGTTAAAACTTACAAAAGAGACTGAATGTGATTAAACATGTGTATCAAAATGTCTTAGGATTTGAGAGGCATAACTTG
Source organism: Erythroxylum panamense (assembly GCA_027123425.1). NCBI lineage: Eukaryota > Viridiplantae > Streptophyta > Magnoliopsida > Malpighiales > Erythroxylaceae > Erythroxylum > Erythroxylum panamense. The sequence continues at coordinate 12,378,483 of JAOTIZ010000003.1, forward strand.
ATTTATTCAAGTGAGTTTCATTTGTTCAAACGAGAGGAGAGTGACAATATTTCATTGTGGGTCTAGCAACCATAATGTAAAGAGATTTTGTTTACATGCCTAAGGTCGCACCCACAACTCAAAATTATGTGCTTCAACAATTATTTGTTTTCGGCTTTGTATGTTCACTTGTTCCATTATATTCTATTTGAGCAGGAGCATTTTTTTTAATATATCTTTATGTGAATGGGAGCTTATTGGAATTTTATAGCATAAGTGCTACAAATTCCATTTAACGCGCCAATATATATTTGAAAATGCTTAGGTTTCATGTAAGGAGGTAACCCTCAGCTTAAGGGAGCTTAATGAAGCTTATGTAAGCTGTAAGTGGCTTGACATGACTTTCCTTTAGCTCAAGTATCTAAGGCTAGCTTAAGGTGAGCTCGTGGAAGCTTATTAAAACTAGTTAATAGCTAAAAAGCTCAGGATAAACTCAATTGGGATCAACTGAGATTACCCTAGCTTATCTTTGGTTCTTAGGAATTGAAGTTAGTTACAAATGTGTTCATCCTAGTTAAGCTGGAAGAGCTAATTAAGGAGCATGAGTTGGAGTTGAAACCCAAAGCTTAAAAGGTGAAATTAGTGGTGCTAGATGAAGGAATCTAGTGTGCTTGAGTGCACAATGGACACTAAGGTGCACCATGAGCTGTAGCATGCCATAATGCATCTTCCCATACATGCATTTAGAGTGCAAGTTCATTGTCTCCATATGGATAGATGAATTTGACCAATGGGGAAGATTCATCGGGTACCTTGCCTTAGAATGAACATACATGACACCCTTTCGCCAAGTTATGTGTACATTGGATGAAAGGATGTGTTGTTTCAACCAATAGTTTTGAACATTCATCCAAAAGTGGTTCATGTACAAGAATGAATGGTTATGAGTGTACCATCATGATTTTAAGTGAAGATACATGACTCTTTACCAAAGGATATGTCCTTTGGGAAAGAGTCATGATGTTTTTTCGAGAGACATAACTCTTAGAAGAGTCATGACTCTTTACCAAAGGATGTGTCCTTTAGCCAATGATGTTTCGTTAATAGACATAACTCTTGGAAGAGTCATGTCTCTTCAAAGGTACCTTCTGGTGGCCTATAAAAGGGAATTTTGTAGTTACTTTGAGATGTCTTCCTTGGCCAAATACTACACTCTTCTTCCCATATTTAAGCAGAAAACACTCCCTTCCTTCAAGTCTTCATGTGTTGAAGCACTCTCCTATAAAATAGTTGTTAAGCTTATTAAGAGCATTATGGGTAAACCATAAGGATTGCTACTTTAACAAGTTAACAACTCTTCCGACCTTAGTGTGTTATGACAAGATTGGTCTACTCCATCCATTCCAATGACAACAAGTTGTAGAAGAAGGAGAAGCCATAATGGATCTCCACAAGGAAGGAAAAACATTAAGCATACAAGGAGTTACTCCGCTACATTTCAAGTTAGTATATCATCCTACCCTTATTAGTGGCATGTGTAGGATCTTGTATGCTTATGAAATCATGAGATTTCTTGTTTAAGTTATTATCTAAAATCTACAGGCAAGGATATTGATAGCATTCCAAAAGCTTTCTTATGGACAGAGAATTCTAAAATCTTTAATAAAGCTAAAGTTAAATGATTTGAGGTGACTATTCCTGAAAAGCAAAGGAGACTGGGGATCATCCCTATATCTCTTATGCAAAAAGTGATTCTCTGTAAAAGAATTTGGTGGCTATTTATAGATAAATAGGCTATTTGGCTATAATGGATCCATGAAACATATCTCCAACTTGAAAGCTTTTGGTAATTGTCTATCTCCAGAGAGTACTCTTGGTTCTTTTTGTAAGTGCTAAAGCTAAGCAATGAAGTTTTTAATTTCATTAAACATGTGTTAGGCAATGGTGAGAATATTTAGGTGTGGTTTGATAACTGGACTGACCATAGCCCTCTATTTCAAAGGTCTAAATTATCTAGTCTTACGAATAAGCTTCTGCTCTCATCTATAGCATGTTCTTTGATGAACCAAACTCATTGGGTTAGCAATTTAAGAGGTTTTAACTTGATAGAGGGTTATCAACCCCAGATCACCAATAGCCATAGGCGGGATACTATAACATGGGTCACATATAACTCAGGTATTTTTACTAATAAATATTGCTATAAGGTTTTACAGGGAGGAGGCATGAATGTTCATTGGTACCTCATTCGGAAATGGTCCCTCAACCATAAAGCCTTTTTTTCATATGGTTGGTAATAAAAAATAAGATCCGTACAAAAACAAATGGTTTGGGACCTATGGCCCTATCTATTTGCTTTGTAAAGAGACTGTAGAGGATTGAGGACATCTTTTCTTCCAATGCAGCTACTCTAAAGTGGTTTGGAGTAAAATTTTACATTTGCTATCAGATGCCCCCCTCACTTATGATTGGCCTTCTACTCTTAACTAAATCATTAGCATTACTAATCAAAGAAAGCATAATGCCCTAGTTTTGTTTCTCTTCTAACTTCTCAAACTAAGGAGCCAACCGATTGGAAGCTTGAAATATACAGTTAGGGAAGGGAGAACAACTTCATTGTATCATGACAATTAAAGCAAAGTTAGCCACTATTCAATTTGTAATCATTTATTGATTTCTTAGAATGAATTCCAAACACCTTCAAGGTAAACCTCTAAATTAATGGCAATCAATGGGATAATTTTACTACAACTGCTACTCATACATTTTTATATTATAACACTAATACGAGTATGTGGGCTAGTTATGTCTGACTTGGCTATTTAAAAAAATTCATAAATAGATCCTTAGAGCTCTCAAGAGGAGGGGGAGGAAATTGAACATGGTGCAAAATAATATTGGGGCAAAAACTACTATCTAAGTTATCAATCTTCATATAGATTGTAGCAAAGACAAGGGTACCTAACTAGATGGATTCAAATATCTCAATATGCCAAATATATGCTTTCTATGCAAACAACTTAAATCACTGGAACACTTATTCTTTAGATGTAACTTCTCCACTCTCATTTGGAAAAATATCTTGTTAATGTGCTAGGTTAACTCAAATCTTATACCATGGTGATATGCTTTAGCTTATAACAACAAACATAAACTTTACTAAAGGCGATGGAGTGGTTTTATTAACAATTTTTGCTTCTACTATGTACAAAATTTGTCATATAAAGCTTTTATAGGAAAGGTAACAAGACTGAACAAAACATTGAGGAAATTATATATGAATAAGGAACTAGCTTGTAATATCCAAAATAAACAAATTATGTAGTCTGAGACTAGCAACATTATGGAGACTTAAAGTGGTGATTTAAAGTTTTATCTTTGGTCCTGGCCAATGAAGTGTAGTATGATGATTGTAAACCTAAAGTTTGAACTCTTAATTTGTTTATTTCAATTCTTTTAACTTTTTAAAAAGATTATTTCAAAAGGGAGAGAAGTCCGAAAAAACCTTCTCTCTCTTACAAACTTTTCTCTACCTTCTCTCCACAGAATTTACCTCTTTACCCCTCATTACCTTCTATTTTTGGTATTTTCTTTTTCCCTCCCTCGCTTCAATTATCTTGCAAGCACAACATAATACCTTTTTGGGTGGGGTTTTACCCCCAACGACGGGCCTTCCCCTGACTACCACGACGACAAGATAGAAAAGGGAATCCCCTTTGGCTACTGACTTTATTTTCTTAATTAGGGAGTCCCTTCTCTCGAAGTCTTTCAAAGCTCACAAGCTTAACCATTGGAAAAATAACCCCAACAGTAGCCACAATGTCAAGTCTGCTCCTATAGATTTATGAAAAAATAAGCTTTTCACCCATCAGGAAAAGCATCTTTGAAGCACTTCCAAATTGTGATAAATGAAGGCATAATCTGCCCCTCCCCCGCCCCTCGGGTAGAACTACTAATGCAAGTGCCCAAATATGGTCTTCTGCCTTAATCAACTTCTTCTATTATAAGTGGCCAACCTTTCCCGTGATCAACACTTGGGCTAAGTCCAGATGGAACTCTAAAGGATTACAAAGGTAATGTTGCAAGAAGATGGTTTCATTTTGTTCAAATTTTCTAATAAAAATCTGTTGATGGACATTCTCGAGAATGGCCCATGGCATATATAAAATCAATCATTGTCTGATAATAAATGTCTATTGGACCCCATTTCTTGAGCCCAACAATCGTTCTAAAGTCGAAAAACGTGAGTAGGTTTCCTTGTAAGGTTATTCCAATGAACCCTCGCTTTTTCGTCATCTCACAAGGATGACTTGCCCACAGCAGCCCATTACCGACATCACAATTTGCCTTCTTCAAGTCAATTGTAGCTCTATGCCTCTAGTTTATTTTGAAACAAGAAACTTCTCATTCAGAGCTCTATAGCTTAAGATATGCTTAAAAATCCAAAGTATGTTCATAACCTAGTTATGCCCCTCCAACCCATCCCTAATTTTCCTTCCATAAATCTCTTTTAAATCGACCCTAAAAGCTACAAATTTTATTGAGAGATAGTAAAATGTGTCGAGAATCTATTGCTTCAAGAATCACTTAATTTGGAGGTCGGGTTATAAAGTAATGGCCAAAAGAATCAACCATGCTCTTGTCCTCAATCACGTTATACCTGTCTAGGAACAATTAGCATAACTTTCACTAGAGACTTTGGGTTAAGATTTTCTTTGAATGGTTTCGAAGAGAACTTCCAGATCTACAACTTTTATGAAGTCCTCAAAGGCAAATTCTATCATCTATAGGGTCAAAAATGAGATCAGACGATAGGATCAGATGAATAATGTGTCAGACGAGATGAAGCATCCTCGCTAGACGAAGCGTCCTCACCAGACGATACATCCTCACTAGACGAAGCGTCCTTACCAGATGATACGTCCTCACCAGACAACACATCCTCACCAGACTATCCGTCCTCACAAAATGATCCATCCTCACCAGACGATTCGTCCCCACCAGACGATACGTCCTCACCAGACAAAGCGTCCTCACCAGATGATACGCCATCACTAGACGATATGTCTTCACCAGACGATACGTCCTCTACTCCTGAGCATCTCCACTTATAAGGACCATAACTTTTGACTCTGATATCTAAAAATTTCATACTTTATACCATTGGAAAGTTAGAAAGATAAGCTACAATTTTCAGAAGACAACTTTGACTAATTTAGTCGAAATTAGTCCAATTTTTCCCCTGAAATTGGCACATAATTTATACAGCTATGAAAGACTTAGATTATGAAATGTACAACTACAAAAGAAACATGCACATACCCTTGGGGAACTTTTCAGTTCTAAACTCATTTGCCAAGTTAACAGAAGCCCATACATAACTTTAATTACATAATAACATTATAAATGAGGGCTTAACACAAATTACAACATATATAGAATGCTCAATGTTTAACATACTTATGAAGCTACCCAAAAGTGATCGAACTAACTTAGTTATAAAAGTTTCTAATATCTTGGAGTTTCTGATGCCTTGCAAGGATTGCTAACCTTCTCGTTCTGCACCTGAGGAGGGAATAGAGGGGTGAGCTAATATATTTATAGCCATTGGTAGTTGGCCGCATATTCAAGCATATGTACATGTATATCTAGCAAGTCGAGCATTCTCACTTGATTCAAGCAATTTAAGCATTGGATCAATTTAACTCAAACTTATAACACACAGTATAAACTTTATCCATTAAACATAACACTCAACTATGCGCCATACTTGAAAATTTAAAGATGTAATACACAAACAAATGACTCAAGAGTTTCGTGGAACGAAATGGAGAAACCGAAGTTTACACTGTGAACAAAATGAGTCTGACTTCTCAAGATTTCGTGGCCTCAAGCGGGCAGTCGGGAGAAGGCTATGGGTCAACATGCATGTAACTAATGAAACGGGTTCCTCTCTTGCCCAATCACAACCAATTTATACTCAATTCAATTATATGTTCATACTTTCATGCTTTTTCTTCTTTTCATCTAATTCCAAATGTTATAACCTTTTTCAAGGTATAACATAATCACAATGCATCATACATTTCCAAACATTCACAATTATTTCAATTTCAAGAAAATCGATTTCACGCAAATCAACATACACACGCATAGGCAAGAATTTTCCCAATTACACAATAACTATAAATACATTACCCACCTAATTAGCTTGCAAAAATCCAAGTCAAGCTTGCCTTTCCCCTTGCTCTTGGGTAGGATTCCCTTGGTTTCCTAAAACAACTAAGGTACCATTCAAAACAACATTCCAATAAAATTCTTAAAATTCAAAAAAATCACAAAATTGCAATAACACAAATTAAACTCAAATCTAACCTACCCACAGTCCATCTAGGTTAGAAAACCTAAGATCTAGTTTAGAAACCCTAAAATCAATTGGGTTCTCCTAATCCATCTTCTTCCCGAACAAACCTCTTTTCTCTCTAACTCCTTCATCCTCATTACAACACATTCCTTTAATAAAGCAAAAAGAAAAGATGATTAATCTACCTTAACAAACTTGATTTCTCTTCTTTTCTTTTTCATCGAAACCTCTTTTCTTCTCTCCTATTTATGTTTTTCAATCTCCTCCCTCTTCAATTCACGTTTTTCTCCTCTTATAAGCAAGACAACATATTCTTTTTCCATTTGTACCCTTAATTCCTAATTAAATTAACACTTTAATTCCACTTACCCATTCAATAAATCCTACTAACCTTGACATAATTATAACTCAAAAAATTTAATCTATCTAAACCTTAAAACTATTTCAAATCATGCTTAACTTAAAGAAAAAAATTTCAGGGTCTAACAAAATAACCATGTACATCTTTAATAGATTGCCTACCTTAGTATTAAACTGGAAAATACATTACAAAAATCTATATGGTCATCAAGCTAAATATGGAATTTTCATAACCTTTGCATGTTTGTATTTTGCAACTAACACATATCCTCATAAAGACAAGTTTGATCAAAGGGCCAATACTTGTATATTCATTGGATATAGTCAAGGTCAAAAAGCTTTCAAATTATTTCATCTTGATTCCTAAACTATTTTAATATCCAAATATGTTATCTTCCATGAAACCTAATTTTTATATAATTTCATTTCTGTTTCTCAACCAGATATTCCTTTACTAGCAGTTTTAGTTGATAATGATAATAATTCAATCCAACCCCACAACCTAATTAAATAGTTTTACGCAAACTAAAAATGCACTTTCCCCTTAATTGAGTACATTAATCCTAAATTACCTACTTCCCATAACTCTCCTCATCATTCTCAGTTTCAAAGAAGTACTAGATGATTCATAAACCTATATGGTTAAATAATTATATGTCTCAAGTTATTCATAACAGCTAGTATATAAGATTCATTTTTAGGTCCAAAAGTATCATCTTATACACCTTTTACTTATTCATACATTAAACCCTCAAATTTTACCCCTACATACATGTCACTTTTAGAAAATTTGTCCAATGTCCAAGAACCATAATCCTATCATCAGGCAAAGCATAATGTAGATTAGGTCAAGGCTATAAAACAAAAGCTCGATACTCTTGAGGATAATGAATCATAAAAGTTAACAAGGTTACCAGGAGGAAAAAAGGTCAATAGAATCTAAGTGAGTGCACAATTGAAACTGTAACCTGATGGAAGTATTGATAGGATTAAGCCAAACTTAAGACAAAAGGATATAACCAGATAGACTATACAAAAAGTTTTTTACCTGTGACTAAGATTATTAAAGTTAGAATATTGTTGGTTGTGACTTCCTCTTATTCATGACCTCTTTACCAACTAGACATAAACAATGATTTTTTTAAAAAAATTGAAGGTAATTCATTAACTATAGTGAAACTATTTACAACATTACAATGATATTTCTGCTATGGAAATCAAAAGAATCTCCATACAGTGACAAAACACAAATTAGAAAGTAGTTTACGCAATCATATAAGTTATAGAAACCAACGTGCTTTCATTATTTGACAAGTGATGGGTTGCATCTTTAGCTATAACAAGGCTTTGTATCTTGTTGAATATGAAATCAACAAGTTGGTATGGATTGGTTCGCTCCTTATGGTATATTCTTTGATTCCTCTCGCACCATATGTTGTAGATTGTGAGTGAAAACATTGTTTTGAATAGTAGACTATCCTGCTTCCATGAGCTAGAAATTCGAATGATTCAACTGAGGGTAGTAGTCCATTCTTATAAGTTAACATAAGGTGAAAGCTTATGGAGTAGTTTACTCCATATGGAAATGGAGTAAGTGCAGCTAAAAAATAAACGGTTTCTATCTTCTAGTTGCAACTTACATAAGTCACATACTGGTCAAACATTCCATGCCATCTATCTTTGGTACTGAGCCAATTGTTAATTGCTAGCCATACAAACATGGATGCTTTGAGGTTGAAGCAATGGTGCCAAAGAAGGGAGTGCTAGGGAACTCTTAGAGATTTAGCTTGGAGGCTGTTGTAGCATGACTTGTTAGTGAAGATACCTTTAGGATGAGGTTCCCAAACAATCATCTCTAGATTATTGGTACTATTGAGATTGGGGAAGTATTAGGGTATTAAACCCTCTGAAATTGCCAGGCCATTGCCCTTTAGAAAGGAATGAGGAGACTTTGGCATTATGAGGGATTCTACCTCTAACATGTGCGAGCTAAGATTTACAAATCAATGGACTGAAGTTAGTCCAATTGTTGTACCATAACCAAATATTAAAGTCATTTCCGAATTTATGAAGAATAAACTGGTACATAAGGTCTCTAGTTTTTAGCATTTACCAAAAAAAAAACCCAAGAATAGCCCATGGTGGCATGTATTTACATGGTTTCTTAAATGAGGAATTGTATATGATTCCACCTAGTGGATATGTGAAGGACAAAGAAGGAGAAGTATGCATATTAAAAAGGTCCTTCTATGGACTTAAGAAAGCATCAAAGCAATGGAATCATGGATTCACTTCTTCGTTGAACCATTTTGGTTTTAATCAATCTAAATATGATAATTTTATGTTCATCAAATCTATAGGTTCATCTTTCCTAGCCCTTCTTATGATGCGAATCAGCTTGGTCAAGAGCAAGGACGTGAGGAGCATGAAGAGATGATCTCCAATCTAATTGTTTTGCCAAGAATTCCAATTACTAGATCACGAGCCAAAAAGATTCAGCAAGCATTAAATTGCCATTTACAAGGCTTGGTGACTTTGGCT
>JAOTIZ010000003.1:12399281-12416823 GCA_027123425.1 Erythroxylum panamense
ACCAGTGTATGAACTCAGTTTGTACAAACCAGTGAGATAAATGACTGTCATTGTACCAGGTATGATTAGCTTATCATAAGATAAAGTAGTACCAAGGCAAAAACACTTTAAATTCAAAAGAAGACCTAAAAAAAGATGCATGTCACTAAGATATAAAGCATATTGTCGATAATGGAAACCAATATAGTTTGCACACATAAACATTATTCACAATATACATAGGTGAATCTATTTACATTCTTCAAAGGATTTGGCTTAAATCAAATTATCTAATATTTTTGCTATGATACCATTTTGTAGTGCTTCAACTTCAAACTTGTCCAATAATAACTCTAGTTCGGGCTTTAAAAATTATGGACCTAAAAATAACTTAACATGAAGTTAATTAATAGTCCTTTCTATAAACTCATAAAGGATTTTACCTCTCTTCTCCTTTCCTATGCAGTAGTGAAGTACTACATCACACACGAAATCTCTAAAGCATTGATTTCTTCGAAAGAATATTCATGCCATAAATGTGTTACCATAGCCTTTCAATCTATACCAAGTTGAATAACGTCTGACAATATTAAATTTTCACTATCAACATTTCAATAGATTAAAATCAATGATCGCACTGCTAATTTTACTCAGAACTTTCATCGAACATTTCAAATGCATTCTTCCTTAACATACTGTCACACAATGCAAACCAAATGCATTGTGTTACAAATAATCAGAAAAAAAATATTAAGCAGTCTTAAACCCAGAATAAACCCTCTACTTCAATCGACTCAATAAAGAACAATTTAGTCAACATTAATCGCAACCAAAATCGTTGAACTACTTACCTTAACCAACACTCCGACTGTAGACGACAGAAGGACGTCAACTCGTGAACCAACCTCCAACGATTCCAAGGGCGGTGGCTCGAGGGAAAGGGAACGTGGCTTGAGGGAGAGGGCAGGTAGCACGACCAAGAGCTAAACGTGGGAGAGCGATGAAGCTAGCTTTTTTTCATTTACCAGAAGTTACACGATGTCGTCTCATTGGCTTGGAGGGCGGGAGTTGAAAATAAAAAAAACGACGTCGTGTTGTACTAGTGGGCCAAACGGGAGAATGATTTTTACCTACCCTTTCCCGACGTCTAACTCTTCCCAACGTCGGGCTAATTTGTTTTCGACGTCTAACTAACCAAACGACGCTAAACACTTTGCTTTTCCACGACGTCTGCATACAACGTCCTTGAATCTTGGTTCCTTTAGTGACGTTTGGGAACACGTCACAAAATCCTCTTACATTTCCCGACGTCTAATGGAAAGACGACGCGAAATGCATATTTTTGTTGTAGTGAATATATGTGTGCACAAAAACATATGAGAAAATATTAATTTAAATAAGAGTTCCATTGAAGCAACAAATATACAATAAAAATTACATTATGGAACCAAGTCTCATTTGCACTACGTGATCCTTAAACTACTTAGGTGGCATGTCTTTAGTTAAATGATCCACAATCATCAAATCAGTGCTAATGTGCTTTATGACAACTTTTCTTTCCTTAACACGTTCTTTTATGGCTAAATATTTAATGTCGATATATTTACTTTAACTTCTACTCTTGTTATTTTTAGTCATAAAGACTGCAGTTGAGTTGTTACAGTACAACCTTAATGGCTTAGAAATTGAATCGACAACTCTAAGCCCAGATATAAAACTCTTCAACTATACACCATACGAGGTGGCTTCAAAACATGATACAAACTCAACCTCTATAGTGGAAGTAGCAATCAGGGTCTGTTTGGCACTTCTCCAAGATATAGCCCCTCCAGGTAGCATCAAAGTATAACCAGATGTTGATTTCCTTGAATCAATGCAGCCAGCAAAGTCTGAATCGAAGTATTTAACTACTTCTAGGTTCTCAGTTCGCCTTTACATAAGCATGCAATTTTTTGTGCCCTGAAGATATTTCACAACCTTCTTTGTAGCTTTCTAGTGGTCAACACCTGGATTACTCTAATATTTACCTAACATTCAAATAGTATATACGAAGTCAGGTCGGGTGCAAACCTAAGCATACATAAGGCTTCCAACAGCTAAAGCATATGAAATGTTCTTCATATGTTCCAATTCAAAATCATTCTTCGGTCATTGATTCATATTGAATCTATCACTCTTTACTATGGGTGCTATACTTGATGCACAGTCTTTCATCTGAATTCTCTCTAAAACTTTGTTGATATAAGTCTCTCGAGACAAACCTAAAATGCCACAAGATCTTTCTCTATGGATCTTGATGCCATTGACATAAGATACCTCACCCATATATTTTATATCGACATTCTTTAAAAGAAATTGTTTCACCTCATATAGCAAACCCTTATCATTAGACACAAATAAAATGCCATCCACATATAACATAAGAAAACAAGTCTTACTCCTACTGACCTTCTAGTATAAACATTGGTTCATTATATTCTCTTCAAAATCGAATGAAGTGATAACCTCATGAAAATTTAAATACCACTACTGGGAGGCTTGTTTTAATCCATATATGGATTTATTAAGCTTGCAGACTAAATGTTCATCATCACTAGAGGAGAATTTTTCAGATTATTTCATAAAATCTCTTCTTTTAGTTCACCTTTGAGGAATGTCATTTTTACATCCATTTGATGTAACTTAAAATCAAAATGAGCTACCAATGCCATTATTACACGAAGAGAATCTTTCTTACATATTTGTAATAATATGCAAATGTTAACAAAGAGTAGATCATTAAGGAAAGGCAAAAAGGACTTATAAGTTGGAAATGGAGTAAGAGTTGTTGCATTAGCTGCAAGATCTTGTTTTATAGCTTTGCTTTCTAGCCTTGAACTAGAACTAAATAATTGTTATTATGTTCTAGTTTTTACTAGAAGAATCATTTCAATTTCTTAATCAGATTTAAATGTTTTTGTCTTTATTATTAAGAATAAGCGTTGTTCTTTTTATAAAGATAATGTTTATTATGGATTTGAATTACTTACAAATGATTTGTATGAATTAGATTTTAAAAGACCAATCCTTAACATAAATAGCAATAAAAGAAAGATAAATGACTAAAATCCATATAGCATTATAAGTTAGGTCGTGTCAACAAAACTATAATTACAAATTTACATAAAGAAGGATATTTGTATCCTTCTAATATGAATCATCTAAAACTTGTAGATTTTATTTTTTAGAAAAGATGACCAAAATTCCCTTTAATGGAAAAGGAGAACGTGTTAGTGAGTTACTAAAGCTTATACATTCAAATGTATATGGTCCTATTTCTACTTATGTTAGAGGTGAATTCTCATATTTCATAACATTTACATATGATCATTCTTGATATGGTTATATGTACTTAATGAAACAAAAGTATGAATCATTTGAAAATTTTAAAGAATTGAAACTTAAAGTTGAGAAATAAATTGGTAAGAGTGTTAAGACACTTAGATCTCATCAAAGTGGTGAATATTTGGACTATGAGTTTCTTGGTTTCTTAAAAGAGAATGTGATTCTCTCATTATGAACTCCTCCTAACTCCATCACAATATAGTGTAGTGTTTGAGAGGAGAAATCATACTCTATTAGATAGGATATGTTCCATGATGAATCATGCAATCCTTCCTGTCTCCTTTTGAGGATATGCCCTTGAAACTACCACTTACCTTCCAAACAAAGTTCCATTCAAATTGGTTGACAAGACCCTATATGAGATATGAAACAGTAGTAGATCAAACTTGTCATACTTAAAGATTTGAGGATGTGACATTTAAGTGAAGCCTGCAACATCTTATAAGCTTTAAGTTAAATAAGATAAATGAATATTTAGGAATATTCAAAAAAAGTGTCAGATATCAATTTTACCATCCTATTGAGCAAAAGGTGTTTGAATCAAGACATGCTACATTATTAGAAAGAGAAATTATTCTTAAGGAAAGTCATGAGTAAGGTAGAACTTAATAGGAGCAACCCCAACCTAGCCTGACACTGGGTTGAGACAGTCTCGATCCGTAGCTTAGCCATCCTTTCTAAAGTCGGGCTGGGTTAAGCTGGGCCACATTTGTCATCCCATGCAAGAACTTAAAGAAGTTCAAAAGCTACAAATTCACATCTAAATGGGACAAGAACCTTAAGTTGATACATATGATGTATAATTAAGGGTTTAAGAGACACATAGTTTGTGACGCACTAATAGAATACATCATCCACCACTAGATTATATCTACATGTTGAAAAGGGGAAGGACAATGCGTCACTTATAGATGATGAGCCTACCAAATTTAAAGAAACAATTTCTAACATTGATTCTTTAAAATGACATGAAACCATAAGATATAAAATGGAATCCATGTATACAAACCAAGTATGGACTTTGGTAGATGCACTTGATGGTATTGTACTTATTGGATTTTTAAGAGAAAAACTGGCATAGATGGTAAGTATAAAGCAAGGATAGTGGCTAAAGACTTAAAACAAAAATAAAGAGTTGATTTTAATGACACCTTTTCACTAATAGTTATGCTTATATCAATAAAGATCTAATTGGATATAGTTACATATCATGATTATGAAATCTAGAAGATGATATCAAAACGACATTTCCCAATATAAATTTTCTTAAGGATATGTATATGACATAAACCAGAGGGTTTTGAATCTAAGAGATTTCCTAATCAAGTATGTAATTTGTAAAAGTTTATTTATAGGCTTAAGCAAGCATCACAAAGTTGGAACATTTGTTTTAATGAGACAATCAAAGAATTTGATTTTATAAAAAATATAAATAAACCATGTGTCTATAAGAAGGTTAGTGGGAGTGCAATCATCTTCCTAGTGATGTATGTGGATGACATATTACTAATTAGAAATGATATACCAAAATGTTCCAGTATGTAAAGATTTAGCCCAAGAGCTTCTCTATGAAAGACATAGGAGAAGCAACCTATATTATGGGATGAAGGTTTATAGAGATAAATCAAAGTGGTTAATTGAATTATCCTAATCCACATACATAAACAAAGTTCTAAAAAAGTTTAGTATGGAGAATTTCAATAGGGGATTCTTACCCATATCGCAAGGGATTTCTCTCTCAAAGAGTATTTGTCTTAAGACACAAGAAGAGAGAGATAAAATGGATTGTGTTTTATATACTTGAAATTGGATCAATCATATATGTGATGTTATGTACTATTCCAAATGTCTCTTACACTTTAAGCATAATAAGCAAGTTTTAAGCTAATCTTAGTGATAGTCACTGAACGACTGTAAAAACATCTTAAAGTACTTGAAAAGGACTTAAGATATTTTCTTGGCCTATGGAGGAGCTGAATTGAGAGTTTAAGGGTATTTAAATACTAGTTTTCAATAGGAACCAAGTTATAGTATATCACATTCAGGGTATATCTTCACTCTAAATGTTGGTGCAGTAAGTTGTAATAGTTTTAAACAACCAACTATTACATATTCTATGACAAAAGTATAGTACATTTCAGTGTTAGAGGCAACAAAGGAAGGGCTTTGGATCAATAAGCTCATCATTGAACTTGGGGCAGTTCCTAACATTGTTAGCCTATAGTAATGTATTGTGATGACAATGGCACCATTGCATAGGCAAAGTAACCAAGGTCTTCTCAACAGTGCAAACATGTACTTAGAAAGTTTCACTTAATCAGGGAGATAGTGGAGTGGAAAGGCATAGCATTGGAGAGAGTTCCCACTGAAGACAATCTTGCAGCTTTTCTTACTAAGCCATTGACTTAAAAAGACATGATCATAATATGGATGGATATGGTATTAGATACATAGACAATTGGCTTTAATGCAAGTGGGAGTTTGTTATTTTATGTCCTTGTAGCCAACCAGGTAGTTACAATTTCATGTATGACACTATTATTTTAATTAATAAAGGTATTTTTTATCTTTATATGTTATGTTAATAATATTTGATGTTTTAATATTAAAGGTAAAATTCTTGGAATAATTACTATGTAATCGAAATCATGATGAGATCATAATTATAAGATTCAATTTGCATTTATGTATTATTTCCAAATTGTTCCTATTTGTAATTTTGATCAAGACGGGATATTAATAAAACGGTAAAACTAACACATGTTATGTTTCTTTCTTATAAAGAAAGTAATTGATCTCATAAATTAAAGCATAAAGATACTTAAACAAACTTGTGGGTGCTTATTAGACAATAATTTCACTGATCTGACCTGATTATGAGAATTCCAAATACAATATTACATATGTATCTGTGGATTTAATCATCATGATAGTTGTATAATTAATCATTATACTTAAGATTACTAAGGTATCTCATACAAGACCTACTGTGTTTTGATGCTACTTATAACTTGATTTATTTAAGGTAGTTCAGTTGGTTGTATTTAGATATAATATGAACTATATGAAGATAATTAAGTAAGTTAATAAAGGATTCGTCACTTTAAAGTAATCAGAGAAAATGTTCTACTACTCTTGATTAGTAGTGGTTTATGCAATTCTCTAGCCAAATCGAATTAAAATTTAAAAAGTTGTTTTTAAATATCAATTATAAATCAATTACTAATTAGCAAGAATGAACATGATTGAATTCAAAATAATAGGCATTATATGCATACTCTGTCCAATTGAAATATTAGATGATGAAAAAATTAAATTATACATCAAAAGCATGATAGGAAAGGTTAAGTTAAATCACTTTGACTTTACTAACATTTAGAAGGTCGTGACATGTTTTTAGACATGAAAATTTATATATGAATATAAATTATTTAATTAGATAATTAAAGATAAATTAATAGAAGTTTTAATTTATCTTCTAATTAATTAGAATTAGATTTTATAATTATTACTAACACATTAGGATCTTAATGGGTCACACATAAAGAGCAATTTAAAAGAGAAATCAATTGCAATTAAGTTTAATTTTAATTTTATTAGGTTCAATTGCAATTAAAATTTTATTAGAATTTTAATTTTAATTTAAGTTCAATTGCAATTAAATTTAGTTAGGATCAAATATGAGAAATTTAATTTTATTTAAATTAAATTAAATTATAATTAGATTTTGACTTTAATTATAATTGAAATATTTAATTTTAACAAAAATTAAAACTCTAATGTTTTTTTTTATTTATAGGAGTGAGCATAAGGAAGCTAACACTCCTATTAATTTCTTCTCAAAGTGTTAAGTATCCTTTTACTGCTCTGTAGATACCGTTAGAGGCTAGGCATATGAATAGCTTATGGTTGACATATTGAAAAGTTTTCAAAAAGATTTTAGTAGAAATTTTGAATTAAGTACGATTTTATATTTTGTAGTTCGTGTTTTTTTAAGTTATTAATTATTGTGATTTGATCAAAAATTGTAAAAATTTTATATTTCCATTCCAGTTGTGATTCGATCATGGTTAGTTTTCTAATAAATACTACCTTTTGAAGGTGTATAACAAACTCTTCAACCAATTTCTAGAAGAAGTTTAAGATCTTTTCATGTCAAATGAAGGGCTTAACAACCTATAGGAGTCATGCTTGGGAAAAGAAACTAGTCCATTCACCATTTATCATATGAACCAAACATCATTGAAACCTCCCATGGCTTGCATAGATTGATAGTTTATCATAAATATTTACACATGTGAATCATAGAAGAAATAATTTCAAACATTTGGATTCAAAGCAGTTTAGTAGAACCTGTAGAGAGTGAAAATCCTTAAGTAAGATTATGGTCAGACTGTCAGCCAAGTTTTGATCATAACAATAAAATTCGTCATTTGTAACTTTTGAACTTGTACTACTGTATATTATTACTCTTAAATTATATATGTTAAATTAATAATATGATAAACTAATACTTTAAAATTAAATAACTAATTTCTTTTAATATTTTGAATTACTTAAACTAAAACCTAGTGTTTTGAAATCTGTACAAATCCTTGCCTAAATTTATATCAAACTTACCTATTTTTACTTAAAAGTTTTGATATTAATTCCATGCTAGTCAATATGCAAAAAATCTCCTATAACTTTATATCATGATTGTTCATTTTTACACAAAATTAATATCAAATTTTTTACCTTCACATCATATTAACTAATGTGCATGGAATTTTCAGATTCATTGTTTAAAGATAGAGAGTTCAATTTTAGTGTCGCACATCTCATGTCATGTCTCTTTTTTTCTATTTTATTATAATTTTATCAAATAATATTTATCATATTTATGGTATAGATATATAAATTTTGAATACTTGTGGGTTTAGTCTAAATCTTTAACTATTATACTTTTAAGTAAAGGGAGACTCAGAAAATAAGATACTCTTGATATTACCCTCTTTAAAGAATATTAATTTTGTTATCAAAATAATGGAAATAAAGTAGGTTCCAATTTTTTTTAATGATATAAAAACATAATTGACATTAATGAGTTTAATATTTTGATGAAAAGTAATATGAGAAAAATGAAGTCATAAACTCAAGAAAATACTTAATGAAGTTGATAAAGAGAAGTTGAAGTTTGCAACTGCGAAAATGAAAGTTAAAGCTCATCAAGGTCATTTTATATTTTGTATTATTAATTGTAATCCCACTTTGTTAATTTGATAATTTAAAAGGCTCATCATGCATAAATATTTCATGCCACTTCATTTTATAGATCTCTTGTCATTTATTTAGAGGTGCACTAAAAATTTTGAGTTTGAGTATTTGAAATTGTTAACCTCAAGTTCTTAAGTGAATAGTTAACCTATATGGTTTAATAGTTGACCAATATAGATTAAAGTTGTTAAATTTGATGTATTGAGAGTTTATTATAACATTGGTTAATGTATTGGTCAACCAATATGCCATATTAGTCGGAAAATATGCTTACTGTTTAACCAATGTCTTAATGACTAGTTAATATAATCATTCATCGTATATTATTCAATCAATATGTTGTACTGGTCGATCAATACTCTGTAACTAGTCATTATAACTACAAATTTTTGGCTTCAATGGCTAGAAATGGTCTTGAAAGCCTATAAATATATATTTTCTCATTTTTCCTTACACCAAGAAGTATTTCATTGTCTTTTACACATATTTTTAAGTGTTTTTTAATCGTTGATCATTAGTCTCTCATATTTGTGTCAGTGAGCCACTTTGAAATTATCAAGTGATAAAGTGAAATATTTTAAGTTGTAAGATTTAGATGAAGCATTATATGATTATAATTTGGGGTCATCTAACTGAGATTGAGGTTGCTCTTTTCCTTGGAAGAAGATTATAAAAGAGTTCCTCTTTGTTAAGAAAGATTGCATAAAGGTTATGGTGATGTTGTCGCCTGCAACCAAATTCAAAGAAATCACTCCGTTAAAACAAATTAATGTAGTAGTAGTAAGTAGATATCGTTCCCACGAGAAATATTTACAGTAATGAGTTACGAAATCAATCGAAACAAATAACGAAGGTAACAAAGGGGGTTTTGATAACGACAATATACTAAAATTATGAGAAAAAAATCACAAATTGAAAGCAATAATTAAATCTGAAAAATCAATTAGAAAATACCTTGGTTTCGGGTCACCAATGTTATCATGTTATTATGGATCCTTGACATAAAATTGCAATCATTAATAAACATTCATTGGAGGAAGTTTCTCTTAAGTGTAATGACTAGAAACATGTATCCTAGCATTCTTATTAAACAATAACCTAGATACGATCATGGGTATAATTGAATAATAACGTTAAGAATCAAGAACCAATGAGCGAGCGAAATACATGTACGACATGTAATCAACCAAGCGAATATCTTCTTAAATTTTCCGACTCTAACGTAGAGAAATCAATCCTACTTGCTACTTATTACCGAAATTGAACGACATATTTCGTTAATCTAGCGATTGAACCAATTAATCTCTAATTGCGCACCTAGAAATCAACGAATTCAATTAGAAAGAATAGATCCGAAGATATCCAATGTTTATTAACAACATAAAAAGTATCCGAAATATCTCACCATAATAACATGTAACATGGATCCCCTCAATCAAGACAAAATACTTAGCTACTCATAATTGAATTGTAAACAAAAGAAATAACAAAGTAATAAGTCTCCATCCCTGGTTCTTTAATAAAAAATACGAAAACCCAATTGAAAGTATGCAGAAACGTAAAGAACAAAAAAAACCACAAAAGTGCACCAGCCTAACAACGTGTCTACCTATTCTAAAACCTAATGTATATATATATGCGTTAATCAGCCAATCTCCTTCTTTTTGCTAATATCTTCGTTATCTTCCCTTGATTTGTCCAGATAAGGCACTCTTCTATTTTCTTGAAAGATGGCAAGAAAATCTTCAAAGATCATGTTTAGTTTAAATTTGACTTCTGAAATTTTATCTGTAGATTTATTCCATCCTTAGGTGTGCCCACGCTTAGTCTCTGAATTTATGTCAATTTGGGAATTTTCAAATTTTCTTCCGTCTTTTGCATCTTTTTTATTCCATTTCATCTCTAAGGTATTAAAAATCATCTGTAAACAATTATAAGATAATTCTATCAATTCCGGATAATAATTTCAACACATGAACGATAATTAAGTCCA
Source organism: Erythroxylum panamense (assembly GCA_027123425.1). Lineage (NCBI taxonomy): Eukaryota > Viridiplantae > Streptophyta > Magnoliopsida > Malpighiales > Erythroxylaceae > Erythroxylum > Erythroxylum panamense. Next base: position 12,409,894 of record JAOTIZ010000003.1, read on the forward strand.
AAATAAGTGCAAATTAAATGACTTAACAGGTTATTCTTCACTTTGAAAAAGAATTTATAATGGAATTTCAAGAAGGTTATTGGAAGTGGACATAGGAAAGGGTTGTTTCTTGAATCACTATAAATCAATTTACATTCTTTCTTCACTATCCTCTTTAAATTATTGTTTAATTATTTGATTTATTTATATTAAGCAATTTCCTTATCCTTATCCTTATTTATATTTATTGTTATTAATTGTGTACATTAATTATAAAAGTTTATTAATTCTTATAAATGTTGACCAAGTTTTATATCTAATAATAAAACTGTCAATACCTATAAATATACTGATCAAATCTTATAGTATAAGAGGTTATTGTTCTTATGAGGATTATGTAATAGCTAAAAATTTGAACCTAACTTTGTCTAAGGTATTTAGAAATTGATTTGATTTACATTTAAATAAAAAATTGAAACAAAAATGAAACAAAGCAAATAATATATAAGCTTTTGCTAATCATCTTCCTACCCTTCATCATACAAATAGAGCAGATTCCATCTTATGGACCCCTAGTCTCAAGGGTTACTTCTTGAATGCTTCATATCATTCAATTATCAACAACGACTCTCTTGAAGTTACGTGTCATAAACGCCTCTAGAAAAATTCCCTCAACTTGAAAGCTTTTATAATAATATGGCTCATGATAAAAATAGGTTACCGATGAAAAATAGACGGTATGGCTAATTCGACTCCATTTATGAATTGTGTGAGAGCTTGAGGAAGATAGGGACCATCTTTTCTTCACTTGTACTTTCTCTAAAGTGGTATAGGGAAGAATTTAACTTATGCTTAATATAGAGACTTAAATATTGGAATGAGAGCACACTTTAAACCAGATCAATTCAAAATCTAAACCTGGTAAACCGAAAGCAATTCTTATTAGAACAACTTTTCTAACTAACATCTATTCTTTATGGAAAGCTAGGAATATAAGACTTTACAAGGGCATGGTTGAAGATAAATACTTAGTTACAGATCGATGTATAAATTGGATTTGAGTAGTAATCATTGCCAAAAGCATGGCACACCACCTCACTCTAGATAGTATAAAGAAGTGGCATTTATGACATGTTATGAATTTTTATCGTCCCTCTTCTTTTTTTCCTTTATTTCTTCTATAACTTGAATTAGAAGCTAACTATACTACTCTAGTTGATTGCATATAATGTTGTAATAGTTTCACTATAGTTCATATAAATTCATTAAAATTTAAAAAAAATAAGTGAGCTAGTAATAAAAACTAAAGTTTGATCAAGGTTGAATATTTAGAAACTATTCTTTCTTTATTTTGTTCCTTTACTATTATTAATTCAATTTATATGTTTGATCCAATATTTCCTAAGGTATTGAGAACTCTCTCTTAAAATCTAATCAATTAACCCTAATTGAATTTGAAATTTTCACATTTGCAATCTTTTGATTGACTAAACTATCCTTAACTTATTCAATTAGATCTGAAGTTATATAATAAATAATCAATTTCACAATCAAGATCTCTCTTCAATTGATAGCGATTTTGATAATTATGGGCCTATTAAATTGAAAACTCTTATTGTACAAACTAACACTAATTACTTTTGACTAACTCTCGTGATTTATTGTTAATTTTTTACATGGACAACCATCACAAACATCTAGAAATATATTGAATTCAACAATAAATAAGGTCACAAAATAAATCTAGAATAATTCCTAATCTAAATTTACAAATCCATAAACATGTTTAACACCTTAGAATTCAAATTATACATCAAGGATAATGAAAGAAATAAGGGACAAACTCTAATTGCTTCTTGATATAGAATGCAAGAAATTTCAAATGCTTTCTTGATCTCGCACTTTAATCCATTTTGATTTAATGCCTGTTATGTTTTTTATTGCATTTCACATTCTTATATAGTGCTTTAGGGTTGTGGGTTGTGTCTAAAGTTTTCCCAGTTTGTTCAGTCCCAAAATAGCCTCGAATTTTAAAAAAGCTAAAAAAAATTTGTGCCTGGAAACTCTCTAACACAATTGTGCTCTTTAAGGCACAATTGCGTTCCAACTTACTCCATCTTCTTTATTCTTCAATTTGTTGATTTCTAACACTCACAAACACATCAAACACCTCATGAAACATAAAATTAAGATTGAATTCTTGCTTTAAACCAAACAAACACTTAGAGTACATATAAGCATTAAAATAAGATAATCCTAAGCCTATATACATGATAATCATGTAAGAAATACTTTAAAGCACACTTAGACATGTAACCAAACATAATACAGTCTATACCTATCAACATCCCTATACTTAAACCTTTGCTTGTCATCAAACAAAACTTAAAACACAAGTAAACAAAACACATAAATACATAAACACACAGTTATGCAATAATACAATAATGGTACAATAGCGTTAAATCTCATGGACTTAACCTCAAACATCAAACAATCATATAGTGACAATAAACTAACTCATATTCCTTCTATGTTTAAGTGCTTTGATTTGAATATACATATTAAACAAAATATTAACACCATATTCATTCACCTATGACACTTATAAGCATGCATTTATTATTATTAATCAATCACAAAGGAAAACTATTACTAAGTTACCTTTAATGAAAATTCTTGCTATTTTTAAAATTTGATAGGTTTAATTATTATAACACCATTTTTATATATTATATATTTTCTTTAATGATAACCTAGTCTTTTTATGTGGAAAAAAATCTTGTTATTTTTTTATTTTTTATTTATTTATCTTGGTTGACTGTCATTTTAGCCTTTTGTTTTTTAACCTGATTTTCTTTTAAAAAAAGGTAACAGAATAGTTATTTTATTTATTTATTTTAATTTTGTAGCCAACCTTATTTTATTTTAGTCATTCATTCTCATGACAGGGAACTAATAAGCTAACCAATTTAATTGACTTATAGTTATAAATCTATACAACAAATTGCCTAAAGTGAATAAAATAGGTGTCGTATCCTAATTAAAATACATATTCATCCTAAAGATACTAAAAACAAAAAATTCATAAGGCAATATGCCTGTACATTTCAGATGACAATGTTCAGAGTAAACTAATGCCAATAAATTCTTGCTATTAACACATTAGCACAATGCACATATATGCAATACCAACCCAAAAAAAACTATACAATTGTAAAATTCACACACACATGATATATACAAATGCAAAATTCACACACATATGATATGTTATTGCATATACATCCTCTCACTTGAACAACACATTATCCTCAATGTGGAAAAAAAAACAATATAAATAAAGATAAATAACAACAAAGAAAAAGTTAGATCAAGAATACTTAAAATGCTTTGGAGGTGATGATATGGGTGATGGAATTTGGAGACACTCTATGCCATAACATTCCAACATTCATTCCCTACAAAATAAACATAAAATATAAAACTAACAAAAGTACTAATAAAATAAAATAAAATATAAATCCTAATTCTTGGTTTGCCTCTAAAGTAATGCTTGTTTCACATCATTAACTTAACTTACTTTACCTTCTACCCTCAATATGAGTCTATGATGAGTGGTTTACTTCCACCCATGTTGCTTAATTTTAGTTTTGTAGCTTTTAAATAAGTTACATATTACAAGACAATCACATGGACATAATTAATCAGATTAAGAAAACCTAGTACGTTTAGTAATGTCCTTTTTTGTAACAAACTGTCAATAAAATAGGGAATGATGAAACTCCCTAAATATATAGTTGAATCCAAAAGCTTATCCTTTACAAAGGTGAACTGTTCTTCTTCTTCAGTAATCACCTTTATCCCCTCTTCTTTACCCATTTCTTGAATAGATAGATGCTTCCTTATATTCTTAAAGCTTTATGTTCTTTATCATATGCTCCTCTTCCTTTCGCTTTAAAGATTCGACCACATTAATTCTCATAAATGAGCTCCCCTCTTTCGAACTAATACCTTACTTATATTGAATTTCACTTATTTATCATCATTCCAAAGGATGAGGTTGCCTTCATGGACAACTACCAAAGCTCTTTAGGTGTTAAAAAAGTTTCTACTAGGAATTAGTTGGCATTTTCGATCCTCTTCAAAGTCTAGCATGACAAAATCCACAGGAAAGATAAACTTGTCCACTTTCATGGGCACATCCTTTACCACACAAAATGGTTTCTTTATCGATTGATTCACCAACTGAATAAGCATAAAGGTTGGTTTCACATCTCCTAGCTCCAATTTTCTAGAAAAGTGACAAAGGCAAGATTAATACTTACACCTAAACCACATAAGCATTTAGAAAATTCTAAATTACCAACTATAGAGGTTACAGTAAAACTCCCTGGACCTATAAACTGTGAGGGCATGTGGTTGCTAATTACAAAGTTATAGCTTTTTGTCATGGAGACCATTTGATTATCGTCCCAAGTCTATCTGATTGATAATATGTCTATAAAAACCTTTGCGTACGTGGGTATGCTCTTCAAAATTTCCACAAAGGGAAAGGTTCATCTTTGCTGTGAACATTGCAAATTGTATATGCAATCTATTCTTCTAAAGTATTTATAGAAATGGTATTGGTGGGTAACGTGGAGGAGGAACATAGGGAGGATCCTCGTTCTTTTTTTAATCCTTTTTCTTCTTCTTTTTGTCTTCTACAAGGTGGGGTTCAACTTGTTTTTCTGCTAGTTCTTTTAACTTTATCCTGCTCTTAAATGTGATGGCCTTAAATTACTTCCTTAGAATTACTTCCATATTACTTAGAAGGCTTCCCACACTTCTTGTAGATAATGCATTAACTAACTGACCCACTTGAACCTCTAGATTGTGAATAAAAGAGGCATGGGTCTTCTCTACTTGCTCAAATTTCCCTTCCAAAATCATAGGCTTGTTTATAGCTTTTCCAATTTTGAATCATTTGCTCTAGACTTGTTTGTATGAAATCCCGGTAAACCTTGATTTATTATATGAGACCTTGATTTATTATATGAGTCCTTGATTGTTATACCAAAAGATATTTGTGTGGTTTTGCCACCCAGAACTATACGTGTTTAAGTAAGGATTAATACCTCCTGGACCATATTGTACTCCATTAAAATGGAATTGTTGCACATTGTTGTTTTCCACTAAAAAGCAACCAGATGTGATATGGCTCTTTTTTTTTGCATAGCTTGCGTCCGTGTTGAATTGCTTTGAATAGAGAGAAAGAGATGGTTGTCAAGATGTTTAATTGCTTAGTGAGTTTGTTGATTTTAGCATGCAATGTTGTCAGTGAATCTGTAGCAATCATTCTTTTTATATCCCAGAAGGTTGATGGTTGTCTAATTCATTTTGATGTCCAAAGACAACTATTATTCTCCATCTCTTCTAATAGGTCGTGTGTCACTTGCATTGGTGGTTGTGCAATTCCTTGATGAGAGGTGTTAAACCCTTGCCTTGTGAAGTCCATAAAGGTTCTTTGCTCTTCTTAATGTATTTTCTCCACCATCATTCTTTCTATCTTTTCTTGGCATTTAACTATTTTGATTCGTCATTCTTGCCTTGTGATGTCTAGATCGATATGTCTTATACTTTCTATCCAAACTTTCTTTTCTTAGATTGGGTACCTCAATCACAGAAGAACGAGCAACAATTCCTTAAATAAAAGGAATTCAATTCATCCTAATGTTTAAATCCTCAGCAACGACACTATAAACATGTTGAGCAAGTTTTATATCTAATAATAAAACTCTCAATACTCACAAGTATACAGATCATATCTTGTAGTATGAGAGGTTATCGTTCCCATAAGAATTATGCAATAGTTATCAATTTGAACCTAAATTTGTCTAAGGTATTTAGAAAATTTGAATTAAATTTAAATAAAATTGAAATAAAAAATAAATAAGTAAAGGAAAATAATAAAATAACAAGTGAGATGTCATCAAAAACTAGGGTTTGATCAAGATTGAATATTTAAGAACTATTCTTTCTTTATTTTGTTCATTTATTGTTATTAATTCAATTTATTTGTTTGATCCTAGATTTCCTTAAGGCATTTATTACTGTCTATCAAGATCTAATCAATTAACCCTAATTGAATTTGAAATTTCCAATTTTGCAATCTCTCGATTCAAAAAACTATCCTTATTCAATTAGAGTTGAAGTTATCTAATAGATAATCAATTTCATAACCAAGATCTCTTTATGATTGATCTTTAATTTGATAATTATAGGCCTATTAAATTGTCATCTCTTGTTATACAACTTTACACTAATTACTTTTAACTTACTATCTTGATTTGTTGTCAAGTTTATATATGGACAATTATCACAAATATCTAGAAATATATTGAATTCAACAATAAATAAGGTTATAAAATAAATTCATAATAATTCCTAATCTGAGTTTAGAAACCTATAAACATGTTTCACATCTTAGGATTCATATTACACATTAATGATAATGAAAGAAATAAGTGAAAAAGAATAAAAAAATCTAATTGCTTTTTGATCTAGAATGCTAGAATTTCTAGGTGCTTTCTTGATCTCTCTACTTTAACCCACTTTGATTCACTGGCTGCTACCTTTTTTATTGCATTTCATCTTCTTATATAATGCTTTCAGGTCTTAGGGTTTTGTCACTTTTTTCAGTTTCAAAAATATCCCTGAACCTTAAAACAAATGAAAAAAATTAGCGCTTGGAAACACTTCTTTAAGGCACGATCATGCTCATGTTGTTGCTTCCAGCTTACTCCATCTTCTTTGTTCTTCAATTTCTTGATTTCTAACACTCACAATGTAGCGCCCCCTCACCGTAGGGTACATATCGGGACGCCCGAAGGTCGCTCCGACACGTATCCCACGATAAAGGTTCACTACCAGAAAATTTCGCTAATAATCCATATGGCATCGCAATAA
>JAOTIZ010000003.1:12438110-12451282 GCA_027123425.1 Erythroxylum panamense
AATAATAATAATAATAATAATAATAATAATAATAATAATAATAATAATAATTAAATGATAAAAATATCTTCAATACTTATTATTATTATTTTATTATTTACTAATATTTTTAATATTAAAACTAAAAAATCATTTATTAAATTTCATTTGTATTGTTTTAATAAAAATTATTATTAAAATCAAATTAGAATATTTCTATAAATTTGTCACACACACCAAAACCAATCACTTGAAAATATTTATTAAGATACTTCTCAAAATAGTTTTATCTTTTAATATCATAAAGTATGTGACAATAATTTCTAAATGATAAATATATATTCTTTAGAATGAATAAAAGTTATTATGTTTTTTTTAAAGTTGATATATCTCCATTCAAACCATTTCATTAAACTGTCAGTAGGGCCTTGTATTTAGCCAAGAAAAGAAGAGCAAACACAGCCAATTGACTCCGACGACACCGCCGAAACTGCCCGGCCATACCTGACACCTCTCCATGTGGAACCACACGAAGCTTCCGACGTTGGTGCCGATGCCAATTATCAAATAAGAATAATAAGATCATAAAATTCATATCTTCGTCAACATAAAATGCTGACGACATCAACCATAAAGTAACAAACTTCATATATTGCGGAATCGAAATCACAAATGGGTCTTTGTTTTCTTGAAAAACAATAGCTCATTTAAGTTAGTTTTGAAATGAGGGACGGCCTGTTTGAATAAGGACCCTTACTAGTAGTATATTTGCAGGGTGGTGGGAGCTGTATAGAAAGAGACAGTTGCTCGGTTCACAATCCTTCCTTCTCTCTTCTTTCCTTATCTTACTTCAAGTCTCTCTCTCTTCTGTTCACAAGAGAGTTTTGGAGTGTGGAGATAGAGAGAAACATGGGGAATTGTCAAGCCATAGATGCTGCAGCTCTTGTAATACAGCATCCTGATGGAAAGATAGAGAGGGTATATTGGTCTGTGACAGCAAGTGAAGTCATGAAAATGAATCCTGGTCATCATGTTTCCCTTATCATTCCCCTACCTGTCTCTGGTGAAGAAAACCAGGAACAGAAAGTTGTGCAATTTACGCGTGTTAAGCTTCTCAGGCCAAATGATACACTCTCTCTTGGCCATGCCTATCGGCTCCTTACTAACCAAGGTAATTAAAGGAATGCTCAGATGAGAAGTTTTTGTCGTAAACGCTGTATGCTCATGTCTGTTCATTTAATCAGGGTATATTTTTTGGTTGCAGAGGTTATGAAGGTGTTGAGGGCCAAGAAATATGCCAAAATGAAGCAGCAGCAGCCAGAATCTGTTGAGAAAACGCAGGTATCAGATCAGAAGCAGAGGCCAGATTGTGAAGCAGAAAAGAAACCTGACCCAGAGCCCAAGGTATACCTACAAGTGGACTATTTGTTGATTTGAGTTCATTCGTGAAGCATTCGCTGAGTTGTTTGTGTGATCTTCATCCTCAAACATTGATCACCTCCTTTCTTGAACTCCACTGGCCTACTCTATCCACCCAAACGACCAAATACAGACAATGATTCTTGACGAACCAGAGTAAATATGAACATACTAGGTTAATCTCATAACATCTGCAGGAGTTTTGTTTTAAGAAGCTGTTATTCCATGTTTGATTGATAATCCCGATTTCAAATTATTGGATTATACGTAAGATGAAGAAAAGAAAGCTAGCTTTCTGGTCGTGAAGTATACATATATCCCATGGGTTGCTTTTTCTGTTTTTTGAATGCTGACCGCTGTAAATTAATTTAGGTGATGAAACAAGAAAGACACCGGCGCAGACCGCCGTCAATCAACTCCTCTTCACTTAGATGGAAGTCATGGAGACCCTCATTACAAAGCATCTCTGAGACTGCAAGCTGATGGTTTGTTCCCAAAGCAGCAAAGGTACTTCCGCCATTTGCAAAGGATAATACGTGTTGAATAGACAGCAAATTATGAGCTCACTGGATGGAGTGGAGATAGTTAATTTCATATCCCAAACCGATAGTCAAGCCAGACGTCCCCTCTTTTGGACCATTTTCAAGAAAATAAAAGAACTGTATAGCTATAAAAAAAAAAGAGTAATGGAGCTGACGTTGTACAAGTCATATTCTGCAAATCTTACAGTTGATAATTCGGTTTTCTGAGTATAACACGTAGATAAAAGTTGAAACATTTACAATTTTACATTTAAACTTCATTTTGATGGCTTAGAATTCCAATGTTCCCAATCAAGATCAACATAATTTTGAGCCCACAAGAGGGCGACTCTTGCCGCCAAAGGTGCACCAGGTAACCTGTTCTCCTTGAGAGCAATTAACATATCAGTAAACGGCTCAATCATCATTGTTCCAGGTCCTCCATACTCTTTATTCAAGAATTCGCTAAATATCTGGTTCAAGTACAATAAGCCAGTTAGCATCAAAACAATAATCCCAATCTTCTCCTGTAACTAAAGCCATAGAAGAGACAAGTAAGTTATGAAATTAAGATAACGCCAGCATTGGACCAAACATGTGCAAAAAGTTGGTTTCAAATGATGGGAGTTGTCTCTATTAACTCTGCTAATTTGGTTGTAAGGTCAGATATTTCTCCACGGTCAATTATTAACTGTTACGAAGTCAAGCAAACACTAAGCTCCTATGAAATGATAAAAGAAAAAGTTGCTGAAGATTTGAGAACTTTGTTAGAAAAGCATAACTAATATAATTTAAGAGCTAATTAATGAATGGAAGCATGTTGTCTGTTGGGAAAATTAGACTATGGCTCAAATAATGACTCTTTCCATCGTTCCCAACAACCAACGCAAATACACGAAGAAAGGTACAAAACTTGCCCTTTCCACACATAGCCACTTAAGGAATTTTGTAAAGCTGTTCTTCTTATTTCGTTTTATCAAAGAAAACACACCATACTCGTATCACCGCTCAAACATTAGAACCGACCCCAAGTCCAGTAATTATATATTTGGTGCATGTGTATATATCATTACCAAAGATAGAAGATTTATGAAGTAATCTTTATATAAGACACCCATAACATGTCACATAAAATCTATCAAATCCAGAACACCCTTCCACTTTGTTTCTAGTATGGGGTAAGAGTGGCTTGTACAAAGTTATAAAGGTTGTCAAAGAACATTATGGCATTTCTGGAGGAAAGGAAAGGAATAGAATATTTGAACTTCAAACATGCATGAAAAGTTCACACATCAAATTTCCCCCTTATTACATCGAGTAACTATTCCCGTAACAGTTTCCGCCGTCTTAAGCTTTGCTTGAAAAGCTGCATCTTGTTTTTGCCATCCAAGAGGTAGCAGAGTCAGATTTGTTTTCTTCTAATCCTTTTGTTTTTCCATCAAGGGTGGACTTCAGAAAGAATTTGGTGGGTAAACTTCTGCAGTAAACTTCCAAACTTCTTACCCCCAGCGAATTTTTTGAATTATACTTACAACTGACCATGTGGACATTAATACGAACACGCTTCAAGGTGCAACATATTGTCAAACAAAGGACCACATGTCACATCAACAACGCGCTTACTGGAAGTACAAAATGATTAAGGTATTGGCAGATCAACATCAATCACCTGCTTAAGAATACCTCATACTACGGAATGCATTAAATTCTAATCAGCATCTCAGCCCAGTTATCTTCAATCTACTGTTAAGGGCGATCATAAAATATTAAAATTTTAGTTTAGGAAGACATAGGGGATTTAAGTAGAGCAATAAATGAAGGTGGCTGTAAATGGAGAAACTGAAAATTCTTGTCTTAAATTACGATTGGCGATGATCTCATGGTTTGTTGAAATTTTGACATCCTAATAATATGTCCTATCCTAACCTTATTATATGTCATTATTCACAGTCGCATCAAATCTTTCTGTGAGATATTCTTTCCATCGCACGAGATCATCTGCCCTGTTTCATCCCTCTGCCACTCTCCTTCAGTTATAAATTTTGCTCTTCCCATTTATTTATTGCAAAATTTATAGCTGGCTAAGGACAACACAGAACAAACGGCACTGATCAGATCCCTAGATCTGAGATCATCGTGATCTAATATAACGGATTATAATAGTGCAAACCATCCTCAACATTCGGGTATCTTATCTACATCAATTCCATCCAAACAAAATGATCTAAAAGATTAAAAAAAACGTGATCTTCGATCGATAAACAGTAGGAAACGTGGAACATTAATGTAATTTGACATATTTTACGAAATAGTGAGCTTCCCTGCCACATTCTGTATGGACGCTTTCTTTTTATTTTAAAGTTATTTGATCAAAAATAAAGTTTGGACTCCGGTGCATTGAAGTCATCGCATTTGTTTATTACTGACAGATGACTATCTATTTCTTACGTTCTCTCAATAACTACCAAGTGGACAACTCAAGGCTCTAAATTTCACACTATGCAAGCAAAATAGGACAGGGTCAGGTTCGCTACAGCTGGCTGGTCATATCTAACTTTTGGCACTCACAAATCTACAATGCACAAGAAAGAAAGGAACATTTCAATGTGATGTCAAGCACTATTTTGAAGATCTTAAGACGAAAATCCAAAAAAGATTCAACATTTATCAATTAGACTCCATGTAACAGCCACGAGTTTCTCAAAGGACTTCAAACAAGTTCACCAGGCATCGAGGACAAGTGTCAAATCTCACGAAGTTTATGACTTGAACTTAGCTTCATTTCCACATTTTATCGAGTGGGTTACGATCATTTCTCTTAAACTTTGCTTAGTTTAATACTAAAAATCCAATAATTCTCTTTGTGCATAGCAAATAGAGCATGAAAAATAAAGACCATGTAAAGAAGGATTATACCTCAGAGCAAATATCGACAACTTTATGAAGCTCAACACCGAATGTTTCCTTATCCTCGGACAGTTTCTTCAAGAGCTCTCTCCTGAACTTCTGAGTTTCCTTTGATAGCACACAGAAAAGAAAAGAAAACAAACCCTTATTGCAGTATCTACAAACAAAACAAGTTGAACACTTGACAAAGAATCCTTCTTTCTATACTTACATATTGTGCGAACTCGGGAACGGGATCCGGGTAAACGTAATTTTGGGTAGTCGGCGAGGCTCTGACTGGGCCAATCGAAACGGTGAGTTGGAGAAAGACTGAGGAGGAGCGAAAAAATAGTGGTGCATTGTTGGAGGGGCTGTAGACCGGAGAGGGAAGAGTCGGAGAAGCGCTAACGTGAAACAAAGCGGGACCGTAAAGGGCCATGGGTGAAACTAAGTGGAAGACGAAAGCTTCCGATCAGCACAAATGGTGATTTGCTTCTTAAAGCCCATATTTAGGCCCAACTGTTCTTACAATGCTCAATGGACCATTACTTGGTTATATTTAACGAGACCAATTTTGGTCCACGCCCAAATGGGGATTGCCTTTTGGTGATTGATTGGTAGTGACTAGAGAGCAAGCGATTTTCTTTTGTTTACTGCAACAGAACGCTTGGGTTACCTAATTAGGAGGAATTTTTTTTTTTTTACATACGAAAGAAGCAAACATTGCTTAGAAAGGAGGGTCCACAAGAGATAACCACCGTTCCACTTGACGGGGAGGGGAATGCAGAACATGGAGGCCCAAAGAACAAGCGAATCCCACTAATTAGGAGGATTTGATGCATGCTCAAGTAGTTTTCCTTGATTAACTACTCAAGTAGCCTTTACCATTTTTTAATCTGTAAAGATATAGAACAACCCTATATTATGATACAAAATTGCATCTTCTGATTTCAAGTACAATGTTAAGGTATGCTGTCACAATGTCAAATTATAAAAGATAAATGAAGGGGAGACACCTTTAGATGAGTTTTACAAAAGGGTGTTTCGTAAATAAAATACACCCTTTTCAAAGTAATATGAACAATCCATTGATCCATTAACAACCCAAAATCCCATCATTTACTTTGGATTAATGGACAACTTTTGTCAAAGCTACATATTTCATTTCCTTTCCCTTGGAAGCAAGTGATTTATAGTGTCCGTACTTTGTACAATACTCTTAAACTCCTCTTCTTTTTTCTTTTTTTTCTTTTTCTACACCTTTACTCGGACCTACTAGCCAAATCGTAGAACATTGATCATCGATAGTATGTTATATATTCCATGAGAAAGAGGTGACGTCAGTATCTTCATGAGCTTCCAACTTACGAAGAGCAATGTTGTTCCTGGTATTTCCTTCATGCTTTACTCTTCATATAATTATTTTTCCTTTTCCAAGCCACCAAGTTGGTGATAAGTGATATTGATGTGGAATGCACTCAGATGGATGTTGCATTAACTTTCGGTATTTTTCTACTGTATAAGCTTTCGGCTAACAACAGCTTCTATCAATAAAAGAAATATCTTTTCGTTTTAACTTGTTGAGAAAGACGGACAAATTCTTACCATGCATATTTGGAAGTTCTTGCTCATTTATCTCTCTTTTTCTGGAACTTATCACTCAGCTACATATGTTGGCCTCTAGCTACCACCTCTCTCGATGCTTAAATAACAACCAGCAAAGTTAAATTCTTTGAAAAGATTATAACTAAGAACTATGGTTCTTGTGACTTCGCTAGCTGGATTTTCCTATTAAAAGGTAAATTAACGTGCTTAGAGCAATGTAGACCGACACGTGAGTGATATGAACAAAGTTGGCATTTGTTACTTTTCAAGGATTATGATTGCGTAGAAGACTCTTTGTCTTGTCTCCACCTTACTGAAAGAGGTCCAAGCAGGCACTAACATCGCCCAGGCCAGAAAACAAAAAGAAAGAACACAACATGTGCATAGACGCTCCCTCGAGACTTGCCACTCCTAACCCTTTTCTTTCAACTTCTTTTTATAGCATCCAAAGAAGTTAACTGTGAGTTGGAAAGACACTTCCTTTTCTTCTTCTTTTTTCCCCTAATCAGAACATGGATTTATACAGACTAGAAATGGAAAATAGGCTTTAGATTTTCAAAATGTTTGAGACTTTGGTAGATTTTGTGGACCCGATAATTAGATTGATGCTATCAGTAATGTCACTGTAATTTGGTTAATTTTGTTGGCTATATATATTGAAGGATCCGTCACGTGAAAGCAAAGGTGTTAATTAGAGAATGAGTACAGTCGTAACCCAGTTTTGATTTCAGTCAGTCACCAAATTAACTTTTCAAATTATTGCAGTTAAAAAATTATTATAATTTTTAATTTTGATAACTTATCAACTAACTCATTTGAGCATGTGATTAATATATTATAGTGTAAAAATTTGATAAGTTATCATTTGAGCATGTGATTAATAAATTATTTTGTACACCCATTTGTTAAATTGAAAAAAGAATGAGTAAGGGTGACCAAGAAATTTCACCATTAAAGAAACAAAATGTGAATTTGTTTTCAAGACTGCTGTGATGTTATTGGAATTTGTCAGTACATTCTTTTCATTTTTGCTTTTCTTTTTGTTGGTAAAGTCATGAAATAGGACGGTGACATTTGAGTGCCCTATGGGCTATTCTGGGAAGTGGCGCTGTCTTGCATTCAGCATATGTATATGGAGAGAGCATTGCATTTGCATGAGGACAATATATTGTGGCGTATCATTCTAGCTTTTGAACTCTTTAGTTACATGGGCCTATGAAGCTTTTACGGGAACCCCACGAGCCAGGGTTTCACAACTAGCTAGACATCAATAATCTCTTTAAAAGTTGAAATTTTTTCAAGGGTCCTCCATTTTTGTCATGGCCACGCCAGAAAAGGTTGAAATTTTTCCCGAGAGAAGAAATAGGTAAAGGACAAGATTCTGCTCCCTACACTCCCATATAAGTCCAGCTTTTATTGAGAGAGCCAAAAGAAGTTTTGGCTTTTTTGGTTTTTTTTTTAAACTTAGGATTCTCCCATTTTAAAGACCATTTTGTTTAGCTAAAAGCAAAGTACTTTGGGGGATAAAATGAGAACTGAAGTACAGATATACGAATGTGTATAATAAAATATTACGAGTCCTGATAAAGTGAACCATTGACCATTGCTTTCTCTTCTTATATGAGTTTAATTTGGCACAAGGAGACTCTAACAGTATGATTAACTAACAAACATGATTGTGCCTTATGGGCATCCATTATTATCATATAAATACTCCATTATAGGTTAATCATACCTACAAGTTATACCAGCCTCCAACAAGTGGATATTAGGAATGATGAAGGGATAATGGTGGGAACCATTTTTGCTTACAAGATCCTAAATTCTAACTCATTAGGTCATTGTTACATCAATAAATTAAGAAGCCGCCGAGTCACCATCCTAACCCTAATTCGCAATGCCTCGTGTCAAATTAATACTTGTAAGCTAGGGACCTGATTACCAAGTGGATGATAATTAGTAATGTTACTCCGATTAGTCTTCTGTAATGTTTTCATGCTAGTGAAACTATTGACCTGGATAGAGGGTTGCATCAAGAGTTACCAGAATTGAACTAAATCTTTCTAACCTTTGAGTAGATTCTCAAAAAAATACGTTGAGAAAAAAGGAGATAATTTATGTAAAGTTTTGAGCTAGATGCTTTGGTACAATGATAAATGCATATGACTAAAAGGTTTAAGGTTGAAATCTTAAATATCATACACCTACTGTTGATCAATTTGGAAAAGGACCAATCCAAAATTCTATTAACATTAGACTATCACTGAGACATTTGAGTGTAGATCTATACCATCTAAAAACCCCGTCGGAAATGTTTGTTTTATTTTGTTGAACATAAATTGAGCTCATTTTCAGGCTGTTGGAGGAAAGGCAATAGCGTTGCATTTAAGGTAGCAATAACAATTACTAAATGGCTCTTCTAACACTGCGTTCCACGGCTTGTCATATTCATTGTCCGCTGATATTTCTATTAATGCCTGCCTTTGTCACATGGTTATCATCAACCAGGTGGATATGGATAGTTGAGATTAAATTATCACGACTAGTTGATGATTAATTAAACAAGACCTCTGATTAGATCAACGCATGCCAAACTCTTTTATTTGAGAATGGTTGATTTCAATGGCTGCCGCCAGTCAGGACTAATGAGGAAACAACACATCATATTCAATTGCTAAACATCATATTAAATCACCAAGTGAATTTGGACACCATGGCTTATGGGATCCACTTTTGTGGGAACAAACTAAAAGGTCTCTTGCATAAAAGCAGAAATATACGACGACCTTGCTGATTCACACTTGGTGTCATTATATTCAAATTTCATTTGTAAAAAATAAAAAAGAAAGAAAACCTAGGGTTAAGTTCATTATTCATGGAGTGTGGCCCTTCCTGTCCTGAATTACAGGCATGCATACAGGAAGATGTACAGGCAAATAGGTAGATCCAAGAGAAGCTGTCGAACATGTACTGAACAGAAATTGTCCTCACTGTTGTCCATTATTATATATAATAAAAGCAGTAGACCATATTTCTTTTGACGTGAAAGAGAGGGCGAGAGTAAGATACATATATATCTATAGACACACATGTGCATGCTAGATGTGATAAGGGATGCCTTATATGTTTCGTCGATGTTACGGGTCACTGCTCGTAACTTAGTTGGAGGGTGAAAAGGCCATTGCATTTGCGCGAGGAGTATATATGTTGTGTATTAGCCTAATTGCTCGGATACCTTTTACAACCAAAATAGAAGGGTCAAACTCAGGGATTTGTTACATTCAAAAGAAAATATATAGAAAATCAAGACCTAAATGACAAACCCACCTTGCACAAGCACGACCTTTTGTCTATTTGTATAGAACAAATCAAGCTATCAATATCTCATTGTTATTCTGCTGTCCACACACACCTGTATAAATTTAAAAGAAAACCTCTTCTAAAGCAACTAGATTGGATGTTAGTAGGCATTTAATGCTGGACAACGGATTTAGATGGGAGAGAGATGGAGGGAACAAGCATGGATTCATTGACAGTAAACCAAAAACACATTCATGAAAGGACACTTTCTTGCTTCGGGTACCGAGCAGTCACATCAATTCTCGCTGGGCTTTTTTTTTATTAAATTAGATATCCCAGCTTAGTCGGACTAATCTTAATCCCCTAAAAACCTGGAAATCCCAAGATCCCTCAGGTTCCTATGTCTGCGCACAAGGAGTCTTCACATACTTGATTGTTCAGCCGATAATTGATCACTGACCTCCCCTTGCTCAATATCAGGTTCCCATCAGCCCCCAAGTTTCTTAGTAACTCCAACTCTCACACTGCCGCTGGAAGCGAGACATCCGTAATTGATCCGATCAAGGAGCTGTACTCAGGAGGCTAGAGGATCATCAATAAGAATAATGCCAATTTTTTCTTCTTTGGTGTAACTCGAACTCAAGACCTCCTAAAAGGAAGAGTCTTAAGCGAGGAGCTTAGACCAATCAAGCCACTCCTACTTGTATCGCAGGGCCTTCTTTGCACTGAGATGTGGCACCCCTCATTAGTTGCACACTTTCTTGTTAAAAGATGTTTGATGTTGTAGTAAAAACAAATCGCAAAGCTACAAAGGATCCATTGTCAATCACATGCAATGCACAGGGTGAATAGGATAGGAGATGACAAGTAGTTGATTATATCTGGTAAATGCTTATTTTATGTGATCAAAATCAGATACAAACACGCGTTGAAAGGCCCCAAAGACCTTTTGTGTTGTCAGGCCAAACTTATGCCCTGAAAGAGGTTTCTCCTCTATCTCTTAAAAAATTAAAAACCCAAAAAGAAAATACACACGTCTAATTTACCACGTCACACGTGTGGACACTTTTTATAGAAGAATTTTTAGTTGGTCAGGCCGAAGGTGAAGAAGGCCAGTAGAAAGAGGCAAAATCCCGCCAAAAAACACACACACACTTGTGTGCCATGCAACTCTACGTACCCTATAGTTCATCAGCACACGGATCACTCATTTTGAAGACTATAAACATATATCAACAAGTGTTGGGAGCTAGATTTCAAGAGAGGGAAATGCTGGTGTCAATAAGAAGCAGTCTTCAATATCTTATGTCCCGTTTGTTGAGTTGCTCCACTTGAAAGTTTTCTTCCCTATTTTCACCAACCCAGTTGTTTTCTTTTTCTTTTTGCTTCCTTCTCCCCAACTCTGTTCCAAAAAGGTCCCACCATTTGCTTCCCGCCCTCGTTCAATAATCCATGCTTGCATTTCACTATTAAAACACTTCTTCCCCTGTCTTTCTCAAGCCTAAGATAATTGAGTTCGGATCGTCTGTCTAAGCTAACCCTGTCTAACTCTGTCTAATTATTAAAACGACGCCGTTTCATATAAAAATTGGACAGTTGCATCGCAGATGGGCAGGCGCCTGTGGGTCCCACCCACAGGCCACAAGCGCCGTTTTAAGAGCCAAATCGTGCAAAACCCAGCCAGCCACGGAAAATATAAAATCTCATGCACAACGTTATGTATTGGCTTTGACAAAGAATCATGTATCAAATATTGATGTAAATGTTTTTTTTTTACTTCTGGACTTTTGCAGTATTGGAATTTTAATAAAAACATGTTTATTATCATTTACAAACATTATTAACAGTAAATTATTATTAAGTGTATATATTTATTTTATTATCAAATTTAGTATTATTATTATTAACTGTATATTTTTATTTATACAGTCATTTATTTTTAATGTATTAATATCATTATCATTATCATTATTATTATTATTATTGTCATTATTATTATGATTTATGAAATTTGTTTCCATTATTATAATAACTATTAAATATTATTATAGATTACTTATTGTTATTATTAAGTTTATTGTAGAGTAATTATTAAAACAAGTATAATTTAATAATTTTATTTAATTTGTTGCTATATTAATTATTATTATTAGTAGTATTAAAATTATAATTATAATTTTCTTCATGATAATTCAATTTATTAATTACTCTACAATTTCTATTATTATAACACATTTCATAATAATGATAATAATTAATTTTATTAATAATTTAAATCAGCATAACGAATATTATAATACTAATACTAATACTAATACTAATAATAATAATAATTGTAATAATAAATATAACCAAAATATTAATAAAATTCTTAAAACAATAACTAATTTAATAATAAATTTTAACAGTTATTATAATTATGGATATTTTTTATTAATTACTAATTATTATTAATAATTAATACTAAATAAATAAATATACACTTAATTTCAACAACAAAAAGTAATAATGGCTATGAATTATAATAAACATCTTTTAATAATAATCCTTTACTGCAATCGTCCAGAAGGATATAAATAATAAAGGTTTAAACGTGGCTTTCAAGCCATGCTTCTTTCTGTCAATAATAATAGGATTTAGACAATTAAAACAATAATAAGATAATAAAAAATTAAAAAAACATGCCTAATAACAGTAATTATAATAATAATGTAATTATTTAAATTAATAATTGCAATAATAATAAGAATAATAATAATAATAACAATAATAATATTAATAATAGTACTCTTGATAATAATAATAATAATAATAATAATAACAATAATAACAATAATAAACACATAATAATAATAATCAGTTCTAAAAATTATAATTTTCTAAAATTTTAATCAATTGTAATAATAAATTTTAATTATAATAAATACAAATATATTGTAATACTAAAACAATAAATAATAAGATTTAGAAAAACATAGTAACTATAATAATATCATAATCATCATACTATGTCGTCGCACTCTAGCGTGCGACGACATTCTGTTTTCAATTTTTTTAAAACATACTTATTATTTGCCGGTTTTTCCTATTTTCCAAATTCATTAATATAATCCATTTGTAATCATATCGAAAATAATAAAAAATAATAATCATAATGATAATAATAAAACTAAAAATAAAAAATATAATAATAATTATAATAAGATAATAATAATAATAAGATAATAATAATAATCAGAAATTAATAATAATAATAATAATAATAATAATAACAATAGTAATAATTATCATAATTATAATAATAAAGATAATAATAAAAATAAGAACAACAATAATAAAATAACAGTGTACTTAAACATAATAATAACAATTTTGAATAAATAGTAATAATTATTTTGAATGCTAACAAATACAAATAACAATACTAATAATATTAAGAACATTTAAAAATAAAAGCTTTGA
>JAOTIZ010000003.1:12457051-12470080 GCA_027123425.1 Erythroxylum panamense
CACCAAAAGACTTACTTGAGCGTCGGAGGGGCTAATCGGGAAACAACCCCCGACGTGCCTTCTTTGTTTTGCAGGAATCTTCAAGCTTGGGACTGATCAACCTCATGGATCCAAACGGCAACGTTCAGTCTCGCCAGAATCCGGCAGAACCAAGTTCAATCCTTTTATATGCTGTTCATATTAATCCTTCAACATATAGTGGTGCTACCGCAGGAATGTTAAAATTTCAAAACAAAAGTAAGGCCTTACAAGGATATTATACAGTGAGAAATGGTAGGTACAGTCCTTGAAGTTTTTGTTATGCCTTGGTGTGTACTTGGAAAATGGTACATGAAAACGACTCAGCAGATGATCACTTTTAGGTTTTAAAAAGCAATGTGGGCATCAATTACATATACTCCTGACCTATGCATTAGTTATCTTGCGACCAAGCACAATAATAAGTTTTTATGCACGTTTACTTCATAAGCCTTTTCCCCTGCCTGCAATATTTTACAAGGAATCAAAGTCATCTTGGATTCAGTTAAAATTGTGGGTCTTGTATTTGTTTCCTGCAAGTTGTGATTAAAAAAATGCAGTGTGCTTGAACTTGAATTGTACAATTTGCATCAACTCCTTATTTGCAGTGTCTGTTGCATGAAATAGTGGAGTTCATGTTGGTAGGTGAGGTCCTCTACGACTTACAAAATGGCTTATTCCTTTCCTATATATTATGGCTAGTGGGAAAGGGAATCCTCGAAAGAATGTTTATGAAATATGAAGGATAGTGCTGAACAGTGTGATAGTAGTTCCATACTTTGTAATGTTAGTTGCTAACGTTTGCTGAACACGATAGGAAGTGCCACATTGTTGGCAAGAATGTGAGTTACAGGAACTGTTATATGCAAGTAACAATTAACTATTTTTTAAATAATTAAGTCAAACAGACATTTACATGTCATTGCTTATATTTATAATCTTTCTATGAACTTAGTCTTTTCATAAGATTCATTAAGTGTGAAATGGTTATTGTCTAGGTCATTAAGATATAATATCATAATCCCATCTATACTTGACTTGCAAGAGGTTATGTTAACATCATTTATAATCTCACTTAGAATAACAACAACATTTTAGTAGAAATACCACTAAGATTTAGGATCTGGAGAGGTCTACTACTACGTAACTTTATTTCTAATTACTAGAAAGCCTAATGAGAGAAATAAGAACTATTTTTTTGTTTTTATAGAAATAACATAGAAGTGATTCTACAAGATTGATGGTGTGCTTGTTTAGTGGGTATGAGGAAAGATGAATGGGTATGTAATGAAAAATACTAGTTGGTAAGGAATTACGATTGGACGACTTATATATTTTCATTCCTAGTTTTCAGGCGTTACTCTATTTCTCTTGATTATGAGAGAAATAGGAGTCATTACTCTATATATTTGGCACACCTTTGTTGCAGTATCGTATCGACTTTCGAATTTGTGAAAATTATACGTAAGCTATCTGCAATTCGTCTCTCACAGTATTGACCCCTTTCTATTTTACAAGATACCCTTATCTTGCTAGTACTATCATTCCATTCCTCCAAAGTTTTCAAGGCAGCTCTCTTACACTTCTGATCCTGCAACTGTGAAATCATTTTTCATAGTGTGATTTTCTCTTGGATTTGATGACGCTAGAAGAACAACTTATAAAACGAAGGAACACAATATGTCAGTTGAGAGAGCCACAAGTTAGGTAATCTAACAGTTTTCTTTTCTTATTTTAGGCTATTTTTGATTGGACGAAAGAATTTTAATGGAATAAAATGGAATGGTTTTTAATGGAATAAAATATAAATGGATGTACTATTAGAAAATTGTTGTTTGGGAGGGATGGAATGGTTCATAATATAATAGAGTGAAATGTTGTTTGAAAGAAGGGTCTATAATGTAATATAGTAAAAAGTTGCTTATCATTTTACATTCCATCTTAAACTCCTCAAATCGGGAGTTTCTTATTTTTATTATTTAGGATGAAATGAGATGTAATATGAAACACTACAAGAAAATAACACAATTTGTGACGTTTAAAAAACATCACAAAATCTCAAAAAACGTCCTAGAATACAATTTGCGACGTTTTAAAAAACGTTACAAATAACGTCAAATGTAGTATAGGCAAAAGGTTTCTATGACATTTCCCATAAAATATCACGAAAAAATGAACATTCCGTGATGTTTTAATTAATGTCACTGAAAGATTGGTCTTTCTGCGATGTTTTGTGAAAATTTCACGAAAACTCACATTTCACGATGTTTTTGAAGACGTCACAAAAAGTCACATTCTACGACATTTTTGGAAATGTCACGGAAAGTCACATTCCGTCATGTTTTCAAGATGTTGTGGAATGTTGTTTTTTGTTATGTTTATACAAAAACGTCGCAGATAGTTGTATTATTTTTTCCATTTTTTGAAAATCATTTTAATTTAATATTTTTTAATTTTAATAATTATTTGTTAAAATACAAAATTTTTAAATCTTATATTTTAATAACTATTCAATATTATTTATGAATTTTATTTATTTATAATTCTTCAAGTTTTTTAGTATATCATTAATTTTAATAATTATTCATGTATCACAAGGATTTGATACCTACAAAAATGTATTATTTAATTGCAGTTCACAAACATGTCATAATACACTAATTAATATCAAAAGCACATCATAAGTGTATAGTAACTAGCCATAAGTATATAATATATCAATATGAGTACATCTATCTAACCTAAACGAATATTATGTGTAGAACATAAAAGTTCCAAAAGCTTTTGTTGCTGTTCAAATTCAATTCTTTGTTGTTCGACTTCAGTAGTTAGTCGATCCTGCATTTGTTCAACTTTTTTATCATTGACTTGAGACTGCAACCCTTGATTAACCTTCTTTAACTCCTTTAGTTCGTCTCAAAGTCTCTTTCTGACCGAAGTCTTCCTTTGTGACTGATGCCCAACTCCCATGCCAACAATGTAATCTCCCACCTTGTTGAGCAATGCCTATCCTCTGCTTGTCCTTTAGCTTATTTATTTTGTTTATTGAATTTGCAAGCATCCTTTCAGTTTGTGTAAGCTTGGTTAAAATATCTTCCTTTTCCCTCTTTAATGCCTCTATTATTTTGTCTACATCCTAAAAGAAGCAAAGGCTTGTTACTTTAAAGGAGATATTGACATCCAAATCAAATTCCCAGTTTTTCCAGGTTAGTCTAGAAAAAGCAAGCAATATATCAAACAGAAATTCCTAAGTAACAAAAACAGAAAGTCATATAAAAACCTAACATCAACTATACAATTCAATGTAAGAAACACAGAAAAAAGTGACCAGTTGAAACGAACAAGCAGAACATATTGACCTTTCCGAGTAAAAGATGATTTTTCTTAAGTTGATAATAGCAAATCCACCAAATTATCGTCATAAATTATAAATGCATGTTGAATCATTAAATTGAAAATAGTAGGAAAAGCATGTACTTTCAAAAGCTCAAAAAGTTTAGCTGATTCTTCTCTTGCTAAAGACAATTGTCGTCCCAAATGTTCCTAACCATATAATAGTAATATTAACATAAGAAGTAAACCGAAATAGCAAGATATTCAACGGCTAACTGCAAAAGTAACAAAATTTACCTTAGCTTCAATTTCGGCAAAGTACTGACCAAGTTCAGTTTGAAGGTTTATAAGTTCAGTATCTTTTGATTCTATTATGCTTAAACAATTTGCAAGCTTTCTATTCAAATCTTCAATAATTTCCTTTGATTTCAGGATCTCACTGTTGTTGCTCATCTTGACTTACAATTGCTTGCTTCAAAGCTTTCTCCAAGTTCAATAGTTGAGCCTTTAGATATTCATTATTCTGACAAAGTTCTTCAATAATTTCACTGTCCTCATCCATCCTTTATAATTCTTCAGATTCTTAGACAAGGAAAATTACAACATAAAAATCCTACATATTAACTCCGCCCTAGTTCTTTTGCTTTGTTAAGACGCATTCATAAACCGCTGGGTTCCACAAAAATGAGTTATTTGTCACGGATTGATGTTGAATATGTAATATCCCAGATCACTCGCTTATAGATATTGTTCGCTTTGAGCCTTGACTCTGCTAAGCCCTCACGATTTTGCTTTTCCCGAGGCCTTCCCAGGAGGTCATCCATCCTAGTACTATTCTCACTTAAGTACATTTAACCTCGAAGTTCTGATGGGATCCGGTGCGATAGGCCATGAAAAAAGCGTCTATAAAGAAGAGGTATTCGTACCCTTATAAGGCATACTTCATTCCCCTCTCCAATCGATGTGAGATCTCACACTTTCCACCCCCTCAGGGCCCAGCCCTCTTTAAGGTCCAGCTTAGTTGGTACAACGGTTCGGGTACTGGCTTTGATACCACTTGTAACAACCCAGATCACCCGCTCACAAATATTGTCCGCTTTGGGCTTTGGCCCAGCTAAGCTCTAACAGTTTTGCTTTTTCCAAGGCCTTCCTAGGAGGTCACCCATCCTAGTACTACTCTTATCCAAACACATTTAAACTCAGAGTTCTGATTGGATCAGGTGCGTTAGGTCAAGAAAAACGTGTCTTGTAGGGGAGGCCTCGCCTCTTGTCGATCTAATGGCCCAAGTATTGACTCTGATACCACCAGTAACATCCCAGATCACCCACTTATAGATATTGTCTGCTTTGGGCCTTGGCCCAACCAAGTCCTCATGATTTTGCTTTTCTCGAGAACTTCCCAGGAGGTCACCCATCCTAGTACTACTCTCGTCCTAGCACATTTAACTTCGGAGTTCTAATGGGATCCGGTGCGTTAGGCCATGAAAAATGCGTCTGTAAGGGAGAGGTATCCGTACCCTTATAAGGCATACTTCGTTTCCCTTTTCAACCGATGTGGGATCTCACACTCTCTACGTCCCTTAGGACCCAGCCCTTTCTGGAATCCAGCCTAGCCGGCACAACGGTTCGAGTACCGGCTCTAATATCACCTCTAACATCCCAAATCACTCGTTTACAGATATTGTCCGCTTTGGACCTTGGCCCAGCCAAGCCCTCACAGTTTTGCTTTTCCCAAGACCTTCCCTTGAGGTCACCCATCCTAATACTACTCTTACCCAAGCACATTTAACCTCGAAGTTCCGATGGGATTTGGTGCATTGGGCCATAGAAAATGTGTCTGTAAAGGAGAGGTATCCGTACCCTTATAAGGCGTACTTTATTCCCCTTCGAAGACTTGGGAAGTACTAGGTTAAATGTGCTTGAGTGAGAGTAGTACTAGGATGGGTGACCTCTTAGGAAGGCCTTGGAAAAAGCAAAACCGTGAGGGCTTGGCAGGGCCAAGGCCCAAAATGGACAATATCTGTGAGTGGGTGATCTGGGTTGTTACAAAGTGGTATCAGAGCCAGTACCGAACCGTTGTGCCAGCTAGACTGGACCCCAAAGAGGGCTGGGTCCTAAGGGGGGTGGAGAGTGTGAGATCCCATATCGGTTGGAGAGGGGAACGAAGTATGCCCGTACCTCTCCCTTACAGACGCGTTTTCCATGACCCAACGCACCGGATCCCATCAGAACTCCGAGGTTAAATATGCTAGGGTGAGAGTAATACTAGGATGAGTGACCTCCTAGGAAGGCCTTGGGAAAAGCAAAAATGGTGAGGGCTTGGCTAAGCTAAGGCCCAAAGCGGACAATATCTGTAAGCGGGTGATCTGGTATGTTAGAGGTGGTATCAGAGTCGGTATCCAAACAGTTGTGCTAGCTGGGCTGGACCCCAAAGAGAGCTGGGCCCTAAGGGGGTGGAGAGTGTGAGATCCCACATTGGTTGGAGAGGGGAACGAAATACGTCTTATAAGGGTACAGATACCTCTCCTTTACAGACGCTTTTTTCATGGCCTAATACATCGGATCCTATCAGAACTCTGAGGTTAAATGTGCTTAGGTGAGAGTAGTACTAGGATGGCCAAGGCCAAAGCGGACAATTTCTATAAGCGAGTGATATGGGATGTTAGAAAATAGATGAAATTGGAGTTTGAGGGATGACTACCTTTTCTAACAAATGTTGTTTAAGACAAGTCAATTCTTGTTGTGCCTTGTCCCTTTCACAACAAGTTTCTTTCAAATCTTTCTCCAATTTCTTCAACGATATCTCCAATTCATCCTTCATATGAAAATTTTCAGATGAATTTACCTTATAAAAAGAAACATATAAAGGTCAAAAATCAATGTGATGAACACGTAAGAGGTTTTTCTGCTCATATTATTAGATGGAAATATTACCCCATCCTGAGAGGTCTTATCAGTTAAAGACTTTCTGCTCATTTCCAAAGCAATCTCAAGTTCATTCTTTGCCATCTAAATAATAAGGATATATATCGAAACCCCATTGTGCAAGGAATGGTATAATATATCAGTATGGAAGGGCCAATGAAGAAAGAAGTTTAAAGAGGATGATATCAATAACCTTAAGATCAACATTTTCTTTCTCCAAAGTAGCTATTACTTTCTTTAAACTCTAAAGTGCCATCAGAATCCTTATCTTTCCCTCTTTGGAGCTCTAACTTCAGGTTTCTTAGCTCTGATATTTTAGCACTCAAATCACCACGTAGGTTTTTGATATCTATAGAAGCTTGCCAATAAAAAAATGGCGAAAATGTTTTAGGTTACAAAATCAGGAACAATTAAGAAAATATTTGCAAAATTCTTACATTAAGCTTATAACATTAATCTATAGATTACTATTCCGATGGGTAAAAATAAATTTGAAAAAAAATAAGCACCTACACATGGTACTTGATATAAAGGTTTATATATCTAGACTTGATGTAGAAGAGGGGTGGAAACCAAAATGTAGCAATTCCATAGCTATAATATATGATTTAAGTCCGAATACATCCCATCTAAACTCCAAACTCACTTTGTTCTCTTCCATCTTCAGGTTCCAAAGCTCCTCTAGTAAAGATTCGTTAACCTTTTGCTTCTCTAAAATTAAACAACCAATAAAAAGGGGAGAGAAAAATATTATTAGAAACAAAACAAGATTGAAAACAACAAAATATAGGCATAATTATATTACTTAAGCAAAGAAACATACCTTGTAATTTTAGTTGAGTATCTTCAAATTTATCTTGTTCCTTTTCAAGTTCCATCCTAAGCTGCTTTAGTTGTTGTTCATGATTGGCTAGCATTGCTACAATGGACCTATTTTTCTCCTCAAGCAAGTCTGTAAGCTCTTAAAGGCATTCAGATATAATTTCCAGTCCGCAACATTCACATATGGGTTCAAACATAGTTGATGAGCATAAAAGAAAGAAAATCAAGAAAGTAATACAGCTAGGGTTAAGTTTAGGGTTAGGGACGAGGAGGAGAGGTTACCCCATGCCTAGAGAGCAACAACGCTCCACTTCTTAATCTCAAAACGCTTAGACTTCTTGGTGGAGGAAGAAGGACCGGCGCTGCTAGAGGCCTCACATTTGGGTGGGAAGAAGGTATAGAGAACACGAGGGGTGTTCCTTCTACCGTGTACTTCCCACCGCTTGCTCCTCCGTCTGCCTGTCCATCATTGCTTGCTTCACCTTATCTAGTTGTGGTTTTAGGGATTTTGCGTAAACGAAGGGAAGAATTGGGGAAAAACAAAAAAGGCTAGTTTAGATAATGGGTTGGGTTATTATCTAGGGTCGGGTATAATCAGGTAGTTCCACCACACCAACAGCGATGGTTTATTCAACAAAATGTCACAGTTTCTATTTCGTGACGTTTTAATTAAAAACGTCTCAAAAAGCGTTACAAATCTGCGACGTTTTTATAAAACGTCATGGAAAATTTGAACTTTTCATGACATTTTTTAAACATCACGAAAAGTCTTCACATTCAGCACGGATTGTGTTGTTTTCTTGTAGTGAAACCTTCATCTTCCATCTCATTCCATTTTATTCTATTATAAACCCTCCTCCTAAATGATGGAATAATATTACATTCCATTCCATTATATTAATAAACCCCTAACCAAACATAGCCTTAGAATCCTCTGTAAATAACGATTGACCTTTTGTGTAATGGTGATTATGATTTTAGGGGTTTGCTTTCTTCACCTTTTGCTATTTTAGTTCTTCGATTCCCTTTATCCTATGGTCTGGTCCCAATTTCATTTCTCAAACCTTCAAAATTTCTGTCTCTTTGCTTGTGTAAATCACTTAGAGGTGTTGCTATGGAGTTTATATTTTTTGGGCATGCAATTCCTAATAATTAGTAGATGGGTTCCAGTGTTTACACACTGACACCGTCAATATAGGAAAGATCTATTAAAAAAGAGAGAATCTTTCTTTAAAAATTTCAATCTTTTTATATTTTAAAGTAGAAAACAATTCTTTTCATTGCCAGCCATGACTAAGGTGCTCCACTCTCCTTCTCATTTCCCTGCTTCATTAACCACCATTCATTCTTCTTCTTCTTCTTTACCATCTTCTTTATCCTACACATATTCATCTGTACGTGGTGGTGGTGAAGATGGAGGAAACAAATTTCTAGTAACGTGTGAGTGTGACCCAGAAGAGGAGTTAGAGAAAGAAAGAGAAAGGAACCAAAGACATCAACTTTCTTTGTTGGCTTTGATTTTTGCACTTCTTAGGAAATCTTTATTGGCTTATAAGAGCGATAGGAGGGGGCTTGCCTGTGGAGTTCAAACTTAAAGTGCCTAGGCGAGCTCCTAGTGCTAGATACATTTTCCATTTTTGTATAACAATGTGGAATATGGGTTTTAAGGGTTCGCTTTCTTCGCACGTGTAGATATACTTGTGCAATGGTGATTCCGAATTTGCAGGTTTGTTTTCTTCACCTTTTGCTATTTTAATTCTTCGATTCCTTTTGTCCTCTAGTTTGTCATTCAATTTCACTTCTCAAAGCTTTAAAATTTTCTGCCTTTTTGCTTGTGTAAATCACTTGGAGTTGTTGCGGTCGAGTCCATATTTGTTGGGCATGCAATTCCTAACAAATAGCAGATGAGTTCCATTGGTTTGAATATGGGTTCCAGCGTTTACACACCGACATCGTCAATTCATGGCCACAACTTAATGATTTTTTTCTTTACACACCGTCAATTCCTTTACACATTGAGCAGTTATCACCACCTTGACCAATGCCATATCCTAAAAGCATGATACTGGTTTTCTTCTTTTTCATGTCAATATTTTCTTAACAAACACCCTTCTTCACATATATAATGTATATTCTATTACAATGATAGTCTTTCAAGTTTGTTTGGTCTTACATCTCTAAGTTTATTGCTTTTATTGCTTTCTACTATTTTTTTTGGCAATTAGACACCCAATGTTAGAAATCATATATATTGTTTACATATTGTCTGCGTTTATAATGTAGGTGAACGACTTCAAGAATCTAACAAGATCATCAAGAAATACCCAAAAAGAGTTCGTGTAAGTTCTTTATTTACACTTGCATTTCTTAGATTCTAGAGCTTCGATTTTATGCACAATATAAATGTCTTTGTATACACGGTTATCAATTTTTGAGTAATTTCTTCTCTAGATTAATAAGCTTTAAACTCCTTGGAGACATATTATGAAATATTATCAGACCTTAATTACTTAAATGATAGGCTTATTTCTTTTTGTAGTCTTACTTTCACTTTTTTGAATTTAATAAGCACTTTAACCTTTATTTCAATAATGCAATCCAACTATATCTATTATAGTCGTACATAAATAACACGAAGAATCTACTCTCATTTAGTTAAACCTCACTCATAGATTAACACACGTCAGAGTGAAGTAGTTCCAACCTTTACTTTGCTTTCCAAGAAGTTTCTGAAAGAAAATATTAGTTATTTACTAAGTTGATATTATTGACAAATTTCTTAAAGTTTTAATCACTTTGGAAAGATATTACACAACATCATTGTCATTCATATTTTTAAATACATCAAAACAAATATATCAAATTATGTTATGTCATATTAGTAATTTATTAATTAATACCGGTAACTTAGCAACATATATAAAAGTATTTTCTTCAAAAGACTTTTTTTATCATTCTAATCAACAAAAAAAAGTTTGCTCTTCATGAAAATTCTCATCAATTTGAGCTCCTTTAATATTAATTATCACTCATTCACCACTAGCAAAGTTCATTCATATCCTTTATTAAGCAATTGACCAAAATTCAATATATTTTTATCAAGGTTGGGAACTAGAAGTACATCAGCTATTAACTTTAAAGTATGTATAGGAACTAATCTTCTTCTTTTCCCTTATAAGAGTACACCATTGACATATCTCACTTTTCTTGGAAGATGAAAATAATGACCTTGAAGGGACATTTATTATTATAATCCATATGACATAGCTATAAATAGTTGATAATGTAAATAGTTAAGGTAACAACAGCAAAAAGAGTTTCTTTAACTTCTTGATCATCTTTCTCTATTACCTTTGCTTATTGTTTTTATCTCTTTTCCATTGTTATTACCTAGCTTTTCAATATGCACTATCTATATATTGGATAATTACTTTCTGGATTTTTTAATGTAGATCAACATGGTTCGCCCTCTATTAGCAAACGACAACACAAACTAAAGCGACTTTTGATACTTTAACAAACAACAAATAATATGATGGTTTTCTCATTTGCTATCCATTATGTTATCATTTTCTTGTATCTTTAAGATAAGGTCTGTGAAATTAAAACAAAGGAAGAAAAAAGGATTGATAGAATGAGATAGATATTTTGATTGACCGTAGATTTTGATAATGCCTGAATTAGTGAACTTTTTATGGATAAAACAACCTTTAGGATATTGTGTGATACAGTAGGAGACGTTGGGGGTCTAAAATCCACTAGGAACACATCTATAAAAGAGGTTATAGCAATCTTCATATATACCTTGGCTCACTATAAAAAGATTAGGAAAATTAACCTAAATTTTCTCCGTAGTAAAGAAACCGCGAGTCTATAATTCCATCAAGTTCTTCATGCAATTATAAGGTGGCATCATATTTTGCTCAAAAAGTTAAAGCCTATTACTCAGGATTGTCAAGATGAGAGATGGAAATGTTTTCAAGTAATTGAACATTATCATTAAGTTATAACATTAATATGAAAGCTTTTATATGCTAAATCATCTTTTTTTTTTATTTGTAGGGTTGCCTAGGAGCTTTAGATGAGACTAATTAAAGTTACACCTCCTAGTGAAGATAAGCCCTGATATCACACAAGAAAAGGATGTACTTCAATAAATGTTTTAGGTGATTGTTGCCTAAACGTGCAATTCATATATGTATTGCCGAGTTGGGAAGGCTCTGCACACAATGGTCATGTGCTTCGAGATGTAATCTCAAGGCCTTATGGTCTACGAGTCCCTTGAGATCAATTTCTATTACAATATCTAATTTGGTTTCTCTTTGAGTTACGTCGCTCAATCATAACTTATTGTTCAATTATGAAGTTGTTATTACTTGGTTGACTATAGATATTACAATGCAAATGGATTTCTTACTACGTATTGAGGCAATACTATCACTTCAAAGAATTTGATGGTCATCGACCAGAGATGGCAGAGGAATACTTCAATATGAAACATTTCAAGCAAGGAATGTTATTGAGGGATGTTATGGATTATTGAAAGGAAGATGGAAGATCCTTACATCCCTTCATTTTTCTCAATTCAAAGCCAAGCTCACATCATAATGACTTATTCCCTTCTATGTAACTTGATTTGTAAGTTCATGAGCTTTGATCCATAAGAGTCAATCACTAAAGATGAAGAAGAGAGTGAGGAAGATGAGAGTTGTGAAGATGATGAAATGGAATACATTATACAAATTAGTCCAACTGATGAGTGGTTGGTGTTCAGAAATAATATGGCAACCAATATGTATAATATATGGACAATTAGATCTAATGCCAATCATGTTGATTAGTAATTAAGATATGTTTGTTTCATATACTTATTAAATTGTTGAAATGTTTTGATTTTGATTAATTTACCTAAATAGTGAACATCTCTATTTGTTTAGTATTAGCAATATATAACTGAGAGTTAATGGATTACTTTTAAAATGCACCCGTTTAAACATCTCTGTTTGGTTGAATATGTGTAAGTGAGTTATTATATTACATTGTTGTATTTAGATTTTTCCAAGAAAATTTATTTTTGTTATATGTTATTTCCTTGATAACTCTTACATTGTCGTACTTTTATTAGGAATGGCTATGGTTGCCTGTGGGAGGGGAAATAATAAGCAATATTGGAAAGATGATGAGGTTAAAGCTTTAGTCGAAGTTCTGCAGGAACTAGCTTATGATCCTTTATGAAAAGTAGGTGGGGGATTTAAGAACAACTACATGGATGAAGTGCACAAGATGTTATTGAGCAAGATTCCCAATTTTGATAAGGAAGTTGATCCCCACATTGAATCTAAGATTAAATGGTTAAGAAATAAGTACAATCCAATTTCTGAAATGTGTATGCAAAGTAATTGCCAGTGAGATGAAGTTAAACATAAGATAAATTGTAAGAAACAATGGGTTGATGAATGGTGCTTGGTAAGGATATCAAACTCAAAAGTTGATTAAGCTCTTATTTTAGTAATTTCTTTTCTCATAATTATAACATTTTCTTGTTATGAAGTTTTTTTATCTTATGCTTCATGTAATTCTTTTTTATAAAATCACAAGAATGCAATTGGATTGTGCAACTTCAAATATCCATATTTTTGTAAACTAGACATGGTTCTACTTGACTTAAAGTTGAGGATATAGTTGAAGCAAATGCTAAGGCTAACTACCAAAAGAATATGACAGTGTAGTCTTTATCGAACAGTGAAGATGAACCTGTTGTGGTCTCTGATACACAAGAATCCCTAACTATTCCTTCAAACACCGGTGCACAAAAAAGTGAAGAAACCTATTGGACCCCGAATCTTTTTGGTAATAGGATTAGTAAATAAGGATTTTTGAATGATTATTCATGAGTAAAGAAGTTAAGAATTTTTGAAATTGAAATGAAAT
>JAOTIZ010000003.1:12500683-12521376 GCA_027123425.1 Erythroxylum panamense
AACAAACAAACTTCTTGCTTTCCCAAAATCAACTCAAACTACAAAATAAGCAAATTTGGAGAAATGCCCTTAGGCTCTTAATCACTTAGTCTCTTAACTATCACCTGAAGATGGGATAAAAGGGAAGTGAACTTGAAAACTCGTGGGTAACAAGTTTATAACAAAGAATAAGCAAAATAATTGAAAAGTTCATTTGTCGTATAAAAGTCGTAGTGAATTTATAAAACACTTTGTTCTCAAATTTTCAGTCAATTTCACGATCTTTTTGCTTAAAACTTATAGTTAAAAATGTCCTCATCTCAACATAACAAAGTGCATTTAACCATCTCTGTAGAATACTCAAGTTATGCAACAAACTTAACAATTCAATGATGCAATGCACAAACAAATAGCTCGAGAGTTCAGTGGAACGAAATGAAGAAACCGAAGTTTACACCGTGAACAAAATGAGTCTAATTTTTCAGGATCTCGTGGCCTCAAGTCGACAGTCGGGAAAAGGCTATAGGTCAATGTGCACGTGACTAACGAAACAGGTTCCTCTTTTGCCCAAACAAAGGCACATATTCATGCTCAAATCATTTGCTCATGTGTTCATACTTTCATGCTTTCACATCTTTCATTCATGCAAAAGGCATAACATAAAATGTCATGACATGTTTCAAGGCATAACATAAAATGTTTCAAAGCATTTCCTTTTTCATTTTGAAATTCATCAACAAAATTCATATACCAAACATATAAAGATTTCTCAAATCATTTACAGAGTAATAGATGTAACACTTATGAAGTAATTGAAATCATTTTTATTTTCTTGATTTGGAAAAACATTAATGACTCATAACTCTATTATAAACATATAACCCACCTTGATTTCCTTGCTTAAAGACTTGCTCAAAATACCCCTTCTCTTGTTCCTCTTGTCTCTTTAATCTCATTTATACAATAACAAAAAAATCCCACTCAATAGGATTTTCAATTGAAAGTCCCACAAAGTACAATCATTAAAATTGGTGCAAGAATACTTAAACCTATGAATTTTCTAAACTCCATGAACTAAAATCCTTTCGAAAATCTCAAAAGATTTATGTGATCTTACCTTGGTTCTTCACCAAATGAAGAGATCTTTGGCTCAAATGGAAGCTCTTCTCTTCCTCTACCATTTTCTCTTCTTGAACCACTTCAAAATCTCTCTTGAAGGTCAAGAAAATTGAAATCCTAGCTTGTTTTCTCTTATTTTCTCTCAGCATCGAAATCTCTGTTCTTTTTCTCTTTGATTTGTTATTTCTCTTCCTTTCTCCCAATTCAAGTTTTTTTTCTTCTTCTTCTTAAACAATACCACATTTTGGTCTTGTCCTTCCAAAAATACCCCTCCTCTCCTTTGGTTTTCCCATTTTGCCCCTTCTTTTATTTACCTCCTAACTTCTTTAATCTTCTTAATTAATTAAACACCATATTAACTCTAACTTAATTCAAATCTTTCCATCTAATTTCAAATTTCTATTTATACCCATCAAATTAATGACCCAATTCTAAAAATAATGAAACAAATAAATCAATAATAATTGAAAAAATTTGGTGTCCAACAGAATTTCACTTTGTAGTCTTCACGAAAGTTGTAGATCTAGAAGTTCTCTTTCAAACCGTCTAATAATGACCCCAATCAGAGGTTTACAGAGAAAGTTATGCAATTCTCCCAAGAGAGGTACAATGTGATTGAGGACATAAACATACTTGATTCTTTTGACCATAACTTCATCACTCGACCTCCAAATAAAGTGATTTTTGAAGGAATAGATTCCTAATACATTTTGCTACCTCTCCTTGAAAATTGGTAACTTTTGATATAGATTTGAAAAATATTGATGTAAAGAATATGAGGGATTGGTTAGAAGAGCATAACAAGGTTATGAATGTATTAGATTTTTAGGCATATCTTGAGTTATAGAACTCCGAGTGAGGTGGTTCTTATTTCAAAATAAACAAGAGGTAGAGAGCTACAATTGTTTTAAAGAAGTCAAATTATGATTTGATGTTTAATTGGTATGGGCACATCACTTTTATGGGGGCTAATGAGGAGTCATTGAAATAACCCCACAAGGAAACCCGCTTACGCTTTATGACTTCGAATTGTTGGGCTCCGGAAACTATAGGGTATTAGGCTCACATCTCATAACTTCGATGTTGGACTCCGAAAGTGGGGTCCAATAGCGATGACTTCTAGATTTATTTCAGTGCAGCTGAACTTTGCGGGAAGTTGTTCTTTTATTTTATCTCAAGTATATTATCGCTCAGTTCTTAGTTGATTATGTACTTGAGTTATTGTTATTGTCTTTCACTTTAAAAAAAGTGTTGAGAAAATCCTCTGTTGAGGTTAGTACGAGGTGGTCGTACTATTAGGTGTGAAGTTCTTTAACAGGAAGTGAGGTTGAGTGATAGTGTCAAGGGTTGAGTGATGTCAGTTCAGTAAAGCCTTTGATAAATCTATTGTGCTTCGGTGAAATTTATTAAGCTAGGTGAGGGCCCTCGCAGACGTAGAGAAGATGTGTCGAACTGAGTTACCAAATTTTTGGTGTTTTTATTACTTTGGTATTGCTTGTTTTATATTTTATTGGTGCCAAAGAAATTTGTGAAAAGTTTGCAAAATAATTAACCCTTTTGATTTTTCAATTTTGTTTTGCGGCAGATGGTCAGATTGAAGAAGAACTGTGTATTTAAGCTTCAGGCTGCTTTATCTTTTCTTATTTGCAGCAATCATGCTTTTCCATTGATGATTGCACAACATTCTTTCATCTTCATAAGCAAATGTAATTAAGTAGAGAAGTACACTCCTTACAGAAAGTTTATAGGGCACCATTCTTGCCGGAGTGATAATTATTTCAGGAATCAACAAATTCCATTCTCCACTTGTAGTCTCTGATTCTCTTGCATAGAACAGCTAAAGCAATTGCTCTTATTAACATGCATATTTTTCTTGGACAGCGGCTGTTTCCGAGCATTTGACTAATTGACTATCAGCAAATCTGTAAGCAACTTGAGCAGTATTGTAATTATAACATTACTGAAAATTGGTTATCCTTCTGTTTACAGTTTATTGTCTATCGACTATAGTATACGTGTCAGAGATCATGGCTGCCATAGTTTTGAGCACTCTTTGATAGTTTCAAAACAGTGCTGTATATGACCAAGCTCGAGTGTTAGTCATCTGGAGAGGCTGATTATAGCTTAGTTTTGAAGGGAGAGGTGCTCGACACGTTTCATGGTAGGAATGATAACTGACTATAAACAAGTGTCATTCCAATGAACTGCAGCATGATATAGGATTTAGGAAATGAAATGCTTCAGGCTCCGCTAGTTTGGCCTAGTAATGATATACTCTCGTTTCTCCTCTATCAAGTTAAATCTCACCAACTATGCGACATAAGTTCATTCCTCCATCTAAAGCTCTGACATAGGGCTTCAGATTAGCAGAGACTATGCCCCCCTAACGAAAACACTCGATCATAATTGTAGACCTTAAACAAGTTATTACTAAGATTTGTTAAGAGTTCCTTCAGTAAAGAAACTCCCCAAAAATAGGCGTATGCCGCTTTTAGTGGAACGCACACGGTATTCTTTAGTAAAAGGCGAAAGAATAGTTCGCTATGTGCTTACCACACGGCTCCGTGTCGTATAAAATCTGAGGCGAAGGGTATCTAAAAATTTATCTCGTGTGATAGCTTCTTTTTGACCAACGATGTGGGTTTGGTACTACTGCTACTGCAGGGTTTTATATGACTTCCTTTGTCTTTGATATTTTGCCTTCCTCATCTACGAGGTCTTATTTATCGTCAATACGACTGATATGGAAATTCACATTTACAGCCTCTCTCTAGGATCTCCTTTAAACCACAGAGCACCTCAAGACGAGTCAAACAAAAGAACTAACCCATGTTGAGATTGGCTATCCCTCATCTAGAGAAAGAATCCCCGAAAATGTTGTTGCGCCCGAGAGTTTGCTGCTTTTGAATAGCATTTAAGAAAAAGGGGATGTTTTGGAGAACTATCATCTAAACAAAATCCAAGTAAAATCTCAACACCTTGAACTACTTTCCGGTCTAATGCTTTAGAAAACAGGGCACGAAAAGCTAAAGTAGGAATGAACAAGGCACGAAACATATCGAGCTGGGTCATTGATGAGGGTAGAAACTCTTGCAGCAGTGATACGTTTCATTACCGACATTCTACATTTTAATCCAAACCCCATCTTGATCATGTTAGAGTTGAAAAAAATGGTGTTCTATTTTTCTCAAGCGTTATTCAACATTCCCAATTAGTTGCTTAAGCCTACCCAAAAAGTTTTAGATCTCACTTGCAATCCGATGACTCTTTTTTGCAAACACGAATCCATAAGATTTCAAACCAAATCCACTAAAAGGGATTGATTTGGCAACTTCTGTTAAATCTAGTCAAAGCTTATGTTTCACTTCCTAATTAAGAGTCCTCAATGACTTACGAAACTGGGAGTGTTTAAGAAGGGGAATAATTCTTACGCCCTCTATTGACAAGCAGACACACAAGCGAAGATAGGGAGATTTGCTTACATCTGACGTGAGATTAAATGAGACGAAACAGACGCTCAATTCTTTTGTAAGTATCCGAAAATAGAAATTCAAACAGGACACACGTTGTTCCAAGGCTGAACCTCAATTTCCAAGCTTTTGCACATCTGGCAACGCCGCCGAAAATCATCAATCCAACACAGGTTCGGCACACTTCTACCCTCACTTGGAATTAGATATTAAAAGTTAAGTTTGACTCCACACACACACACGCGCACACATTATAAGAAGGATTTCTTCTTTTTTTTGTGTGCGCGCACAATTTGTGTGAGTTTGCAACAATAATAAAATTTGCTAAAGGAGAAAGCACAACTCCTTTTTTTTTTTTTTGTGGTGCAGCCCAACTGAAAAGATAATTGCCAAAATTTTTTCAAATATTTCAATCGGATGAAATATCTCTAATTTTTATTTTATTGTTATCAAGAACTAATTTTCTTGATGATTTATTTTGAGATTGCCTTTACCAGTATTATGGAAGAATAATTTATATTGTCCATTGTACTTCTCACAACAAGGATGTATTTTGCATTAAAAATTAGTGTTTATTGGTACTTAATGTGATTTCTCTTTTATTTACTCAAGAAATATTAATATTTGCTTCTTCTTGGTAAGTATTTTGGAAAATTAATTTAGTTATTATGTTGTGATATTAGCTTTTAGGAACACAAATCCTACCCTATATAGGAATGACAATGGGCTAGGCCAGGTTGGGTGGCTCGTGGCTCAACGGGTAGGCCATTGATCCGACTACGAGTTAACTGGTGGGCCACTGTGTGGCCTAGCCCAGCTCGTCTACACTTTTTACATGTTTTTGACAAAACGAAGTCGTTTTGTACATTCCCTTCAGGCTATGGATCAGGGCCGGACAGGATAACCTCGGCTTGAGCCAGCTCGTG
The DNA here is from genome assembly GCA_027123425.1 of Erythroxylum panamense. Classification (NCBI taxonomy): domain Eukaryota; kingdom Viridiplantae; phylum Streptophyta; class Magnoliopsida; order Malpighiales; family Erythroxylaceae; genus Erythroxylum; species Erythroxylum panamense. Next base: position 12,506,178 of record JAOTIZ010000003.1, read on the forward strand.
GCTCGACCAACCCGAGCTAAAGTCAAACTGGGCCTGACGAGCTAGGCAAAATTGCCATCCCTAATCCTATATATCTACAAAGACAAGTGCACCTATTGAACTATAATATAATAATTATCTCTTTCATATTATCTAATTGATAGAACAAGGTGATGGTTTAATTAAAACGATAGAAGTAAAATTCAACACAACTAATAATCAAGAAAGCATATCATGTAAAGATTAACCAAGACAAGTAGGCATCACCTAGGTAATGATTCCTCTCAAAGATTTCTTAAACTATTAACCCTTTGTCATACAATTCAATTAAATATTAATGAAAATTTTTGTTTTATGTTAATGTCTTTCAGAAGATTATCAATGCCTAATCTTAAGTTGATTATATGAAATCTCTTTCTAGTTTAAACCCTAAGATTGCTTTAGTTGATTTGTGAATTTCACTATTAGGTTTGACTCTAATTTAGAAGATTTATGTTATCCTATCTTTATGATTACATGGATTTCCCTTCAACTGCCCTAAATCTACTCATACAAATAATTTCTTAATCTCAATTGCATAAAATCACACATGAATCAAAATACTAGAAATATCAATTCAAGAAATGATTAGAACACACAATTGAATTCAATGAATCAAAAATCAAATTGCATTAAATAAGCAATCAAATCACAAAATTTGGGTTCAAAACTATGTCAAAAACTCAAACTCTACCAATTGCCCTTCGTATCTACCTTTTATACTTTAAAAGGTTTTATACTGGACACAGTCATAATTATGTCCATGTCTCTTAGTCTCAATACAATACTTGATAGTTGTGAATAAATAAAAATTCAAGGCACTGGCATGGCTTAGATATAACCTAACAAGGTCGTGGTCAACACCAACACAATTGTGCTTAATGCCAACACAATCGTATTTGAACTTAACATGGGCAAAACATCATCATTCAATTTAGACGTGATTGGATGGGCTTACACGATCACTAACATAACGATGTTTGACACTAACACACTCATGTCTTTCAAAAACAACTTCAATTCTTTAGTTATTTGCCTCGATTCCTCCTGATTTTTGTTCCTTTCAATCCATATAGGCAATTACCTCAAAACACAATAAGAACCAATTAAGTACTAAAAAATGAAAATTCTCAAATAAACAAGAGAAATGCAGTAAATATGAGACTAAAAATATAGTCTATAAGCATTTATCAAACATTTGTATACTTAAGCATTCATTTATCCTTAAACAAATCATAATCTAAATCATTAAACTTAAAGGACATCCCTCCATTTTCAATCTTAACTTGTCCATCCATACCCTAAACTATCATATCTTATGAATCAAATTAGCATGCAGTTAGACTCTAGCAATTCTAAAGCAAACTTCTATAAAAAGAACAATCAAATTAACAATAATTTTAAAATCAAAAGTACAAAATTCCAAACCCTTACAAATGATTCACCTAGTTTACTCAAAGTGTTTAAGGTTGAAAATATAATAAAACTCTCAAATCAATACATAGAAGGAGTCTACATAGAAGGATTCTTAACCATGAGCTTGCAAAAAAATCACATTTTCACCGATTAGTAAACCAGAAGCAAAATCAAAAGGTCTTTAAACCAAAATGTAATAGCGCTCAAGTAAAGGTATGAAATGGATAATTAGAAAGTTAAACAGGTGTAGGAAATTTACATAAACAAGACTACACAAAACTTTTATTCTTAGTTGCTTAGGTCCTTCAAGAAAATTTTTTATAAGTACAAAAATAAATTATCTCGCTTTCCAAAAAAATCACAACTTTTCTTCCTTTCTTTCTTTTTTAATTCTCTCTTTTTTTATTGATATGCTTGTAACAAATAATTTTCAAACTTGAACTTCAAGTAACTTTAGAGAAAATATAAAATTGTAACAACAATGAACTTAAGAAGAAACAAATTTAAAGGATTAGTATTCACCAAAAACCATAAGCACAACTAACCTTCTCTTTAAAATTCTTCAATATAATATAAGGTTTATGCAAGCAAGGAAATGTAAATCCTCTAAAGTTCAAAAATAGATGAAAATTTTTCCAGAAAAATTGGGTAATTGGCTTGTAATATGACTATTATCAATCAAAGAAAAGACTAAATATCAAAATATATTTCTCTTAGAGGTAAAACATGGTAGACAATAATTAAAGGAAAAAATAGGCTAAAGCAATTGGTTAAATTCTAGTGCCTTTATCATTTTAATGTCTCTAGTCTAACAAACTGATCTTAGCATGAATAATGAAAGCAAGTTTTAGAATCATCCAATTATATATGATAAACACATGATAAAGAATAATAGAGCCTAATATAATAATGTTTTGCCATTATGCTTAAAAACTCACATTTAGGCTTAATATGCGTAAATAATATGCAATTTTTATTAAAATTAACTATCTTAATGATTACTAAAAATACAACTTATAAAAGCAAGTCTATTCCAACCTTCATCCTTTTGCATACTAACTCAAATTAGTAATCCATGATCATCTAAAGAATTTTAGATAGATTTTAACTGAAAAAATAATAAGGGATATAATAAGTTTGATAATTGACCAAAATTTCAAAAATTTCTTCAATTTTTTTCAAAATTTTCATTATCACTAGAACAATAATATTTAAAGTTCTTTATACCCTTTCCTCACACATAAAGATGTACATTGTCTCCAATGTATGCAATAAAAGTAGACAAAAAAATAAGATCAAAGGAAAACATACTAAGCAAGGAATATTGGGTCAACTTACACTTTCCTGAATAATAGTCTAGACAATTATAAACGTGGTGCAATTTTCATCCTAAAATAAGTACAATAATCCTTGTAAAAGAAAATAAAAGGGAATAAAAAGGCAAAAAAGAAAAGTTAAATAAAAATAAGAGCTGTAAAATAAACAAACCCTAGAAGAGAAACATATAATAATGCAAAATAAGAGCTTAGCAAGGCTAAGTCATTGCTAACTATTAAGACAAAAATTAAAAATAATATGCACAAAATAAAAATGAAAATGAAAGAACCAAACATATTTTGTCAAACATCATAGGTTGCGTCTATTTATATGTTTATTAGTGCAATGGGAGTGTTAGTGGCTTGGGTATCCTAGGTATTGCTTGTATAGTAGCTTAAGCAACCGACTACTATAGGATTGGTGATGATGTTGTCACTCTCATCGATGAAGGTAGTATTGTGACTCTGAGGTATCCTATGATATTGACCAGCACCTTCTCCATCCATTTATCATGTGCCTCTAACAACATCACATGTTATGACAACTTTTATTATTCGTTCGATTATTGCGATATACTCCTAAAATCTACTCCATATATCTCTCTAATTAGATGACCTTTAGTTAGTCCTAATGTGAAGGTGTCAATGATCTCCTAGGAGTGTTTGTGCTCTTTAAAGAGTCATCTTAATGCTCAAGCTCTTCTGTTAGGTTCTGCTCATATATACTAGGGTGATCCTTATATACTCCAACTATAGCCGCCTGTTCATCTTAAGCTCTAACTAGTTTACAAATATCACCCTCTAGCCCTTATATCTAAGTCATCATATGCATATTCTTCATTATATCTAGACTAAAAGAAACTATAGTGCTTAATAGTCACATTTAAGGTAATCTGACAAAGACTCTCATCCTTCTACCTAATCAAGTCACATAAGGACCGATATTGGAGTGCCCGCATTCTTACCCCTATATTGATGCCTAAAATACCTAGCTATTTCGTTCTTTAAATGAATAAGCATCGATTCTCTTATACTCCATAAATAGAAAACAACCACAGTCCTCACTACTCCAAAACCATCACCCACTCACTTAATGTATGACAAAGCATAACATAAATATATATGAGCTTAGTGTATCTTAATGTAAAAGCATTGGACTTGTTAGGATCATAGTCCTCTTCACTATTAATCTTACAATAATAATATTTAGCCTTCTTCCCATATGGAAAATTTGCTCTCAAATCTAAATAATCTTGAGTTTCCATAAAAATCTGTAATACATCATTACCATATAGCAGATACCCAAATATCTAGATGACATTTAAGAACATATCCTATGAGAATGGCATGTTAGAGCAATCATATTCACTATTATGGCATCATACAGAATATAAGTAATCATAAGTTCATCATTTCTCATTTCGTTTCACAAACATCATTCACATTGTCATTACATCTCATAATCCATATATGTATATCACACAAACATGTGAGAGTTTACTGTTCTTTACAAAATATCTAACATGAAATGAGATGCTAATACAAACAATCTATCTAAACTCCTCAGACATCAGCTGACCAGACCTTTGAGTCTTTCTTGATTCCAAAATTGGCAATACTAGACTGCTACTAGATTGTGTTAGAAGTTAGGTCTCCTTAGTACTTGAATCATAACTGTACTCACTCGAGTCAAAACATAACATCACAAGTATATCACATTAGCTTGAATCAATTCCCATACAATTTTGTATACCAAATCACACTATACATCATATCTCAATAAGCACATTATAATACGAACATGTCATAGAATCCTTTCAAAACAATCCAATCTTTCACCTTAATCATTCATATCATCAATATGTATACAAGTACTGCAGATCACTATATCAACACAATTCAGTACTTCTTTTCACAATCATTCATATGTACACAAACATAACATAACATTATATCAACTCAATTTAGTCATTCTTTACAATGTTTTACATGATACATGTAAAGATATATATACAATGAACATGAGACTCCACTTTTATTTTTAGTTTGTTGTGACCGAATGCCTATTTAACTATCCCGTATCTATTGTAGATACCGAGCTCATTTCAAATATTGTCCTATACCCATTATGGATACCAATCTCATTAATCATTAAGCCTGTGGCTCTGTGTGCACGTTTATAAGCTTTAAGGTCTTTTCCATATTGGTCACTCTGGTCACAACTCCTTTATCTGATCATGCATATCAATGTAATGAAAATGCATCAAATCATATATTATGCTATCAATAACTCTCATTCAATGTGCACAATTATATAGCACATTCATCGGATTTAAGTCTGCATTCAACATATAGTTGAAAACACAATTTCCATATTCACATTCAATTTGTAAACACTTCCAATATAGTCCTGAATATCAAAATTCTCAGACCATCAATGTCATTAACACAATCATATTGGTGACAGTTCAATATCTAAACAGTTAATTAACAATAATTCAAATATAGTGAGTAAATATCTAGGTTAACTCATAGTATTCTCCAGATAACTATTGCCTTGATGAGCTAGCAATGTATGGAAGATGTTGGTCAATTTATGCTTCTAAATCAAGTAATACACACATATGTACACATTACTAACTTGTTTAATCAAATAAGTACTCAATCATACATATGTATATATGTTATGTTCAATGCATGCTCAATTAATCTTTCCGGGTATATAACTATGCATACATTTTGACCATTCAAACATCATACTTTGTATACTAACATTTTGCAATCAGGTTTGTATCTTTAAGTTAGCTTGATTTACTCCAAACTCATCAACCATACTTTATACTTATCCTTGAACATTTCCATGATCAAAAGCCTCTTATAATACACACACAATTGTTATTTTAAATATGGAATTTTAGCAAGCTAAATCTATACATTCACCAAACTTTTTTCCAGCAACATATACTCATACATTTACCCAATTCTCATTGATAATTACCTTATGTTCTTCAATTCTCATTCATCCATATCTTATACACATTTCTTATGTCCTTTAAGATCATGTTTGCATTAAAAGAACTCATTTATTTCTTTAACAAATCAGAATTTCCATATTTGAACTCAACACATCAAAACAGTCAATTCTTTAGATAATAGCATCAATTAACTACATAAACTTATCAAGATCTTAACCAATTAATCAAGCAACAATCTAGGTTCATGACTATCCTTAATCAAGTCCAAATATACCAATTTAGAGTGAAATTTCTCAGCTGGTTCAACATACACACAAGGCTGAAACTAAAATTCTAGAATTTGTCAACAACATCACTAAAGTGTGTAACTTTTCTACCTTCAATACTTCACAAATTTAACAAGCTTAAAGACATCACTAACACCTGAAATTTTCTAGATTTCATGTTCCGTGAGGTTACTTCATTTCAGGTTAATTTAACTTCCATATTGGTTACACTAAGGCTTACAAAATTCTGTTCACTTATGTCATTAACAGTCACTTTTAACACCTATCTTTAGCATGAATTCTACATCAATTATACTTCAAATCCCAACTTAAATCATCCATACAACAACCCATAAACTACTATTTTCGTACATATAAAAATAGAACAAAAAAGTACCCATTCATTCTCCATTTTCCAGCACATATTCAACATCAACATCATATACAATTTATCCCAATTTAATCATCATAACTTTCTATTATAACATGCCATAAAGAACAAAACTTTACTTACTTTTCTAGCTCAAATTTCCACCTTAATGATCAAGCTAACTTAGCTCTCCAAGCATGCAAAATCATCCAAGTACAAGATGGAAGTAAAAATGATTTCAGCAAAGGCAAAATGATGATAGCATATTATAGCTATCTTTAAGCAGATTTTTTTGTGTCGATCTTGAAATGAATATGAATGAAATTGAAGCAAGATTCAGTAGTTGTGAGGGTTTCAGTGGTGAGAGTAATGGAAAGAAGGAGAATGAACACAATAGAAACTACTCCTGCAATAGCTTGACTCATCAAGTGCTTGGTGTCTCCATGTTACAATGGCATATGTCACTAAGCATGTAAGCCACTTATCCCCTCCATAACTTGCAAAATGTCACCTAGTTATTAGTCCATTTGTTACTATTCATTGCTGCCATTTGTCAATTAATTACCTATGCCAAATGTCATTAATTTATCTATGCCAAATGTCACTCAATTTATAGGCTTAGTCATCCTAATTTTCCATGTGTGAACTTGTCTTGCCACTTGGAATTTTTAAATTACAACGATAAATTCTAAGTTTACTAATTATAGTCCACCAAACTAAAATCCAAGACATAAATAGTACACAATTCATATCATGATCATTTTAACCCTTTCATACCCAGGAATATGTCAATTGAGTGCATATTCTATCTTTGCAATTGTTTACTAAATCATTATTCATAGTGTATGCTAATGATATGCATGTGAATGAATTACATTTCTTAAATTCTCAGTGATATGACTCATATGCAATATTCTAAGACTCTAACTGTTAGTATGGAAAATGGGCTACTACAATTTAACCCTTAATGAGCCCTCTTTGAGCTTAACATGAAACCTTTTCTTTTTTTTAACCCAAAATATGAGCCTTTACCTTAACTATTTATCCTCTTCATTATGCCTACCATAAGGACAAGTTGAGCATTTGAAATGGTATTACTAGTTTAGGAAATAATTGCATGAATAAGTGTGGGGGAATCATATCATATAGTTGGCTATTTAGTTAGAAATGGGTATGGTTATAACAACTTTTTATCTCTCCTCTACATTTTTCTTCTTTTAGAAAAGGTAAAGTAAAAAGAAAGAAAGAAAGAAAGAAAAAATTAAAGTAAAAAATAAAAAATAAAAAAGAAGAAAAAGAGAACCAAAAATTGAAAAGAAAGAGGAGATATATAAAAAAGGTATGTTAATCTTGTTAATTGAGAGGAAAGAATTGAGTGTTTTATACTTTGTTGTTTTGTATTATTTTAAATGCTCAATTAGTTATGTAGTTTTAAACTGTGATTTTCCTTTTTCCTACCCTTAGGCCGACCTTATTAGAACCAAAATAAAGACCTTTAGAATAATATTTGTGATTGACATGAGTGGTGGAGATTATATTAGTAAGCAAGTTTATGGTAAATGCCTTACATGGAATGAATGATAAGTGAATATGTCTTACCTTTGAATGCTTGAGAGGATGGAGAGTGGAGTGAGTGTCCATCACACTTGTTAATGGTCTTTGAGTTAAAGTACTTGTCAATTTTGGCTAAGTATGTAGAGAATAGCTTGTTGATGGAGTATTATGAGTTTCAAGTCCCTTTCCTTAAATCAGTTATAGTCAAAGGACCTCAATGGGGAAGAATTTGACAGGACCGAGACTTCTTAGGTTGTGTTTATTAAAATGACTCTTGATTAATTGAGAAACTTGTTTGTTTTCATTTTTTGTTTTTTTTATATAGTCTAGTGTTCTTTATTGTTCTTATGGATAAAAATAGTTTATGTGTGGGGGAATTGTTATGACTAATTTTTATTGATTTTGCTAGCTTTTATATTATCATTTTAGATACAAATTGTTATGATTTAATCTAAAGTTGAATGAAATGAGGTTCTGGGGTTTATTTTGTGAACGAAACAAAAAAAAACAAAGAAAATATGTATGAAAGATGGCATGAACAAAGTTTGTCATGGGCGTGACTAAGGTGTCACGCCTCACACCCATAACAAGGGCTCTCACGGTGATGACAAAGGTGTCATGCTCATGACAATTCTCTTTACTGAATTTAATATCACGCATGTTAAGCATGTAGGTAATGATGGATTAAAAAAAGATTTAAACCTAGAACCGCTCTCTAAAGAGAAAAGATTATGGAGAGAAAGAGGAGGCATGAATGAGGCCAAAAAAGAGGGCTAGAATGAGAAAAAAGAAAGAACAGAGGCAGAGAAAAGAAGAGAAACATAATATAAAACATAGTTGGGTGAGTAAGAGAGAAATATACCAGAGAGGTAAGAGCTTGAAGTAGAGGCAAAAAGTGAGAGCTGGAGCTGATCTTCTAGGTAAGCATCGAGTAGAGGCAAAAGGTGAGAGCTAATGCAGAGAGGTTGAGGTTGGCAGGAGATCCACTGCCAGCTTCCTCATCCCAGAGTCCATTTTGCTTGTTCATTCTTTTTCATCTTTGCTGTTATTGTGGAACTCATTTATTTTATGTTGAACTCATATCTTTCGTCCGTTGAGCCTGTTTTCCCCTATTAGTGCTTTGATAGTATATTTCTATTTATTTAATCAATTTATCACTTTGATACCTCTCTGTTATTGTTCATTATGGGATTGAAGTGTATAAAGATGATGAACTATGTTTATTCCATGATGGGCTGATTATTTGTTCTTCAGAATTAATGTAACTAATTTAGTCGATTATGCATGATGAAGGGACTGTTTTATTGTCTTATTATTTGCTATAGTTTTTGAGCTTATTGGATGTAATAGTTTGGCCTACCTTTGCATCATTTTGGTATTAAACAAAGAATTGAGAGAAGAAGTTTAATAGTTGAATAAGAAACTATAGACACTTAAGTTATGAATTAGAAATATATTAACTTAAATGGGTTTTCATAATTAATTTGGATAATAGACTAGTCGAATACAAAAGTTAAATTTAGTTTATTATTTGAATTGATTTTATAACTCAATTGGTAATTTTTGCAAGACAGTTATCCAATCAATTCGCCATAGTCATGCATAGGAGATTAAATTAATGAAGTTAATTTCTCAATATCTTACCATAGATTAATCAAATAGTTCTTTGCTTTCAGTTAAATTAGTTTATTTTCAGTTTAATTACTTTATTTTCTTTTCAAACTTTTACTCAACAAATTGGGATAAAGTGTTTAGGACTGCATTTGTTTTTATTTTTATTCAAAGTTAATTTTAGTGAACCAATTTCACCTCCTTGGAAAACGAACCTGGGTTTTCGACTACAATTATCTAGTGTACTTGCAAGTAGGATAGCCCAGGCTTTTTTTCAAAAATTATTATGGCGTAACAAAACTAACAAATAATTTGTTAGTAACTAACAAAATTACAATATCTACATACCATGGAGGTGTCAAATTGATGAAAAATAGTTATTCATCTGGAACATTTCTCTCAAAGGAATATTATCTTCCTTTTTAATAAAGGGTTTGAGGTGATTAATAACTACATTTTCTACCCCCTTCTTATATATTATTTCCAAATCAAACTCTTGAAGGAGGAGAATCCATTTGATTGATCTCGACTTTGCTTATTTCTTAGAGAACAAGTCTTTAAAGCTGCATGATTAGAGTAAACAATAACCTTAGTGCCTAATAAGTATTATTAAAGCTTTTCCAAAGAAAATATAGTAGATAAAAGTTCTTTTTTAGTTGTGGAATAATTTTGTTAGGCTACATTTAATGTCTTCGAAGCATAGTAGATGGCATGTGCATCTTTTCCCACTATTGGTCCTAGAACTGCCCTAATTGTGTAATCACTTACATTACATATAATCTTAAATGGAAGGCTCTAATTTGGAGGATGAATTATTGGTAGGCATGTTAAGAGCTCCTTAATTTTATTAAAATCCTCCTTGCACTTATCAGTGAACTCAAAAGAGACATTTTGTTGTAATAGCTTGCACAAAGGTGAGGCCATCTTCAACAAATCTTTGATGAACCTGTAGTAAAAACCTATACGGTTAAGAAAAGAACTGACTTCCTACACATTTGAGGGGTAAGTCAAGGTAGAAATGTGATCAATTTTAAAATTTTCTATATCTATAACTTTAGAAGATATAACATGCCCTAGAATTATACCTTGATCTACCATAAAATGACAATTTTATGAATTATATACAAGGTTAGTTTTAATACATATTTCCAAGATAAATGTAAGATTCTCTAAGATAATATAAGAACAAAAAACAATATATTCATCCATAAATACCTCTATGATATTCTCAACATACTCAGAAAATGCTTATTATGCATCTTTGAAAAGTGGCAGGTTCATTGCATAAACCAAATGGCATCCTTTAGTAAGACAACGTATCGAATGAGCATGTAAAGGTTATCTTTTCTTAGTCTTTTAGTACAACAGGGATTTGAAGATAACTTCGAAATCTATATAAAAATAGCAATGTTCATATCTGATCAATCTTTCAGGCATTTGATCAATAAATGGGAGAGGAAAATGGTCTTAATAAGTTATAAAATTCGCTTTTCTATAATCAATTCATACGTGCCACCCAATTTGTACCTGAGTGGTAACTAACTCACCTTCCAGGTTAGCCACCACTGTTATTCCAAATTTCTTTGAAACCATATGTACTAGACTTACTCACTTGCTGTCAAAGATAGGATACTTATACTGGACTTACCCATTTTCCATGATAAGTGCAATTTTCTCTAAGCAATTATCAAAAGAAGGACCACAAATACTATATTCATCCATAAAAACCTCTATGATCTTCTCAAAGAAATGCTTATTATGCATTTTTGGAAAGTGACGGGTTCATTGCATAAACCAAATGGCATCCTTCGGTAAGCCAGTGTATCAAATGAGAATATAAAGGTTATCTTTTCTTGGTCTTCTAGTGCAATAACGATATGAAGATAACTTGGAAATCTATCTAGAAAATAGTAATATTCATATCCGGTCAATCTTTCAATCATTTGATCAATAAATAGGAGAAGAAAATGGTCTTAATGAGTTGCAAAATTTAATTTTCTATAATCAATGCATACTAGCCACCCAGTTTCATATAGGTGGTAACCAACTCACCTTCCTTATTAGCCACCACTGTGATTCCAAATTTCTTTGAAACCACTTGTACTAGTTTTACCCACTTGCTGTCAAAGATAGGATAAATGACTCTAGTGTCAAGAAGCTTCAGTACTTCCTTCTTCATTACTTCCATCATAGGAGGATTCAACCTACATTGTACTTGCCTAGTGGACGTGGCATCCTACTCTAGCAAAATGTGATGCATGCACATAGAAGGGATTATTCCTAAAATATCTACAATTGTGCAACCTATGGCCTTCTTATGCACCCTTAAAATAAGAATCAATTTGTCTTCCTAACCAAAAATCAAAACTGTAGAAATAATAATTGGAAGGGTCTATTAATCTCCCAAATATGCATATTTTAAGTGGGCAAGCAATGGTTTAAGCTCCATATTAGGTACCTGCACATTAGAAGGTATTAACCTCTGGTAAGATTTAGGTAACTATATAGAAGCAAGTTCATATTTTATGGGAGAGGGCTCCAAGGAATGTAAGGTAGCCTCCATCTCAATCAGCTCCTCTCCTAACTCAACATCATTAGGGGCTTCTAATGCTAGATGCTCGATGAATCCTACTTCTAATTGATCTTTGCAACTTAACTTAAAAAATTTCTTCCACTAAGGATCAATCACATCAATAGAGAAAGCAAAATGATCATCTTGAGGATGTTTCATTGCATAAAAAATATTGAAATAAATTACTTCCACATTAAATTCCATTGTGAGGATGCTCTCACAAACATATATCTTAGTTTGGGTTATGTTAAGAAATGGTCTCCCTATTAAGATAGGTATGGGATTATATGAGGTTTCATCATTCACATCCTCCACATAAAAATTTGTAGGATACACCAACTTATTCATTTTCACTAAAACATCCTCAACTACTCCATTAGGGTAAGAATTAGTATGGTTAGCAAATTGAATGAAAACACTGGTCTCTTTTAAAGAGCCTAAGTTTAAGGAAGCATAGATAGAATGAGGCATAACATTGATTGATGCTCCTAGATCTAATATAGCTCTCTTTATCATATGTTACAAATCTTAAAGGGAATGGAAAACATATATGGATCCCTACATTTCAGAGGTATTTTCTTCTTAAAGACGATGGAAACATTCTCACTTATCATGACCTTATCATAACCTCTTAAGGAGTCTTGCATACCTGAGCACTTATTTAATCACGTCCAACAAAGGTATATTTACTTATATCCTTTGAAAAGTCTCCAATGTCTCTTTATCCTTTTCCTCCTTATTCAAAACTTTCCAACCTGCTAGGAAAAGATGGAGGTTTAGTCTTAACTATATTGGGATATTCATTATTTTCCTTTGAGTTAGATGAGGGATTTCCTTCTTCTTCAAACTCCTTCTTAACCTCATCTTCATTGGCCATCTTTGGTAGGGGTCATTTTAGGAACCTCAAGCTCCTTTCCACTCTTTAAGGTCACCGTGCTAACATTATTTGGATTCACCTTAGGTTGAGATGATAAACTCCCTCTGCTTTGTGAGTCTAGCTAGTTGATAGCCATCGCCATCTGTCTTATTTGACTCTCCAATTTTTCGATGCTAGGCCTTACATCTTGCAATTGAGATCTTGTTTCTTGTTGGAATTGCTTTATATCCTGCTAAAATTGTAGAGTATTAGTGGCAAGAGACTTATCTATGTTTTCCAGAGATGTACTTGAGTTAGAAGAAGAGGTTTATGATCTAGGTTGGAGTTATTGTTCTCTTTATACCCTATTTGGAAAGTAATTCTGCTATCTATTCGCCCCATAACTTAGGTTTAAGTGATCTCTCCAACTTGGGTTATAAGTTTGGGAATATGGATTGTATTGATTGAAAAAATTCCATTTGCAACATTAACATACTATGTGCTTCCCTTTTGCAAAGTTGGACACCCATTTGTCGGATGGTTCACATTTGCACATATACCGCAAGCTTTTACTTATGCCTACCCATCAACAATTTTCTAACAAAAGATGTTAGTTAATCTAATTGATGTTTAACGGATGAAATATTTACCTCATTTACTCGATAAATATCATTATGGATGCCAATTTTTGAGTGTTAACTAAGTGTTCGATTAAAATCTTTACCTCTATGGGACTCTTTTCATATAACACCCTGCTACTCCTATCTATAGCTACAATCCTTTGTAGAATTATTAGATGAGGAGTTGTACTGAGATATTATGGTGAGGGCAGCTAGCACACAACTTCTTAAAGTGCTCCCAATACTCTTAAAGGGATCTCTATTGTGTTTCTTTATCCTGCATATTTCTTTTGTTATGCTAGTTGTCTTTAATACTGGAAAGTATTTCTCCAAAAATAGCCATTTAGTTTTAATCCACGTGCTAGTGCTCCCAGTACGCAAATAAAAAACTAGGTCCTTTATTGCATGCTTTAATGAAAATGGGAAGGCACTTAACATGATCTGCTCGTTTGTCACCCATGAAGGTTTCATACTAAGACATACCACTTCAAGCTCCTTGAGATGCTTATGCATATCCTCACCTGAAAGTCCATGAAAGCTAGGCAAAAGATAAATTAAGCCAAACATGAGCTTAAAAGTGATATGCTCAAAAGTGATGCATAATGTTCTTTGACTCAAGTCTAGTGCAACCAACTCTCTTAAAGTTCTCGGATTGGCCACGGCTTCTTCAAATTCAAGTTCTTGTAGTATTCTTGGAGTTGTTCTGGCTTTCCTTGACAACCTTCGCAGTGTCCTTTCATCTCCAGATCAAATTGTACAAGTTCTTGATGAGGAGATCTCGTTACTATCATATAAAAGCACTAACAAACATGAAAAGATCAATAAATAAATGTAAAAATTATTTATAAATAATTATCTATAAAAAATTTGAAGTTAAAAACAAAAACTAATCACTTCACTCTTAAAAAATAGTGCCAAAATTCTTTATGCGTGTTGAACACACCAAAAAATAAAACCTAACTCTATATCCTAAATTTGAAGTAGTGGTGAGTAGGGATCATATCCATAGAGAGTGTGTGTCTAACTCTTATAATGAGTGATTCGGTGTTTAGGATGTAGAAGGATTTGGTTGGATTCGATTAAGAAACTAAGTAAAATTGAACTAATAAAAGTAAATCAAATCAAACTATTGAAAAATGATAAGACTGATGAATGAGTTTAGAATCTAGTTCTCGATTCAATCTCAGCTTGAACATGAATACTCGTCCTGTTGTTCTCATACCTCTCTTAGAAAATATTAACAACAGGTTAACAATAAGCTATGTTAACCTCATTTTTCTCTTAGTTCATATCTAATCAAAAGAAGCTCTTTGAGACCTATCTATGAAACAACCTAAAATAAGCTCTCTAGATTTAGTATGAAAATTGCAATAAGTACTAGGAAAGTAGGTTAATCTAGGCAATAACTGTAAGTGCAAGTCGACTAGTACATGGGGTAAGTCGACTTACACGTTTTCAGTACCGAGAAGTTGACTTATGCCACGACGGTACTGTTTATATTGTGCCCTAAAGGCAATCCCCTTTAGCGCGTTTTATTCAAAGTCGTGTTCAGACTTTATTAATAAATAAATAAAGGAATACTTCATTAATTTGATATTCATTAACATTGTTTATGAATTGATTTG
>JAOTIZ010000003.1:12521476-12536613 GCA_027123425.1 Erythroxylum panamense
TTTCTTTGCTCCCAAATTGTACCTGAAATCAAATATGAATTAAAGTGAGTATTTTAGGCATTTTTATGTCAATAATTTCTATGTGTCAATGATTAAAAATATCAACAATTAAGCACATATCATGATTCTTGCTTCAAAACAAAATAGAGGCTTAGAGCTATGATTTCTTTGAAGAAGCCAAATTGAAAATTCTTGTTTAAATGTTTCGAAATTTTGTTCACAAATAGGATAAATGAGTTTAAGCATGGTGACTAATTGTATGTGGGCACGCCATTGAACAAATTGTGAGGGAAATTATTGGGATTTTATGAGAATGAAGATGAACCAATGATGGTCAAGATTTAAGACATTCGAAGTTGGGCTCCACAAGTGAGGTCCAACAGATGTGGTATCAGAGCAAGCTCAAGTTTCATGATTTTGCAAGAGTTGGATTCCGGAAGCAAGCGGGGTCCAACAAATTCAACATTTCTCATTTCATTTCACAAACATCATTTACATTGTCATTACATCTCAAAATCCATATATATACATTACAAAAACATATGGGAGTTTACTGTTCTTTACAAAATATCTAACATAAAATGAGACGCTAATAGAAACAATTATTTAAGCTCCTCAGACATCAGTTGACTAGATCTTTGAGCCATTCTTGATTCCAAAATTTACAATACTAGACTACAAGTAGATTGCCTTAGAAGCTAGGTCTCCTCAGTACCTGAAAAACAAGGTTGCATATTTGATGAGTTTTTTGAACTCGGTGAGTGAACCATCATCGATGTGCTTACTGGCGTCAAAACACAACATCACAAGTATATCACATTAGCTAGAATTAATTCCCATACAGTTTTGTATACTCAAATCACACTACACATCATATCTCAATAAGCACATTATAATATAAATATGTCATAGAATCTTTTCAAAACAATCCAATCTTTCACCGCAATCATTCATATCATCAACATGTATATAAGTATTGTCATCACTATACCAACACAATTCCATACTTTTTTTTCACGATCATTGACATGTACACAAACATACCATAACATTATATCAACTCAATTTAGTCATTCTTTACAATGTTTTACATGATACATGTAAAGATATATATGCAATGCACATGAGACTCCACTTTCATTTTTATTTTTTTGTGACCGAGCACCTATTTAACTGTCCCCTATCCGTTATGGATAATGGGCTTATTTCAGATATTGTCCCATACCTATTGTGAATATTGGGCTTATTAATCGTTGAGCATGTGGCTATATGTGCACATTTTTCTAAGCTTTAAGCTCTTTTTCACATTAGTCACTCCGATCATAACTCCTTTATCTAATTATGGATATCAATAACTCTCATTTAGTGTGCATAGTTATATATCACACTCATCGGATCTAAGTCCGGCATTCAACATATAGTTGAGAATACAATTTCCATATTCACATTCAATTTGCAAACATTTCTAATATAGTCCCGAATATTAAAATCCTCAAACCATCAATGTCTAGAATTAACACAATCCTAACAGTAACAGTTCAATATCTAACAGTAAATTAAGAACAATTCAAATGTAGTGAGTAAACATCTAGGTTAACTCACGGTATGCTCCAGATAGCTATTGCCTTGACGAGCCGACAATGTCTGGAAGTTATCGGTCAATTTGTACTTCTAAATTATGTAGTATACACATATGTACACATTACTAACTTGTTTAATCAAATAAGTACTCAATCATACATATGTATATGTGTTACATTCAATACATGCTCAATTGACATTTCCTGGGTATGTATCCTTAATCACAACTCTTGATCATTCAAATAGTATAGCTTGTACATAACTTGTTTTAAGTTAGCATATGCCTTAAGTTTGATTACTCCAAATTCATCACTCTTTCATTCACCAATCCCCTTTATTTTCTAACGATTTATATTTACATAATTTCCTAATTCTCATTGATTCATGCCTAGTTTACATTGTTCATATCCTTTGAATCATATTTGCATTCAAAAGAACATCTTTATACCATTAACAACTTATACTTCCAAAATTCATATACATTGATATCAAAACAATCCATTCCTTAAGTTTCAACATCAATTAACAACGTAAACTAATCAAACCCTTAACCACTTAAGCCAACATCAAACTGAGTTCATTTTCAAGCCTCAATCAAGTTCAAATACACCAACATAAAGTGTCTTCTCCTCATGTGGTTCAATAATTGCATAAAATAGAATTTACCATGTCAAAACCTTACCCACGATCGTGAGGTACCTTCCTATGATAGAAGCTAACACATCTGTCCATGGTCGTAGGATGAGTTCCACGATTGTGAACTACCCATTTTCCTGCTATTTTCCAAATTCAAACACCTTCATTCCAATTTCAAAACACCTTCATAATAGTTCTTAAATTATGCCTCAAGTATACCTTAATTATATGTCAATTCCTCACCAATCTCATCTCTAATTCTAACTCAAAATCATTCATTTAGCTTCATCAAAACAAAACAGAAACTATCCAATTCACTATCACATTCCAGGACAACGTCATCATTAGCATAATATACAATGCATCCCAATTTCATCATCATAAACCTTCTATTATAACATGCCATAAAGAACAATCTTTTACTTACTTGTCTAGCTTAAATTCCAGTTCAAAGATCAAGCTAATCCAGCTCTCCATGCATGCAAAAATCATCATGAATTTAAGGTGGGAATTGAATGGATTTTAGCTTAGATCAAAGGATAAAATAAGAACAACTATGTTCTGATTCTTTACCTAACTTTGTGGAAGGTGTAAGGATGGATTATTGGTGTAGCAATTAGACACACACATAGGCAAGATACAAAGGGTGAGAGTGTTTCGATGATGTTAGAATAAGAAAGAAAAAGAAATAATCAAAACTAATTTTACTCCTGTAGAAACTTAACACCTTAGATGCTATGTGCTCCATATTACCATGACATATGTCCCTAAGCATGTCCATTTTTCCTACATATTTGTTGCCAAATGTCACCTAGTTGTTAGTCCATTTGTCAATTAATTTGCTATATTAAATGTCACTCATTTATCTATGTCAAATGTCACTCAATTATAGGCTTAGTCATCCTAATTTTCTATGGTCCACTTGTCTTACCATTTGGCATTTTTCCTAGACCAAATGTACATTTTAATTTATCAGTTTTCCAATTATATTGACTAATTCTAAATTTACTACTTGTAATCAATCAAACCAAAATGTAAGGCATAAACAATGCACAATTCACATTTTAAACCTTTCATTCCTCAAAATAAATCAATTGAGTGCATATACATTCTTTGTAATGTGTACTAAATCATAATGCATGTGAATGAAATGCAATTCATGAATTTTCAATGATATAGCTTCTATACAATAGTCTAAGGTTCTAATCTCTCAATTTGAAAAAATGGCTATTACAAAATCCTAATCATATAAGCTCATCATCACAGAAAACTCAGCGCAACTCTTCCTCATCTTGTCCCCTAACATTATAAACTAACATAAAGTGCCCTTTTTTGGAAAGAAAGTGGAGCAGAACTTTAGTGTAAACTCCTTGTTAGAGTATCTCAAAGAACTTAGACCATACACACACTTATAAAATATTAAACCTATTGTACGAAACTAACTTGCTCTAGTGCTTACCATTCTACACATCTGCCTATCCCAAATTCTTGTCCTTCAATCTTTGAAATTGTGCACTATGAGCTTTGATATTGAATTGAAGCTTATCATGATGTGTAGGTGGAGGTGAAGCAACCATAGTTGATGGTGAATGGACTCTAGCTTGGTCTTTTGAAGAGTCTTTGTCTTTTTGTCGCTTTTGTGATTTCTCCTCTTTTTATCCTCTATTGCATAGCCTCTACTCTCCTTGGCATAATTCTTAAAAAGAAACAAAGTGTGAGAAAGTAAAGATAGAAGTATTAAATAACAATCTTGCCCACATTAGGCTCCTATAATCACTATTGATTATGCAATTAAGTTACAAAAATAAAAAAGGGTAATGGTGAACACAATTAGAAATCAAAATAAACTAAAAATGTTAATGAAATTCACAAAATCCTTAAAACATCAATCTGATTGCAAAATTGGGAATATAATGAGATATGCAATAACAAACCAAAATAAGGGTAATTGCATAATTACTTACTAATGGAAATTGGTAGAATTGAGAATGAAAATGAATACTAAATGAATAATTAAGAATTAAGATATGCGTAATATAAAATGCAGATAAATTTAAGTGAACAAGAACTAATTAAATGAAAGAAAAACAACAATCTATGTACAAAATGAATGATACAAGAGGCACTTCAAATCTAACAATGAGCATAAACAAGAACCTAAATTGAAAAATCCCAGTGCAATATGACATTCAAATCAATAATTAATAAGAACAAGCATGAAGTTTAACCTAAAGTCAAAAAAAAGAAGAAAATATGATTAGATATACATAAGATTGCAACATAAACTACAATAATGATTTGAGAAGATCAAACCCTATTAGAGAAAATCCTCCAAAAAATCAAAGTTAAAATAAAAAAAATACATAAGGATATGAAAAAGGGTCGCAAGTGGTATCAAACATTCACTGATAGGTCACACAAGAGGAAGGAAGGTGAAAAAATGGAGTGGAGTGAGAGAGAGGCACGAGTCAAACACTATTTATGGATAAATCTATATCTAAAACATACAGGGTTGAAAATGGACATGTTTACATGACACGTTCATAATAGGTACATAACATGAGCGTGTCTAGTGACCACATAAGTCACTGTAACCATGTAAAAAAAATTAAAAATTAAAAAAAAATTGACACAAACATGTCCAATAATCATGTAAGTTATTGGATCCTTGTCAAGTCTATGTAGGTTAACAGAAACATGGACACAAGCATGCCTAGTGACTATGTTTACTTGTAGATTACTAGAAACTTAATAAATTTCTTGCTTAACCTCAAAGCTAATCACATAAAATGCACTAGCAACTCATAAGTAGGATAAAATATTGAAGATGCTTATAAGCCTAATATAAAACCCTAATCTAAGTATTAACATAACATAAAATGAGCCATGCATTAATAAAATCCTAGAACTAAACTACAAGATAATCATAATACAAAGAATCAATTTAACTAACAAGTATCCTAATTATTGGGTTGCCTCCTAAGCGACACTTATTTAACATCCTTAGTTAGATATTCTTATACATAACTAAGATGACTTGTGGAGATTGATCTCCTCCTTACTAATATCATGTTCACCTCTATAATATAATTTTAAGGATGACCATTCACTTTAAAATTATCTGTTTCTGGATGACTTACCTTGACTATACCATATGAAAAATACCTTTTCAATAGTAAGGGGCTAGAAAATCTTGATTTGAGTTTACTCAAAACATTCTTAGGCGAGAATTTTGCATAAAGGCATTTGGTATAGCTCCTTAAATTGCTTAGATTGCTTAATCCTCCTGTTATGACATCTCTTACTTTGTTCTTTGTATAACTTAGAGTTCTTATAGCCATCAACTTCCATTTTTCTAACTCATTGCCTAGTAACTTCCTCTTCTCACTTGTAAGTTGAAGATCAAAGTTTATGAGTTTAATAGCCTAGTATTCCTTATATTCTAACTGTACATGTAAGTGACATGTTTTCCCATAGACAAGCCTATATAGTGTAGTGCTAATTGGTGTTTTATATGTCATTTTGTAGGACCATAATGCATCGTCTAACTTAATTGATGTATCTTTTCTATATTGTTCTACAGTCTTTTCCAGAATATGTTTTAAATTCCTATTAAGTACCTCCACTTAACCATTAGTTTAAAGGTGATATAGGATCATAATTCTATGTGCGATTCCATAAATTTTTAGTATCCTTTCAAATTTCTCATTGCAAAACTATGTTCCTTTATTACTACTAAATGTTTTAGGTGCGTCAAAGCGTGAAAAAGGCTTTTTTTTTACGAATTTTACTACCACTTTAGCATCATTTGTAGGTAAAGCTTGAGCTTTAACCCATTAGAGCCATAATCAACAGAAATTAGGACGTATTTGTTACCCAAAAAATTTGAAAGGTTACTTATAAAATCAATATCCCCAAATATCAAATACTTCACACACAAACTATCACACAAAGATATATACCTTTAGGCATCCTGAAAATTGACGGCCAATAAGAACTTGCGTAAGCACTTTTTCGAGAATGAATCATTTATGTCCTCTTCATTCAATTCCTCCAAATTTAGACCCATTATGTAACATGATCTTATTACGACTTATCTCTCTTGATTGAATACATCATCGAAGGCCAAATAGATGGTATGTTCCCAGGTTTTTAACTCCCTTCTTATCCTTAATATTTAGATTAAATTCCTGCAATAACAAAATCCATATAATTAACCTAGGTTTAACATCCAACTTATTTAGTAAGTATTTTAATGCAAAGTGGTTGGAATAAACAACAACTTTAGAGAAGATTAGGTATGATCTAAATTTATCAAACATAAAAACCACTGCTAGCAATTCTTTCTTCGTGGTATTATAGTTCTCTTGAGCGTCGGTTAAGTCTTACTAGCATAGTAAATTGGTTGAAAATTCTCATCCTTCCTCTATTCAAAAATTGCACCTACTATAATATCACGTACAACACACGTTATTTCAAAAGGCAAATTCCAATCTAGTGTAACCATAATTGGGGCATTAGTCAACTTGTTCTTAAGGATGTTAAAAGCATCTAAACACTATTAAGTGAAGTTCAATGGCACATGTTTTTTCAGTAATTTGTTTAAAGGCTTAGCAATTTTAGAGAATTCTTTAATAAATATTTTATAAAATCTTGTTTGCCCTAAAAAGCTTCTAGTTGTTTTAACCAAGTAGGGGTGGTAGTTTTTCTATAGTTTCTATTTTAGCTTTATCTACCTCAATACCCCTATATGAAATTTTATGGCCTAAAACTATACTCTCTTATACCATAAAATGACACTTCTCCCAATTCAATTCAGATTAGTTTCCCTATATCTCTCAAACACTCTTTCTAAATTATAGAGGCATAAACAAAAAGAACCACTAAAAAAATCATCCGTACATACCTCTATGATGTCCTCAACTAAATCATCAAAAACTACCATTATGCACTTTTGAAACCTAGCAGGCGCATTGTACAATCCAAACGGTATCCTCCCATAAGAGAATGTACTATAAGGACTTGTGAATGTTATCTTTTTCTTGATCTAAGAATCAATAAGAACTTAGAAGTAGCCCAAAAATCTCATTCAAAAAGTAGTAGCACATGTATCTAGCTAGTCACTCTAACATTTAGTCTATGGACGGTAAAGGAAAGTTATCTTTTTGAGTAATATCATTTAGTTTCCTATAAATAATGCATGCTCTCTTACTAGTGAAGATTCTTATGGGAATCAATTTGTTCTTCTCATTGGGTACTTTAGTCATTCCTCCCTTCTTTGGTACAATATTTATAACACTTACCTAGGAAGTATCAGAAATAGAGTAAATCACACTAACATCTAGGAGTTCAATTACCTCTAACTTTACTACTTCCTTCATATTGGGATTCAACCTTTTTAGGGTTATATAACTGACACAAAATCATCCTTTATAAGAATTTTGTAAGTGCAAAAGGAGGACCTAATTCCTCTATTATCAAAAATCTTTCAAACAATAACCATTTTATGCTCTCTAAACACATTTAACAACTTCTCTTTTTGATCCAACTCTAAATTTGAAGCAATTAATCACCAAAAACTTCGAATTATTCTCTAAAAATGCATATTCCAAATGACTAGGCAACTTCTTTAACTATAATTTTGACAAATCTCTAATAACGAGTTTCATCCCCTTCTCATTTCTTCTATCAATCTTTTCAAACTCCTTCCTCACATAGGTTAAGTAGCCTCTACGTAGGCTACTTGTCTTTCTTTATGGATCTATCCTTATCTTCCTCTTTACCTTAAATAAGGTACAACTCCTACAGGTCTCTAAAAATAAAATACTAAACAACATTTAAAACTACAAAATCAATGTTTTCAATAAAATAGCCAATATCATCTTATTCAAGGGAATGTCTCATGAAATCAGATATTTTATAGGGAACCTCTTCTTTCCCAACCCTAAAAACTAGTTTGCTATCACTAACATCAATTATAGTTCTAGCAATGGCTAAAAAGGGTTGACCTAAAATCAAAGGTACCTCTATATCCTTATCCATATCTAAGATCGTAAAATTAACTAGAAAAATAAATGTATCAACTTTAATAAGCACATCCTTAATAATACTCCTATGATACTTAACCAATATATATACTAACTTAATGCTCATTATATTGGGTTTAGTTCTCTTAATTCAAATTTCTTAAATAATTTATAGTGCAACAAGTTATAGCCCTCAAATCAACCAAAGCTTTCTTTTACTAACAAAATACTAATTAAACAAGAGATAGTAAGGCTCCCTAGATCTTTAAGCTTCTTGGGCAACTTGTTTTGTAGAATAGCCAAGCATTCCTCACTTAATGTCACTATAGCTAACTACTCTAACTTCCTCTTATTAGATAGCAATTCCTTTAAAAACTTAGCATACTTTGGCATCTACAAAAGATCCTTAACAAAAGGTAATATGAAGTTGTTTAAAAAGTTCAAGAAATTTATGAAACTAATTATCTATAAAATCTTTCTTCAACTTAGCAAGATATGCAATGGTGGGTTAGAATTTCTTAACTTTTGAAGGATTCTCTTTGTCTTTACTTTCTCTTAACTACTCTTATCACTCTCCTCCTCACTCTAGGTTTTATTTTCGACTTAAAATTCCTTTTCACTCCTAAGAGTGACTGCCTTCACATGTTCTTTAGGATTTATCTAGGTGCCATAAGGTAAACTCCCTTATTTTCTTTTAGAAACTAGTTTGTTGGCTAATCAATTTGGTTTTCCAAGTTATGGATAGAATCTTTTTATTTCCTTCCAAAGTTTCAGTAATTGTAATCTTACCTTTGGAGTTTGGAGAAATTTAGTCATTACATTTCCCAAACTTGGCTGCTTTTCCTATGGTAGGTGTTGCTAAAATCCTGGTAGGGGTTGTTCCTTGCTTTCCTTAATTTCTCTAAGAGAAATTTAGATGATTCCTCCCTTCTGGGTTATGTGTATTATTGTAAGGATTATTTTGAGGTTACAAGCATTCCTTATATATAGTTTACATGCTCTATCTTTGCCACAACCTTTGTTGCCTGACATTTTTAACTTGCATGCCTTAGCTTGGACAAGTCACACTACATCACTTGGAATAGCTGAGAATTCATTGTCAATTCTTTTTACTCAAAGCTTCAACCTGGCCTTCTAAAGTTGTAACTGCATCTACATCATTAACTCCGGCTAACTTGCTAAGTTTTGCTCAAGAAGAGCACCACTAATAGTAGTTCATTGTCATGTCCTTAATGAGAACTTGGGTTTCTTTTGGGGTTTTATTGTTTAAAATACTCCTAATTGCTACATCAATCACCTACCTAGTTGTTTGATTGAGCCTATTGTAGAAAGTCTGAATGTGTAACTATGGTGGTAAATCATGATATGGGCAGTTTCTTAGCATCTTCTTAAATCTATCTCATGTATCATATAAGGTCTCTGAATAAATCAAGTATAGGGAGAGATTTCATTTCTTAGCTTAAGAGTTTTGGCTGTGGAAAATATTTCAAAGAGAATTTCTTTGTCATCTGGTTCCATGTAGTGATAGATCTCTTAGGTAAAGAATTTAACCATTTCTTAGCTTAGTTCCTCAAAGAGAATGGAAATAATTTCAATCTAATTACATCATCAACAGCACCATTATTCTTAAAGGTGTCACAAATATCTAGAATATTGGCTATATGTGCATTGGGATCCTCATCATACAATCCATCAAACTGGACAAACTACTGCACCATCTGAATAATGTTTGATTTAATCTCAAAGTTGTTAGTAGTAATAGTTGACCTTATAATGCTAGAATCTATCCCATTGAAGTCTAGCTTAGCATAATCAAACATTATCATCGGTTAATCTGCCATGATTTATGAATCTTCAGTCTCAATCTAGAGTTTCAACTCCTTTATCCGTTGATCTATCTTTACCTCTCTAAGTCAGGCATTTCAAAGATTTATAAGAATCGTCCTCTCAATTCTAGATCTTTTTAAAACATATTATATGGATTTCCTCATGTCATAAACTAACCCAAAGACCTACAAAAACAACAAAACATAGGAGTGAACTAAATAACTAAAAAAATTATAACTTATTGAACTAAGGGAGGTTCCCATTGATGTTTTGATGATTAGCAATAATGAGTTTATTATTTTGATGAAAAGTAATATTAGCAAAAAAAGAATTCATACACTCAAGAAGTAATATATTAAGTTGATAAAGAAAATTTGAATTTTACAACTAAAAAATGAAGTTCAAAATAAAAAAAGAAGATCAAGATCATTTTACACTTTGTATTGCTATTTGTAAGCTCACCTTATTAATTTGATGATCTCGAAGCTCAGCATGCATAATCATTCCATCTTATTTCATTGCATGATTCTTTACATTCATTAAGAGGTGTTGAAACTTTTTATTTTCATATAAAAGCCTTTTAAATTTTCAAATAATACATTTTGGGAAATGTCTTAATCATATTTGGATTAAAAAATTGGTTCTAAGCATTTGATATGCTTAAATCTTATTTTTAGGGTGACTGGTCAATTATGTGGGTTAGTGGTTAACCAATATAGGTCAAAGTTGTTAAAATTAATGGATTGTGAGTTTGTAGCAATACTAGTTGAAGTTTTAATTGACCAATGTGTCATATTAGTTGACTAATATGTAGATCAGCCGATTAGTGTTCCGATAAATAGTGAATTTGGTGCTACAAATGTATACTAGTTGACCAGTATACCATACTAGTCGATTAGTGCATTGTATATAGCTATTGTAACAGCTAGTTTTTGGCTCCAAAGATTATTTTGGGTCCCAAACGCTATAGATAGTTGTTTCTCATTGATTTTAGCATTAGGAAGGTTTTCAATATTGTATACACACATTTCAAAAAACTTTTCAATCATTTGAGCATTATTTTGTCATATTTATGTGACTTGGCCATTTTTGGGTTATTTAGTGAATAAGTATAATAATCTTGAATTGTAATACTTTATTGGATTGTTGAATATTATACTTGGGGGTGATCTATATGTTATTGAGGTTCCTCTTCACCTTGAAAAAAGATTGTAAGAAAGGTTCCTTTTTACTATGAAAGATTGTACAAAGTTTGTTATTCGCCTTAAAAGAAGATTTATAATGGAATTCTAAGAAGATTATTAAGAGTGGACATAGGTAAGAGTTGTTTGTTAAACAACTATAAATAGGTTTGCACTCTTTCCTCCCTAACCTCTTTAAATGATTTTTAATTTTTAATTAATTAGTTGGTTAGAAATATTGTTGAATTTTGAAAACACCCAATTTTTTCTATTTTTGAGTGCCATTAAGGACTAACAAGTGGCATTAAAGTAGGTATATTAGGCTATTATTTATAACAAAATCCTAAAGAAAAGATCATAATGGCATATTTAGGATATTCATCATCATCATTCAACTAAGATGGATAAAGCATTAGTAGACCACCTTTCTTTGATGGTAAGGATTATCTTTATTGGAAAAATAAAATGAGATTCTTTCTAATGGCTGAAAATGTAGACCTATGGGAATTAGTTTCTAATGGTCCCTTTATTCTAACAAAAATTGTAGATAATAAAATGTTCCCAAATTAAAGGAAGACTAAATATCGTAAGATAGGAGATTAGTATCCTTGAATACTAGGGCCATATACATCCTACTTTGGTCTTTAGAAAGAAATGAATTTAATAGGGTCTCTACTTATAAAACAACTTATTACATTTGAAATGTATTAAAAATTACTCATGAGGGCACAAACCAAGTTAAGGAGAGCTAAGAAAGCGAGCTAATACATCAATATGAATTGTTTTAAATGAAGCATGATAAAAGCATCTCTAACATGTATACTATATTCATTGATATTAATAAAGCTCTCAAAAGTCTTGGAAAGACCTATAGTAATGTTGAATTAGTAAGAAAGTTACTTAGGTCACTTCTAAAGACATAGAAAGATAAAATGATGGGCATACAAAAGGTTAATGATCTAACAACACTACCACTACCACTAGAGGAATTTATTAGATCCTGCCTCACATGCCAAATTAGGCTCCAAGAGACATAAGAAAAGACAACGCTTTAATTGAGAACAATTTAGCGATTAAATCCTCAAAAGAAGAATCCAGTTAAGAGGAAGAGACATCAACTAGTGAAACCGAAGAGGAAGACATTGGCTTACTCATTAGAAAATTTAAGAGGTTCTTGAAGAAGAAATTCTCTTTAAAAAGGACTTCAACGAAGGTAAAAATTATTTAAAATATAAATCCTCTAATATTACTTACTTTGAATGTAGAAAACTTAGCCATATAAAGTCACAATATGTTTAAATCAATTATACTAAGAAGTACGAGAGAAAATATAAGAACGAGAAGAAGGATAAGAAGAAAGAACTAAAAGCATCAACTTGGGATGACATAAATGAATGCGAAAGCAAACATTCAAAAGAAGAAAGAAATTATATTCATATGTGCTTTACCGTTGTAGACAATGATGAGGTAACATCTAACCCTAATTCTTGTAAAAAGTTAACTTGTGATGTTAACCCTAATTTCTTGTGATGTTAACTTGACATACGATGAATTAGTAAAAAGTTCAAAAATTATGAGCAAGAAAAGAAAGAAATTATATTTCAAACACAAGGAAGTTCAAAAGTATTTGGATACATCGATGAGTAAGAATGAAAAGATGAAAAGTGAATTAAATAGCATTAAACTATCTTAAAAAGTGATTTTTTAAATAATCATGACTTAAATGCATTAAGGTGTAAGAATGAAATATTGAAAAAGGAAATTGGTGCTCTTAAGAATTCTTTATCTAAAATTACAAAGGGAAATGAGAAATTTGAAAAAAAAATATTAGGAGCTCAAAATAGTTCTAATAATAGGCATGAAATTGGATATAAATGGGAAAGTGTTTCCAACTTCAAAACTACCTTTCTCAAAGGAAAACTTTTACATAGTGAAGAATCATTGACTAAAATGACAAATAAGCATGGAGCATACACTTAGAAATATGCACATGCACATGACATTCACTAAGTCCCAACCTAAAAGTAAACATTATGCTTTCATATATGGTTCATAATCTAGACATATGTTTACTACTTTTAAAGGAGGAATAGACATAATTTTATGACAACATACAAACCCATACATACCTCTATGGAAGCATGCGTCGTGCCTTCATTTATTGTAGGCATCATAAATATAATCATGGTAGGACTTTTCACCATCCTTCGGGACCAATCAACATATTTAATGCCCAAAGAAAACTTCCTAATTATGCATACACATATAGAATTCTAAGCAACACATTTATGCATCATCATTACTCATATAACATGGTATATCATTTTGTGGTCAGTTTGGACATATTAAAAATTTTGCTTTATCAACAAAGAACGTTAAGCAAACCTTTGAAAGTATTGAAAGAAGAAGGAACCAAGCTTATTTGGATTCCTAAAACATATTGCTTACCTTGTTTTATAAGACTATTAGAGAATAAAGAGTAAATGGTACGTAGTAAAGATAGTAGATATCGAATTAAGCATTTTGTATATCTTTTATCATGATGAATATGACACTCTTTCCTCGATGAATATGACATTATTTCCTCGAAGAAAGTCTTGAAGATGTTGTTATAGGATATAAAGAATTTAACTCCTTAAATTAACCATTAAAACTCCTGAAATTATTAAACCAATTGAGAAGGATGAGATGCCACTAATAAATTGAGAAATCAATAATAATCTTTATTGAAACCTCTTATAAGTAATGTTTAACATAAGGTAATTATTAATTCATATTTTAGAAATATGTGATTACTTGCATTTATTTATCAGTTTGAGTATAAATCCTTAATGATGATTATTTAAGTTTGAATTATG
This sequence comes from Erythroxylum panamense, assembly GCA_027123425.1. Taxonomy (NCBI): domain Eukaryota; kingdom Viridiplantae; phylum Streptophyta; class Magnoliopsida; order Malpighiales; family Erythroxylaceae; genus Erythroxylum; species Erythroxylum panamense. The sequence goes on from JAOTIZ010000003.1 coordinate 12,535,586, forward strand.
AATAAGGTGTTTTTAAAGTATGAACCTTAGTACTTAGAACTAGAGAATATATGCAAAATAAGGTCAATAAGTTAGAATTTACACCAATTATGTCATTATTTATCTAAACTTTTAAATAAGGATTAATCTTGGTTAGGTAGAGGAAAATTATTTTTTAAAATAGGATTTATTTTTTGATTCATATTAAGTTGGTTGATATGTGTTTTACTATTCTTTGTTGAAGCTTTTATACTTTAATTTAAGTTTCAAAGATGGTTCCTTAAGCTATCTAGTTAACTGGTAGCTTAATATCTTAGTATGGTCTACCAGTGTCTTTAAAATTCACTCCTTTTTGCTTTCCAATAAGTTTGTTAGTTTTCTAATTTCTTTTCTAGTTTCCTAAATACTCTCATTGGTCGACCAATGTCCTTCATTAGTTAACCAATGCCCTAATATCTGACATTCTTTTATCTAGTGTATTTGTTCATTACTTGGTTGAAGATTTAGTCACCCAATTACTTACACTGGTCAACCAAATGTCCCTTTTCAAAGAAATTTTATAGTCCTATTATATTTGGGAGAAGTTTTATTGCATGAAGGGTCGACTACAAAGCTATAATTGTTAGGACCTGATTTTGTAACCGGACCCCAACCGGAAAAACGAAAAGCGAAACCAAAGAATGGATCCTAAATGAAAGAACGAATTATAAAGCCAAACGAATCGAAAGTGGGCCAAAACAAATGCGAAAAGCGATTCGGATCAAATAGCGAGCAAAACGCAAATTGGATCGGAAGTCATAAAGCGGAAACAAAATCAAATTGCGGAATTGAAGGAACGGATTTACAAAAATCTCAGAAACAAAGAAATCAAAAACACGTGCAATCACACTGACGACCAAAATCCGACATCCGAAGTGTGTACCTTAGAAAATTAACGTTGGAAACTCAAGACTAAACCAATCCGAAACTGGTATAAATTTTTTTCTTTTTCATTTTTCAAAATTTGTTCAATGGCTTGCCCACGTTTCAAAACAATACAAATTTCTAAA
>JAOTIZ010000003.1:12536713-12548739 GCA_027123425.1 Erythroxylum panamense
CAATTCTTTTCTCATCAATTTCCTTAAAGCACAATAACATCTATAACACAATACATATACAAAAACACTCATTTCATACATTTAATATTTCTAAATTCCACTAAAAGATCGGGGTCCAACAATAATGGTGGACCAATGTCTCTTTTAGGGAAGACAATTAAGTTAACTTGTGACATATTTGGTTGACATATAAAGATCCATAATTTCCCTAAGTGGTTTACTAATACACATGATTCAATGTCCCCCTCGTTTTCCTTGCTTCTGTTTCACTTTTTTCTTATTTAAGGCTTCTCAAAACCCTAGATAATTCACTTTTATCTTTGAAAACCACCTCATCCTATTGCAAATAGCTACCTCCTTCAATTTTCCCTTGTTTTTAATTAAAGATATTTATAATCCAATTCCCTATAAATAAACCCTTAACTTTACGATTACTTAAAAATGTTCATGTTTTTTCATAAATTGCATGATTCATTTAATTTTTTTCAAGTGTGGTTTCATTATATTTTTCATTCTAGAATTTAAAATTTGACTACTTTATTCCATCATTTTTAAATTTAGGACTTCATAAATAATTCATTCTTTTTCTAAACTTGACTATTGGATATTGTAATTATATTTTATTTGTTACAATTCCAATCACTAATTTTGTGAAAACTTCACTTTAATTAAAATTTTCAACTTAGGCATTATATCAAAATTGGGATTTTTTAAATTAGACATAATTAGGAATATCCCTATGAAAATTGGACATGTTTTGACTCTTTAAATATTTAATAGCACTTTCTAGTGAGAAATTTTGATCAAATTCTTCTTTTTAACCAATTCAACATGATGCATGACACTTTATGTTGTGCATTTTTTAAATTCTTTTTTATGATTCTAAAAAGGGGGAGAAACTTTAGTGATGTCAGATTTAGGGGGAGTGATAACATTTAGGGGAAGTAATGAAATTTAAGAGGAGTGATTATTTTGTCATTTTTGTATTTATTTCGTTTTATTTGGTATGCCGGAGTAAATTTATGTTTTCATTTATGGATATTTCTTTCATTTTGATTACCTCTTTTGCTCTTTATATTTAGTTATGCTCTTCATATTGAATTTATGTTTATATATGAATTAAGGGTAGTTTATCGCTATCTTAAATTATGTGCTTAATTTTATTATTGTTCTCTAATATCACAATTGTTTTGTCATCATCAAAAAGGAAGATATTGTTGAACCAAAGGGGTTCTAATTGATATTTTGTTGATAGCAAAACATAATTACTAATAAAGTGTTTATTTTTTTGATGAAAAACAATATTAGAACAAAATGAAGCCATAAACTTAAGAAGAAAGTGTATGAAGTTGTTAAAGAAAAGTTGAGGTTTACAATTGAAAAAATGAAGAACAAAATAAGGAAAAAAAAGAAGATCAAGGCTCATCAAGTTCATTTTACACTTTGTACTATTATTTTTAAGTTAACTTTATTAATTTTATTAATCCAAAAACTTACTATATATAATTGATGTGTTATGAGTTTGTAGCAACCTTGTGATGTATAGTTCAACCAATGTGTCATAATAGTTGTTCAATATGTGTACTGGTCAACTAGTGTCCCAACAGCTAGTGAATCTGGATAAATTCATATTGACTATAAATAGTTTTTGTAATAACTATTTTTAAAGTACGTAATAAATTCATTTAAAAGGTGGAAATTACAAAGCATATGAGGTTACATCTCCTAAGACTATAGATCATACAAATTAACGAAACTAGAAAGTGCAAAATGTCTAACAATAACAAAATCTAAATGCTCAATTGCATTTTAATGTAACTGGAGATGAACAACTAATTAGCATCAATCATAATAGCCATCTTTAGTTTTATCCAGAATTGGATCCTACTATACTCTTTGTACTCCTTAGCTTTTCCAAAGATTTTGGTATTTCTCATCCTCTACATATAGTGTACTAGTATTATAAAACAAAATTTTAAGACTCCCTCATCTTTTCTATTGTCCCATTTCAATTTGTTAGCCCAAGTCAAGATATTAGTCCAGCTAAGATTTTTGTCTTGTAATTCAAAGATATTGAGAAAAGCGCTCCATAGTTGTTTGATATGAAGACACTTAAAGAGCATATGATTTGAAGTTTTAGTTTCTCTAGAGCATACAGGGCGATTTGTATTTGGAATTTGGAATTTGATACTATCCCTGATCCCTAATTTTTATAGAGCTATTAACCATAAGATGAAAGAGTGAGTTGGAGCAATACCTGAACTCTATATCAGCTTATGAAATGGAAACTTAATCGTAGGACAAAACAACAATTGTCTAAATGACTGAGCTGTAAACTTGTAAGATTTATGGATCTCCCATATGACATCATTTTCTTATACCGAACTTAAAGAATATGAAGGATGTTGTTTAACAATATATCTTTTTCCTCTATATATATGAAAAGGCTAATTCCAATTGTTGTTTTGAATTAATGAGTGTGCTTTAGTATTCTCAGGGATAGTCCTTTTTAAAGCTGCAAAGATGTGAGTGTTACATAAAGGCCCTAAGCTGTGTAAATTATCAAACCAAAATGAAGTGCTTTTTATAGTTAGAACATAATTCTTAATATGAGAATGCATGAAGGATCTTCTATCTGAAATATGCTGAAAAGTGTAAGATTGTGAAGAAGTTTGAGTAATTGGCCATATGCTTTTCTGTTTGATATGAAACATGTGCACCCATCTTACCCATAGACTTTCTTTTTCCTAATATATCCTCCAATGCTTCTTTGCTAATAAGATCTTGTTCATTCTGTTAGCTAAATTGATTCCGAATCCTCTATACTGCTTCGGAAGACATATAACACTCCATTTGACTTTGGACATTATTCCCTTACTAGAATTTTGTCCATGCTAGATGAAGTCTCTAATACTTATGCCAATTTTATTCAGAACTCCTTTAGGGATTGCTAGATGAGGTAGCCAGCAGATATGCAAATATTAAGAATAGTAATGGCCAATTGTAATCCACCTCTATATGATAAGAATCTGTTATTCCATTAAGAAAGTCTTCTACTGAATTTTTCTATGAGAGATATACACTCAGCTTCTTTAAATTTATTTATGGATATTGGGATCCCAATTATGTTTGAGGTAGTTGATGTATGTTAAACCCATCATCAACTATCACACCTAATAGATCTTGATAACTTTTTCTAGAAAGATAAGCAAAATTTTACTTGGATTAAATTTCAGACTTGAGATTTCATGAAAACTTTGTAAAGCTCTTAGAAGAGTTGCAATGGAAATAGGATCATTGGCTCAAAGCATGAGCAAGTCATCTGCAAATGAAAGTTGAGTAATACTAATGCCATTGCATCTATAATGAAATTTGAAATTCATGTTTCCTTTTATACAAATTTGTGTGATTCTTTGAAGCACTTCTATGGAAATGGAAAATAGATAGGGGAAAGAGGATCACCTTGTCTAATTCCTCTTAATAACTTTATAAATTTGACAAGGTTCTCCATTCATCAAAAATGAATAAGAAACAGATGTTATGCAAGAGTGACTTGATGAACTCAAAAGGATATCTAAGAACCTATAGATAATTAATATTGAAACTCCATTTAATGGTGTTATAAGCATTTGTGAAATCAATTTTGAGTACATAACTCCTGATATGCTCCTTTGATTTGTAATTTTTGAACAATTCCTCAGCTAATAAGATATTATCCCCCATACTTCTTCTTGGGACATAAGCAACTTAACTTAAATTGATTAATCCAGGTAAGGTGACTTTCAACTTATTAGCAAGGATTTTATCAATGATCTTGTACTTCATGCAATAAGTCTAAAGTTAGATAAGCATTTAGGCTTAGGAATTTTGGGTGCCAAGATTAATTCAGTCTTATTTAGTTCAATGAGTAATTTACCACTTATAAAGAATTCTTGCAATGCTCTTACTACTGGAGCTTGCAACACAATCCATTTCTCTTTGAAGAACCTTGCATTAAAGCCATCTGGTCCTAGGGACTTATCAGGATGAAATGAAAACACTACATCTTTTATCTAATAAGGAGAAGCCCATGAAACATAATAATCTTTTATCTATTAAGGAGTAACTTCCCTAAACATTTCAATCTTTTGAATCTAGTTTATGGAACATAATAATCTATTAAGGAGAAGCCCATGAAAATTATAAGTATATGTAGTTACTGCTATTTATTTCTTTGAAGTGCTTTCTAACTGCCTCTTTCATCTCTTCTTGTTCACATAACAATCTGCCATTATAATCTTTAAGGGATATTATTTGTTTATATTCCTCCTGTCTTGAATCATATTGTAGAAATACTTAGTATTCCTATCACCTTACTGCATCCATTGCACTCTCAATTTCTGTTTTGGATGGGAATTGTAAGCTTCAAGTGCTTGCATATATTTTTTGAGGTCAACTCTCTCTTTCTCAATGAGCATAAAATCTATAGGATTGATGATTAGCTACTTATGAATGCATGTGAGTACCTTCATTACTTGTAACTTACCTGTCTTCATCGGAGAGGGTACCCTTGAGTAGTTTGACAAAATTGTCCTTGATAGAGTTTAGTAATCGTATGCATTGAAATGATTTAGAACCTTGAAAGTGTTTATTAATAGCATCTACTATAATCGAGTCAAGTTGGAGATGCTTTAATGGGGCTTGAAGAACCTGAATGGAGATCTTCTTGACTTCAGTTTGCTGACAACAATCATATTGTTTGGATTGTGATATGAAAATAGTGCTTCTCCAAACATTACATAACTTTCTTGCAATTTAGTGAGCCAACAATCATTGACTAAACATTTGTCAGGCTTCCTTTGTACTAGTCCACCATTTTTTTGATGATTTCTCCATGTAAACATAGATCCCAAAAATTTGAAATAAACCAAACCACGATTAGAAGTAAGATCTATTAATTATCTAGTGTCAACATATTTTATGCTTCTTCTTCCATTGGATTCAGTTGGAGATAACAAACTGTTGAAGTCTCCCACAAGTATCCAAGGGCCTGAGTTGCTCATGTCAATTGCTTGCAAGTCCCTCTATAACGCAGCCCTTTGGAATTCCCAATTGGTTGCATAAATGATTGTAATTGCTATTGGAATCTTGTCAGCTTTAATAAGCTTACAATGTAACAACTATTCATTACAGAACCAATTCGTTAACATTAGACGAGTCAAATCAAAAGCCACCATTATCCTTCCATTGGGATGTTTAGAATGATTACTTAATGTTTGTAATCCATCCTGGAGGAAGTGTAACCTTTTTTGGAAAACATCTTCTTTTATTTTGGTTTCCACTAAGATAACAAAACTTGATTGTTTAGTAACTAGGTAATCTTTTAATGCTAACTTTTGATTAGGCCAGTTCAATCCCTCCATATTCCATATAATACAAATCATTTGGGTTGCTTGGTTTTAGTTTTCCTCTTAAATCTTTGATTGGTAGAGAACTTTCTTGCCACTACTCAATCTCCTTTATGGTTCCATCTAACTTATTTTTTATCTCTATGGTTTCATTAACAAAAAATGTATTGAGTTTATTACTATCTTCTTACTTTTTCTAGATTTGTTGTCTCTGTAGGCTACTGAATATTTCCATTATACACTGCTTCACCTATTCTCTGTTGAATGTCTTGAGAATTTGCCACCTTTGAAATTAGTGGAGTGTCTTGCTGAACTTGAGTATTTTCTATTGTTTCATCTGTTAGTGATTGTAGACCTTCAGTTTTAAAATTTGTATAAGTTTCAACATCATGATTAGTGCTTATCTTGAATATCAAAATTTTCTTGCATCATATGAGATTATTTAGGAATTTTCTACTAACTTGAAGCTTCATTGTTAGCTTGTGATTCATCAACTTTTTTAGGTGAAGTTCTACATTTACATCCTTTCTGTTCTCTCCTTCGTTGTGACTCAGTTTAGGAACCCACACTTTGGTTTTCTCTTTAACACATGGTTTCCACGGGTAAGATAAACAAACATTATCTTCAATTAATTCACCTCCACTACTATACCTCATTATAGGAATGCTTTTAGGCATTGCTTTTCTATGCTCAACCTCAATACAAACTCTAGCATAGCCAGCCATCCTGATGTTAGTCATATTCTCATCCATTGCTAGAGGAGTGCTAATATAGCTTGTTATATAGCTTAGCCCCTTCGAAGACTAGTATTCTCATCCATTGCTAGAGGAGTGCTAATATAGCTTGTTATGTAGCTTAGCCCCTTCGAAGACTAGTATTTAAGAGGTCCCTTATACATATTACCATATATGAATGGTTTTAATTTTAGATCTAGCCATCTCCAACTTTCTTAAGAATATTAGCTTACCTTGTATATACCAAAGACCCAATTCCATAACCTTGCTTACCATTTCTTTTGATGAAAATCTAAAGATGAAGAGATCGTCTTTAGTTGTCCTAACTTCTTCTAGCTTATATTTTCCCAGTATTGCACTATCAGTTAAGCAATTCTTTTGCAAAAAATTACCCTACCAAGGCTAACTTCCATTTGGTTGCTCCTTGTTGCAACATCATTTCAAGAGGAGATACAAGACCATCCTTAACACCATCTATAAAGTGCAGCCTGCCAAATGAATCTGGGTCACCTACAACTTGACTCCATGTTGGTTTCTCTAACTTTTAGGTTGACAACTAAGGTATAGAGTGGAGTTGTGGATGTATAGGAGAGGTTGACAAAGGAGGGAATCCTCAGTTGCCAAAGGGAAGGATGAGGAAGGTTGAGTATTTCTGGGTGACAGGTTACCATTAATGGTAACTTGTCAAAACGTGAATTTAGTGAGTGTTTGGGCGGGCTTCCAAAAATAATAGAAAAGCCCTGTTGAGACTGTGGTGGTCAAGTAAGAAGACGAGGCACAATAGTGAGATCATGAACTAAGGTGTTTAGGAGCATAACAAAGCAAGGCAAGAGGGTATAAATAACAATAGAAACCATGTTTCAATGTAGGAAAAAGGTAGCAGAGGTAGAGAGAGGGTAGAGAAAACCATGATTTTTAAGTCTTCTAATGACTATTTTGGGCCCTAAATCACTATAAATAGGTGTTTTATTATTAGTTTTAATATTAAGAAAGGTTTGGGCATTGTATACACACATTTTAAGGAGCTTTTCAATCATTTGAGCATCATTGTATCATATTTTGTGTGAGTGAGCCATTTTGAAGTTATCAAGTGAATGAGATATTTTTAAGTTGTACTACTTTGTTGGGATGTTGAATATTAAATTTGGTGGGGTGATCCAAGTGGTAGTAAGATTCCTCTTCATCTTAGAAGAAGATGTTAGGAAAGGTTCCTCTTTATCATGAAAAAGTACAAAGGTTGTTGTTCTTCACCTTCAAAGAAGAATTATAGTGGAATTCTAAAAAAAGCCTTAAGAGTGGATATAAGCCAGGGTTTTTTGTCAATTCATTATAAATCAATCAGCACTCTATCCTCCCTAACCACTTTAAATTATTGTTCAATTGTTTAATTAATTTTTATTAACCAATTTTCTTATACTCATTTATATTAATTATTATTAACTGAGTATATTGATTAGAAAAATTGTCAATTTTATAAACACTTAATTCACCCCCTCTTAGTTAGTATTAAGGACTAATAAAAACGATAATTGAAAAGAAGTAAAAAGAAAAGTAATGGTTAGATTAATAAAATCATGTTTTCCTAATATTATATTCGTCGAAAATGATGCCAAAAATTTAATAAGCAGAATCTTACCCTATAGATTTATAAAGGCAAGTGCACTTATTGAACCATAGTATATTAATAATGAGTATCAATTGTCAATCTTCGAGAGACTATAGGTACTAGTAATTACATCTTTTTATTATCTAAACAACATAATAAGGTGATGGTTTAATTAGAATGATGAAACTAAACTAAATTTCAACACAACAAATGACCAAAAACACAAATCACATAAAGATTAACCTAGTCTAATAGGCAACACCTAAGTAATGGATCCCCTTAAGACTACTTAAGCTATTAACTCTTTATCAAGCAATTCAATTGAAGTTCATTGGCTCGTGAAAATTTCTGTTTTATCTTAATATCTTTCTCAAGATTATTAATGCCTAATCCTAACTTAATTAACTAAAATCTTTATATAGTTAAATTCCCTAAGATTACTTTAGTCAATTTGTGAATTTCATCGTTAGGTTTGACCTTATTTTAAAAAATTTATATTGTCTTATCTCTAGGACTATATGCAACACCCTTCAATTGCAATTATGTTAAATCTATTCATATAAAGGAATTCATAGTCTCAATTGTATGAAATTATACATTAATTAAAATACCAAAAATATCAATTTAATAACTAATTAGAATACGCAGTTGAATCCAATGAATCAAAAACCAAATTGCATTAAACAGAGAACTAAATCACAAAACTCCACCCACGGTTCATCCTACCTAGGCACAAAACAAATTTAGTTCTTAAAAAAAAGAAAAATACCTAATAATTCAAAAATAAATAAATAACACAATCGAGTCCAACACTAACACAGATGTGTCTTTAAAAAATAGCTTCAACTCTACAGTTTTCTACCTCAATTCCTCCTAATTTTCTCTCCTTTTGATTTGTTAAGGAAATTAAGACCTTAAAAAATAATAGGAATGAATTAAGTATTGAAAACAACAACAAATCTCAAATAAATAAGCAAAATGTACTCATCTTGTGACTAAAAATATAACTTATTAAGCATGTATTACTTTTTGTTTGTTTTTCCTAATATAGTAGTATCAAAGCTATTGGTTTAATTGTTCTATGGAAACTATAAAGGAAAAGTTTAAAAAATTGGTTAGTTTTACCAACACTAATTACTATAAATGGTAGAATAAAATGATGAATCTTATATTTATAAGGGAACTGAACTTACCAGTGTTTCCAAAAAAAAAACTTGAGGGGTAAAAATGATGAGAAATGGGAGTTTAAGCACGAGAAAATATATGGGTTTATTCGATAATTTGTCAAGGATAATATGTATAACCATATCTATAGTAATAAAATGCTTTATTTGTATATATGCTTCGAAGACTATATATAACCATATAACATGTATATATGCTTCGAAGACTAACAATAATAAAATGCTTTTTTTGACAAGGTTGATTCATTTGAAATACCAGGAGCGTAATTCAATAACAAATCACTTGAATGAATTGTACAGGAATGTGGATCAATTATCAGGCATGAGAGTTAAAGTCAAAAATGAGATACTTGTTCTTATGATTATTACTTCGTTACTGGACTATGGGAGATCTTGAAGATCTCCCTGACCAATTATGCTCTAAATGGTGTTGTAATAATAGAATCTATCAAAGGTCGTGTTCTAAATGAAGAGATGAGAAGACAATCACAGGGTACTTCCTCTCTTAGTAAGAGGTTTTAGCTACAACATCTAGAATGAGGAGTTAAACTAAAGGTTCAAAGATTAGATATAAGAACAGAGACAAGAGTAGGGAAAAATTCAATAAATTTGCCAATGTTGAAGACCATTATTGTCACAAGAAGGGGCATATTAAAAGGTACAATCAAAAGCACAAGAGAGAGAATAAGAAGATGACGAAAATGGTGATGATAGAGTGTCTACTGCCATTGAGCCATTCCTTATCATGTTTTAAGACTATATGGTTAACTTAGTTGCTCACAAGACCAATTAGGTTATTGATAATGATACTTCCATCCATGCTACATCTCATTAACATTGCTTCACATCTTAAACACCAGGTGATTACAAAGTTGTGAAGATGGGGAATAATGGTTTTGTAAAAGTTATTGGTATTAGAGATGTTTTCTTGTTGATTTCTTCTAGTAAACAATAAATTTTGAGAGATGTTAGCTATGTCCTGGATACTCGGTTGAATTTAATTTCTATAAATATGTTCAATGATGAGAGATTCTACAACACATTCAGCAATGACAAATGGAAACTCACAAAGGGGTCTTCAATTATGGATAAAGGTAGCAAGTACTCCACTTTTTATTAATTATAGGCAAAGCTCTTTAAAATAATTGTGAATGCTTTAGAGAATAAGAGTATAGTAGAGTTATGGCACAAAAGACTCGGTTATATTAGCAGGAAACAATGCTAATCAAGAAGAAGGTGATATCTAGGATAAATAGTTTTCATTTGAGAAAGTGTCGTCATTGTTTATTAAGGAAGCAATATAGAGTTTCTTTCAAGGATTGCTCTCTTTTTAGAAAGAAAATTTTACTAAATTTAGTACACTAATATTTTTGGTCTAATAAAGACGAGATCACTTAATGGAGCTGATTATTTTGTAGTTTCTGTTGATGATCACTCTAGGAGGATTTGGGTTTACACGTTAAAGATAAAGAATCAAGTGCTTAGTGTAGTCAAGCAATTTTAGTCCTTAGTTGAGAGAGAGACTAGGAAGAAGTTGAAATGTATTCATACAAGTAATGATGGAGAGTATTATCGCTCATGTTTTTACAAATAACATGGCATTCAACATCAAACTATAACTCCAAAGATGCCTTAGTTAAATGGAGTAGCTAGGGATGAATAGAATACCAATAGACTGAGTGAGATGCTTATTTTCAAAGTATTAAAGAACATATGGGTGTTTTGAGGTAAGCATGGAAAACAAAACCCATGTCCATGGTATAAGGCTAGATTGCTTGCAAAAGGTTTTAGTCTTCTCACTAATAGTGAAGGTGACATCCACTCTTGTTGTACTTGGTATAATGTCTAGTCTTGGTTTGGAAATTGAGCAGATGGATGTCATGATGGCCTTACTTTATAGTGACTTAGAGAAAGAGATATATTTGGAGTAGTTAGAGGGTTTTCTAGGTTAAAGGAAAAGAGGATTACGTTTGTAAACTAGAGAAGAGTCTTTATGGTTTAAACCAGGCAATGAGATAATGGTATAAAAGTTTGAGTCAATTATGGTGGAGTAAAGCTACAAGAAGACTACTTCAAACCATTATGTTTCCTACAAAAAGATCTCTAATGATGATTTTATTATTCTTTCACTCTATGTTGATGGAGGGTTAATTATTTGTAAGAATGCTTCTTTGATTAATATGTTGAAGAAGTAGATGAGCAAGTCTTTTGCCATAAAATACTTAGGGCCATCAAAATGGATCATTGGCATGAAGATCATTCATGCCAAAAGCACTAAGAAGTTGTGGTTGTCACAAGAGAAGTACATTGAAAAGGAACTTTTAGAAATTTAGTATGAACAAGGCTAAAGAGGTTAGTTCTCCTTTTGTTAATTAATTTAAATTGAGTTCTAGTCAAATTCCTTTTATTAAGGAAGAGATGGAACCAATTCCTTATGCTTTAGTTGTTAGTAGCTTAATGTATATGATGGACAAGGCTAAAGCGGTTAGTTCTTCTTTTGCTAATTACTTTAGATTGAGTTCTAGTCAAATTCCTTTTACTAAGGAAGAGATGGAACCAATTCCTTATGCTTTAGTTGTTAGTAGCTTAATTTATGTGATCGTATGTACTCAGCCAGATATTGTTCATGCAGTCAATGTGGTTAGTCAATTTCTTTCTAATCCCAGGAGATATCATTGGGCTATCTTCATGAAACTTTTAGTTTGTGTTCGTTTTGTGGAGATTACAATCCTATACTAGTAGGTTACAAAGATGCAAACATGACTGGTGATGTTGATTTGACAAAGTCAACTTTATGACATTTAATCACTTTCTTATGGGAAGCAATGCGGTGACAGTCTAGATTATATGTAGCGCCCCCTCACCGTAGGGTGCATATCGGGACTCCCAAGGTCGCTCCGACACGTATCCTACGATAAAGGTTCACTACCAGAAAATTTCGCTAATAATCCATATGGCATCGCAATAATTAAACCACAATATATCAGAAATCAGTAAATTTAAAATCCAAAAATAATAATCTGATACAGTCATCCAAAGTCAGAATAGACAAGTCTATCAGTCCCCTAAACAAAACCAAAAAGGAAACTGATACAAGCATCTATCCTAAGTCATC
>JAOTIZ010000003.1:12552590-12565731 GCA_027123425.1 Erythroxylum panamense
ATCTTCGACTTCGACTTGTATTTATAGACTTTGTCTCCAACTGCTTCTTGATTCTTGCTTCTTGAATCTTGCTTCTTTGAATCTTGAAAGAAACGGTTAATCAGTTGAGTTCTGTAACTAACCTGAACTGACTCTTGCGTCTGCTTTCTTTTCTTCTTCTACGTATGTTTTTCATAGCGTCTTTGTCTGCTTTTCAATTCGCGTCTTCGTCTGCTTTGATTATGCGTCTGCGTCTGCTTTTTACTTCGCGTCTGCATCTGCGTCTGTGTTTACTTCTGCGTCTGCTTTTCATTGTGCGTCTGTTTTGCGTTTGCGTCTGTTTTTTGCTTTGCGTCTGCGTCTGCGTCTGTGTTTGCATTGCTTCGTCTGTATTGCTTCGTCTGCTTTTGCTTTTTTTTTATTTTTCTCTTTGTTATACATCAAAATCATATTTAAGTAAAGTCATTTTGACTTAACAATTTAAGTGTATAACTAAATTGGGTAATGAAAGGTTATGAGATATCCAAAAGGTTGTATATAATTTTACAAACCTATTGAACAAATTGTTTGTTTCAATTTATACTTATCAGAGAATGGTTCTCATGATAAGTAGTGGGAGTAAGATGAAATTTGAAAAGTTCAATTTTCATAACAGAACATCCAATTAGAACTATTGCCTTTATTAATATATTTGATGTATAGTTGAAACACTACAAGATATTGAAAGAGTCACTTTGATGATGAATTCAAAGAGGTTTTTTTGGAGATGATTGTGAATTTATCATGTCTACAAGAAGGTCAATTAGATTATAGTTGTCCTCTTCAGTGGGAGTAAGTGAAGACATATTGCTCATAGAGAACAACAATTCTAACTTTCAATTATTGAAAATAAAATTGTCTAATAATAACTCTTATTGGATAAGAAAAGGTAACAACTTAGTATTGTTCAAAATAGTAATATACTATGGAACATTAAAGCCACTAAGCATGCAAAAGGAACTAAGGTCTCATCAAAGATCCAAGGATATATTTAAGTAGATTTTCTTAATTATGATGATAATTAAGATGGAAGTTATAAGATTTAAGCAAGTGCTCACTATAGAGAGTCTTGTAGAATTCTCTCATTAAGCCATTATCCCAATAGTAGCATGATCGTCATATTATGATATGGTATAGGATACTCAAAACAATTGACTTAATGCAAGTGAAAGATTGTTGATTTATTTTCTATATCCAATCGATTTGGTTATAGTTTGGTGACAAAATAATTAAAGACATTATTTATTCAATACATGTTTAGATGTATATAATAAAGTTTATAGGATAATTATACATTGCAAGTGAAATTATAATGAGATTAAAATTATGAAATTCATATTACATTTATGTATTATCCCTAAATTATTCCTAGTCATTGTTTTAATAACATTGAACATTAATAGAACACAAAAAGACTAGCACATGTTTTGTTTTTCCTTATTAAGAAAGTAGTTAATCTCATAGGCTAAAGTGTGAAGATACTTAAAACAAATGTGTTAGAGAACAAATTTACTGAACAACATAATATGAGAAATTCATTTGGAACATTATTTGTATGTCTATGGAATTCTCATTTTGATAATTATATTTTTGATTCTTTGACTTGAGATCTCCAAAGTTATCTTGTATAAAAATTGCTATGCTTTAATATTACTTATGATCTGTTTAATTATGGGTCATTAAATCGGTAATCATTAGATATAATATGAACTATATGAAGGTAATTGTGTGATCAAGATAGGATTTATCTCCCTAAAGCAATTAAAGAGAATATTTCATTGTCTCGATTAATATTGATTTAGGAAATCCTTGACCAAGGTAGAATAATGTTTTGTAAATAGTTCACAAATGTCATTAAATGAATCGATAGCTAATGATAGAGAACTAATATGATTGAACTCAAAATAAAGCAGACGTTATTTCCGTGCTTTATGTCTAGTTAGAAAATGGGTTGATAACATGATTGAATTATACGAAAAAAATCATGCACGGAGAGGTTAGTCAATCCACTTTGATATTCCTAAATATTTGGGTGGTCATAATGCGTTACTAAACACCAATCTTAATCTATGATTATAAAATTTTAATTAGAGAATTAAAGATAAATTAAAAAGATTTTTAATTTATCTAATTTTAATTATGAATTAGAAATATAATTTACAATCATTGTCAACGCATTTGGGAACTTAATGAATCTTACATAAAGAATGGGTTGAAGAGAACAAAGTTATTTTAATCAAGTTAGACTTGATTATAAAGTTTGAGAAACTTTATTATTAACTATGATATATTTAATAAATAAGGATCAATATGAGATATTGGATCTTATTTGAGTATAATTGATGTTTTATTAGAATTATTTAAGCGGTTACGGTAATTGAGATGGATCGATTTCAAAAACTGTTTGAGGGATACAATAAGAATATGATCAAGTTTCATAATAAGGTACTAATTTAAATTTACGCTTTATTATGATTTATGTATTAATCATTTTATAGAATTAAAATTGATCTTGATTTTTGAGAAACTAATTTGTAAAAATGTTTAATAATTATTCTGCTGCGGTCGGGATATGATCCCATCTCGATTTCCTAACACCACCATGAAGCACAGAGGCCCACTAGTTTGCTACCTAAAATAGTTTCTCCCATGGCTTGAGTTTACTCTTTGGTTTTTCATGATAGGCCTGCTTGACCATCAAAATTAGGTTTTCATAGTTTTCACATTATTTTTAAAAATGTAGTAAGGTCGGTTAAGAAGAATTTCACTTCTTTTGGAATTCTGGTGCTAGAGACAACCTCAGTTTGTGCTAGAATTTGGCTTTCGTTCAAACTACTCAAACTTTGGACAAGAATAGAAGGTATAGTATACAGTTAAATCAAAGAAGTTATAGAACAAACAATGGATAAAATCATCAGATTAGTCACCCATCTTTCACTCTCCTCAAGTCAAGCAGTTGATTAAACAACAAAAACCAAACCAAACACAAACCATTATTCAGAAAAGATTCTTGAATTTAGACTCAAATTGGAGTTTCTAAAAAGATAGAAAAACTTCCCAAAAACATGCTATGCTACCAGTAATACCTATACTTTCCAAAACATGTTATAATTACCAGTGTCAGTTTTTATTAGTGTGGATCTTGCCTTAAGATTGGCATTAAAATGATGCTTGGCACTTGCCAAACGATGAATGAGCAGAAAGTGGCAATGAAATGGCAGTATGGCACATTTCTTTATGCACTAAATTAGCATAATATAACTGTATATGATACTTGGACTAGTGAATCTCCCAACTTCATTACATTTAAGTTCAGTATTAGCAGGAATCAATAGAAGAAATAAAGCTTAAGTGACATTTGCGAGCAGGCTTTTCAGATAATTATCCTAAGTGTTTCGAAGTCCCTTATATTTCTCACCCTTTCTAAGACTTTTGAGGCAAATTTTAATGGAATTAGTACATTCAACAAATGATTAAGTGGTTAACAAATTCCTCAGTAAATTTCTACCATAACCGAATCTCCATAATGGGCTTTGCATATTTCCCCTGTATTATTTCAATCATCCCAAATATATAATAATGATCTTTATCATTACACAAGGTTTGAATCTAACTGTTAGGACTCTTGATTATGGGACCTTCCCAGAAGCGAAGACCCTCCAAAAATTGGCGTATGCCAATATAGGCGACGAGCACACGGTATTCTTTAGTAAAAGGCGAAAGAATAGTTCGCTCTGCGCGCATCGCATGGCTGCGCTGCGTACTTTTGTATAAAACAATTTTTCTCATTTGTATAGTATGTCCAGGGAGCTTGCATTTTTAGCGGTGTCGATATAGGACAAAAATACACTGCCATTCATTTTCTGCGTTAAGGCCATCTCCAATCAACACGTTGAATTCGCTCCAACCAGCACACTAAAATTATATTTCAAGATCACTATTTTGGTATAACGAATAATAACACACCAACACGTTAAAGTAAGTGATATATTACTATTCATTCACCAAAAGTTATAAAATGACTTCTTCGACTATTTTCTTATTTTCATATTCCTTTTTATTTCTTTCTCATATTTTGATATATTTACATAATTTTTTAAATAATTAAATTTAAAATATATATTACTTTACATAAAATATATCGTTATAAAGATCTCGTTGAGATCTTTAAAATGACACTAATATTAAATATAATATTAAATTTATTTTTAATATTTATTTTTAATTCTTATTTATAAGAGCATCAGATGCTAAGAATGTTGCAAAATTACTTAAAATTAATAAAGAACGTAATTTTTCAGAAATACTAGGGAACTTTGATTGTATGCACTGGACATAATAAAACTGTCCAACAGCTTGGATAAGACAATGTAGTGAATGTAGTGGATTCCCAACTATTATTCTTAAAGCTGTAGTCGATTATGATTTATGGATATGACATGCACATTTTAGTTTGCCAAGGTCAAATAATGACATTAATGTGTTGGAGGCATCTCATTTGTTCGCAAACCTTACCAAAGGTATAATACCTTCTGCTCATTATGTTATTTGAGAAAAAAATGTACAATACTAGATATTATTTAGCTAATGGTATTTATCCAAAATGGTCTATCTTAGTACAAACCATTCATGATTCCTAAAACTAAAAGAAGTTATTCGCAAAGATGCAAAAAGCATGTAGGAAGGATGTTGAGCGTGGATTTGGAGTTCTCCAATCACAATTTGCAATTATTAAGGGACCGGCACATTTTTGGAAAAAAAAATCTTATTACTTGATATTATGTCAGCATACATTATAATGTACGATACGATCATTGAGGATGAACGTGATACTTAAGCGACCATACAAGATTGGATCGAAACGTCAATCGCTAAAACTAATATTAATAGAGACAATACAATTATATTTCAAGAATTCTTTGCTAGACATAAGCAAATTAAAGATAAAGAAGCTCATTATAAACTTCATAATGCACTGATTGAACATTTGTGAGAACGATATGGTAATTAAGAAGATTAGAGGTTAAATGTGTAATAAAAATATAATTTTTGTATACGTTATTAATTTGTTATTGCAATAATATTAATTATATAGGTTTAACAATATTAATTTATTATAAAGTATATATTAGTTAATTAAGAATAATGATTTTATTTTAATTTTGTAAAAACTAATAAAATAAATAAATTATTTGTATAAATATAAATTAATTAAGTTAATAACTAAATTATTGTAGAATATTCTTTGAAGATACTTTGACCACCAAATTTGGCACGATTGGAGAGTAAAAAAATTTAAAAATATTCTTTTTTACATTAAATTTGACTTAAAATTTTAGTATAATAACTGGAGAGGTCTTTTTCCAGTTGCATTAGGCCAGTCAATCGATTGCTGCGTTTCACTTTTGGACGATTGACTTTTTCCATGTTTCCCTTTGTTTTGTCACACAGGAAAATATAACTACAACTCAAGAGCTCCTTCAGTTTCAGGGCAAAGAGCTTGCCATTGAGCTAACATCATTCATTTTTTATTGTGTCATGCAACTACTTGGGGAAATAAGTACACTAAGTAACGCTCTTCAGCTAGTAAAGCCGTCAAGCCTCAAAACACAACTGATTCAAGTTCAAGTGTAGGAGCGAAAAGTTGCCAAAACATCCTGATACACTAAGCCCTGGGACATTCTAAACAAGCCATCGATGATGGAATGACAAATTTGATAAAAGAGAAATAATTAATAAGATATGATCGATGATATATTCATAATTTCATAATAGATTCAGGGTAAAATATCAAAATATAATTAAAAATCAATAAAAGAGATCATACAATTTTAATTAAGAATTTAACAAATATTTGCACCATATGACATAGGAACAATCTATCTTTTCAAGTATACAAATACAACAAAGACCGATCATAAACCTATTACTAATGACGCAAATTCAATAAAACAGTTAAATATAGATTCAGATATCTTATTTCTATTATTTTGTTCCCACTCTATTTTTTAAATATCTTTTATTTATTTATTGTGGATCTCATTTATTAGATATGCTCCATGAACAAAAATACCCCCACATGTTGAATAGCAAAGGAAAAATTTACCGGATCACATAATTCGGTTTCTAAAATATGCACCCTTTAAGTTTTCTATTTCCACAATAAATATGAGAGAAAATATAATTTATCCTGGTAAGGGTTGTTCGTAACGGATCATTGGGCTGCTGTTGGTCCTCTCACGACTACTCGAACATTTTACATTCTCTTGCGAGCAATGCCCTTGGAATGTCTTCTCAATATGCCCATTTAACATATTTTACGTGGACTGCAAGGAGAAGCCACACGGGCTGGTTTACATGCTATGTAAAGGAAGAAGACATAGTAATATTTAATATTGTATAAAGAATAAATTATATAATACTAATTAAATTTTAAACTTTCAATTTATTTATCTAATCATTTTATATTATGTTTAAAATATTTATAATTTAAAAAATAAAAAAGGGACTTCCATATGATAGAATTTTGTCATTATTTTTGTGCACTAACATAAGAAATATATTTTTGTACAAACCCCAGTTAATTTGATGTCAAGATAATTGGGCTTGTTAACTCTCTCTTTAACGTGTCATTGGGTCCATGTTCATGAGCTTGCTATAATGGGTAGGCTTGGCCCATGTTTTGCAGTACACAAGAAGCCCTACTGTTAGCTGACCTTAAATACAGTCGCCCCATTGAAAACTGTATGTGTTTTTGTTGATTAGGGTTTGGAATAGCAATAGTCAATCCTCTGCGTCTCTGACACGTCGCTTTACAGAAAACAACAATGAATTCAATTGTTCCACAATTTCCAAGTATTTGTCTATACAATTATTGAATATAGTATGTTGCAATTCTAGGGTTAATTAATTGTATTGATTAATTACAAAATTAATCTAAAATCGCGTGTTGAATTTTCCTTCAATTGGTATCAGAGCTCTGATACCACTTCTAACAGCCCAAATCATCCGCTCACATATATTGTCCGCTTTAAGCCTTAGCCCAGCCAAGCTCTCACGGTTTTGCTTTTCTCGAGAACTTCCCAGGAGGTCACCCATCCTGGTACTACTCTTGCTTTAGCACATTTAACCTCAGAGTTCTGATGAGATCCGGTACGTTAGGGCATAAAAAATGCGTCTGTAAGGGAGAGGTATTCGTACTCTTATAAGGCGTACTTCATTCCTCTCTCTAACCGATGTGAGATCTCACACTCTCCACCCCTTAGGGTCAGGTCCTCTTTAGGGTCCAGCCTAGCTAACACAACAATTCGGGTACCGGCTTTGATACTACTTGTGTAACAGCCTTGAGATAATTTTTGACATTATCAGTTTCTGTGATGCTCTCTTTAATGGTCTTCTCCATTATGTGCTTGATGGTCATCAAACATACCTTGTTAGAATGAACCCACTTATCATATTTAGCTTTATCTGCAGCGGAAGACTTAGTAGTGGGTTGTGCAGACTCATCCTCAATGAGAGCAACATCAACACTAGAAACTGCTAAAAAAAGGTTCAAGAATTCAAGTCAGTCCTCGTAATTGGTCCCATTCAGCTTAATCAAATAATTCAAAGCTGGAAATTGATATAAAGCAGGAAGATTTAGCAAATGTATCAACAACTAGCATAATTGGGCAAACAACACAGCTAGATTCTCATGCAATTACAATCCTGCCTAAGGATCCCGAATTACAACATAGATCACCCAGAACATTAAACTATGCCATAAAGCTAATATCAATAGGATATTGAAAACTTTAAAGACATAATTCAATGAATTAAACAAAACATTAGAAACTATATTGATAAAGACAAACCGATATGGTAAGTGCATCATTAACATAGTATCTAATGTATGCTCAATAACAACATTACAACAGCAATTTGTAATAATTGGTCTCACAATAGGCAAGCTCTCAATTACACAAAGTGAATGACAGTAGTCTAATTACATTCCCCAAGATTGTTTCCATAGATTCAGTTAGCATCACAATTACAAAATTAACCATAGTAATCATATAATATAACATTATATGCATAAATTACATCCAAAATTAATTTTTAGTGCATAACTACATAACACTGAGAGTACACAAGACCAAATAATACTAGAAACAAGTACAAAAATTTTCAAGAAAAAATTTGGAGAGTACATTGTATTTTTATTAATTTTAAAATTTGGAAAAATTAAAAATAAAATTTCTAGCATTCAAAAAATTTCAAAAAAATACCATAAAATAGAACTGGGCAAGTAGAGCAAATAGAAAAATTTGGGGAAAAAAGTCACCGAAGGCAGCCGCACATGCCACCGCCACGCGTGGGGAACGTCCAGCCAGGTCGAGTTGCGTCTTCCTCGCCCGGCTAACTGGTATTCGGGTCACTCGACCCGATTCGTGACCCAATTAGGTATAATGGCCATATCTTTCTCGTTTGTGATGCGTTTTCAATGAAATTAGTGTCAATAGATTCGGAATTTAACAACCTATAAAACCCCTCAATCAATTTCATAAAATAAGCCACTGAATTGATTCAAAAACATTCAAAAGAAAACATTTTCGGTTTGCTTTACGAGTTAGGGGTTTTTCGGATTTGTTAATTATTTTCTGTGAAATCATTTTTGTTGTTTTAGAAATAAAATTCTTCAACCATATTGCCTGTTGAGTAGCTTCATAACAAGCCACATGCTCTGCCTCCATAATTGAAGTTGTTGTAAGTGTTTGTTTAACACTTTTCCAAGATACAGCTCCCCCAGCAAGCACAAAGATATATCCTGATGTAGATTTGTGATCATCAAGGCAACCATTATAATCAGAATCAGAATAAGCTATCACCTCAAGGTGATCAGACATCCTATAAGTGAGCATGAAATCTTTAGTACCTTGTAGGTACCTCAAAACTCGTTTCACAACTTGCCAATAACCTACATCAAGGTTGCTCAAGTATCTCCTAAGTACACCAACAATAAAAGCAATATCAGGACGTGTACAAACTTGAGCATACATACGACTGCCAATAGCAGAAGCATATGGTACCTTTTCCATCTCTAACTTATCTTTATCATTTTAAGGACACTGGCTATTCGAGAGTTTGTCACCCTTTTGGATTGGTGCACTGCAAGGATTACAAGTCTTCATGTTGAATGTATTCAAGATCCTTTCAGTATACCTTTTCTGAGACAAATCAAGAACACCACAAGATCTATCACGATAAATTTCAATGCCCATAACAAAAGAAGCATCGTCGAGATCTTTCATATCAAAATGAGCTGTCAACATTTGTTTAGTCTTAGAAAGAAAACCCATATCATTACTAGCTAAAAGAATATCATCAACATCTAAGACAAGAATAATGAATTTTCTCCCACTATTCTTCAAGTAAATGCATTGATAAAAACATTTTCCTTAAAGCCAAGAGAGCAATCAATTTGGTCAAATTTTAAGTACCATTGTCTGGAGGCTTGTTTCAGCCCATAAATGGATTTTTTCAATTTGCATACCATATGTTCCTTACCTTTTTCAACAAAATCAGTAGGCTGATTCATGAACACATCTTCATACAAATCACCATTTAGCAAAGCAGTTTTCACATCCATTTGATAGAGCTCCAAATCAAAATGAGCAACTAAAGCCATCACAATGCGTAATGAATCTTTAGTGGAGACTGGAGAAAAGGTCTCTTTATAGTCTATACCTACCTTCTGGTTATACTCCTTTGCAACAAGTCTGGCTTTGTACCTTTTTATCTCACCTCTAGCATCACGTTTAGTCTTAAAGACCCATTTACACCCAACAGTTTTAAAACCACTGGGTAATTCCATCAAATCCCAAACGCCATTCATACTCATAGAAGCTAGCTCATCTTCCATAGCTGCCAATCATTGTAAACTACGAGGAACAGAAATGACATCCTGAAAAGAAATTGGATATGAGTTTTCAACTAAATTGAATTCATGCTCCTCTAAGTAAATGTAATAATCTCGAAATTTAGAAGACTCATTGGATTTCAGAATCTTTTCAGATCTCTTAGGTGGAACTGCAACCACTTCTGGGACTTTAGTATCAATGCCAACCTGTTGAGGAATTTCAACATCATTTGCCGAGTCAACAACATCATCATGAATTAGAGGAGACTGAATTGCCTAAGGATGAAAAATAATAGGTGTAGGAATAATAACACGATCCTCTCTGAAATCAACAACATGAGACTCATGTCTTTCATTATGTTCCATGTCCCCTTCAAAATAGACAGCCCGATCTGATTCAATAACTCTAGTAGTGTGATTGAAAAATCTTGAACCTCTTGAGTCAGTACAATAACCAATAAAGTAACCTGAAATAGTTATAGGATCAAGCTTCTTCAATTGAGAATTATAAGTCCTCACCTCAGCCTTACAGCCCCAAACACGGAAATGCTTCAAATTGAGCTTCTTTCTTGATATAAGCTCGAAAGGAGTCTTTGGTACAGACTTACTAGGCACATGATTGAGAACATAAACAGCAGTCCTCAAGGTGTCTCCCCACAAGAACTCTGGTAAGGTGGAGTGACTAAGCATATACCTAACCATCTCCATAAGAGTATGATTTCATCTCTCTACAATCCCATTTTGTTGAAGAGTGCCAGGCATAGTATATTGAGCCCCAATTCCACAATCCTACAAGTATCTAGCAAAAAGGTCAGGGTTTCTTCTAGTTTCATCATACCGACCATAATACTCACCACTTCTATCAGATCTTACACATTTGATCTGCTTCCTAAGTTGCAATTCAATAACATTTTTCAGTGACTTAAAATCATCCAAGGATTCAGATTTCTCATGCAACAATTCAATCCAACCATACCAAGAAAAATCATCAATAAAGATGATGAAGTACCTATAGCCTCCCATGGCAATAGAAGTAAGGGGTCCACATATATTTGTGTGAATTATTTGTAATGGTTCCTCCTTCCTATTCATTTTCTCCTTTCTTACTTTAGCTATAAACTTTCCCTTTAAGCAATTAACACAAGTGTCAAAATCAGAGAAGTTCAAATTATGCAAAATAGTTTCCTTAATCAACCTCTCCATTCTCTCCTTAGAGATACGTCCTAACCGTTTATGTCACAACATAGAAGATTTTTCAACAACTCTCCCACTTTTCTTTCCAACAACAACATTAACATCATCATGTGGTCAGTCAAAACAAGAAGAATTAGCAATTAGCATAAACAATCCATCACGCATAATTGCAGAACCAACAATAGCATAATCATAGTACAAAACAATACCATTATTGATTATATGGAAAATGTATCCACAACTGTGTAAAACAGAAACTGAAATCAAATTCCTTCTCATAGAAGGCACATTAATAGTATCTTTCAAAAGCAAATCATGTCCACTCCTCAACTTCAAGGAAACTACTCCTGTGTGCTGAACATTATCACTAAATCCATCTCTTAGTTGCACCATCAACTCCATTTTATTTGGTTTCCACCTGCTTTTGAACTCCTGCAATGAGTTCGTTACATGAATAGTTGCACCAATGTCTAACCACCATGAATTAAGAGGAACATCAACCAGATTTCATTCAAAACAAACAAAGTTTGAGGTATATCTTTCTTCTTTGCCAACCAGTTTTTAAACTTCTCACAGTTACGCTGCCTATGCCTCCTATGTTCTTTACAAAAGTTTCAGCTTCCATTAAAAACAAACTTATGCTTAGCATCAGAACTCTCACCAGGCCCAGAAGGTAATGCAGGTTTATCATTCCCCTTCTTCTTAAATTGAGACTTACTCTGTTTGTTTTTATAAAATTTCTTCTTATCACCAGTCTTGTGAGAAGTGTGAAGAATACAGTGGGACTTTCCTTTCTTCATAGTATGCTCCTCTTGAATAAGAATGGAAATCAGCTCATCAATGCTCCATTCATCTTTCTGAGCATGATAAGTAGTCCTGAGAACATCAAACTCAAATGGAAAAGATTCAAACACCTGCCAGATCAAATAATGTTCTCCCAGCACAACTTTCATGGCCTTTAACTTGTTATACCAGTTCACAAGCTTCATAACATGCTCACAAGGTGGTGTGCCCATGACAATCAAACATTAAACAAACTTATTACTTCAACTTAACCATATTATAAGGAAATCAATATAAACATACATACATAACTGAACTACTTCAATCTATCATTTCATTTCTAAAGCAACGGAGTTTGAAAAACTTTATTTACATATCAAAAGGCACACCATTAACTTATTACAAAATACAATTAACAAATTTGCGGAAGTTCCCTTAAGCTCTTGACCACTTAATCTCTTAACTATCACCTGAAGAGGAGACAAAAAGGGGGTGAGCTTGACAACTCGTGGATAACAATTTATAATGGAAAAGTAAGCAAAAACTATTGAAAACGTTCACTTGTCATAGAAAAATTTCATATGGTTTTTAAAACACATGTTTTTTAGGCTTTCAGCCAAAATTCACAAGTTACAAAACATGAATGCATCACTCTTGTCATGAGCACATAAGCATATCAAATAGTTTGGCTAAGTCCAAAAATATGACACACTACACATTTTCAATATAATAGTCCCGCGTAGTCGTGAATTCTTAAGGAAGTCCTTGAAGGGACTCTATGTCACTAGCAGGCAGGCGGAAGAAGTCTATACTTAGGTCAACGTGCACATGACGATTTTTGAGAGACTGCCACAAACCCACATAACACATAAATTTCAAAATCTTGTAAGCTTAAGGCCCAAAATGACACATTCTCTTGAAAATTTGCTTTTCACATGTTTGTTATACCTTAAAAACATTTCCAAAACTGTGGTATGCATCATTTCAAAAACAACTTTTCATAAATCATCACACAAATCATGTATAAGCATGTAGCACATATTGCAGATTTCATAAGTCATGCATAAGCAATAGATGCAATACTTATGATGCAGTAGAAATAAGTAAATTTCTTGATTTAAAGAAAAAAAAAGTGGCTTATTTACTCTATTATAAACATGTACCCACCTTGATTTCCTTGATTATGGACTTGCTCAAAAAGCCTCTTCTCTTGTTCCTCTTGCCTCTTTTGATCCCTTTATACAATAA
>JAOTIZ010000003.1:12656031-12669706 GCA_027123425.1 Erythroxylum panamense
TATAATTACATATAATTTAAATATAAAATTAAATTAAATAAAATTATTCATAATTTTAATTGATAATTAATATTAATTTATTAAATATATAATATTAAATTAAAGTATTCATAATTTTTATTAATAATTAAATAATATATATTTAAATGATAGTAACTCATATTATGAAAAAAACTAAAAACTAAAAAATTATTCTTTTTCTGATTTTCATAATTTAAAAACCTGAAGAAATCTAAATCAAAAATAAAATCTAAAAATTAAAAAATAGATTTTTTTACTAAATTTAAAAATAAAAATAAAATAAAACAAACAACCCCTAAAATTTATTTTCTATCACTGCAACGGTTTTCAAAATGATCAGTACATGGAATTAGAAGAATAAAAATATTGTTAATTCATCAAAAGATACGCTGATTTTACAACAGCAATACCCAATAAAAATTTAGTTGAAATGAGAAATTTAGGAAAGTCTGGTAGCAAATGGGCTGTTTCCCAATATGATTCTATTGAGTAATAACAAAAGAGAAAAATGTCTTCTTCTTTTTTTTCCTTCTGATAACATTCAACCTCAAAGAAGCATCGCACGGGGCAGAAAAAAAACAACCTGCAATCAAATTTCTAACCATTTAAGAAAATCCATGATCATAGTAAAAGGGACAAGGGACTAGCAGTTGCTACTTGAACTACTCTCTTCGTTTGACCTCCGGATAAATGTACAAGGCACTAGGTTTCTACTTGCAAAGAGCCCCAGCTTGGCTCTAGACAAGGCCAACCTCCATGTACTATTCGCCCGACCATCTGGTATAACTACTTGCTCATGCATCATAGAGAAGTCCATGCCACTCTCTTGACCACCAACGTCGCTACCACTAGCATCCAAAAGTTCCATTTCACTAGCAGTATCAAAGTTAACAACAAGTGAAGCTTTCCTTTGCTGCAACCAATCCATAACTCTACTACTCACACCCTTACATTTCTTCACCTTCACCTTAACCAAATTCGGACATCCCCAAGCAAGTGCTTCAATCCCAACATTCGAAATTGCACATCCCTTGATGCAAAGCTTCTTCAATGCAACGCATTTCGCAGCAATGCAGGCAATCTCTGAATCACCAATACTCACACTCCCACATAGCGCTAATCGCTCCAATTTCCGGCAATTGGCAGCAATGGCCATTAAGCTCAAATGTGTGGCATTAACACCAATCAAAACCAACTCTTGTAGGTTCAAACAATGCTTGGCAATAGCAATTAAACCCTCATCCCCAATCCTATTGATCCTCCATCCATCAATGTGAAGCTTCCTGAGTTGCTTACAACTCTCAGCAACCGAAACAAGCCCCAAATTCGAGCACTCAGGTGTCTTAACAATATGCAGGATCTCGACATTCAAACATTTCGAAATCGCTAAAAGTCCAACATCACTCACTTGAAGCTTCTCAAGGTGAATCTCAACCAAAGAACGCTTTCCATTTCCAATCGTCTCAAGCACCCTATCCCAATCACCCAAACAACGTATTATTCTCAAAGTCTTCAGGTTTTCACATCCAATCACCAGAGGCTCAAAAGACTGCCCATTGACCAACTCCTTCAAACAAATCGATTTCAACGAAGACGAAGCAGCTCCGGCACTAATCAGCTCAACTCCGTCGTAGATTCCTCTAAGCCTCTTAATAGAAAGCTCCTTGAGAGTAGCACAATGATCGAGAACAGCGTTCATACCTTTAGCGCCAAAATTACAAGAACCATAAGAGAGCTTCTTCAAGCTCTTGCAGTTTTGGGCAAGCGCCGCCATACCGAGATCGGTGATTTCCCGACAACCACGGAGTTTGAGGCGGGTGATATTCCAGCATCGGACGGCGATAATCGTCAAAGTGTCATCGTTCAAGCTAATTGACTTGCGGTCACAGCGAAGAGCGAGTTTGGTGACCGAGTCGAATCGCTCGAATATAGACGGAATCCACGGGAGAATCTCAACTTTCGCGTTGATCGAGAGTCGGTAACGGCTCTGCCCTTCGACGCACAACCAACACTTGCAAACCAACACTTGCAAACCAGGGAGCAGTGTGTCCGATCTCTGCCGGCGAGAAAATGAAAAACGCAAGCCAAACACTCGTCAGGAATTTCCTTCGTATAGTCGCAATCGCCGGAGATCTCAATCTCGTGGGCTAAATTAACCCACTTTTCTCCTGAAACAGCCACCGGATGTAATAACCGAGCGCCATCGTTGACCGTGGAAGTAGTTTGGCCCATGGAAGCTATGAATGAAATACACTGTGAGAGTGGCAAATATGCGCCGACGTCAGAGAAACAAAGATTAAGACTTGTGGTTTGGTTAGTTGTAAACCTTCATAAAGAGCTTGAGTATTTCCGAAACGACTTCGCTCGTGGACTGCTGCTTGGATCTTCTCAAAGACAAGGCCAGATCTGAAACAAGGCCAGATTTGAAAGCAACCCGAGCTCCTCCGACAAGTACCCAGCATCTGAGAAGAGAGAAAGGTGCGATGGAGGCATCTGAGAAGAGAGAAGAGAGAAAGCTGCGATGGAAGCATTCTGAGGAGAGAAGGAGAAGACGATGAGAAATGTTTAGGTTTTGATTTTTAAACTTTTCATCCGGTTATCAAATAACCAGTTCTTGGATAAACCGGTCGGTTCTCTGATAAACCGGCCGGTTTTTATATTCCAGGGTTAATAACTATAACCGAACCGGACACATGGCCGGTCCAGACGATTTTCGGTCGGACCGGCCGGTTCGGTTCGGTTTTCACATCCTTGCTCATTACAATCGTACATGACAGGCACGCCTGTGAATAAAATTATTTACTATTTGAGAATTCAATCAATATTTAATGGATAATTTGCTTTTACTTATACATTTATAGATATCCATTTTTTATTATCTGCTCTCAGGTTGGGCAATAATAGTAGAAGAAGAGCAATCACTCATTCTTATTCTTAAACTAGCATTCTTAAGATCACAGAGAGAAGCGAAAAGGCGGGAAAGCTCTCCGTTCCTGGTTTTTCTGTAGCTGGATCCTCTAAAACTACAGGAATCCTTAGTTGACTTACCTATATATATATATCAATTAATTAATAATATATTAATCATTATTAATTACAACTGAATAAGATTTACAGTTAATGACTAATAATTAATTTATCAATAAAATATAATTTAATAAATTATTTAATTTATTGTATTCTAATTACCATTACTAATCAAGTATCACATTTTCATAAATCAATTAATTAATTATATTTTAACTAACTAATAATATTTTAATTACTTGAAATTATATTTTAATTTACTAAATAGTTATAATTAAATTAATTAAAGATATTTTAAGAATATGTAATTAAAAAAGGAAAAAATATTTCAAACGCATTAATAATAACCTAAGTAGTAATTACGTGTCAATAATCAATAATTAATTAATTAATTTTCAATAAATCAATTATTTAATTTTATATTTATTGTTATAAATTATACTTTAATTAATTTAATTTAATTAAGAAATTAAAAATAGATATTTTCACAGGCGTGACACTTAAGTCACGCCTGTGACACCTATAAAAATAATATCTCATTTTATTTTAATTAAATAATCAATTAACTATTTTGTTGTTAATAAATAATATACTTAAGTCACGCTTGTGACTCTTATAATAATAATATTTTATTTTATTTTAAGTAATTAATCAATTAATTAATGTTTTATCAATCAATAATAAATTATATTTTGTCAATTAATTTTTTATATATTATATTCAATAATTTTATTCACAGTCGTGACTGCCATGAATAGTTGTGACGTGCATGTTATTTTCATTTTATGAGGAATTAACACCTATATAATTTTTAACATAATTTATTAAATAAATAAATAATTATTGATTTATTAAATTTTAATTAATTTATTTATTCATTAATTAACCAGATAGAATTTGTGCTTATATTTTCATTTTTATTAAGTATTTGAGAATGTAACCAATCTAATAGCGGTTGAATGGATAATTTGCTTTTGCTTATACATTTATAGATATTCAATTTTTACTGTCCGCTCTCAAGTTGGGCAATAATAGTTGGAAAAAGGCAATCACTCATTCTTATTCTTAAACTAGCATTCTTAAGACCAAAGAATATGGTAGAAAGGGGAGAAAGCTGTCCATTCCTGGTTTCCTGTAGCTGGATCCTCCGGAACCATATGAATCCTTAGTTGACTTACTTATATATATACATCAATTAATTAATAATATATTAATTATTATTAATTACAACTGAATAAGATTAACAGTTAATGATTAATAGTTAATTATATAGGTGTTAATTGTAACATGCAAGTCACAATCGTGCATGGAAGTCACGCCTATGAAAACGTGACTTACTTACCGATATATATACCTCAATTAATTAATAACATATTAATCATTATTAATTAGAACTTAATAAGATTAACAGTTAATTACTAATAATTAATTTATAAATAAAGTATAATTTAATAAATCATTTAGTTTATTATATTCTAATTACCATTATTAAATCAAGTATCACATTGTCATACATCAATTAATTAATTATATTTTAACTAATTGATAATATTTTAATTACATGAAATTATATTTTAATTTACTAAATAGTTATAATTAAAATAATTAAGATATTTTAAGAATACATAATTAAAAAGGAAAAATTTTCAAATGCATTAATAATAACATAAGTAATAATTACGTGTTAATAATTATTAATTAATTAATTAATTAAAAAGATTTCAATAAATAAATTTTTTTATTATATGGTGACTATTAAGAATTATATTTTATTTAATTTTATTTAATTAAGGGATTAAAAAATAGATCTTTTCCCAGGCATAACACTTAAGTCACACCTGTGAGTCCTGTAATAAAATTTTTTCATTTTATTACATGCAACGAACTAATTTATTATTTTGATATTAATCAATAATATATTATAATTAGTTAATCAATTATATATATGTACATTATATTTAATAAAATATAAAATATAAGCACTAATTCTATTTTATTAATGAATGAATAGATTAATTATATTTTAGTAAATCCATACTTAATTAATTATTAAAATAGGTTATAAAATTATATAGGTGTTAATTACCTGTAAAAAGAAAAGAACATGGATGTCGCATCCGTGCATGGAAGTTACGCCTGTGAATATTAAGTCACAGGCCTAACTACTTACCTACATATATACATCAAATAATTAATAATATATTAATCATTATAATTAGATTAACAGTTAATGATTAACAATTAATTTATAATTAAAGTATAATCGAATAAATCATTATATTCTAATTACCATTATTAATTAAGTATCATATTTTCATAAATTAATTAATTAATTATATTTTAACTAATTGATAATATTTTAATTACATGAAATTATATTTTAATTTACCGAGTAGTTATAATTAAATTAATTAAAGTATTTTAAGAATATGTGGTTAAAAAGGGAAAAAAATATTTCAAATGCATCAAAAATAACATAAGTAATAATTATGTGTTAATAATTTACTAATTAATTAATAACATTTCAATAAATCGATTATTTAATTATATAATGATTATTATGAGATATACGTTAATTAATTTAATTTAATTAAGGAATTAAAATAGATCTTTTCATGGGCGTGACACTTAAGTCTGTGACTCTTATAATAATAAATTTTTATTTTATTATAAGCAACTAATTAATTAATTGCTATTAATAAATATTGTATTATAATCAGTCAAATAATTATATATATTATATTTAAGAAAAAAGAAAAATATAAGCACTAAATCTATTTCATTAATTAATCCATATATTAAATATATTTTAGTAATTCTATACTTAATTAATTATTTATTTATTAAAAAGTTTGTAAAATAATATAGGGGTTAATTGCTCATAAAAAGGAAAGAGCATGCACGACTCAACCATGCATGGTAGTCACGCCTCTAAATATTGAGTCATAGGCGTGATTATTTACCTACATATATACATCAATTAATTAGTAATATGTTAATTATTATTAATTATAACTGAATTAGATTAACAGCTAATGAATAATAATTTATTTTTAAATAATGTATAATTTAAGAAATCATTTAATTTATTTTATTCTAATTACAATTGTAAATCAAGTATCACATTTTCATAAATCAATGAATTAATTATATTTTATCTAACTGATAATATTTTAATTACATGAAATTATATTTTAATTTACTAAATAGTTATAATTAAATTAATTAAAACTATTTTAAGAATATGTAATTAAAAATGGGGAAATATTTCAGACTCGTCAATAATAACATAAGTAATAATTACGTGTTAATAAAAATAAATAATTAATTAATTAATAACATTTCAATAAATTGATTATTTAATTATATAAAGATTATTATGAGTTATACATTAATCAATTTTATTTAATTAAGGAATTAAAAATAGATCTTTTCATAGGCCTGACACTTAAGTCATGTATGTGACTCTTATAATAATAAATTTTTATTTTAATATAAGTAACTAACTAATTAATTATTTTGTTATTAATAAACAATATATTCTAATCAGTCAATTAATTAATTATATATATATATATATTAAATAAAAAGAAAAATATAAGCACTAAATCAATTTAATTAATTAATTAATAGATTAATTATATTTTAGTAAGTCTATACTTAATTAATTAGTTATCTATTAAAAATTTTATAAAATTATATAGGTGTTAATTGCACGTAAAAAGGAAAGAACATGCAAGTCGCAACCGTGCACGGTAGTCACGCCTCTAAATATATAGTCATAGGCATGACTAGTTACCTACATCATCATCATCATCATTGCACCCAGTCCGAAGTACCGCAATAAAGCGGGATCTGGGAACTACTTACCTACAAATGTACTTCAATTAATTAATAATATATGAATATATATTAATTATAACTGAATTAGATTAACAGTTAATGATTAATAATTAATTTATAAATAAAGTATAATTTAAGAAATCACTTAATTTATTATATTCTAAATACCTTTATTAATGAAGTGTCACTTTTTCACAAATAAATAAATTAATTATTTTAACCTAATTGATAATATTTTAATTACATGAAATTATATTTTAATTTATTTTATAATTAAATTAATTAAAGATATTTTAAGAATACACAATTAAAAAGGAAAAAATATTTCAGATGCATTAATAATAACATAAGTAATAATTATGTGTTAATAATTAATAATTAATTAATAATATTTCTACAAATCAGTTATTTAATTATATACAAATTATTATGAAATATATTTTAATAAATTTAATTGAATTAAGAAATTAAAAATAGATCATTTCTTAGGCGTGACCCTTAAGTCAAGCATGTGACTCCTATAATCAATAATATACTTAATTAATTTATAAATAAAGTATAATTTAATAAATCGTTTAATTTATTATATTCCAATTACCATTATTAATCAGGCATCACATTTTCATAAATCAATTATTTAATTATATATTGGTTATTAGAATTATATTTTAATTAATTTTATTTATATAAGTAATTAAAAATAGATCTTTTCACAGGCGTGAGTGCGTGACACTCTAGTCATGCATGTGACTCTTATAATAATAAATTTTCTTTTTATTTTAAGCAACTAATTAATTATTTATGATTTTACTAATAAATAATATATTATAATTTGCCAATTATTTACATATTTTTTATATTTAATAAAAAATAAAAATATAAGCCCTATTTCTATTTAATTAATGAATGAATAGATTAGTTATATTTTAATAAATCAATACCTAATTAATTGTTTAGTTATTAACTGAAAAGGTCATAAAATTATATAGGAGTTAATTGCCTGAGAAAAGAAAAGAACATGCACGTTATAACTGTGCATGGCAGTCACGCCTTTGAACATTAAGTCACAGGCGTGACTGCCTGCCTACATATATACATCCATTGATTAATAATATATTAATCGGTGTTAATTATATCTGAATTAGATGAAAAGTTAATGAATGATAATTAATTTATAAATAAAGTATAATTTAATAAATCATTTAATTTATTGTATTCCAATTGCCATTACTAATCAAGTGTCACATTTTCATAAATCAATTAATTAATTATATTTTAACCAATTGATAATATTTTAATTACATGAAATTATATTTTAATGTACTAAATAGTTATAATTAAATTAATTAAAGATATTTTAAGAATATGTAATGAAAAAAGAAAAAATATTTCAGACGCATTAATAATAACATAAGTAATAATTACATGTTAATAATTAATTAATTAATAAGATTTCTACAAATCAATTATTTGATTATAATATTATTATGAAATATTTTTTAATAAATTTAATAGAATTAAGAAATTAAAAATAGATCTTTTCATAGGCGTGACACTTAAGTCAAGCATGTGACTCCTATAATAATATTATTTTATTTTATTTTTAATGAAATAATCAATTAATTATTTTGTTATTAATCAATAATATACTTAAGTAACTCCTGTGGCTCCTATAATAATAATATTTTATTTTATTTTATTTTAAGTAATTAATCAGTTAATTATTTTGTTATTAATCAATAATATAATTAGTCAATTAATTTTTATACATTATATTTAATAACAAATATAAAATATATAAGCACTAATTCTATTTTAATTAATTAATGAATAGATCAATTATATTTTAATAAATCAATAATTAATTATTTATTTACTTATTAAAGAAGATTAAAAAATTATATAAGAGTTAATTGCTCATAAAAAAGAAAAGAACACATTGCAGCTATGCCTGTCAATTAATAGTCACAGCTATGACTAATTACCTACATATATACATCAATTAATTAATAATATATTAATCATGATTAATTATAACTGAATAAGATTAACAGTTAATGACTAATAAATAATTAATAAATAAAGAACACTTTAATAAATAATCTAACTTATTATTTTCTAATTGTCATTATTAATCAAGTATCACATTTTTTAAATCAATTATATATATATATATATTAGTTAATAAGACTTGAATAAATCAATTATTTAATTATAAATTGATAATTATGAATTATATTTTAATTAATTTTATTTAATTAAGGAGTTAAAAATAAATCTTTTCACAAGCGTGACACTTTAGCCATGCCTGTAACTCCCATAATAATATTTTGATTACATAAAATTATATTTTACTTTACTAAATAGTTAGAATTAAATTAATTAAAAATATTTTAAGAATATGTAATTAAAAAAGGAAAAAATTTTAATATGCTAAATAGTTATATTTAAATTAATTAAAGATGTTTTAACAATATGCAATTAAAAAAGGAAAAAATATTTCAAACACATTAAAAATAACATAAGTAATAACTACGCGTTAATAATAATTAATTAGTTAGTTAATAAGATTTGAATAAATCAATTATTTAATTATATATATAATTGTGAATTATATTTTAAATAATTTTATTTGATTAAGGAGTTAAAAATATATCTTTTCACAGGCATGACACTTTAGTCATGTCTGCGACTCCTATAATAATAAAATTTCTTTTTATTTTGAGTAACTAATTAATTAATTAATTTTGTTAACAATAATATGTTATATTTAGTCAATTAATTACATACATTATATTTAATAAAAATGAAAAATATAAGCACTAATTTTATTTAATTAATGATTGAATAGATTAATTATATTTTAGTAAATCAATACTTAATTATTTATTTATTTAATAAAAATTTTGTAAAATTATACAGTTGTTAATTGCTCGTAAAAAGGAAAAACATACACGCGACAACCGTGCATGGCAGTTAAGCCTTTGAATATGAAGTCACAGGCGTAAATACTTGCCTATATATATACATCCATTGATTAATAATATATTAATCATTATTAATTATAACTGAATTAGATAAATAGTTAATGCTAATATTTAATTTATAAATAAAGTATGATTTAATAAATCATTTAATTTATTATATTCCAATTACCATTATTAATCAATTATCACATTTTCATAAATAAATAAATAAATAATATTTTAACTAATTGAGAACATTTTAATTACATGAAATAGTTATAATTAAATTAATTAAAGATATTTTAACAATATGTAATTGAAAAAGGGGGAAATATTTCAGACGCATTAAAAATAACAAAAGTAATAATTACGTGTTAATAATCATTTATTAATTAATTAGTTAATAATATTTGAATAAATCAATTATTTAATTATATATTGATAATTATAAATTACATATTAATTAATTTTATTTAATTAAGGAGTTAAAAATTGATCATTTCATGGGCATGACACTTTAGTCATGCCTGTGACTCCTATAATAATAAATTTTATTTTTATTTTAATTAACTAATAATTATTCATTTTTAATTACAATAACATACTTAAGTCACTCCTGTGACTCCTATAATAATAATATTTTATTTTATTTTAATTAATTAATCAGTTAATTATTTTTTTATTAATCAATAACATATTGTAATTAGTCAAAAAAGGTGACAAAATTATATGAGAGTTAATTGCTCATAAAAAGAAAAGAACATGCACGTCGCAAATGTGCATTGCAGGCATGTTTGCGAATAGTCACAGCTGTGACTAATTACCTACATATTTACATCAATTAATTAATAATATATTAATCATTATTAATTACAATTGAATAAGATTAACAGTTATTGACTAATAATTAATTTATAAGTACAATTTAATAAATCATTTAATTTATTATTTTCTAATTACCATTATTGATCAAGAATCACATTTTTATAAATCAATTAATTTATTATATTTTAATTACATGAAATCATATTTTAATTTACTAAATAGTTATAATTAAATTAATTAAAGATATTTTAAGAATATGTAATTAAGAAAGAGAAAAATATTTCAAACGCATTAAAAATAACATAAGTAATTATATATATATATATATATATACACACACACACACACACGCGCGCGCGCAAGTGACTCCTATAATTTTATAATTTCATTTTATTTTAATGAAATAATCAATTAATTATTTTGTTATTAATCAACAATATACTTAAGTCATTGTTGTGACTCCTATAATAATAATATTTTATTTTATTTTAAGTAATTTTACTAATCATTAGCATATTATAACTAGCCAATTAATTTTTTATATATAATATTTATCAAAAAATGAAAAATATAATCACTAATTCTATTTAATTAATGAATTAATAGATTAATTATATTTTAATTAATCAATATGTAATTATTTATTTATGTAATAAAAATGTTACAAAATTATATAGTTATTAATTGCTCGCAAAAAGAAAAAACATGCAAGTCACAACCTGTAACATCCCGTCACCGATGGGAAGGGTAAAATAGAAATTTTGGGACGGGTTATGAGTGTGTACGCGTATCTCAGCATATTCATGCATAATATGGCCTCTATAAATATGAATGGCAATTTTTGCACATGCATATGATTGTACATGCATTCATGACATTTCCTGACATATGTGTCTATGAGTGTAATTTTTGTGAAAAATGTGAAATATGTGTTTGAAAAATTGAATTGGAGTGATTTATATGTAAAATTAAAATTTGCTAAGTGGCGTGCTGATGGGCTTTCTGGTACTGGAAAGGACTGTCCTATGACACTACAAATTAAAGACATGATT
This sequence comes from Erythroxylum panamense, assembly GCA_027123425.1. Lineage (NCBI taxonomy): Eukaryota > Viridiplantae > Streptophyta > Magnoliopsida > Malpighiales > Erythroxylaceae > Erythroxylum > Erythroxylum panamense. The sequence goes on from JAOTIZ010000003.1 coordinate 12,667,766, forward strand.
TTAGGAGTTGTTATCATGAGCCATAGAAATTTGGAGAGGTTTATGAAAGTCAAAGTAAATGAATAGATTGAAATGGAAGTTGATAGACTTGAAAGAAATAATGAAAGTGTGAGAATTTGAAGAATTAAGAAAGTTGACTTTTTGATTTAGGCAGAATTTGAGACATTGATCTTAATGAAACTTGTAGAATATGTTGAAAGCTTTCTGTCGCTATAGAGTTTGATATTGTTCGATATCGGGATTGAAAGTAATGATTTTCTGAAGTTAAGATTATATTACTTTGTTATTACAAGTGTTTGAGTGGGATATTTTTTGAGCATGCTTGGGTATTTTGGTGATATCTTGATCTGTAAAGATCCAATTAAGTTGATTTTTGTTTCTAAATAAACTAGAGGCATGGATCTGCAAGTTATCTGAAGATATCGAATTTCAATTCAATCCCTAAGCAATTGTTTTAAATTTCTGAAATTGAAGTGTTAAAGTTATAAGATTTTGTATAAGGGCAAATTGGGCATGTCACTTAAGTTTTTAAGACTTAAGGTTTATAGGAAGGGCTAAAATGGACATTTCACCCTTATTAAGGGTATAAAAAGAAGAAGTTAGGGTTTTTGTTTGAGGATGGAGGAAGATGTCGTGGAAGACGAAGAGAAGAAGAGAAGACTTGGGTTTTTGGGAAAATCTTAAAGAGTTTGAATAATTTGAAGCCAAATCAAGTAAGTATCAGCATCATTCCTCTTGATTAGATGAATGATACATGTTTTGAGTGTTAAAAGTTATAGAATGGGTTAAACATATGTTTGGGTTTTTGATCTATGATATATTTTGATGTTTTGTGAATGATATTGGTTTGAATTGAGTTTGAAAATGAAGTATGAGAGATGATGTTAGGGTTAAGATGAATTATGTTTTGAAAGATGGGAAGAATATGAATGAAGAAAGTTGAAAAAGTAGGTTTCGGGAGGTTTTTGGGCTCACACGTCACGACGTGCTCATGCGCACCTCGCGATGCACACAGTCGTGCACGTCACGGCGCACAAGCAAGCGACCACGCCGCGGCGAGGACCCATTTTCCTGCACAGACATATTTTAGTATTTAGCCATAAATTTTGACGTAGATTTCTAAATGAGGTAAATTTTGATTTGTTGTAAACTAGAGACAAAGGTCTACACGTTTTATGAAGAAGGGAAGTTTTGAATTGGTCTTTAAAGTTCTCAATTTTTGGATGGAAGTTGAGTATAGAATGTAGTTTCGACATAAGGATAGTCGATATAGGTTTGGAGTATAACTTTTGGATTTCTGAAACAAATTGAATGTTTTTGGTGTCTTTTGAGTTTCTAATATAGAGGAAAGGTTGTGACAGGAATTTTTAGGATAGTGCTGAGAATGTCACGAAAATGCATTGTACATATTTTAAATTGCTATATGTGCATTATTAAATATTTCTGACTGGACGATGTGTAAAATAAGTGTGTTTGACTTGTGACAGAGGCGCATTTGGAACGTCAGCCCACCAACGTTACCGAGACTTCCAGGCATTAGCGCGGAAGCTATTTGTGAGTGACCTAGATGGTTCTCAATCATTATTTGTGTATAATTCTGCACTTATAACTTTGAGGAGAATAATGGCGGGCTTGTGCGTTGTTTATGACTGGATTCCAGACCGAAGGTGTCTGATGTATTGGGAGATTATGACATTGACGTGGTGTTGTCTGAGAATTTGGGACCTCTATGTTTTACATGTGATTCAATGTGGTCGTGACTTTAATATGATTAATTGTGAACTACTTGTTTAAATTTGCTAAGTTAGGATTGATTGTGATATTAACATTGCTTCATTGCGACATATGCATTCCATGCATGAATGCATGATCAGATAATGACAGTTGTGACCGGAGCAGCCACCGAGAGCTTAAAGCTCAACGTATTTGGGCCTCGAGCCC
>JAOTIZ010000003.1:12774267-12789639 GCA_027123425.1 Erythroxylum panamense
TGGTTTCTGTAAAACTGTTGTGGTTTTTTTATTTTCAGAAACAAAAAATCGCAACAGAGTAAACCAAACACGTTTTAATTACCTGTTTTTCTTTTTAAAAAAACGACAACAAAAAACGGAGAAAAAAAACAGAAACAAACTTAATCATCTAATTAAGCATGAGTAATATATGTATAAAAACTCTAGTGTTATATTCTTAACTTGTGATAGACAAATTAGGACTAAACATTGTACATATAAGTAACTAGTTATGGTTTCAATAAAACTAATTAGGGTTTTTTTGGTTAGAAAACTTACATGTATCTTTTTTTTGGAAGCAAATTAAAAAAATTCCAACAAAACCATCTGTAAAACACATACACAGAGTTGATGAGGGAAAAAGAGAAAGAAGGAAGAGAGGTGTTACAAAAAGGTCACCTGGGAACTTTCTCAGATTGATCTATCGAAACTGGCTTGACGTATGTGCAATAGTTTTTGCGTTCCTTAAGAGTTAATGTTCCATCCAATCCATCCTTTGGAGAGAGAGAGTGGAAAATAGCCTACGTTGAACTTAGGCATTTTATCTCAAAGGACTTGAGCTTGCAGAATTTAAATATGTATACCGAAATGAACAAATAGAATCAAAGTGCATGAAAATATTTGGTTTAAGGAATCAGTTATATGAACTAGCCAGACAGAATCAGCCAACCTCAATAAGCGTTTATAAATCAATTCAACTTCTTTTAACTTCAGAACTTGGCCCATCTGTGAATACAATATATGTTTTTGTCTGGTATATGTAGCTAGGCTAGAACCCTGTGACAAGCTGCTAAGATTGAGAAAAATTGAATTATAGAAAGGTATTGAAAGCTTATGATCACAAATCAACATTCTTAATATCTGCTACGAGTTGTCCTTCAGGGACGAACTCTGTCATGAATTGTTCCCGTATACATGGCTGTTCTTCCATTTTTGCGAAGACTTTAAAGAATCCATATTCCCGGAGAAGGCATATAGGGTTATACGCTTTCATGGAGCGATTCACATCCGAGTTCTGGAGTTGTTCTGGATATTCGATCTTAAGGTAAGGCCTAACTGAAGATCCAAAGACTTGCAGGTTTGCCTCGAAACAGAGAAAGCTGAAGACAACATGGTAACAGGCCCATTCTCCCTGGATCTTTCCGCTGATGTTAGACTGAACATACAAGAATCTTGTTGTGAAGGTATTTGAACTGGCACAGCATACCATTTTGGCGCCTGAGGGCCATTAAGATGGCAATAATCTTGATCATAGGGATTGAAACTAATATGGGATTCCTCGTAAACACTAAACTCCGGATTTTTACAGCAGGAGGGATCATACAGCCATGGTGTTGAGCTCTTGTAATTGTAACTGAGGTTGTTTTGGAGAGGTTTCAGATAATAGCTGATGCTGGCTTTCCTGGCTTGAAGCTGCAATCTTTTCTTCTTTAGTCTCTCTTTCTTGTGAGCATTTTGATGGCCTCCCAAAGCCTGTGAATTTGCGAACTCCTTGAAGCAATATTGACACTCGAACTTCTTGTCATCAGCCTCACCCGAAGAACTTCTCTCTTTGACAGGTTTCTGTTTATGAATTGATGGAACTGTTTTAGACAAATTCACACTTTCATCTCCTTCAACAAACACTTTCTGGAAGCTCTCTTTTTGGGGATTCAGATCAAACCCAAATAATTTGACCTTCTTCTCTACGCAGGAGTCAGCAGAGTAGCAATTTTCTCCATCCATTAATGTGAAAGATTGGATATTGGAGGCTTCCTTTTCCATTTGTGTCCAGCAGTGAGAAAAGAAAGGTGTTTCTTATCACTAATGCACCGTTTAGTTGTTTGGCTTCTTCCCTATATATGGTTTTCCAACTAGGAATTGCATCTAGAGGGATTAGTTTTATAATCATGGGAACAGCACATACGTACCCGAAGGTCAATATAAAAGAGCGAAACAGAATGGTCAGAGCACAGAAGCTGTCTCATGCAATATTGTTTGTTTATAATTTATTCATTTTTGTAGTAGATACACTTCAAACTTTCTCCATCAAGTAGGATCCAGTGCACCTTATTTATTTATTAAGGAGGATTTTCATGGTCTTTAAGCAACATTAAGTTCATTAAAAATTCAACGGTGACCCCTAATTGGATGTTTAGAACACATATTCCATGGCTTATGAGAGGATAAAGCTCACTAAATATACATTGAGTGTAATAACAAAAGTCAAAGAAAGATAGGGACATAATCACCTGCTAGGAAAGAGGTTTTCTAACTCTTGACTTATCTCCAACTGTACCTAAATGCATATCTCAGATTATTTTGCTAAGACAACAAATTAGTCAGTGGTTGTATGTATTGTCCTATAAACAAAGCTTATGCTATATAATATACAGAAAGCTATCTTATTTAATATAAGCTGTGGGTGCCAAGTCCGATCCACTACAGGTCTCCAAATAATGCTTGTGCAATGTTGAGGGCTGTAGAAATGTGATTATCTTGCACTCAAATGAAACTTCTCGTAATTATCACCCAACTCACACAATAGTAATAAAGGAGTGCTTTTTAATCTGTACATCTTGACCAATTTTTGGGAATGCTATTACAATATTAAGGAGAGTAGTTGCTAAACAAAGGAATATAAGAAGTGGGCAATGATGTAAGCATATATACTATTAAGGGTCAATTAAAGATCTGGGCATATCTTCTTAGAGCAGACAAAGGCAATATTTTATACTCAAAAGCATATGTTTTCAGGTGAATCAAGTCATAAACTAATGTTTGTTTATAAATAGGAAAAGAATTTGTGTTGGACAGTTGTTCTAGTTGGTCCCTACCTTTTGTAGCTTTAGGGACATGTTAGAGACTCTCGGATTGTGTTGTTATTCCATTGTCTATACCCTACATCTTCTCATTGGCGCCTTCTTTACACCAATGGTTCTCTTCCTCTCTTTCATGATCATCAATTCCCACTCTCCTTTTCTCTTTTTCCAACTAGACATGCTGTCATCAAAGCATTTCGCTATCCTAACATGTGGAATCGAATGAGGGCATTAGAGGCAAGATTGGTTCACGGTGGCTACGTAGCTTGGTGGGTTGGTTGATTGATTGATTGATTCATTTTACTCTTTGGTTGTTACAAGTTTCATGAGTGGCCCCTACAATCATTCATCCCCAAATCCTTGTTCCCATCCAAGCTTACTAAAACAATTTTAAGTGTAACCTTTAAGACTACCAAGATTAACTATGGCAAAAAGAGAGAAAATATTGTATGATCACCAGTACTCCTGGAAAAAGGCCTTGGTTGTTATATGACATTTAATAAGTTCGTCAAAGAGTCTACAAATGCAGCCACACTTATTCTGTGTGATACAGTCACAGTTAGCAGATCTTTTAAGTCCCGCTATTTGTGCGGCCTTAAAAACTGCAGAAACAAAATTTAACTCTCCATAGCACTTTTTTGCTTTGCCTGTAGTACAATTTACCTGCCGGTGTATTTTTGAGTTTCTCTAGGCAAACGTTAGAGACCTTTTTTTTTTTCTTTTTCACTTCATTTGCTTAGATGAAAAAGGAAACGTGAGTGTATAGCTCAATAAAACTTGTTAGTGCTTTCTTACATGCCTGCTTTCAACTAGTCATTGTTCTGATGGGCTTGGGAAAGAAAAGTGTAGAAGGCACTGTCAGCAGAGAAAAAATATAACTCTCTAAAATATCAATCAAATATCAATGTTAAAAAAAAACTCTTAAAATTGCACTAGTAAAATAATATGAGAATAAAAAATTTTAAGTGACAAAACAAATGATAAGATTTACGTGAAAAACCTTTCAATATAAAGAAAAAAAATTATAGAACAAACTGATAAATAAATTCACTAAACTTAATATGAATTTATAGAAAAAAAAAGGTTATCTCTCACCTCCAACAACAAGTGGTCCAACAAAGTTTTATGATTAAAACCAAAGTTAATGTTACAATCAACAATCACTCATATCAATCTCCAAAACAATCAAACAAGGATGAGAATATAACCCTCTTTGCCCTCTCTCTGTTTTTTTTCACTTTCAAATATTGTACCTACACTCTCTAGAATACCTAAGTCTTTTTATCTTTTATATCATGAAATAAAATTTTATACCACTTACATGATCACTCACCGCCTCAATTGCAAACATACATGGTTACAGAGAGTTATACAATATGCACACATGGTTTTGTATCTTTACATGGGTGTATATACGACCGTGTATGTCTTCACCTCTTTATACTTTATTCAAATGTTTATAGATACTTATACGGTTGATCCACACCGTCGTGTAAGTCAAAATAAGGGTATGTAGCTTTCTACATGATTGTGTATCTCCCCAGAAGAGGTTCTTGTTCATCATTCCCACGAACTATAAAACCGTCTATGATTACTGAAAGTTTCAAAATAGGGTTAGATACTATGAAGAAGACACATTATTCTCCATCATCAACTTGAAATACATCGCAACATGCTTACTACAAAGCTCATGCTTATTTTCGGGAACCACTCTAATCAACACAATTCAAATATGTATGAACCTTCTTTAATACTAATTGTTACTTTTCTATCATGGACCTCAACCAATGATATCTAAAGTTGATGTGCTTTGTAAGGAAATGATATATAATATTTTTGCTTAAGTCAATAGCACTTTGACTATAACAAAATACTACATAGTCTTCTTATTTTACATTCAACTCTTGAAGGAACCTTTTCAGCTAGAGCATCTCCTTATAAGCTTCCATTATAACTACACATTCTACTTCAGTCGTAGATAAAGCCACACACATTTATAACTTGAATTACCATGAGATGGCTTCTCCTACAAACTTGAATAGAGAACCTGAAGTGAATTTTCTTCCATAAAAATCTCCAGCCATACCTGTATCCATAAAACCTTTTAAAATTAACTCAGTATCACTAAAGCACAAACTCCACTTTGATGTGCCTCTCAAATATCTTAGATTCCATTTCATTGCTTCCCAGTGAATCTTCAATTGATTTGACAAGAATCTGCTCACCATCCCAACATCTTGAGCAACATCTAGCCTTGTGCACATTTCTCCTTTTTTGTTAAGGGACATGCACACTTGCACAACTTAAAGTGAGATGCTAGTGGCGTGTTAACTGGCTTGATATGCTTCATATTAAACCTTTCTAGGACTCATTCAATATATCTCTCATAAGATAACAACAATCGCTTCTCCTTCTTGTCTTGAGTTATCTCCATACCTAAAATCTACTTTACAAGTCCTAAATCTTTCATATCAAAATTTTCAAAACCCTTTTTAACTTTTGAATTCTTCCAATATCTTGACCCACAATTAACATAAAAAAGAATTATGAAATTTTAACCTGAGAGCATCTTGAAATACATACAAGCAGCGACTTAAGTTCGCTTGAAACCATGATCAGTCATAAATGAATTGAACTTCTGATAAAACTACCTTTTAGTTTGTTTTAAGCCATAAAGAATTTTCTTCAACTTGCAGACCAAACTTTTCTTTCCTTTAACCTTGAAACCTTATGGTTACTCCATGTACATGGCCTCTTCTAAATCTCCATGCAAGAAGGTTGTTTTAACATCTAACTACTCAATTTCAACATCCAAATAGGCAGTTAGACCCAAAACCATTTGGATTGAGGTCATCTTGATTGTAGATGAAAAGATTTCATCAAATTCAATACCCTTTTTTGACTGAATCCTTTGACTACCAAATTTGCCTTATGCTTTACCAGATTGTTGTCATTATTTTGAACATCCATTTATTCATTAATGCCATTATGTATTTTGGAAACTTTACAAGCTCTTATGTATTAATTTTCTTCAAAAATATATCTCTTCCTTCATAGCTGTGAGCTAGAGATCATTATCTTCATAAGATGCAACTTCTTGCACATTCTCAAGCTCCCCCTCAACAGTAAGTAATAGATTTAGATACCTTGTAGAAGGCCTTTTCTCCCTTGTTAACTTTTGAAGCTATGTTTCATCAGCTGTTGACTCAAATTGCTTACCTTAATGGATTCATCTTCAATATTGTTTGGATGTGGTTTATATAGCTCATCATTATTAGATTGTATATGATCACCACCAATGTGTGTTTGGCCACACACTTCATCTTCTTCTCTTATAGACTGCTTAATAATGGATAGAATTGGTAAAGAGCTAACTATGTCATTTGATAAGCTGTAGGGTGATGATTTATCTCTGCTTAGAAGATCAACACCTCTCTGGGGCTCTTGGAACACCATATCCTTGCTCCTGATCACCTTTTGCATCTTCAGGTCATAAAGTTTGAAGCCAAACCGATCACTTGATGCAAGGTATTGACTTTGAGTCAAGCTTCTCTCTTTCATCCTTCGTATATGTTTAAATACCTTGTAGCCAAAAACTCTCAAATGATGATATGTAGGATCTTTTCCAATCCACCCTCTCTCAAGAATCTCAATATCCAACGAAACTGAGGGAGTTGGATTAATCAAGTAGACTACAATTCGAGCTGCTTCTCCCCAAAATTTCTTTGGCAACATAAACATCCCGAGAATACAACGAACCTTCTCTACAATGGTTCTATTCATCCTCTCAACAATGCCATTGTGTTGCAGAGTTCTTGGTTCAGTTTTCTCATGTCTAATGTCATGTAATGTATAGTATTCTTCAAATACCTTAAAAGTATACTCCTCTTTGATGTCTGTTCGCAGGAACCTTAACTTCCTCTCAGCTTCTCTTTCTATCATAATATGAAACTTCTTGAAAGTTTAATATACTTGACTATTAAAGTTCAACATATACACCTAAGTTTTCCCCAAAGCATCATTAATGAATGAAACAAAATATCTGTTACTTCCTAATGACTCCTTCTCAGTAGGACCATAAACACTTGAATGTACAAACTCCAATAACTCTAAATTCTGTGTAGATATTCTTTTGAAAGAGACTTTATGCTATTTTCCTGCCAAGCAATGATCGTAAGGATTAAACAGTTGTGAGTTCTTAATTGGGATAAGGGATTTTCCAGTTAGTAACTTTAGTCCCTTTGCACTCATATGTCCTACTAATCAATGCCATAGATTTAGTGAAGTGAAGATTCCTCTTCGGTTGTCTATACTTCTCCACCACCATACATCTTTAAGTGTGTCTTGTATAGTGAGCAACATTGCTCTCCTTGGGCAACAATCATGACACCTTTGGACATTTTCCACTTCCTATCCCTGGAAGTATGTTGGAATCCTTCTTGATCCAACACATTGGCAGATAACAAATTTAGCCTTAGATTGGGGACTTGTCGTACATCTCTTAAGGTCATAAGCATCTGACATTTGTCTGAACTCAGATATGGCTCATAACTACTATCTTAGCATAACTTTAGTTTCCTATCTTTGCACTCCTAAAATCTTCACTCTTATAGCTTAAGAAGTATTCCATCTTTAGAATACAATGATAAGATGATCCTGTATCAATCAGCCAGTTAAAACCAAAATTACTGAAATGAAAGCATTCACTAGTTGTATAAACTAAGGACACCTCATCATCTGTGCTTGTAGCAGACTCTACTTTTATCATCATCATCATTCTAATGATGTTGCCTTTTTTTAAATCCCTTTTGTACTTATAGCAGAACATCTTAATGTTTCTTGCCTTACTGGAATAATGGCATGCCTTTATGTCTTTTTCATTTCTAGACTTTGAATGTTCTTAGACTTGTCACTACATTTAGTAACCTTACTCTTATTCCTTTCCCTGCTTTCTATCACTAAAGCCTAGACGTTGTTGACTCTAATTTCCCCTCTTATGATTTCTTCATTAAGCATACTCTCTTTGATTACATCCAAAGAGTGCACACCTTTAGGAGTTGAGTTGTTAATAATTACCACTATCATTTTCCAGCTATTTTGTAACATACTTACTAGGAGCAAAGCTTGAAGCTCATCATAAAAATAATCTTTATGAGCTTGTTGATTATGTCCTAGAAATCACTTATATGCTCCAACATTGATTTCCTAGCTTTCAACTTCAAGTTCACAAGCCTCGTAATCAGAGAGGCCTTGTTATAAGCAATCTTCTTTCTATAGAAACCTTCTAGCTTTTTCCATAGCTCAAAAAGATCTGTTTCTTAAAAACTATGGTTGAATATACTAATATCAATCCAATGTCTTATAGTGCCCATAGTTTTCTCTTCATCTTTTCCTATTCTCTATCTGACATCCTTTTAAGTTTTGAAGGAATATCGTCCTTCATACCTTTGTCCACATCAATAAGATCAAAGAGATCCTTGTAATACAGAAGGTCCTCCATTATGAGCCTCCAAATCAGGTAATTTGATGACATTAAATTAGCCATATAGTTGTTTCCACCTTCTATTATGATGATTATGTACCACTTATTGAGAGACAAATAATACAACTCTCTAAAAGATTAATCAAATATCAACTAAAAAAACCTCTTCAAGTTGTAGCAACAAAATAATGTGAGAATAAGAAACTTTAAACAGTGAAACAAACACCAAGATTTACATGAAAAACCCTTCAGTGTAGAGGGAAAGACAATGGTGCAAACCAATAAATAAATCTACTAAAATCAATAATGATTTATATATATATAAAAGATGATCGGCTGCAAACATACACGATTACAGAGAGTTATACGGTCTTCACCCACAGTTTTGTATCTTTATAACATTGACGTGTACATGATAGTGTATAAGACCATGTGTGCCTTCAACTCTTCATACTTTCTTTACGTGTTTATAGACACTCACACGATTTATCCACACGGTTGTGTTAGTTAAGACATGAGTGTGTAGTAACTCTACAAGCTGTGCATTTACCCATAAGAAATTCTTCTATGTCTTCACTATTTTATCATTCTCACAAACCATAAAGCCATCTACAATCATCAAAAGTCTCAAAATAGTATTGTACACTAACCTCAAAACCTTGCTTGTAAAACCTAAAGTCATATAAGGTTGGAAAAACAAGAGTGGAAGATGCCTAGAAATTCATTCTCCTACAAGTAAAATGATAAGTGTAAATTGCATTATGTTTTAGGGTTAAGTTTGATATATATTTAATTGTTAATTCAATCGTTTAGTATATGTTTAGGTTAGAATTGTGTTAGTTTGTTAATTATTTGTGTTTAAGTGTTTTTATGGGTTAATATAAGTCTTTGAGCTTAAATATTATATTTTAAAGGTACGTTGATGTGTTTGTTAGTGTTTTAGGGTCAACTTCGAAGAACGGAGAAGTTTCAGAAACATTCAGGCTGAAATAATGGCCCACGATTGTAGCACAACAAGTTATAATCGTGACAGAAACACTGGAGTTAGCCCACAATCATGGCCCATATGTCACGATCATGATAGAAGCTTAAGACATGGCCCACAATTATCGCATGATCGTGATAGACAGCTTATACATGGCCCACGATCGTGGCTTGCATCGATCAAACACATATCCACTCAAAAACGTTAAGTTTCAAGGGATTTTTTAGACTTTAGGGCTACTCAGAACATAAAGGATATTTAAAGAACAAGACAAAGAGGTAGATAAATATTTTGCATTTGCCACTTTTGAGAAACCCTAGAGAGAATTCATTGAGCAATTGAGGAAGAGAAGAAGGAAGAGAGAAGAGGAGAAGAAGCTGTTTTGATGTACATCTCGAATTAGGAGGTTTCTCGATGTCGCTACCTCCCGTACTCCATTCGATTTTATTTCCTATTTATTTCAATTTTATCATTGTATAAAATTGGATTGAATAGTTGATGATAGGATCTAAATGTTGAGGATGTTCTAAACTCACTTTTAGAGTTTGATTATTGAATTAATGAAATCTGATTGTTTTTATGTTTATTGGATTTATTGTGATTAAATTCTATGATTGTATAATTCGCTAATAAACTAAGAGGGTGAATCGAATGAAAATAATTAAATTGGGCTAACGAGAGTTAGGTGATTTAATAGAACAAAAATTAAATCAAATCGATAATTGTGCAAAGAGAGATCTTGCATAGGTTCCCAATAGTTTATTGAACAACTTCAGATCTAATTAGGGTTTTGGATAGATTGTTAATCAAGAGATTGCAATTTTCATAATCTGATTAGGGTTTATAATTTAGGGTTAATGGTTATAAATCGAGGGAGAGTAATCAATCTTAGGATCGTCTAGAACCAATAATTCGGTAATTCATAATTAATCAGGTTAGAGTCAAGGATATGTAAAATTCCCTTTCTCTCAATTGGTAATTCTCTTAGATTGATTTTTGGGTGTGTGTTGCACTTGCTGAGTTATTAATATTTTTGTGATTGATTATTGAATTGTTTTGATTGATTGAATTGAATTCTCATTTTAGATTTTAGGATTAGATTATCCCTCCTCATGGGATTGACACCTTAGGTGTTATGCGAATGAACCGTGCGCTTGTAGATTACCGAGGTATTTATTAAAACTTACACACATCAATATCTCGATCAAGTTGTTGGTGTCGTTGTCGACGAGGAGATTAGTTTAGTTCTTTAGACTAAGACGTTTTCACTTTCTTTTGTTTTAAATAACAATAATAATAAAAAATAGAGAAAGAAGTTTGAGGCGTAAGGTAGAGACACAACAAAACATCTTAGAATGAGAAGGAGACATCTGAAGAACTAGATGCCAAGAAGAAATGGCAAGAACAATGATGGAAGATATATATTATAGGGAGCAAGGAACTTTTGCGAATTACAATGAGGCAAAGTATGGTTGGGGAAGCAAATGATCCTTGTTGGGACATGTACACTCTGGGGTGGTAGAACCACCCATATTTTTATTAGTCCAACAATGCAAGTACTCATACAGGACGTCAAGACCTGTCTGAATTTCAGCAAGATGAGTCCAGTTCATGGGATTCCAAATTAGAAAAAATCATGGATAAGCTAATAGACATGGAAGAGAACCAGAAGAGATTAGAAGAGTAATTTAGTTAAGTAATGAAAAAATATGTCACTTCTATTCACAACTTGGAGATTTGAGTAAGACAACTTTCTCATGAATTTTGTAAGAGAAGTGTAGAAGACTCTCTGAGCAATACGGAATTATATTAATGAGAGCAATATGAGGCTATCACACTTAGAAATGGGGAAGAACAAGAAGAACCAGTGGAAGACCATGCTAGACCCTACCTTACAGAAGACCAAGAAATCAAGAGAGAGGACGAAGTAAAGGATGAAAACCCCTCATATTATCTATCAGATCTTGGTATACCATGCTTAAACATTGAAAAATCTTAGGTAGATGTCCATGAAAAGAACCTTATCCTTCGGACCAATGATGACCAAGTAATATTCAACATGAATGATTTATTAAATAATCCAAAGGATAGTAGCTCATTTGGGATAATTGATGTGTTCGAATCTTTTAAAGAACAAAAGGATGAAGAATATATGACAACAGACATCGAGTTTGAAGAAGCTATGAAAGTCTCAGTTCGTGGAGCGGAAGAAGAAGAGGAGATGAAGGTGATTAAGGAAGAAAGAGAGCAACCCACCTTCTTACAGGACAAACTATTGAATTTAATGGAAGATTTAGAGAGTTTTGTTATTCACTATTTTGTTGATAGTTTGTTAGTGAGAACGACATTACTGAAATTAATTGGTTTTCTCAACTTTATCAATATTGTTCTTCTGATCATTTTGCAATTTGTAGCTTACTTACAGGCTACAAAATTGATGTTGAATGAAAAAGGTGGAAGCAAGCCGCTTATAATTGATCCCGACTGAGTTTCCAAGAATAAAGCATCGGCTATTGAAGTTAAAAGAAGCGTTGCATGGGAGACAACCCAAAGATTGTTAATTTCATGTTATTTCCTTTATTTTTTAGATAGTTTAAATTATATAATTAGGTTATTTCGTTCCAAATAAAATCAGGAAGGCATAAGATTTCGACAAGAATTACATGATCGAGATAGTCAGCAAAAGAGAGGTGAAAGAGTTATAAAGAGTTAAGAAGTGATGTTGGCAAAGTGTAAAAGAACAAAAGAAGAAAAAAAAATTAGAAATTGGTGGAAAAATTGCAAGCCACAATCGTGGCCTATAGCAGGGTAAAACTGGAACACGCAAATTTTAGTTTAATTTTTTACTATGTTATCCTTCATTCACTTATATATTTATTTCTTCACTTTTTTACTCACTTTAATTTTAACTTTATTTCTCTAAGTTTGGAACCTCCAAACACTCTCACTTCTGTCTATCCAAATTTCAAACCTCCAGTCTCTTCCGACTTCTACTTACTTGAAAGCCACTATACTATGCATTAAGCAGTCAACAAAGTGCGATCAATCATCGAGACGAAACCAAGTCTCGGGACGAGGGAAAGGGAACAAGGCAACCAACTACAGAGTACCTTTCCTGATCTTCTCATATGAGAAAGGTACCAGCTTTCATTCTCTTCGCAATATGCAAATTATGGTTCCAAAGTATTTTCATTTTGAGACTTCAGATAGACTAGAATTTAGAGACAAGGTTGAAAATTTAGCGGAGAGAATTTAATGGAGATAGTTTATTTAATTTCAATACCCAGTTTACGAAGAACTTACCTTAGAGTTCTTTACATCCTTTCAGTTCGAATCCAATAAACTTAGGGAATTATGGTTTAGGTTACGGGAAAACCTTACAAGCTTAATTATGAGATGTTGTATGAAATTTGTGGTTTCCCCAAATCGTCCATAGTGAATTAGCGTGATGATTTCTGTGTCATCCCTTATTGGTTTGAACTAACTGAGTTAGAGCATTTCGATGCTAAGAATGCACATAACAACATCGTCAAGAGACAAGAACACCTGTTGCTGTACAAATTCACGTGTCAAACTATTTTTGACAAAACAGAAACCAACAAGTATTTGATGAAGGAACTTTTCATGTTTTGATGCATGGACCACAACATCCTAGTTTGCATAACCACCCATATCTTTAATGCAATTATTGCTACTCGACATAAGAGGAGTAATAACTTAGGAATGAGTTACTTAGTTTCGGCCATAGTTGATTACTATGAAGTTGAGTGCAACAGACTCATAGTCTACCGTCCTGAATTCATAAACCATCATCATCTGTGACAAACTGAAATCTTGAAATCCTATAATATGGAACTTTAGGATATTAGTGCCAAGACACATATCAAGAGTAGGACCAGTTAAGTGAGTTCATTGGTTAGCAATAACAAGAAGAAGATTCAACCAATGAGGAGTTCGAGAAGAAAGAAGAGACAAAAGAATTGGGCTGGAAGAAAGTGCTTGATTCAATCTTTGTGAACATCAGGTAATTACAGGTACACTTACAGAGAACTTTAGAATAATGAAAGAGATGACTCGAACACAACGACATTAGAGTCGAGATATACGTTGTATCCATCATTGTTTCGAGGCTTAAGGCATCCAACTGCCACCTCCAACACAATCCTCGCCTCCATCACCATGAGGCTTTGTTCTAACCCTTTTCTTTTTAACTTTTGTCTTTATTTATCTTTTGTTTTATTTTAATTTATGTTTTTTCTTGCAATGTGTGTTTGTTTGCCTTCTTCTCACATTAAAGACAATATGTTGTTCAAGTGTGGGGAGGGTCATGGGTTTTGCTTTGAATGTGAATTTTGTATATTGTATGATAGTTTGTTAGGTTGCATTTTGTGAATCGTACGAATGTGTCAATGGCTTAGATGGATTGAAATTAATTTAATTTTAAACATAGTCTATTAGGTTGTAAAGAGTCATTAGCTCGCAAAATTTAGTGAATTGGGTTCTTTGGCTAAATATGCAAGTTAATTAGGATTTAGTGTGAGTTGTCACACTTTAAATTGTTATATTCATTCATAATTTTAGGCCTTTCGACTAAAGTAGCTCTGCTATTATTTTTTCATGAAAATAATTAGCTTAAACAACAAGGTAGGCAATAAAAAAATGCTGGTTAATTTTTAAATAAATAACTATTTCACTGGCCTTCAGGTTTTGAATATAACTAGTAGCCAGTTGAGAACGTGAAGTAGCTGAATAACCTAATCGACACACATCACAAATGTGTGCCTCCGCATCAAAAGGCTAAATAACGTTTCAACCAAGCAGTGTAATAAAAAAGCATGACTTAATCAAGTAACCGAATTGAAATTCATTATCAATGTTTGCCTTTGAGTAAAAGACTAGGCCCATGTTCAATAAAAATAAAAAATAAAAATAAAATATGTTTTCTAATAAAACATACCGAATTTATAAATAGCTTGACTTTTTATGAACACGTACTTAAGAGTAGTTACAGAGTTTGAATGACCAAAGAATTATTAATTTATGTTTACAATTGAAAAGGGTGAGTAACTTGACATTTAAGGTTTGATTAATATGTATGTTTAGTCTAGAGCCCCAGATGCAGATTTTGCATATTAATGATTTGAAATAACTTGAATGATTGTATTTAAAGTTAAATTTATTTCATGAAGTTGAAGCCATTGTCTATTGCAGTGTGTGCTTTACGATTTTGTGTGTTTATTCTTTTATTTACTTGAGGACAAGCAAGCATTTAAGTGTGGAGATGGTGATAAGTGTAAATTGCATTAAGTTTTATGGTTTAGTTTGATATATATTTAACTGTTAATTCAATCGTTTAGTAAGTGTTTACGTTATAATTGTGTTAGTTTGTTAATTAATTGTGTTTAAGTGTTTTTATGGGTTAGTACACGTCTTTGAACTTAAATATTATATTTTTAAAGTACCTTGATGTGTTTGTTAGTATTTTAGGGTCAATATCGAAGAACGAAGAAGTTTCGGAGGTATTCAGGGCGAAACAACAACCTACGATCGTGGCAAAATAGGCCATGATCGTGAGAAAAGCACTGGAGTTAGCCCACGATCGTGGCAAGGCTCGGATGTGGCTCACGATCGTGGCTTACAATGGGCAGAAGTGCATATACTAAAAAATGTCAAGTTTTGAGGGATTTTTTTGAATGTGTGGACCCTAGAAAAATCCTAGAGTTACTCAGAACACAAAGGATATTTAAAGAACACGACAAAGAGGCAAACAAAGCTTTTGCATTAGCTACTTTTGAGAAACCCTAGAGAGAATTCATTAAGAGATTGAGGAAGAGAAGAAGGAAGAGAGAAGAGGAGAAGAAGCCGATTCGATGTACTTCCTAGATCAGGAGGTTTCTCGATGTCGCTGCCTCCTCTCCTCCACTCGATTGTATTTCCTATTTATTTCAGTTTTGTCATCGTCAAGACACAAATAGATTATCTTCTTGTCAAGAGAGGTGCCAGATCATGGTGCAAGGATTGCAAAGTACTGCCGGCTGCATGCATATCGACTCAACATAAATTGTTAGTTCTTGATTTTGGGATTA
>JAOTIZ010000003.1:12797947-12819173 GCA_027123425.1 Erythroxylum panamense
GTTTTGCTTATTTATTTGTTATAAACTGTTACCCACGAGCTATAAGCTCACCCCCCTTTCATCCCCATCTCCAGGTAATTGAGCGGGAGATCGGATGAAAGACGGTCAAGGCATCAGTTCGAATTGTGCATGTTTTGTACTTTGTGTATTTTTATGTATGATTATTGGTAACGGTATATGGCTAGGAATGCCATTAGATTATTGTAAGCATTTAGTTCATGATGTACTTTGGATATGATATTGTATAAGAACTTGAATTATGGAATTAGAAAATGTGTATGGCTATGGATTGTGCAAAAGCGTTTATTGTGTATGAATTG
This sequence comes from Erythroxylum panamense, assembly GCA_027123425.1. NCBI lineage: Eukaryota > Viridiplantae > Streptophyta > Magnoliopsida > Malpighiales > Erythroxylaceae > Erythroxylum > Erythroxylum panamense. Next base: position 12,798,268 of record JAOTIZ010000003.1, read on the forward strand.
CGGATATATAGATATGTGTATTAAGTGTCTATTGACAAAAGAAAGGATTAGTAAGATTTTGTGTAATTGATGGTCATGATTTAAATAGGATCAAATAGATTGAGATATTGGTTGAGGATGGATTTGTCCAAATGAGGAATTGAAGTGCTTTGTATGGGAATGATGAAAGGAATGAAAAAGAAAGAAAGAAAGGAAAAGAAAGAAAAAAAATATACCGGATTTAGAATGTCTTAAGGTTTCCAACGCAATGAGTTTTTCTAAGTATATGTTTTCGGATCCGCTTCCGATTTGTGATTCGATTCGCATCCAATTCGATTTCGCCTTATGTTTCGTTTCTTTGCTTTGGTTCGATTGATAGCCAATTTGTTTTGCCTCAATTCGCTTATGATTTTGCTTCCGCTTTATGATTTCCGTTCCGTTCGTTCGGTTTTGTTCCGTTTCCGTCTTTCATTTTTCCGTTGGGATCCGATTTCCGGATCTGGTCCCAACATGACATATCAACTTTACGTTTCAATCTTAAAACTTTATGAGACAACCTGTAGTTATAAGTTGAGATATTAAACTTTGTAAATCCTTATTTGAGCTTAACGGATTTGCTTGCCAGTTTGGTTAAGCTACATTGGGAGGGTTTTCCATACAAATATCGATGTTTACTTCTCTATTATGTTTTTTATTCTTATAGTGATATTTGCTGATTAAACTTGATAAGAGTTTGTTATTGTTTCTCTTTAGCTGATTTTTATAGGTTGTATTTTTCTTTCCTTCCAACATCATGATGGAAGGTGGAAACAACTTTATGGTTAAGTTGACATTAATAAACTACTCTATTTGGAGGCCTATAATGGATGACCTTCTATATTGTAGGGGTCGCTTTGATCCTATTGATATGGACAAAGGTGTAAAGGATGATGGTACTTCAAAGCCTAAAAAGATGTTAGAGAATAAGAGAAGATGATGTGAAGAACTCTAGGCACTATTTGAGAATCAATTGATATCAGCATATTTAACGATGGATTGATTTTTAACTATATGTATTAAGCAAATATATCCTTTTGATCTATGAAAAAGATAGAAGGACTCTATAAAAGGAAGACTGCCCATAATAAGGCCTCTATGATTAAAAGGCATGAGTTGAAGTTAAAAGCTAGAAAATTTGTGTCAGAACATTTAAGTGATTTCTATAATATAATCAACAAGATTACAACAATGAAGATCATTTTTTATGATGAGCCTCAAGCCTTATTCCTGTTGATTTCATCACCAGATAGTTGGAAGATGCTAGTGGTGAAAATTAACAATTCAGCTCCTAAAAATGTGCATTCTTTGGATGTAATATAAGAGGGTATGTCAATGAAGAAATCAGAAGAAAAGAGATGGGAGTTGAAAACGTCAAAGCTTTCTTGAAGAAAAGCAAGAGAAGGAGCAAGTGCAGGGGTCCCAAAGGGCATTCAAGTCTAAGAATCAATTAAAATCTAGAGGTGACAAAAACATAAAGGCATGCCACTATTGCGATAAGCCAGGAAATATAAAGAGTTCTATAATAAATAAAAGAGGGATTAGCAAAATCAAGATCATCATAATGATGGAGATGATAAGAATACAGTTGTAACTGCTTTAAGCACGAATGATGAGGTGTCCTTAGTTTATGTGATAAGTGATTGCTTCCACGTCAGTGATTCAATTTCTGATTTGCTAATTGACATAATAGTATCGTATCATTGTGTTCCAAAAGTTGAGTGCTTCTCAAATTATAAAAGCGAAGACTTTGGAAGTGTAAAGATATGCAATCAAAATTTTGCTAAAATTGTCAGTATGAGTGATATCCAAGTTAAAACAAACGTCAGATGTTCGCTATAACATTGACAGATGTATGACACATTTCCTGTTTAAGGTTAAATATGTTATTGACAAGTATGTTAGATTAAGAAGGATTCAAACACACTTTCAAGGATAAGAAGTGGAAACTATTTAAAGGAGCAATAATTGTTGCTCAGGTACAGTTGTGTTACACATTGTACAAGACACACTTGAAGGTATATGGTGGTAGAGAAGCATACATAGTAAAAAAAGAAACTGCTCCAAATCTATGACATCAATGATTGGGGCATATAATCGAGAATGGAATAAAGCTACTGGCTGGCAAATTCTTTATCCCAATCAAAAACGTTCTATTGCTTAATCCTTGTGATCTTTGTTTGGAATAAAACAGTATAAAGTCTCTTTTAAGAGATGATTAACAAGGAATATAAAGTCATTCAAGTTAGTGCATTAAGATGTATATGACCTTATTAAGGAAAAGTCACTAGGAGGTAAAAAATATTTTGTTATGTTCATTGATAATACTTTGAGGAAAACTTGGGCATATATGTTGAAAGCAAGAGTGAAGCATTTAAAACTTTCAAGAAGTGTCATGTTATAGTGGAAAGGGAAGCTGAGAGGAAGTTGAAGTGGTTACGAATAGATATAGATGAGAGTATTCTTTCAAGGTGATCGAAGAATACTGTACATCACATGACAATTGACATGGGAAGATTAAACCTGGTACTCACAACATAATGGTGTTGCTAAGAGGATGAACAGAATAATTATGGAGAAGGTTCATTATATGCTTAGAATGTCCAAGTTGTCGAAAACATTTCAAGGTGAAGCAGCTTGAACTATAGTCTATTTAATCAACCAAGATCCCTCAGTTCTATTGAATTTTAAGATTCTTAAGAAAGCATGGAATAGAAGAGACCCTATATATCATCATCCGAGAGTTTTTGGCTATAAGGTATTTAGGCACGTACCCAAGGATCAAACAAAGAAGCTTAACTTAAAGGAAATACCTTGCATCTTTGTTGGCTATGGTAATTAACAATTTGGCTTTAGACTCTATGACATAGAGAAGTAAAAAGTGGTTAGGAGAAGGGATGTGGTATTCTAGGAACAGAACAGAGGTGTTGATCTTCTAAGAGGAGATAAGATTATCCAATTGATGATGATCACGTACAACTTGATATTGATGAGCTATATGAATCACATCTAGACAGTACTGATAGAATCATTAAGGATGATGAGCAGGGGGATCAATTGGATACAACAGTTAGTGAAATACAACTTTAAAGGTTAACAAAGGAGAAAAAGCCTTCTACAAGATATCTAAATGAAGAATATATATTGGTTACTACTGAGGAGGGGCCCGAGAATATGCAAGAAGTTGCATCTTATGATTACAAAGATTTTTAGATCACAAGTATGAAGGAAGCTATGAATTCTCTAAAGAAAAATGATACATATGAGCTTGTGAAGCTTTCAAAAGGAAAAAAGCACTAAAGAATAAATGAGTTTTTCAAAATAAAGAAAGGTGAGATACTCTGGTGAAGCACAAGGCAAGGCTAGTGGTGAAAGGGTTCAATCAAAAGAATAGTATAGATTTTGATGAAATCTTTCACTAGTGGCCAAGATAAACTCATTTTGAATAGTTTTAAGTTTAACTACTCACTTAGATCTTGAAATTGAACAATTGGATGTTAAAATAGTATTATTGCTGGGAGATTTGAAAACAGAGATAAAAATAGAGTAGCCAGAAGGTTTGAAAGCTAAAGACAACGAAAACTTGGTCTGCAAGTTAAAGAAAAGTTTATATGGTTTGAAACAAACTCCAAGGCAATGGTATCCAAAGTTTGATTCTTTAATGATAGATCATGGATGCAAGCAAACTTATGCTGATGTTCGTGTGTATTTCAAGAAGTTCATAAGTGAGAAATTTGTCATTCTTCTTTTATATGTTACTGATATGCTGATTGTAGGTCGAGATCTTGGAAGAATACAAAAGTTAAAGGAGGATCTGTCTAAATCTATTGATATAAAAGAATTGAGATGCAAAGTAAATTATAAGCATGAAGATAACTTATGATAGGAAGAGTAGAAAGTTGTGGTTGTCATAGGAAAGGTATATTGATTCAATATGAAGCACGCCAAGCTAGTTAGCACACCACTGTCACCTTACTCTAAATTGAGTAAGTGTGCATATCCCTCAACAAAAAAGGAGAAAGATGGTATGTTTTCTGTTCCATACTCATCTACAGTAGGGTCTCTAATGTATGCTATCATGTGCATAAGGCCAGATGTTGCACAGGTTGTTAGGTTAGTGAGCAGATTCTTGGCTAATCCAGGATAGGTTCACTAGGAAGCAATGAAATAGATTTGAGTTCCTTGAGAGGTAGTTCAAAATATAGTTTGTATTTTAGTGATTGATTAACCTATTTCGTGAGTTTGTAAATTATGTAATAACTGTAAGTGCACAATTGAAAAATAGCTAGTACCAGGAAGTACAATTCAATCCCATAAAGACTATGAATACTAGTACTTACCCTTCCTTTATTATCTAGCTGAGGGATTAATTTTAGATTTTTAATGAAAAGAAGCTAAAACTAAGGATGGTTCTTGGATACTCAAGTAGATGATGAAACTAAGAGATATCATCTATACTTTTATTAAGCACAAAATTGGTAATGGAGAGAAGACTTGGTTTTAGTTATCAATAAATTGGTTAGTAACCCCCTTATTCATTTTCCTGACTTCCTAAGTCTTAGAAATAGAATACCTTTAGACTTAAAGGTTTCTTCCTTAATTGTAAATGGTGAATGGTGCATTTATTTCCTGTCCCTCATTCTAATTATAATTGGGATTTTACCCAGAGATGGGTTATTTGTAACAAAAATTAAGGGCAAGCACACTCCACTCTCCTTAAAGCTGCTTTCATCATTACTGTCTATTGTATTTGGAAAGAAAGAAACAATTGAAATTCACAGATAAGAAGGAAGATAAATACCTTATTGCTAACAGAGCTATAAACATAATAAGAATACGTATATATGCTAAAAATGCACGTCCCTCTCTTTCTGCTAATATGAAGGACATATGGCAACTCTAAGTATTTCTTTTAATTGCATTTTGATCTTATCACCTGTATATTTCTTCTAATCTTTTGTAAGTTTCCTATTGGCTTATAAGCCTTAAACTAATTGTAATGTTGTACTAGTTCTTGCTATACTAATACACTATTCATTTTTAATAAAATAAAATAAAATAGGAAACAAAATTGAATACAGAATTTAGGAAACACTAGGAAATTATTGATATGGAGTAATTAGTATCTAGGTTTTAAATCCCCCTAAACCCTTAACAGATTGACCTTTTATATGCAATTGTTTTAATGACTTATTGGATAGTGGAGACTCTTATGATATGCTAGTAGCTAACCTTGAGTCTGCTAATAACTAATCCTAAAATATCTAATCGAATTACTCAGGTTAAATCTTATAAGATTGTGTTACTATTTTATGAATCCCTCTATTAGGTTTGACGCTAATCCGGAAGATTTATGTCATCTTAACTTTAGGATTGTAATCAACTCTTTCCAATTTCCATGGGTCTATTCAAACCTAGGATTTCTTAATCGCTATGTATGAAATTAGATTATGATATAATATTTCAAAACACTCAAACATAAATAAAATAAGTAATTGGATCATAACAAATCAATCAATTAACAGCATTAATAGAAAAATCAACACATGTTAAGGTATCGAAATAGGGTTCATGTAACATAAATACTAACTGGACATTTAGTTACGTATAATCGAGCACGAAATCAAACATACATTGAAAGAAAAATAAATAGAAACAACAGGTTCATAATTCTAAATCTTCTTGATTGACTTTTATTGAGTACTCTTGCAATGTAAAGGTATGACCTTATATTCTGATGGATCTATCAATGATTCCTTTATGTTTTCCATTTTTTTGGACTAAAATTGTCCTTTTTGGATGAACTCTAAGATAGGAATCGGCTCCAAGAGTCTACTCCCCCATTAACTGCCAAAAAAAGTCTTTTATATTAAAAACTAGGATTTTGAGACTTATACAGTCTGGTACAGAGTCGTGTATCATGCCGTATATATCCAAAAACACCTGAAACTGCGATTCTGCATGACCTGGACAAGTGCACAGCTGTGCATCATTTCTATGCTTCAATTCTTCATTTTATGTTGTCTTTTCTTCCAAATTCTTCTCTTTTAAGTCCATGAAAGCAAATATAACCTATAAACATACTTAAAGCACATTAAGTACCAAATATATAATAAAAGTATAAAATATCAAGCAAAAAACATCAAATGAAATAAAATTATGATCAATTACACATTTATCAGTGATGGTGAGTCAAGTCTAGAAGGTTATACTAATTCAAATATGGCTGGAGATCTTGATTAAAGAAAATCTTCTTCAGGTTTTCTGTTGAAGTTTGTGAAGGGAGCCATTTCATGGCAATCTATGCTACAAAAGTGTGTAGCTTTATCTATGAATGAAGCAAAATATGTTGTTGTAGTGGAAGCTAGTAAGGATATGTTTTAGTTAAAAAGATTCCTCCTATAGTTGTAAGTGAAGCAAGAAGACTATATAGTATTTTAAGATAGTCAAAGTGCTATTAACTTGAACAAAAATAACATGTGTCATTCCCACACAAATGTCAAATATTATCGATTGAGGTTTGTGATTAAGAAGCAACAATTGATGTTGAAGAAGGTTCATACAAACTTCATTGGTCCTGATATGTTGACAAAAGTGGTTCTTGGAAGCAAATATAAGCTTTGTAGTAAGCTTGTTAGGATGTCTCTCAAATAGTTATTGAAGCATAACATGTCTTCCCTATATTTAGGTTAGAGGGGCAGATTCTTGAATGTCTAGTTCTAGCTGGAGACTTTCGTTGATCGCTGATGCTCTTTATGGTTCATAGGAATGACAAATGAATGAAGACAAGACAAATGACAGTTGGATGAAACTCTTCTAGGGGAGACATGATGGTGTATGGTGCTACATGCCAGTGTCTTTCACTTATATGGTCATGTAGATCAACTATGTAAGTCTTTAGAACTATGTGAAGAAAGACATGAAGAGAGAAGACATATATGGTCATGTGTGATGACTATGTAGCTCTCTACAACTGTGTACATCCATTACTTAAGTGAGGCTAGAAGAGATACAATCACCTACACGGTCATATAAGTGACCACGTATGATGCAAAAAACTTATTTTGGGATATAAAAGAGAAAAAGATATAGGTTTAATCATTGAGTGGTAGAAAAAGCACTAAAAAAGGGAAGAAAAACAAGGAGAGAGTAAAGCAATATAGTATTCTCATCTTTTAGGTTATTTTTGGGATTTATTTGAGAGTTTGTTGATTGATATGTCAGCTTTGAGTTTCAATCCTAAAACTTTGTGAGATAACTTGTATTTTTGGTGTGAGATGTTAAACTTTGTAAATATTTATTTGATCTTCATGGATTTGCTTATTAAGTTAGCTATTGATTTTTTCTCTACGTTGGAGGATTTTTTTTTTAAATCTCAGTGTTGATTTTTTTATTACATTTCTTATTCTTATACTGATATTTGTTGATTAAACTTGAAAAAAGTGTGTTGTTGTTATTCTTTGGTTGATATTTTAGTAAGTTGTGTTTTCTTGTCTCCTAATATAGAGAAGAGACCACAAGAGTGAACGTGCATTTGCATTAAGGACATTATAGTAGAAGAAGTTGAGAAGGTGGTTGTGTATGATAGGATTATCGACTCTCTTTACTGTTCATTCACTGAAAAATATGGATGTCAATGAACAAGGAGAGGATCATGAAGGCTCAGGCACTAAAGGATAGTAGCATGAGTTCTTATATTTCTTAGAAGAAGACATTGGAGATAAACCCTAAAAATGGTATAATGAAGGAATTGAAGAAGAGAATGGAGATGGACAAGAATAACCAACTTAGTACTACTGCTCTTTTAGGTAACTCTTTTGACATCTGGATGATCCTAACACATTTGCTACTAGAATTCATAGGACATTGAAATTAGGACTAAGTATTAAGGACAACGAAATTGCTGAGGATGTTGCTGATACACTTATACTAAATAAGATGACACTAAAGAGAGTACTAGATAGAGGAGGTTGATTAAGGTTAATTTGTTTGGTAAACCAATGGGCAGCTTGATATCCATAGAGCAAATCAGAACTAGTCGAGAGCAAGTTAAAAAGGGAGAGAGAGGCTTTAAAGGATGCAAAGTTGAGAGAGGTTTTAAATAGTGGGTCCCATTTTGTGATATGACAGAAGGACCTACTTTTCAATTAAAAATAATAAATAATACTCCATCATTATTAATGTGACATTTAACTAACGAATTATTGATCATATCAAAATTGTCTTCCATATGGATGACAAATGTGACCTGGCTTAATCTGACTTTGGCCTGGGATGACCGGGCCATAGGTCAAGATTGCTTTCCCCGATGAGAAGATACAAAATAACGTCGTTTTGTCAAAAACATCATTTTTATTTTTTTAAAAATAAAGTCTGGCAGGAGTTGTCCAGCCTAAGGTCCCCGCTCGGCCCATTGTCATCCCTATTCTTCCATTTACAGTTTGTTTTGAGTATTTTGATAATATTATAGTTCAAATTATATGCTTCCAAATTTTATGTTCAAATTGTATTATGATGCAAAAGTTGAAGTTCAAAATGCCCTTTTAGCCTTTATTTTTATCTTTTCCTCTTTCTTTCCTTTTCTCATTTTCTCTCTTTTTTTAATCTCATTCTCTTTCCTTTTGCATTTGTCTTTCACTCTCCTACTCCTCTCTCGCTTTACTTTTTTTATTATTGAATATCCAAAAGCTATGCAACTAGTATAGTTATATGAAATACTTTTATTTTCACCGTAAGACATCTATATTTTAGTGTGACAATTCTCCTAAAACTCATATGCCAAATAATGATACAACAAATATAGTTACATAAATATGTTTTAAAAAATGAGACAACTATCTTAGCGGAATAAGCAACTCATGTTATACACATATATTCAAAATTATGAAATTAACTTAATTAAGCGAGACAAATATACCTGCAAATTTTAAAATGAGAGAACTGTCTTTGTGAAGTAAGGCAGTTGTGTCTTTGATGTCAGATGATTGTAGAATAAGGCAACTCACTTGATAAGATTGTCGGAAAGTAATGAAATTGGTCTAAATAAACGAGACAATTATCCATTCAAGACAAAAACAATTGTGAAATTTAAGTGAAGTAGCTCCCTTTACTCAAAAGTGATGTGATGAAAGACAACTTATTCATGGCACCAAAATTCAATTTAACTTATATAATTAAGTGAAATAATTATACTTTCAAAGTAAAGAAATTGCTATACTGAAATAAGGTACTTCAGCTAGTAGCATATGAACAAGACAAAAAAAGATAGAGAGGAGAGATAAAAGAAATGGAAAAAAGAAATAAATAAAGAAAAAGAGAAAATAAAATAAAAAACACAAATTGAGGATAAAATATATTATTGATTTTAATGAAATAAATTATACTTAAAAGGTATATAATTCTATACAATTAAGTGATTAAAATTTTATTTATTCAAGGGATCCTATGCCCGTAATTATAGTTGTAGAGATCAATCAAAAGCACCTCTTATCTTTTTCACTAATAGTCCATGTTTAATGGAAAATAATGATACAAGCAATCAATTAACAACTATGTTCAAAGGAACACAAGATTGAAACAAAAAGAGAGGAACACCCTAAAACAAAAAGAGAGGAACACCCACCGCCGTCGTACACTTCGATGATGAAGAGACGAAAAAATAAAAGAAAACATAATGAGAAACTGCCTAGGAACTACACGAGTTGAAGATTGGAGAGAGAAGATCGGTGGGTGACTGTGGATTAGCAGCCTCACCTACTATTACTATATTCAAAATAGACTACAAGAAAGCAGGGACTGCATTTTTTTATGTACCATACGTTGTTACTGAGGGATTTCTTCATGTTATAACTTTTATCATATAAGATCTTTTGAAAATTTCAATATATCAAAGATGGAAGTCTACGAGCAGGATTAGAATACTAATCCTTCTACATATAAGCTTCAATCATGCACTGATGACTTATAACATATTTTTATCCCATATTAAAGAATTACAAAGAAGGGGAGTCTTCTTAAGTTATAAAAGGAAGACTCCTTCACCTATCTTAAGCATCCCAAAAATTGTCCTTCATAAGATAAAATTTCTTCTCTCCTTTTTTAGTATTTCACTTGTATTATTTCCAGAAAATAGTGAAATATCAATTTAGTAGTATCCAAGGAAGTAAGCATAATTGGTTGAACCTCGTTAAATTTTGGTGTTCTTTATTTGTCTATTTAATAGCTATTGTCGGGTATAGTTGTAGTGAATTATTGTGCTATTAAATTATATGTCTAGGAGATTGGAATTTAAGTAGGACCGTCTATGACCCTCCAGTCTTTCCTAGGAATTTACCTGGTGTGACTTTTCAGTACAATTGTTCACACTCCATTCACCTAGGCAATAGTAGTCAAGGTGAATTTGTCATTATTAGAGCAAATTATCCCGGAGTTTCTCAACAATTGGTATCAGAGACAAAGTTTTTTCTCTTAGTATGCTCTATAGTTATAGCGTGGTCTAATCTTCTATATTAGAAAAGATTTTTCTTTGGGCTATTAGCATTCCACATTGACAGCTATTGAATAGAAATTGTAGCAGAGATGACAGATATCAAAGATACAACTGCACCAACCTCGTCGACAACTTCTACCTCGTCTATTCTAGCAAGGACTGTTGTGACCAATGCAATATTTGCGGTGGAGATTTTTAATGGTACGGGTCATTTTGGCATGTGGCAAGGTGAAGTTCAAGACACTCTATTTTAGCAAGGTCTTGACATTTCCATTAAAGAAAAGAAACCAAATGATATTTAGGAGAAAGATTGGAAGACTATAACTCATTTGGCATGTGGTATAATTCAATCGTGTCTTTCCAGAGAGCAAAAGTATGCTTTCTCGAAAGACACTTCTGCATCTAAATTGTGGAACGTGTAGGAAGAGAAATTTATAAAGAAAAGTAGTCAAAATAAGCTTCATATGAAGAAGAGATTGTTTCGTTTCTCTTATTTTTTGGGTACCACTATAAATGATCACATCACCAGTTTTAATCATTTAGTTACTAATTTAATGAATTTAGATGTGATATTTAAAGATGAAGATCTAGCTTTGATGTTATTGGGATCCCTTCCTGAAGAGTTTGAGTTTCTTGAAACGACTTTACTTAATGGGAAGGATGATGTTAGGCACCGATTTTCGGAACCCAACTCTTATGAAAACATGAAGCCTGAGCGTATTATCCTATAGGGTTATTTTCATAAACCCTTATTAGGCATCATCCCACAAAGGGGGTGTGCCCCATGACAATCAAACATCAAAACAAACTTATTACTCCAATTCAACTATATACGCGAAAGTCAATATGAACATACATAATCGAACTACTTCAATCTATCATTTCATTTATAAAGAAACAGAGTTTGAAAAACTTTAATTACATATCAAAAGCCTCACCATTGGCTTATTACAAAATACAATTAACAAATTTCCGGAAGTTCCCTTAGGCTCTTGATCACCTTATCTCATTTTCTTCACCTGAAGATGGGACAGAAGAAGGGTGAGCTTAAAAGCTCATGGGTAACAAGTTTATAACGAGGAATAAGCAAAATCATTGAAATGTGTCATAGAAAATTTATAAAGCGCATAGTTCTCAAATTTTCAAACAAACTCACAATCTTAACTTAAACTCATAGTTTGAATATCAGCACACAACACTCAATTATGCACCATTCATGACTATGAAAAGATGCAATGCACAAACAAATGGCTCGAGAGTTTTGTGTAACAAAACGGATAAACCGAAGTTTATACCGTGAACAAAACTAGTCCGATTTTTTAGGATCTTGTGGCCTCAAACGGGCAGCTGAGAGAAGGCTATATGTCGACATGCACGTGACTAACAAAACGTTCCTCTCTTGCCTAAACACATGCAAATTTATGCTAAAATCATTTCATCATACTTTCATGCTTCTTCTTCTTTTTCAAATATAGAAAATGTCATGACAATTTTCAAGGCATAACATAAAATGTTTCAATGCATTTCCATCTTTACTTTGAAATTCATCAACAAAATTCATATACCGAAACATGTAGCAGTTTTGCAAATCATTCAAAAGCAATAAAAGCAACATTTATGAAGTAATTGAAATCATTTTATTTTCTTGATTAGAAAACATTAATGGCTCATTACTCAATTATAAATATGAAACCCACCTTGATTTCCTTGATTATAGAATTGTTCAAAAAGTCTCTTCTCTTGTTCCTCTTGCCTCCTTTGATCTCTTTATATAATAACAAAAATCTCAGTCAATAGGGTTTTCAATTGAAAAATCCCTCAAGCACAATCACTAAAATTGGTTCTAGAATATTTAAACCCAAGCATTTCTAAACTCCATGAACTAAAACCCTTCCAAAAATCTTAAAGATTTAAAATGAGCTTACCTTCATTCTTCACCAAATGAAGGGATCCTTAGCTCAAAGGGAAACTCTTCTCTTCCTCTTCCTTTTTCCTTCCTTGAACAACCCAAAATCTCTCTTGAAGACTAAGAAAAGTCAAACCCCAGCTTGTTTTCTCTCCTTCTCTCTTCTCTTTGTTTCTTCTCCCCCAATTTCGTTCTTGCTTCTTCCTTAAAAGCAAGACCATAATTTCATCTTCCTTTTATGCACTTAATGAGTCCAAAAAGTCCATTTTATCCTTCCTTATAGGCTTATGTTCTTTTAATCTTAAGTATCTTACCAAAAATACCCTTGAACATTCTGATGTAACACTTTCTTCTAGAAAATGTTCTCTGTTGTCTTAAATATCGAAAGACATCAAAATCAATCCATTTGGTTCAGTGATTCGAAAGATATACTTCAAACATTTTTGGACTGCTCTTGTCCAAATCATCATACTATACACAAGTTCTATCGAAAATTTAAACCTCTTAAAAATTGAATTTGATTTCAACTTCTTCATACCATTTGTAGCTCCATGTCTCTAGTTTATCTTGAAACAAGAATCATCTTATTCGTAGCTCTACTGGTCTAGAAATCATCAAAATATTGAAGCATGTTCAGTAAAATATCCAATTCCTACTCTTCCAATCGATTCCCTTTCTTGATTTAATAAATCTTTTTCACATCAATACCAAAATCTATAATCTTTCATGGATATGTTGTAACTTTCCCTATAGATATCAGATTAAGATGTTCTTTATATGGTTAGAAAGAGTACTTCAATATCTACAACTTTTATGAAGAATTTGAAGAAAGATTCTATCTTCTAGAGGGTCAAAAATAAACTAGAAGACAACAAAAAACCAGGAAAAAAAACAGAAGAAGTAAAACACAGAAGATAGCAAAACATAGAAGAAGCAAAAAGACAAAAGAAGTAAAAAAACAGAAGATAGCAAAACACAGAAGAAGCAAAACACAGAAGAAGACGACATCATCACAGAAGAAACACAGAAGAAGATGACATCATCACAGAAGAAGCAAAACACAAAAGAAGCAAAAGATAGATGAAGTGGGAAATTTGTTATAACTTTCCATACAGATATTGAATCAAGGTGTTATTTATATGGTTCGAAAGAGGACTTCAAGAGATACAACTTTTATGAAGACCTCAAAGACAGATTCTATCTTCTGAAGAGCAAAAATGAAACAGAAGATAGGTACAGACGAAAAGCAGACCAATGGAAAAAGACAGAAAGAGTGGAAAAATTACTATAACTTTCCCTACATATATCATATTAAGGTGTTCTTTATATGGTTCGAAAGAGGATTTCAAGATTTACAACTTTTATGAGACCTTGAAGACAGATTCTATCGTTAAAAGGGTCAAAAATGGAACAGAATATAGGCCTGGTGAAAAAACAGAAGAAGCAAAACATAGAAGAAGATTGCGTCATCACAGAAGAAACAAAAAGGCAGAAGAAGCAAAACACAGAAGAAGATGATGTCATCACAGAAGAAGTAAAACATAGAAGAAGTAAAACACAGAAGAAGATTATGTCATTACAAAAGAAATATAGAAGAAGCAAAACACAGAAGAAGATGATGTCATCACAGAAGAAACATGGAAGAAGATGACGTCATCATAGAAAAAGCGAAAAGGTAAAAGAAGCAAAACACAGAACAAGCAAAAGGCAGAAGAAGCAAAACATAGAAGAAACAAAACATAGAAGATACAAAACATAGAAGAAGCAAAAAGACAGAAGATACATCTTCCTTTATAGGTCCATAACTTTCAGCCTAGAAGTCCCAAAATTTTGTACTATATATCGTTGGAAAACTAAAAGAAAAACCTACAACTTTCTATAATACACCTTTGCCCAAATCAGCTTAGATTAATCCAACTTTTTCCTTGAATACAGAATAAGAATTTTACATTCGTCCACCAATGTACTGCACCCAATTCTCAAATTGATGACAAATTCTAAGATTCTTAAAGATAGAATTTAAATTCTATGTCTTCATAAGAAATGTAGCCACATATTTCTAGTTTAATCCAAATTAAGAATCATCTAGTTTGGATAACTAAAAAAAAGTTGTGGTTAAAAGACTGAAGCATACTCCATAAATATTTTCCAGATCAACCATCCCTTTTGTTTCACAATCTTTCCTTAACACAAATCATACTAAGATCACCTTTTCTACTTCATTTACTCCTCATTCTCAACTTCATTTCAAATCAATATCATCTATAAAGAAATTATAATCCATGATTAATCATGAACGCCAATAACAAAATATAAACATATATACATATTCTTCATCAACTTACTACACAAATGCAACTTCCTTTTAGCTTTCATTTTATTTCTAACTTTCACCTTAATTCTTCTAACTTCAAAATCTTTTATCCACCAGAAACACGAAAGCAAAACTTGGACATATCCACGTTTCTCATTCACTACTTTACCCCTGCCTATCATTTCTTAGTTCACGAATTTTCATCATTTATTCTTTACTCATGACTAATCTCCAAATTTTCTCATTCAAATAGTTCTAACTTCTATGAAACATTTGGGGTCCAACAATAGTTGATCAGTAATTAATCATTCTATTTAGGTATATTTATTTACGAATATGTCAAGTATGATATATATATATATATATTAATCAAAATTAAAAGGTTATGTTTGATTCAATTATTTTAATTCAATCAAAAACTCATTTCTAATTTATTATTCAATTTATGAACTTAGTACCTTAAATTGAATTAGATATTAATTTCCAATTAAGATTGACTAATCAAATTTAAATTTATAATTTGATTTAGAAACTTATTTCTAAGTATTATTAAACTCATTCATATTTTTAATAAATTTAGAAAATCATTTCTAAAGAAATAAATTTATCATTTGATCTATAAGTCTTAACTTGTGTTATTACTCATCATTCATTTAAATCCAAATGTTCACCCATTTTAACCCATTTAAGTCTAAATTTTTGTAGTTCCAAAAAAACATTAGAAAGACTTAGCTTAGATATTATTCTCAATGAACTATTTAATTTTGCCTATTCTAGCTCGTCGAATATAAGCCTTAATGTGTGTAACCCTATACACTTTTAGCCTTAATTGTCTCCTCCAAATACAATTGTGGAACTAATGGTGTCGGCAAGAGAATGCAGTGACTCGTCCATCTTCTCCATGTGCTAATCCATGGGAGAACATATTTTTTTCTCAAACTGTATTCCATTCACCCTATAACTAGAAGCAATTACGGTGTAAGCTTGGCAATGGTAGTAGTATGTTTCACTTTCTCAAGTGACAGTGACGAGAAGGAGTGGTACTAAATAGAGGGGAGATGCAACGCTAGTAAGTTGTCCCTTTATTCTAGGAGCTAACCTGTAACACACCACTCTCATTGAGCATATTCCCAAACATAACGACTATATTCGAGAATATACTCTATAGGAATGCTACGTTAAGACTATCGAAATAACACATTGCAAACTTTTCGTGCATCAAACATATCTTAAGCAACTCATATTTCATTTAGGCCCATTTCAATACAAACATATTCAATCAGAAAAGTCATTACATTTCAGAATTCATATGTTTATAATACAACATTTGCATAATGCAATGCTTAATACAAATTAACTGAAGACATATGCAGGCGCTAACTAATCTTGACCCTTAACTCATGCTCATTTGCAGTGACTTAACTTCAGTTGGTCTAATTGGATAATTCCTCTGAACCTGAAAGGTAACATTGCAATTTTTGATAAGTTTTGCGAACTCAATGAGTGAACCATCATTGATGTTCTCACTCAAGTCAAATACACAAATATCACCCAACCAAACAATTTCACAAACATTTTCCATCTCAATAAGACATAATGAATATCACACATTTCACATACATTCTTTCAGAACATGTATAACCTATTCAATCACATTATCATGGCATATCACTTTATCATCACAATTTTAAAAATGTTTCATAATCATAAATATACAAATGCATATGCATATGAGACTCCTGATTCGTTATTATTTGTTGTGACCGAGTGCCTTTCAGATACAGATACAGATATAGATACTGGCTCATTGGGCTCAGTCAGATACAGAAATCATGAAGCAAAACTCTACGTGCAGAATTCTGAGCTTAAAGCTCTTTCAAACTGGCTACTTTGATCATAACGCCTTTATCTAAACATGCATTTTATGAAATGCATCAAATAATAGATTATGCCATGTATAGCATTCACATATAATGCATAACCATAATCTCATATTTATCGGACCTCAGTCTGGCATTGAACTTTCGTTGAGTATTCAGATATCATTCAGAATTCAAATGCAAACAGATATCATTCAAATTTTATATTCACACAGAACACTTCTAATACATTCCTGAATATTAAACTCCTCAAACCATTAAAGTCCAAAATTCACAAACACATCACAAACAGTTCAATAATTGGAAGTTAAACAGAATAAATCAATCCTAGGAAGATCATCTAGGTTGACTCACAGTACGCTATAATATGTTATTGCCTGGATGATCTGACAATGTTGAAATTATGGCGTACGTCTTGAGCGTCTAAATACACATTACTAACTTGATCAATCAAATACATATTCAACTATGCACATATATATGTGCCATGTGCAATGTATGCTTAATGATGTATGCTTAATGACTATCCAGGGTATGATTCCTTAATCACAATTCATAATCGTTCAAACATTATCACTTGAATATGTCTTGTTAACACTTAGGTTAATACCTTAAATACACTTAATCATGCTAAATTCATTAACCATAAATTCAATAACCCTTTTCTAGCGTCATAAGAATTCACAATTCTCATTCATTCCTTCCTAATGCATTATTCACAACCTTTGGAATAGATTTCCATTTACAAGAACATCTTCATTCCTTTAACACTCCTTCATTCCAAACTTAGATACATTGATATCAAACCATCTTTCCCTTTAGGTGTAACATTAATTATCAGTCAAAACTTAATAAACATTTAACCAACTTTTTCACATCAAATTAGGTCCATTTTAAACCCCAATCAAGTCCAAATACATCATAGTTAAGTACCTTATCCTTAATTGGTTCAAGAATCACACAAAAGAACATTTTCTTTACTGTGATGCAATTTCTACAATCAAATATGGCTTTCTACACCTAAAAGTTCCCATCCAATTCCTTCATTAGTTTTCTAGATTTTCTCAAGACAAGTTTCAGGTCAGTTTTGTATGGCCATTTTGACAAAGAAAATGAAGTAATTAGGCAATAAACTCTTCTAAACAATGTTCCCATATGTCTTAAGTTGCTAATGAGCTAAAGTTCATGCAATTTGATTTAGTATTCTGCAAGTTCTACTTAAAATTATACAGACTGTTCTCAAAAGGTGACAGCAACCAGTATTAAACTTCAAGCCAAAATTTCAAATTCCTTAGAGACAGAAATAAAATTCCATTCCTTTATATAAAATTTATCCATATGTCTCTAATTTTTTCTAAACTTAAAATCATCCCATTTAGATATCTACATATCAAGTTATGGCTAAAATACCAATTTATGTTCAATGAAAACACTACAGCTAGCATATTTTAGCTATTCTTCTTTCATTTTATTTCATATTTTTTACAGTTTATACTAAAGTTAAACAGCCTCCTTATTGTTCATCAATTATACCTCTATTAGGCTTGAATCGTACTCTAATTCCTCATTAATAACATCTCTTATTCTAGTTCAAAAGTATTCAATTAACAACTCACAAATTATTAAACTAGAAACTTTTCCATTATATGCATATAGTCCTAGTCCTTTCTCAATTCATGAACATCAAATTAACATCTTTATTTGACATAAATCCACCTTCATTATACTTCAAATCCAGACTAATTCATCCATAAATCAATCTATATCCCATGGTTTTCATACACCAAAAACAAAACGGAACTTCGAAGTTCATGAAAAAATTTCCAGCACATATATTCATCAATATTATAGGCATTTCATTCCAATTCAACCATCATTCTTATATCATTTGACATGACATAAAACTCATATTGTTACTTACCTATTAGGATTCCAATTAAACACAAAAATTTATATTAAACCAAGTCTCCATGCAAGCAAAATCAACCCAAACTTATGGTGAAAGCAAGATGATTTTCATATAGCAATATGAGGATCATAATCAGCTAGTCTTCTTGGCAATTTGGTGAAGGATTTAGGTTTGGTTTTCATGTAGAAATTTAGCTAGGGTTAATACCAAAATATAGAGAAAATTTGGAGGAATCTTGGTGGACAGAGGTAAGGGAAACAGCAGAAACATTGCTACTGGAATTTCTTCCATCATCATGCTAGGTGTCAACTTTTAAACTCACCATATGTCCTAAGGCATGTAATACATTTTTCTAATTAATTAGCTTCCACTAATCCACATATTAGGTTGCCATTTGTCCCTTACTAAATCAGTCCACATGTTATTCCAAGATTGGTACACATGTCACGTAATAATTGGTCCAATTTTCATTTAATTACTAGTCCATTTGACACACATTTAACTATGCCAAATGTCACTCAATCTAAGGCTTATTCACCCTAATTTTCATGTAACAATTTATCCTACCACTTAACATTTGTCTTAGTCCAAATGTACATTTTATTTCATCAATCGCCCAATTAATCACAATTAATTCCAATTCTCTAATTGAAATCCAATCATATCAAATCACAATTCACATCATTTTCACTTAATATTTTGCATACCGTAGGACATGTCAATTAAGTTCCATTTGTCTAATTCACAATTCATGTGTGTATGCTTATATCATGCCTTTGAATATAATTATAATAATCATGTCACAATTGTACCAATTTTGCTCTACATGCTGACACTTATACAACTCATTAGTCTAACTCTTTAAATATCTCAGTCATTTGAGAGACGGGATGCTACATAACCTTAGTGTTGAAGATTGATTTAAAATATTTTTTGACTTGGTCTTTGATTGTTACTTATTATTCCTTACTTTTTGAGATTATGGGTAGTTGGAGTAGTAAAAGTAAAATTTGCTATTTTTTAAGATTCATTTCTAATTTTTCGTATATTTAAAATTTTATTATAAGTGCATATATAAAGGCATCAGTTTCAGGATAAAAATGTAGTGCATTATACAACATTTGTGTGAGTCTGTTCTACTTTGTTTCTTGTGCACTCTGTATCTCTCTAACATTTTTAGTATCATAGTTGGTTCAAATTTATCTAGACTTAGTGTGGAGAGTTAAAATCAAAGGGAAAGAGTGAAACAATATGACCTCAAATGAAAACTCCTTTAGTATTACCCAGCCATCCATTCCCATCTTCAAAGGAGAGAATTATGAGTTTTGGAGCATAAAAATGAAGACTCTATTTAGGTCTCAAGACCTCTGGGACTTAGTAGAGAATGGGTTCACTGATCCAAATGATGAAAATCGATTGAAGGAGAATCTAAAGAAAGACTCCAATGAACTATTCTTCATTCAACAAGCAGTGCATGATGATATTTTTCAAGAATTACAGTAGCTACCACCGCAAGGCAAGCATAGACAACATTTCAGATTTAGTTTCAGGGTTCACCTAAAGTAATTGCCATGGAGCTCCAAACTCTTCGGCATAAGTTTGAAACCTTATCTATGAAAAGTAATGAATCAGTGCAAGATTTCTTGTTTAGAGTGGTGACTATCACCAGTCAAATTAGAGCATACGGAAACCAAATAACTTATCCAAATGTTGTTTCAAAGGTTATACAAATTTTGAATCCCAATTTTGATAATGTTTTAGCTGCAATTAAAGAATCTAAAGATTTGTCAAAGTTCTCACTAGATGAATTGATGGGATTTTGCAATCTCACAAGGAAAGGATCAATCACAGCTAAAAATCATCAAACTCAAAAGAATCTAACAAGGCAACAGGAAGACATCATGGTGAAGGCTCATTTCATGGAAGAGGTCATGGAAGAGGCAAAGGTAGAGCTTCAAAATAATGGTAGCAGCCTACCAATGATCAAAAGGGCAACAAAAGCAACATTCAATGTTACAGTTGTAAAAAGTACAGGCATATGAAAGAAGATTATTGGTTTAAAGAGAAGCAAGTGAACTTTGTGGAAGAAGCTAGTGAAGAAAGTAAGTTATTTATCGTCCATTATGATAGTAATGAAGTTCAAAGTGATATGGGGTCCATAGATAATGGTTGTCTCAATTACATGACTGGCATAAAATAAATATTTAAAGAGCTTGATGAAACTCAAAAGATGAATGTCAAGCTTAGAGATGATAAAGATGAAGGAAAGGCACTATTTATATCATAACTAGCCAAGGTAATAATATACTTCTGTACAATTGATTGAGCCCAAGTTTATTACATAAATTGGCTACACTTTTGCTATCCTTAATGTACTTTTTGACTCTTAAGTT
>JAOTIZ010000003.1:12841888-12852713 GCA_027123425.1 Erythroxylum panamense
TCCTCGCACTATCTTACGTACGAAATGGATGTGAATAGTTGGGAAGCCTAATAATGTGTTCAATGTCAAGCTGAAAAAGTTTATGGACAAAATCAACTCGACCTATTTTTCACTTCTGGTTGAAATCCATATCCATCTCCTAAACAAATGGAGACAATGAACAAGAGTGCCAAGTAAGTTAAAGTTACAAGTTACAACACGTCAAATTAAAGGACATAACCATCATTTTAGTGACCTTTGTGACAATTATAGTCCATACTAATTAAACTACTTTTACATATCGTAAATCATTTTTTAGTACATAAAGGCAAGATAGTTAAATATTAATCATGATAGTTACAAGAGCCATTAAAATATGAATCTTAATATTTTACATAAATTGACTTAATTATACTTTTTTTAAAAAGAAACTGACTTAATTGTACTTTATAGGAACTTGGATGAAAGGAATGAAAGGCATCATCATAATTTGGATTTGTACGCTGTGCCTGCTTCTCCAATAACTACACAATCAAGACAAGTTAAGACACCTAAAGATATAAACTTCTTAATTGGCATAGCTTAAGAATTTGGCACCTATTATCTATACCTTGTCATGGATTTTAAAGAATAAAAAAAGCACTTTAGAATATATTAGTTAATATATAAGAAAATTTTATAAATCTTTTATGTTTGTAAGAATGTAGTAGTTCGACACCTTGATGGGGAAAAAATATAATGTTTTATTTTTTGACATAAATGTTGCTAATTACATTGATGAAAGTACATAATTAGTGTTGGAGGAACATTTGCTTTTGCATATTCCCCCTAGTGTGGGCGCTGTGGGGCACAGCGAGAAACTATTCTTCACCTTCTCCGAGATTGCCCGCATGTCAAGCAACTTTGGGACCTAGCTCTGCTTCCCCAACCGGCCTTGTTTTATCGCGAGCAACTTCCTTTTGTGTGGCTTGAGGCCAATTGTGCTTCATCTGATGGGTCTATCCATAGCCTAGGCAGATTTCTTTCCACCTGTTGGGTCATCTGGCGAACCAGGAACAAATTAGTCATTGAAGGCGAACCCACTATCCTGCCCGATCAGCTCAAGCAAGTACGTATGTTATTTTGCGACTTTATTGTCGCATTTTACTGTGATCGGATCGTGCAGTCTCGCCCCCTACCTTCCCGGCTGATCGCTTGCCCCCCCTCGGTTGGATGGCTCAAACTAAATATTGATGGGAGTGTTCGAGGAAATCCAGGTCAGGTCGGGATAGGCGGCTTGCTTCAGGATCATAATGGAATACGGAAAGCGGGCTTCTCGTGTGATGTCGGCATCACTACTATATTGGTTGCGAAACTATGGGCTCTCCACTAGGGCCTTGCATTTGCTCGAACCTACCCTTGGGTCGGTCTTCTGATTGAGTCTGATTCTATGGAGGCGCTGAGGTGTCTCTCCCTTCCTTCTGATGCTTTGGCCTTCCATCCTCTGGCTCATCTCATTTCGGATATCAGATCTCTACTGGACAGGACTACTTCCTACACACTCACTCGTGTCTTTCGCAAGGGAAATTAATGTGCGGATTTTTTGGCTCATTGGGGTTCGACAGGAGCACCTGTAGAGCGCCTCTGGCTTTTAAGTACCATCATAGTTCTGCGTATCAATACACAACTTTTTCTTGAATCAACAATAAAAATTATTAATAAATACATATCCAATAATAAAGAAAAATTCAAAAGAATTTATAAAGCAAATCAAAATCTAAACGTTTTTTAATTATCAAAAAATCACTTAATATTTATGTTATTAAAAAAATTCAAAGATTTTCTGTAGCGTATCATCCTTGTCACAAGCATCATAATTATCATGATACATTTAATTCAATTGTCAAATCTACTACTGCTAACCAAATTTTCTTGATCATAACAATCCCACACATGTATGCAAGTTATAATATTGTATTTAATTTAAGCCACTATTCTAATTGTTCAAACACACCCATTTTTTCCAATTTGTAGCCACATTTCTAAATATAGGTATGAGATAAGTCAAGGTGAGGCCTTAATGACACTTAAAGGGGGTACAAGGATTATGCATAAAGACTTTCCATTAAATTTTGACACATAAATCACACACTTTGAATCCTTTCATATCAAAAGTCACACATTTGTTTACGAAGTAAGCACTTTTTAGATTATATGTATCAACTAAAATATTAACCAATTAGAAATATGTATATTATTTAAGCTTTGTGATTTACCTTTCTTATAGTGTAATTATGACTGTTTTCATATTTTTCTTCATAGGATGGTAGTAAATAGAAGAGTAAGTACAAGGATTTATCATGGTGGATATTTTACTATAGAGGGCACTAAAGTACATTGTTAAGCCTTTTGAAACTTTTGACAACGTAGACTTAGACTACGTCAATTTAAGAAAGGTATATGAAATGGGTGCTATTTTAGGATATACAAGTATTGTTAGTGCATGGTATTGAATTCCTGATACAGGGATGGAAGAAGGTTTGAGGAGGTTATAATCTAATCAAAGTGAAATTGATTTGATTAAGTTGTTCGAGGTATATGGTATGGTTGACATTTATCTTGAGCATGTAGATGAACTAACACTATTATTACCTATGTTAATGTGGAATGATAACTAATATAAAAAAAATGAGGGTAATACTTAAGTGGATATGGGTTGTGATTCTAATGTAGGAAGTATTGATATAGGAGGTAGTGATATTGAAATCAGTGATGATGGTGATTCTGATTTGCTTTAAGGCGACCCAGAGAAAGTAATAAACACGTTACTTGGTTGCAAGTGAATGGATGTTGGGGATAGGTTTTGAAAATGTTAAAAACTTCAAAGAATCAATTGCTAATTAGACAGTAGCACCAAGATTTAACTTGAATTTTAAGAGGAATGAAGCAAAAACGATAAGATATGATTGCACCGATGGTTGTCCATTTGAGTTATGTGCTTAATTTGATAGAAATTGCAATGATAAGATCCTAGACAAACCTAGCATAAAATAATAAAAAAAGGATGAAGAACATAGAGAGAAACCAAATTTGTCTGTAAATTCCAGTTTGTGCAAGTATGCAAGGTGGAAGATGCTTAAATAAAAATCAAAAGAGCATTATAACAAATACCTGAAACTTTAAGGTTATATTTTTGAATTAAAATAAATGGATTCAGGTTCTGCAGTAGACCTTTAACTTAGAAGGGAAGAAGATAAATTGATATTCAAAAGAATTTATATATGTTTTGATGCAATGAAGAAGGGGTGAAAAAGTTATCACCGGTTATTGGTATGGATAAATGTTATCTAAAAACAAAGTAATATGGATAAGTTCTAAGTTTTATAAAAGTTTATGGCAATTGAGACATCTATCTAATTATATGGGCAGTAGTTGAGGTTGAGAATACTAAGGTATGGACATGGTTTATAAAACATTTAGCCAATGAATTAGAGCTTGGAGATGTTAAAGGAATTACTATGATTTATGATATGCAAAAGGTAATTTATCCAACTTAAAGTTATTTGTTACATCCCTCTATGTCTAGGAATACTTTTAACTAGTTACTATTAATTTTCAGGGACTCATGGGAGCCAAGAATGATGTATTGCCTTCTGCTACACATATGTGTCCCAAGCATATATGTCATAATTGGGTGAGGAAATGAAAGGGAAATGATTTAAGGAGAGCATTTTAGAACTATGCTTAGGCAACCTTCCCTCAAGAATTTGATGACAAGATAATCAAATTAAACTAACTTGTACTAGGATATTTATAGGACTTACTTGAATATCCAAATGAAACATGAAGTAGGGATTTTTAAAATATTGAGTCCAAATATCCAATTATAAGTAATAATATGAGTGAGACATTAACTTTTAGATTTTGGTGGCTAGAGATTGTCGTATCATTAACATGTTGGAGACAATTAGAACTATGTTAATGAAAAGGCACTTAGACTTTAACGAGCAAGCTAAAAGACATAAAACCTGAGGTGATGAAAAATTTAAACAAGAATAAGAAGGATACAATGAGATAGAGAGTTATATAGAATGTGATAGGAAGTACGAAGTAACAAATAGAGATGACACACATGTTTTTCAATTGGGAAGAGAGCAAACTTGTAGTTGTAGGGCTTGGGAACTCTATTGATATCGTTATAGTCATGTAATTAGTGCCATTTTCATACCAAACAACAACCAGAGGCATAAATGAATGATAGATATCATAAAGAGAAGTTCATATAAGTTTAGATAATTTCTTATAACTAATTAGAGGGTAAAAATTCTAGCCACCAAGCACTCATAAGTAATACATTCACCTTTGGAAAGAGTTATGTTTGGTAGGCCTGAGAAGAATAGGCAAAAAGATAAATATGAACCAAAGTGAGTGAAGCATCCTCATAGGCTACCACAGAAGGGGCAATTCTAAGTGTATGAAAAATATGGAAAAAGTGGCAACAACAAGAGAAGCTGTAAATATGGTACACTCCCTTCAAATAAAGATGAACCTGATTGAGCTGAGGCTTGTTATTAAACTTAAATTTGTAGTTTATATGTATCTTCATAAATACTAATTACTATATCAACATTGGAGAACCATCTAGGCGTATTAAAGATCTAACAATAACATCAATTAGACAAATTTCTAAAGTTAATGGACATAAGGTTAGTAGACATCCTTTTAAAGTTGGTGGAGTTAAGGCGAGTATAGTATTCTTCTTGCTTCTTAATGTTTTAACCTTGTTTGTAATAAAAAGAGAACATTTGGGTCAATTGATCCTAACACATTTTAGCTATCATTCCAACTAAGAGGGTTGAGGTAGAAGGGAGACCCAGGTATCACAAAATTACGGCAATTACAAGAGTAATTTAAACCAACTTAGTAATTCAAAACTTCTAACATTCAAATTAGAAGTCAACAAAGTGAGAATTATAAATAGTTGTGCATTTTACATTTTGTAGAGACTTATGGAAGGATTCATTTTACATTCTGCATATTTTTTGTATGTGTATACTAGTTGGATCCATTATGTTTATTTTGTGTAAATTTTAGTAGGAATCCACTTTGTACTATTTTAGGAACATTTTGGTTAAATCCATTCGATTACACCATTATATTGTACGAATATCAACTTTTTAGGTTATGGAATGTCAAAGTTATAGGGTTATATGTTTATGAATGTCAAATTTACAGGGTTATAACTTTATGCTTGTCAAATGGTTCATCTGCTTGTCATATATACTTTCATATGAATGGATTAACTAAAACATACTAACTACTATTTAAACATATTGTCATGTACAATACAACAACTTATCACATAACCACATTCATATAAAACATTTTTCGCTCCATGATTCAATGCTAAATATATAACAACAAAACAAATCACTTAGGAAACAATAATAATACACGTCAATAATATCTTCTTCAACTTCTTGTTATCATTCATAGCAAGCTTCAATTCATACTCAATTTATATTTTTTTTGTTAAACTTAATTTTTTCGTTATAATCCTCCTTATTTAGTCTTCTAC
This sequence comes from Erythroxylum panamense, assembly GCA_027123425.1. Classification (NCBI taxonomy): domain Eukaryota; kingdom Viridiplantae; phylum Streptophyta; class Magnoliopsida; order Malpighiales; family Erythroxylaceae; genus Erythroxylum; species Erythroxylum panamense. The sequence continues at coordinate 12,847,425 of JAOTIZ010000003.1, forward strand.
CAACTTCATTGCACATCTCATCTTCGATTGGACCTCTTTAACTTAAAGCTAATTGGTGCTTCAACTTAGCATTATCATTCAGTAATCTTTGAATGACTCTAACAACCCTATCTGGAATGGGTTTGTTATACTAACAAAAGAACTTAAAACTTCGAACCTTGTCAGCATCACAAAAATAAACTTTCGTTAACACATTTATTGAAAATCATATTAAATATCATAACAAAAAAATTTACTTACCAGATATTTTGGGCACACATAAAACCTACAACTATGTTTTTTTAAACTTATGAATTCCTTAAATAAGCGTTGAATCTACATAAGCATTGAATGCTAGTTGAAGAATCGTTATTAGTTGAAGACCCAAAAAATGATATCTCTAATTCTGAGTAATCCATTACTTTAGTATATGACAAAACATACCAAGCAACAACAACAAACATAACTGTTAAAAAGAAACAACATAATCAAGGTAGAAAATTTTACAGTGATAAATAAACGCCTATAATGATGTCCTAAAAGGATTAAAATTTGAAGAGGACTATCCGTACATTAAAAGAAAGGTAGGACATGTTGCAATGATAGCATTGCAAGCTTATAATGAAATGTTGGCTGTTTTGGTTATCGTTATAATATAAACTCCAACCAAATTACATGCACAACAGAATTTCATTTAAGAGTATTATCTTCTTGTTATTACTTAAAATAACATAGTGACTCAAACTTGAGGACTGATTTAGATACTCATTGTCAATTGAACTTATAAATGCAGTATTCTACTTATCATCCCTCTAAGAGCCTTGCACAATAACGTGTTCCTGGCATAAAATCTGCACAATTTTCTCCATACTCCAAACATATCACCTATGGCATAAAAATACAAATGTGTGTGTGTGTGTGTGTGTGTGTGTGTGTGTGTGTGTGTAATGTATGTGTTAAATATATAAATGTATGAACATAGTGGAATGCTTTAACTAGCTATTATAACAATTCTATATATTATTATGAATTAGCAACGACAATAGGAACCAACACAGAACAAGAAATAGGATTATTAGCAACATAAAGATTAACTACACTAATAGAAACAAGAAAATTAGCAATACTAGTAGAAATAGGAAATAGGCAAGAGGGAACAAGAAAATTACCAAAACCTAAATTATCAAGAAAGAAGAAATAAGAAACGACAAAACTAACATCCACAGCACTGATTAGAGAACAATAGAACCAACCTCCACTATACTAATTGCCTCCACTATACTGACTAGAGAACAACCAACCCCCACTACTTCAACTAGAGAGCAATCAACCTCCACCGCATAGGCGAAGAATGTCAAGGAACCTAGGAATGAGTAAAAGGGGAACTCTTGAGATGGATTAAGGGTTTTAGGAGAAATTAAATTGTTTTTATTATTTTAATTAAATTTAAATAAAAAAATTTATTAATTAATTTTAAATATAAAAATATTATTTACATGGCATGCACAGGTAGACAATTTTAATAAAGTTGTAATAGAAAATTAACAAAGTTAGCAATTTTGGCACAAATTGCTCCATTCTAAAACATTAAGGGTTATATTGATATCTGAGCTAACAATAAAGGCTATATTAGACTTTTGTCAAACATTAGGAGGCAAATTGGACCTTTTACCTATAAAGTATTGTAACCATAAAGGTCACCAACATATAATAAAGTATATTGACCAAATTACCTTGCAGATTAATATAAGGTTTATAATATAAGTAGTTTGGTCAATATATTAATGAAACAACCAAATAGTAACATCTTACCTTTTTCCTTCATCATTTTATGCTAATTATGTACTTTAATTTAATGTGATGTACTTACTAAGCAATATAGTTTATGATCTTGTTTAAGAGATAGATACAAGTTTCAACTAGAAGTGAAAAATGGGTTGAGCTAATTTTGATTATAAACATTTTCATCAAAGAATCCTTAACATTGAACACATTGTTAGGCTTCCCAACTATTCACATGCAAATCATACGTAAGATAATGCAAGGAAATATCCCATATCCCCCAAATTTTAAGTCTTTGATTAGCATATAAATTGAAAATATTAAGGTGTTATCAATACCATTTTAAAAAGATTAAGGTGTAACATGATACAATAAACAACAATATAGGTTTACATAAACCTTTTGAAAAATGTTAAGGTTTGATTTAGACTTTTGGTTAATATGTAAGAGACTTTTATCATCCAATTTAGTCACCTTTGAAATTGTACTCTCTCTATATCTTTACCATTGCTAATACATTAAATTATGTGAATCCTATAAAAATTTTCACTTTTTTTTTATACAAGGGAAGAATAAAAAAACTAACGCGGATGATGGGCGTACGTTACTCCTTGCGCATCTCGGTGAATAAGGTCCTGGATAACCTCCGGTGGCTCCTATAGGAGGTGCAGTCCCGGGCTTAATACCCATGTAAAAGCCGCTAATCTATCGGCACACTGGTTGGCCTCTCGAAAGGCACGTTGTAGTTGGACATCCCAGTCGCGTTGCAGAAGTCCTCGGATACCTACAATCAAAGAAAAGTCCTCAGTTAGTGGTTCATGGGAAGCAGAGAGAATGTTAATGACCTCGAGTGAATTGACTTCGACTTCAACGCGTCTGAATCCCAGATCCCAGGCCAACTAGAGGCCGGTGAACACGCCCCAAAATTCTGCAGATAAAGGCGAGCCCCTCCCAATAAGTTGCTGAAACCTACCACACCACCGCCCATGGCTATCTCGAATTAATCCTCTAGTTGTGGTCGTGGAAGGCCCTAGCTTAAACACCGCATTCAAATTTTATTTTACCCAACCCTCCGGTGGCTTAGTCCTTGTACCATCATCTGGCCAAACAAAGTCCCTTTCGAACAGGTTGCTGTTACGCCATTTCCATAAGACCCAAACGGTTACGCCGTAGATCGTAGCCTAGTCGACTTGTTGGACTTGTGAGTGTTAACTGAGGTTAGTCACCAACTATATCCCCTCATCCTGTTGGAAGAAGGTCGTATCAACCACAGCCCGAGGAAATTTACGCCAGAAAGTTTGCACTCGCAGGCAGTCATGAACTGCATGGATAATCGTCTCTTCCTGGCCACAAAAATGGTATCCGCTGCCCGCAGCAATGTACCTGACTACTCACTACTGATTAGTCAAGAGTTTGCAGTTAGCCAGTAGCCATAGGTAAGAGCGAATCCGTTGGGGTCCAGGCCATGTCCATATAACCTCCCACAGCGTATGATTCATGTCCAGATAGAGGCCTTTTTGAAGATCATACGCGGATGCCACTGTGAACCTCCCATGTGTGATAGGCCCCTAAGCCAATCGTCTCCTCGTTCCTCAATAGTAGGTCAGAGAGATGCTATCGCCAAACAGACTACAGAAGGCAGGTATTGCTGAAACTCCTGCCATAGCTAGTGTCCCTCTGCACTCATAAAATCAACAACCGTGGTGGGCAGACTATGGTCCAGAATGTGAAATGTCGCCACGTGGATAAGTGGACCCCAACCTAACACCCAGTTGTCCTACCAGAATAAAATACGTCGGCCATTTCCTAGCATCCAATTGCTCCCCTGGCATACAAGTGGCCAGGTTGTCGAAATGCCCCTCCAAACTACCGAGGCCCCCGATCTCACTATATTTCAGGGGATATGATAAGTCTCCAGATTATATTTAGCTTTAAGAACCTGAACCCAGAGGGTTGTCGGTTAAGTCAGAAGGGCCTAGCCTAGCTTTGCGAGAAGGGCATCATTTGTAGGACGGATCCATTTAAGCCCTAGGCCCCCAGCAGATTTAGGTTGATAGACTGACGCCCAATTGACAAGGTGCATTTTCTGCTGGGTGGGCGCAAACCCCCAAATAAATTCTCGCATAAGTTTCTCTAGGTCGTCACACAATTGGCGCGGAATTCAGACAATTTGCATTGTGAAGATAGGAAGTACAGCCATGACCGACTGGGTTAGAGTAACTAGCCCAGCGAATGACAAAGTCTGGGCCCGCCAGCCTGCGAGTTTTTTCTGAGCACTATCCAATATTTTCACTTTAATACCAAAAAGACTACACAAGTTTTTACTGAGTACCACTTTCAACTCCCTCTACTTAAGTCATAGTCAACTCACAAGCTCTCTTAAGTAATCCACATGTAAATTAAGATCAAGTTTAGTTGTCAGTACTAAACAATTAGCATTAACAGCAATTAAATATAGTTCACATAAATACATCACATATCATAAATTACTAAATCAATACATACAAAAATAACCACTAAGATTTTTCCTATTTAAACATAAAAAAGGTGTTTAATCACAACATATATAAGTTCAAAATAATAACACTAAAAGACAAAAATGGAGAAGTTGTGGTTGAAGTACCTCTATATAATCTCCTAATTTTTATTATATAGCTTGAATATTGAGAAGATCTATGGATCTTAATCATAAGTGAAAATCAACTTAAAATGGATCGCATCCAACAACTAACCCTAGTTTTTAGAGAGAGAATTGTTTTCTTATATGTATTTTTTACTTCAAATGACAAGTAAGGTCTCATAAAAATTCTGTTTTCCATCCTTTAATACGATACACTGTACTTAGGATATAGTTTAGGGCACAATCGTAGTCTAGGCTTTTACTGTTGACTCCTCAATGTAATAAACACAACCTCTAATATGATCATGTCTCTAAGCCGTAAATCTTCCATGACCATGTCCTTAAGCCGTTATCTCTTGGTTTCTAGATTGTGACTTAATTAGGTCTTGGCTCTCATAACTATCAAGATTAATATTAACTAACATACCTTTCTATACTAAAAAATAATTTACCATACGTAAAAGTAGTTTAATTAGCATGGATTGTCACAAATGTCAATAAAATGATGGTTATGTAGTTCCATTGTTCATATCTATTTACCTTTGCAAATTAAATAGGTGATACATTTTATTTATTTATTTATTTATTATTATTATATACACCAACAAAACTACCAATACGATGACATCTTACCTTTTTCTTTCCTCTTTTTTATGCTAATTATGTACTTTAACTTACTTGGCACTACTGTTCATGGTCTCCATTTGTTTAGGAGATGGATATGGATTTCAACCAGAAGTGAAAAAGAGGTCGACTTGATTTTGTCCATAAACATTTTCAGCTTGACATTGAACACATTATTAGGCTTCCCAACTATTCACATCCATTTCATACGTAAGATAGTGCGAGGAAATCTCCCATGTCCCCCACATTTTAAGTCTTCGCTTGGCATATAAATTGCACCCAAG
>JAOTIZ010000003.1:12862801-12875032 GCA_027123425.1 Erythroxylum panamense
TTTCAATCTCATAATTTCCTCTCTTATTTGCACATAACTACGTGCCAATAATTCCTCGGTTAAAAGTCCTTGCTCATAGAAAGGTTCGGGGCCCAACAGTGGTTCATAAGAGGCTATGAAAGAAGTTGACAAATTTTTTAATGATGGTGTACAAGATGTCCCAATAGATAATAATCTAGATACGCAAATAGATTCAAAATATGAATATTTTAATAAGCTTAGGAGTACGGATTAATGAAGAACAGAGAAGCAGGCCTAAGTTTCCAAATTTTGAAATAGATAATGATATGATAAGGCTAACTGATTTATGGACAGATGTGTTATTTGATTCAGTTAATGCATTTAAAAAGCTTTAGCTAAATGTCATATAAAAAGTGTAAGCAATATGGTCAGAACGCAAGGACATGTTCCAAGAGACTACATAATAATGCTCGAAAAGTCAAATTATCTAACTAACATAAAAACCAACACATAGGCAAAAGAAAAGAAGAAAGTAATTATTTTTGTTTGTTTATGTTGCACATTATGGGTAGCTATTTTTTATACATAATGTAGATTCCAGATAGCTCCTTTTTATATATGGTGCACTTTTTAGATTAATACGATTTGTATATGGTGCATTTTTTGATAATTAATTTTGTATATGGTGCCATTTTGGATTATGAATTATGGTTTTCATATATAGTATCTCTTTTGGGTCATTAATTATGTTTGCAGTTAAATTTGATTGAAATTTCATAGTCATCTTTGATTGTATAAAAAATTTATTTTTACATATGTTGTACTCTTTCGATCATCAAATCATCCTAATATTGATTGAAATTTTATATATGGTTTTCATATATGTTGTATAGGAATTATTTGATTACAGAAGACTTGATATTTTACTTTTTACAAAAGTAAATTAGCATTATAAAACAAAAGGAATAAGCTAAAAAAATCTAAATAAGATGGTACCAATTCATTAATATGTTGAATATTTGAACATAACACTATCTAAAATTTATTGTAATAAATTAAATACAAAGTGTTATGAAGTCTAGAGTTGGTCAAATATAGACAAACATCATGGTCTCAATTTTAGAGTACATGTATTTTGATAAGTAAATAACTAACTACACCCAACAACAATAATAAAAATGACCCAACAACAATCAACATCTTTCATATAATAAATGATCTTGTTGATTCTTTAATTTGTCAGAGATCCTTCTAAGATCATTGATGATATTTATGCTTTTTGGGACTTTTACATCATGCCACACAAAGTAATCACTTTTTTGTTTGCTTTACAAATAAAAAGTTTAAGATAATTTAGCAACCCACCATGATGTAATCTAATTTACTAAAGGAAATTTTTATTTAATTTTCATTTTAAATTGTGCACATCCCTTAAAATCACCATCTTGGGTTTATCTCGTTCCAACAAGTCCTTATAAGTGTCATCAATTCAAAAAATTACAATAATATAAATGGTCTTCAATCTTATTAATTGTACTACTGGATAAATTTGTAGTCTTCACATCTGTAACTTTTAAAAATTGAATACAGCAACTAAAATTAACAATAAGTATGCAAATAGGACAACATTAACCTCTAGCTATAGATATGAATAGAAAGAATATGATTTAGGAATATTACAGAATATCAAATTTTCTTACAACTTTCGTTGTACAGAGAAATAACAGCAGTTTCTAATTTGACTTTGAAAAACTTTAGGATAGCAAAATATAAACGTAAAAACTCAATGAACCATTATACACTTATATACTTTTAAATGGAAAAGAAAAAAAAAGAAAAATAGAAATCAATCTCTAAGAAATGTTCCATATGTTCAAGAATATTTTAAACATGAGCGATGCAACAAACTATACAAAAATAATATAGGCTTAAGTAAATCATCTTAAAGGTATTCAAGTATATAAACACATCTGGAACACCCATCTTAACTGTTGATAAGCACATTATAGCCTATTTATCCTCATTCAATCGTCAAATTTCACACTCAACATGATATAGCCAAATAACGAAAAAATTGTAGCAAAATTAAATCACATTAATTTCTATTTCAAGAACAATACGAACACTACCAGTCATTTATTTTCATAAAGTGATATAGGAACTAGGAAGAACATCCACGAAGCCATATCCAGATGTTATAAAAATGCATATTGTAAGAGAGAGAGAGCAAGAGGTGATATTATTACTTAGGGTTCTATTACACTCTTCATTCATCGACAAAGGGAAAAAGAGCATTATGATATGACACTACAGTTCTAATAGAAATTAAGCATTGGCACTACAATTGCTTTTGGATTCATAAGTTAATGATAAAATATCTCAAATCTAAATCTTAATTTTCATATCTTTATGTGCATCTTATTTTATATAGAGCTTGTTTGTCTAATACAATTCTATACTAAGTAACCAACAATATCTTAAATGATATTGCAAACTATGATTGGGAAATTGAAAAAAATTTGAAATAGGCTGAATTAGAGAAGAAAAAAAAGGTCAAAAGGAGAATGAAATGGAGAGGGAAAAGGGAATAAATTTCTCTAAGGATGCAAAAGAGACATGAATACATTTCTTCTCCAGTATATAAAATTGAGATTCCATATAATACAAATTTTGGCCACGACCAGTTAAAATTACACCATCCTGCACTTCATAATTTCTACTTGCAATAAAAGCACTTTCCAAAGAACTAAGAAGATAAGGGAAAAAGAGTTTTTTTTCTTAAGGATGGTAAATCTTAATATATGCGGATGCATGCTATATTAAAATGACATTACTCAATTAAGCCTTAGTCCGTTAATGTGCTAATCAAATGCGTAGGAAGCATATCCAATATATACGTTTTGAAGTACAGATTGTAGGAAGTAAGTTATAAAAAAGAAATTGAGTTGAAAGTAAGTTGGCATAACGTAAATCTCATATACCTTTCATTTCCATAATAGGCAGATGAAGATAATGATGAAGAGATTTGGCTAATTAAGTTGTTTCTTCTATGGCTTGTTCAACCTTGGTTACACTTATTTCTAATGCTTATTTACTCTTATCTCACGCTTCTCCATGCCCTTATTCTGTTGATTATTGATTGTCTTCTTCATGCCCCTCTTTCTTTACTATATAATGTGAGGATGATTGAAAGGAAATGGATGAAGTATTTTGGGAGGAAATTAGGTTAAATAGATTTGGAAATTATTTAGGATAATTGGGTCAAGTTTAGTGGGTTAAGTGATAAGGGAGGGGTTGGTTAAAAGGGTCAGATTACATTTTGGGTTAACAATTATGGTCCATGTCACTTAAAAATAATTGGTTCATGTGGACTAGATATGCCACATAAAAATTTATTTTAATTTTTTAATAGAAGTTAATTTTAGGGGGTTTTCTGAAAAATTTCAAATTGACAATTTTTTTACAATTTCAAAGTTTAGGGATTTTCTAAGATTTCTGAAATTATAAGGAAAGTTTTCGTCCTTTACCCGTTATAAAATTATCTACATTCATTCATATTACTCAATCTATGATAAATAGTAGTTTTAGGACTATATCAATTATTACTTTTGAACTACTATTTAATAATCTGTTACAAATTTCTTTATAAATAGTCAAAAAACTTATCATATAAATAAAATTTCTTTAATATTAAAACCAATGTTACTTATGGTATTATACTTACTTTGATGTACAACAAATACATATATCACAAATATACATATTGAATATAAAAATATAACCTTTTTATTGAGCAAACTCGACGTCATCACCAAGACTAAAGCTTTAAAAATTATAACAACTAGTCTAGATTATTTAAGTGCAATGATTAAAGGATGGAGTATATTTTCAAATAAGAACTCAATCAAAATAATGAAACATTTATGATTTCTCATGACAAAATCTCAACCTCACCATTTAGAGCTTTGAGGTTAAGGGACATATTAGTTTACCAAATTTATAGCATAACATTGACAAAGCAATTGCTATTAATTTAAGGTTCAGGAAGTTGGAGCAGAATCTAATTTCGTGCATAACAAAATAAAGAAGAAACCTTTTCATTTGATTTTTCAAAAGCCAAAATTACTTAAATTTTGTAACATGATTAATGCATAAATAGAATAAAACATGAATCATATAATCATACCTTATTGTGTAGCTTGATTATTTTCTTATCATTTTCTTCAAGCCATTTTTTAAATTAGGTCATTGTAACCACTATGGTCATATATTTGTTCGGCCTCTGATGGTATCTATAGAATATATTAAGATATTTCTACAAGTAGTGTAGAGAGAATTAGGCAAGAAATGCTATCTTTTTTAGAACCTAAACCTATTTATAGTAAGATTTGGACCGTTTAGTAATTCAATTGAAATAAAATTATAATTATAACTAATTTTAATTAAATATCAATTGGGCTCACGTAATGTACATCTAACATCTAATATCTCATATTGGTCTTTCTTTAATAAATATTTCATATTTAATCCTAAAGTTTCTCAAACTTTACAATCAGATCTAACTTTAATTAAAATATACATTTTCTCTCTTTAACCCATGTTTTGTTGGTGACCTATTAGGTTTCTAAACAATTGATATAAATTATAATCCAAAACTGTATTTAGGATTAGATAAATTAAATTCATTAAATTCATCTTTGATTCTGTAATTAAATAATTCATATTCATATCTCAAAATTTTGCATTTATCACAATATCATGACCACTCGAATATTTAAGAATATGAAAGTGGTTTTGACTTATTTTTCTATATATGATGTTTATGTAATTTAATCTTTTCATCATACAATTTGATTAAACATAAAAAATGAAATTAATGTCTACTTTATTTAAGTCCAATCATATTAGTTCCCCACTGTTTTTAATTGATAAGTAGCTTATTTTTAAACTTTTACTAAGAAACTAGTCAAATGAAAGAATAGCCTACAAATCCTTAATTATCTCATGGATAAAAGATAAGTAATTTCCCTGCAATTTGATTCATTCCTTAAAATTCTTCTTATTTTATATTTAAAAAAACTTGTATTTAACATAATAATGATAATCACGTTGTTTTTTTCAAACATTTTTAATAAAATTGAGACGTAAAATGATTTAACCCTTGTCACGTGTTAAGTTCTATCAAAATTTTTTATAGAAAAATTAACATAATAAAATGATTTAACCCTTGTCACGTGTTAAGTTCTATCAAAATTTTTGATAGAAAAATTAACATAAAGGTTATAGGGAACATAAAGATAAGCATGGAAATCTTTTTTTAAAAAATTAAATTATACATAATTTTTCGTAAATAATTCAAATTGTAAGAAGATTCAGGATTTTTTCCGCATAAGAAAAAAGCTATATACAAGTGAGAGTCGGACTGAATAAGCATCATTTGCTCACTAATATTTGTTAGAAGGTTAAATTGCAAGATATGGTGCTAGAATTTGCCGGCTTTGAAAATTAAAGTGGTACACACTTGAATTAATCAATTAATGTGCATTGTCAATGCAGATAAGTTGCTTTCAGCCTTTCATTGACATTTCAAATGCGGACATTTGAAGTAGCCTCATTAGTTAAGGATTGCTTACGATATCTTTGTTAGGTCTCTTTTAACTACTGTTAGAAATAAGGACAAACCTTTATTTATATACTGAAATTCACATACTTTAAATTTTACCTACATATTGCAGTAATTGTAAAGCTCAAGTCCAAACTGGCGAATTCAGCATTTTATCATTTGTAGCTCTTTGGATTAGCATTATCTATACATGAGGTTTAATTTCTTTTATTAATTAAGTACGATTCTTTTATGATTTTACAATTTCTCGCTTTCACGTGGCAGAAACATTCACACCCATGAAAAAGCAAGTTCGAAGAAAGTAGGTTTTTCCGGAAAGTGAAAAGAAAAAGGGGAGAATGTTTATCATTTTTCTGTAATCACCTGGAACACGAGGATAGGATCGTTTTATGTGCTGATCGGTTTATGTGATGCTTCGAAAGTGTCTTCTCTGAGATGCATAAACAATAAACAAATATGAAGTTACAGGTTGAAAGAGGTGGATTTATAAGGTACAGGGCTTGAAGGATAGCTTTTCACCTAACCTGCACCAACTTGTATTAAATTAAGTGGACCAGGACCACATATTTGTGTCTTCATATAATAGTGGACCAGGATATTTAATTAGTGTCGCTTCTCTAAAATGTATGATTCGTAGAATCAGATTGTGTTCATATAATTAATAAAAGCTGTTCACGGTATCTGATGAGACAAATTGACATAACAGAAAAGAAAGTAGTATTGGATTAGCACAAGGCTCTACTTATCATTATATCGATTCATCGGCAAAAGTCTTGTCATAATTTTAACTACAGGTTATGAATTCTTAGACAGATTGCAGTTTGACAGGGACAAGATTAGAAATAATGTGAATGTAATTATAACAAATTATAATAAGAGATCTGACTGTTACCATAATATTGCAGTCACGTTTAGATTTGGGGTCCGCAATTTAAAATCTTGTGTATGACGTTGGAGTGTACTGTTCCTTTTCATTCAAACAGCGGCTTCTTTCTATAAAGATACAATTTTGTTAGGATTGAATTTATCTGAGAGTGAAGCCATGAGATTCTGCAGTTCTGTAACTCTTCAAGGATTAAGCGAAAAATATAAAGGTGTTACGGACTATGTAATTATGCCAAACAGTGTGTGCGCAGCGACTATACTTTTGAAGCAACTCATTGATGCATTAATTTCAACAAAATAAGGGAGTTCGTGATTCCCAGGTCTTGCTTCTTACAGTGGTTAATTACCTTACTGCTTATCCGTCTCGTGTTCTGTCGAGTTAGATCATTACTCTCACGGATTAAATGATTTTTGAGATCAACTTCCTGGTAAGCACTCTTTGTCCCATGTATGTGTCCTCTGACAATTTTTTTTTGGGTTCATCTGAAAGCATCCTGTCACAAATTTAGAACGAACTATTAAGATGCCTAGTAAAAAAAATGGCACTGACGGTAATTTACTCTGCACTTATACCATTGTTATTTCAGGGGAGTTCAGCAATGTAAAGCCAGTAATTATTTTGTCCTAATATTAGATAGACTCCAGGTAGCATAGTTTAGTGTCTCAACCATACATCATGAGCTAGACATAAAGAAAAAGCCATTCTTCACACGGTGACAAGAAAGACTTGGTAAACCAAGTCTCTGTTATTTGTTACATCAGTCATCTCAATCTCAAAAAGTACCGACCAAAAATTAAAAAATAACAATAATAGTATTGAAAGAATCTTAAAAATAACATGTTTGACATTGATTTATGGCCAATTGTCCTTCCGAAGTAGAATTAAATGCCATTGATATTGAAGAAGGCAGGAAACGTGAGATTTCTCCTAAACTTTAGAGCCTGCAACACCTGGTATGTGTGAAAATTCCCTGAACTCCGGTGGCTCTCCTATTATATATGGCGAAAAATATAGTGTGGTTTCTGAAAGAGCAATAAATATTTGACTACAGAACTAAGATTCTGACTGAAATAGCGCTTGTCCATCTTTGGAAGATAAGCTACAGATATAATATTTGATCTGTTTTGAAGTAAACAAATGGGTTAGTCAAAGCTGTATTTCGCTGATTCTCTTTCAAATATAAAAGAATCGTTCATATGATATCTCCTCCCACCTTAACCAAATACTGTAGAAAAGTTGAATGTTGAAACATTATGTTCTTTCATTAACATAATATATCTCCCTTGTCAAAAGCTTGTAGACGCGCATCAACATGTCAACTCTATTTTAAAACTTCTTTATTTCGTATTAATTTCATTCAGAATACCAGTAGGAACAATGATACTGTCACATAATATGAAAAGGAAAATCAAATTGTGAACTTCCTCATCTATATATGTACAAGAGACTAAAGAATCAGAACCCGAATATTCCAGACCTTAATATCACAATCCAAACTGCCACTGTAAATTAAATAAGAAATACTAGTATCAGAACCATCATTGGTATCAATGGTACCAGTTAAGCACTTAACTGGTTTTCTGTGTCCCTGTAAGACTGCTAAACAATAATAGTTCTCCGGTCCTCTCCTCCAAATCCTTACTGTATTATCAGCAGAACCACTGCAAACTAAATCTGACACAACTGCTAAGCACAAAATTGCCTTGGTGTGCCCTCTCAATGCACCGACCACCACCATGTGCCGACAACCGCCATCGACAATTACACCCGTTTCTTTTTGCCACACAAGAATCGATCGGTCACAAGCACCAGAATATAGCACTGACCCATCATTACTAAGAGCTAAGGCATTGACAGCAGACTTATGACCCTCCATTGTGGCTACCAAAGAATGCTTCTTTTCTCCTGCTTGCTTGTTCCAAACCTTGATTTTCTTATCTGCTGAACCTGTATAGACAAGCCCTTCATTTGATAAAACTATGGCGTTAATGGCGTCTTCATGTGCGTTTCTTACTGACTCCAAGCACTTGAAATCCGATGTTCGCCAAATTTTGAATGTTCTGTCCCATGAAGCAGAGAACAGAACTGAAGCATCTCTCGATATTGCTAGTGCTGATACAGCGTCAACATGGTGTACCCATGTGCACTTCTTGTGTCTTCTAACCTGCACGTAATTCTTCGGTGAAAAAAGCCTCAAAAAGCGATCATTTAATGTAGGAAGTGTAGCTATGCAATTGTAATTTTGGTGGTCGTTGTTGGAGTCAAATTTCCATACACGGATTTTGAAATCCTGGTGTGCACAGAAAAGATTGTCTCCAGAAACTACTATCGACTTCACTGCCCCGTTACTGGTGGTTACGATATTGCTTATCCAATTCCCAATTATGGGGTCTCGGTTCCAAGTTCTTATTTTGCTATCAGAAGAGCCAGTGTACAGGAACTTACCAGCTAGAGCAAGTGAAGAAACATAAGAGGAGTGGCCTTTGAGAGTGGCTATACACTGATGGTGAATCGTAAAGTTTTGATCATTCTGCTTTGAAAATGGTAAAGAAAGCGAAGGAATAGAAGGTAAACTAGGCTGAGAAGAGAGAGATGAGGTTGATGAGTCTGAGTAGAGGTGTTTCGAGCTTGGTTGAGATTGAGATTCCTTATCTTTCTTGCTCTGGCAAGGCAAAGGGCATGGAAGAATTCCCATTATTATGATGAAGCTCAAAGCCTGAAAGATACTGAAGAACTTAAAAATATCATACACAGGTTCAATTTGACATCAACATAGCGCTTATAAAAGGACTAAACATTATTTCCTCAAAAAAAGAAAAAAGGACTAAAGATTAGGCAAGGCGTAGCTTAGCAGAAAAAGAAATGGGACATAGCGCATTCTAGCTATACAAAAGACAAAGAGTTGAGAATTAGCTAAGGAGTAAGGGCAGAGACTATTCTTCTTCCCGAAATAACAGAAGTAATCATTATACTGATGATAATACGGAAATTTTGCAATATGGTATTGGTAGGTTTAATGGAGAATTGGGTTGCGTCACTTTATCCAAGAAGGGCATTCCTCCAAAGCACAGCCCATGCTCGTAAAATGATTACAGAATTTTTTTATCTTATTTTATTTTATTTTGTGAATAAATTTCAGTTATTTATTTATGTAGATTCCACGTGAATCTTGCATAAATAAATACATATTCGGTATAAATAAATAATTGAGATTCATAAAATAGAATAAAACACCATAAAATTAAACAGAAAATTTTATCCCGTAAAATTGCTACAATTTTTTTTTCACGTTTGCGGAAAATTGCATGGGTCTTGGGAAGAGCCATTCTTTGGATAAAAACTAGATGATTCCCTGACAGTGCCCAGGTACAACTTGGGTAATACGTTTAACTTTATGTGCTTCACGTTTTGGGATTGGTCAGATCTTGCTCACATCAATGGGCCTGAAACTTCTAAGATTCACACTTGACAATGTTCATCTGCCTTGAAGATAGATACGTTTTACATAAAATTCTATTGTTAAAGGAGACTTTAGACCTCTCGTGCCAAGTCATAGAGCTTAATGTTTAATGTAGTTTTATTTTACAGTCAGATATTTACTTCTCTAGAATGTTTTAGCGTGTATTTGCAGGTGAAAGAGGTGAAAACAAGGGACCAACCCCAGCCCACTGATTCAATACCACGTACTGTAGCGTGACTGAAAATTGGCCATGTTCAGGATAACAAAACATCGTGACTCCTGTCTTCGAATCTTCTGCGTTAGACATTTCAAGATAGGTTTTCTTTTCACAAACTGAATAGAGCTTGTATCCATATTATATTGATCTGCATAGCATTTGTCTTGTGTGATAAAACACGAGGCCAGGATAAAAAAGAAATTTGTTTTTATGCTCTTCATCCGATCTTGATGATCATTCAACACACATGAAATACTGTTATGAGATCATGGACGTCCACGTTTCTTCTGTGCTTGTACCTAAGCAATGTAACATATTTTTGTGCTTTTCTGTGTAGGGTAGGGACATGGACCTTAAGAACCATGCTCATTATAATCCATGACAGAAGCAGAGTAGGAACTCTAAAAAGTTTCAACGCTAAATGGAACCATACCAAACATTTATTGGAAACTCGGTATTTGACCAAACGTGATGTGATGATGAGTGGAATATAACAGAAACATGTAGACAGGCCATGAATTTTGACTCTTGCATCCTTGGAGTAGCTACGAAGTGTCCTCTTTTTTCTTTTTCTTTTTTTCTCCGTCAAAAATATCCAACAATTCGGTGAAAGCAACCTTCAAGAGTACTTCTTGACAGGGAAGTATTCTGAAAGAGCCCAAATTGTCAAAGATGGTGCAAATTTTCCAGGTTAATTACTTTCAAATGCTAAGATAAACTGGAAAATCCGGCTTAGAGGTTGCAAAGCTATTTTCATTTCCACTTCTTATCTTAACTCTTTATCATCCTGATACCAAAACCAACATTTTGTCCCGTTTCTGGACGCCAAGGATGTGACTTCCCATCTTCCTTCCTTGACATTAATGGCAAAAAATGCTGAATTTCCAACTAGTTAAATAAAACCAAAACCATCCATGATTTAAGCGTAAATGATCCAACTGCTAATCTCTTGATAGAAACTTGAAAGTTTTCTGCCGACATCAAGAACAAAAAGCAGTGAAGTCGCTAGTTTGGTTCCCCTAACGTTTGTTCTAGTATTGGACATTAAGTTGACAAATTATACACTCCACGCCTTTACAAATTAAAATCAAATTGAATACTTTTGCAAAACTAGGTGCATAATGATTCCTGAAAAAGAAAAACAAATTTCAGTGCATTTTATCTGCCTGCAGGTATAGAGACATCTTCTTGTTATTTTCTTTCGTTATACGTCCAGAAAACAGGTGTCTTGTTCTTCTGTAATAAATGGAATGAAGCAGTTGACTCATGTTCTTAATTTTTAAAATTTTCTTTTGAGCGCTTCAGAAAATAAGACTTATATACGTTGATAACTAATATTCTTATGTGCCCTTTAATAGTAATGGGAAGAGAAGTTATCAGATATGGCTTCGTAACCAAAGCATGTCGTTTTAAATATTCGAATAAACAGTTGAAAAGGTCTTGACGGATGAATATTTTTGTTTTCTATATCAATCGTCGTTTGGTTGAGATATTAGTAATATAATGAGGTAAAACATAACACACTTTTATTATTTGGTTAAGGGTTTTTATAATAGAATAGAATGAAAGTGGAGGGTTTTATATTACGTTTCATTTAATCCTAAATAGTGAAAATAAGAAACCTTTGATTCAGAGAATTTAAGGTAGAATATAAATTAATAAATACATACTACCTAATATATTCTCAATAATTCTTTTTAATACCAATTATTTATTCTAGCCCTAACTCCTTTGTCTCCATACTCATTTATTACAGTCCACAAAAATTGTAAATAATAAATAATATTTTTATATTATTTCTCATTACAGTCCACAAAAATTGTAAATAATAAATTGCATATAATTAATAAAAATAATAAATTTTTTATTAATGAAAATAAAAATATAAAAAATTATTCTTTAATTGTTTGTATATATTTCTATAAAAATAATGTTTTTTCATAATTGATTTACTATCATTTAAATATATATTATTTAATTTTTAAATTTTAATAAAAATTATGAATAAGTTATTTCAACATTATATATTAAATAAATTAAAATTAATTATCAACAAAATTATTAACAATTTAATTTCTATAATT
>JAOTIZ010000003.1:12890294-12902243 GCA_027123425.1 Erythroxylum panamense
CTATATGCAATGCAACAATCTAGCATGTCCCAATTTACCAATATAACCCTCCCATCGGTGACGGGATGCTACACTTTGCCCTAATGGGCTTAATTCCTTCTTCTACTAAAGAACATGGTCTATGAATATGGATGTGGTAAGTAAGATCATGCTAGAATTTTTCAAAAGTGGAAGGATACTAAAAGAAATTAATAGAATGTTCATTTGCCTCATTCCAAAGACCCATTCTCCTAATTCTCTAAAGGATTTTAGGTGAATAACATATCGTAATGTCGTTTATAAGGTAATATCAAAGCTTCTCTCCAACAACCTAAAATATATGCTTTCAAAATACACATAACCTTCCTAAGGAGCATTCTTAAGGTGGAGACAAATAGGGGACAACATTCTCCTAGCCTAACAATTCTTCAAAAATTATAATAGGAAGTGTTATAGGAAGGATTGTGCCTTAAAACTAGATTTTCATAAGGAATTTGACACCTTAGACTAGTCATTCATCTCGAATTCCCTTAAGGCATTTAGATTCCTAGAGAAATACATTACTGTTGATAGTTTTATATAGAAACTTTCAATACTACAAGTATACGAATCGTAACTTGTAGCAGAAAAAGTATCGTTCCCACGAGGACTAATTAGACACGTAATGACTTGAATAAAATTTTGTTTAAGGTAATAAAATATTGATTGAATTAAAAAAATTATTGAAATAACTAATAAAAATGAAACAATTAAATAATTGAGCTACCAATAAGAATAAAGTTGATCAAAGGTGGAAACTTAAGAATTATTCTATCCTTGTTTTATGTCCCCTTTATCTTATTGATTCAATTTATGCTTGATCCCATATATCTTAACGTTTTGATTACCCTCTTTATGGACTAATCCCAATTGAAATCGATAACAATAAAATTACAACCTCTTGATTCATAAAACTACTTATAACTATTCAATTGGATTTGAAGCAATCACGAGGAAAATTAATTCATAATTAAGATCTCTTTAATTATTCATTAATCTGATAATTGTAGCTCTATTAAGCTATCAACTCTCGTTGCATACCTTAACACAAATAACTTGATTCACTCTCTCGATTTAGTACCAAGTATATGCATAATAATTATCATAAAGTATTCATAGATATATTGAATTCAATAAGAATAAAGTTTAACAAAACAGATCAAGAACAATCCATAATATAGATTTAGAAACATATAATCATGTTTAACATCCTAATAATCCAACTATACTTCCAAGACAATGAAATAAATAAAAGAAAAAAAGAAAGAAAAACAAGTTGTGTCTTGATATGGAAATTTGGAATTTCTGGAGCTCATTTTGATGTCTCCTCTCGGTCTTCTTTGAATCTACTGGTTGCTGCCTTGTTTGATGTTTTTCTTGTCCTTAAATAGTTCTTAAGGCTTCTAAGGGTTTCCCCGTTTAATTTGGTTCAAAAAATAACCCTGAAACGTTAAAAGTTCAAAACTCTTGCGAGCTGGAAAACATCTTGCCACGATTGTGGGAGTGGCCAACATTGTTTCTCCTTCTCTATCATGATTATGTATAAGGCCACAATCGTGATAGAGAGCCCTATGCAATGCCAGCCATGATCATGGGAGTGCCATGATTGTGACCTGCTTCTATTCTTCCAATTCTTTTCTTTTCTTCAATTTCCTATTTCCATTTACTCATAAACATATTGAACAACCATTGAAACATGAAATTAAGATCAAATTCTTACTCTGAACCAATCAAAAATTTAAAATAAAATAAAACAATTCTAGTTTATAAACACATGATTATCACCTAAGAAAACACTAAAAACATACTCAAACATATAAAAAACACACTACAATCTACACCTATCAACATCCCTACACTTACACCTTTGTTTTTCCTCACACAAAACTAAAACCACAAAGCAAACAAAACATAAAAACACACAATCATGCAATAATGGTACTATGGCATCAAATCTCATGAAATTAACTTAACCTCAAATATCAACCACTTAAAAAGTGCCAACATACTAACTTATTCCTTTCATGTTTATGGTGCTTTGATTTGAATATACATATCAATTATAATATTGACACCCTATTTGTACACCTATGGAACTTGTAAGTATGCACTTATTATTTTTAAAATCACCAAGTTTTTTACGCTAATGATCAGTAGATTTAATTCATTACAAGCACTATCTTTTTATATTTTCTTTAATAATCACCAAGTTTTTTACGCTAATGCAAACACCTTATCATGAATGTCCCCCGATTATTCAACTAGGTTATGTTTTTTATTTAGCTTAGTTGGAGTTTCATTCTAGCCTTTTGACATGAAGACAAACATTTTGTCTTAAATTCTCCCAATTGCTTAGCTATATGACAACTCTCAACTAGTTACCAGATCTATTATTAACCCAATTTTCTTAAAAAGGGCTAGTGAAATAGTAATTTATTTAACATTTTTAAAAATTTCTTGGCCTACCTTTCTTATTAATCAATTACTCTCATGAATGGGCACTAATAATGCTAACCAATTTAATTGAATATAATTACAAATGTATCCAAAAAAGTGTTATAAAGTGAAAAAAAAAAGTTGCACCCTTCTTCCTCCTAAGGTTGGCCGAAACCCACCTTTGGCTCTTGCCTTTTCTTTTTTTGTTTTTCACTCACGGGTATCTCACTTTCACTCTCACGGTTATGACAAAAAGAATGAAGCAATTGCCTTTAGTTTACCCATCATGAATCATGAACCCACTATTTAGAATGTAAAAAGACCAATTTGCCCCTAATCACTATGCAAAAAGACCAAATTGTCCTTTAATGAATTTAATTCACCGACTAACCGAATTACATTATGAAAATATTCTTCAACTGGCTTATCATCAAATTGACCATAAATACTCTAATTAGGGTTGATACATATTAACTGGATGCTTTAAAAAAATTTAATAAGTTTAAAAAGCATATGTATTCGTTATTTTCCAAATAGGGCATTTTAAGTCCTAAACTTTCGAAATTCCTGAAATCCTCCTGATCAGAATTATTTTCTCTCCGCTTCAGTATCATTAGACTCTAATATCTATTATGGACATTTTCAATTCTTTTCAGAATTTGGTCCCTAAAATAACTATTTAAGCAAAAAATACTTTTTATCGAACATAACAATTTGTATTCAATCACAGGATAAGGTTCAAGGTTTACATATACGCTTTATATACATACTCTACATCAACATGATGAGCATATAACAAGGGAACAAAAAATCCATGTATCTATATAAAGGAAATGAAGAGAAAAGGATAAGGAAATAAAATTTTCAGATAAGCAATTTTCATTGTAAATGTCCATAATCTATAATAAAAAAATCTTATAAATAATAAAATATATGATTACCTTATCTATAATCACATTCTATGTGTTTAAAGCACTCTAACCAAAAAATTATTTTCAACATTCCTCTAGGCATTTGGAAATAGTTCACATGTTTAGGGTAAAATATGACAAGTCTATAAAAAATATATTTTAGTAAATGAAGTAAAACATTAGGTATAGTGAATATTGGAGATGGGTGTTTGACAAAGAAGGAAAAATAGTTATTAAGAACAATAAAAACTTTAATTAACTATTTGGATGAAATTTTTAGTGCCTCAACAATATAAAGGACTGAGGGGCATAAGCGAGTAATTGGAAACGAAAGTGGAGGAAAATGAAAATACCTAAGATATTTTCAATGAAAATGGTAGGTGAATAGAAATTCCTAGGTTTGATTTAAAATATCTATTTAAAAATTAACTAGTATAAACTTTGGTGGACTTATAAATGAAACCAAAATAATATTATTATTTAAAAAATCAAAGTAAGTCTAATTAATCCAATATTTAATTTAGACAATGCTTATTAACCTAGAATATAATTCTTCCAACTTCTACTTAAGATGATCCTAGATATCATGTAAACCTTAGGAAGAGCTCTAAAACTTTTATCTTTTAAGTTTCAAAGAAGAAATAAAGAATACAACCTAGGAAATGGACATATCCTAAGGTTTGTACTTGATGGAAATATTTATTTTAAAAACACATCCAGAGACATGATCGTGTTCCTAGGCCTTGTTCTTCACTAATTCTAAAATCAACAAAGCATGAAAGTATTAAAGCTCTTCCTAAGCTTTTTTTTAGCATCTTGAATCATCTCAATCAAAGTATGGTTGAGAAAGCTAAACCCAATTTAAGAAGTTGTTTTAAATTTGTCTAAAACTTTTTCTTTCTTAAGAAAGACATAAGTTCTTAAAAACCCTTGTTTTAGTCAATAAGTTAAGGAACAGTTAAAACAATTTATTCCATATTTGAAAATTAATTTAATTTTCATACTATATTGTGTTAATTATTCACCAAAAAAAATCTATATTGATTTAATTGCTTCGACTTAAAATTAAGTACTCGTATAAAAATGATGACTTCCTCTTTATGTTTTTGATCCACCTTCATCTTATTTACTTCCATTTGATTCTCCATAATTTTCATTAATACAAAAATGTTGAACTAGGTAACTGAGACAAGCCACATCTTTTAATATGTTTGTGTTATAGTTAGTCCATGAAGTCTTTAATTGATCATTTAACCTATAATATTAGATGGCATTATGTGTATTTTTGGCATACGTGATTTAATATGCATATATATTACTATATTTTCCATATAAATTACCTTGCTTGACTAGTTCTTTATGTTTTAAGTAACTGCAAACAAGTTGATTGAGAAATGATGTTAGTTTAGTATTAAAGGAATTTACAAGGAAAATAATAAAGAAAATGCAATTTTTGATAAACATAATCATATTATTAGGATTTTAAAAAAATTGTTAAAGATATGACATGTTATATTGGTAAAAGAGATCATGCCCAGTAATAGAGAAAAATGTCTTAGAAAATTTTTAGATAATTGTAATAATACTTATTAAATTGAGCATAACTTTTTCATTAAAGCTTCAATTGTGATGATTCAAGATGCATTAGAAAGATTAAGAAGAGCTCTAAAACTTTCATATATTGAGTTTACTAAAAATTAGTGAATAACATGGCCTAAGTGTATAGCATGGGAACATGATTGGGGCTTCAAACATGTTCTCTGAATATGCAGCTCCATCAAAGACATGTCTTGGAACATGGCTATATCTTAGGATGTTTCCTTCAATTTTTCTTTAAAAAATCATAAGATAAAATTTTTTATAGACCTTTTTAAGCTTTTCAAAAAATATGTAATGATCTTAATCAAAGTCGTATGAGAAAATATACCTAATTTAAGAAGCATTATAAAAAATGTCTATAATTTTTTCTTTCAAGATAATGACACAAGCTATGGCACGAACATATTACAGACCATGTTCTTCACTTTTTTTATATAAAAACTTAGAAAGCAAAAATTTAGATCTTTTTCTAAGATTTCTGTAGAAACTTAAGTCATCTTGATTTAAAACCCATTCAAAAAAATTTAGGCATCTAATTACTAAGTATTGATCCTAATTAAAGTATCCCATGGTTAATTTGATGGTACGATAGTTGTGGAATATTATCAAAATTTAGTCCAGTTTATAGCTGTAATAATCCATGAAAGGGCAAATTGATCTTTTTACATCAATAGAGTTATTTAATAAATTTTGAATGACTCACATTTGTTGTCCAATTACAAGACTCCATATGGTTTAAGAAACATTAAATTAGATGATGATGAGTCATTTAAGATGTTTAATAAGAAAATGACATGTATAAAGTATTAAAGTAGTATAAAAAGACAAAAGAAGATAAATTTTGGTTCATTTTAAAGGAGTATTTGTGAGAACCAAAAAGAAAGAAAGGAAAGAAGAGAGAAAGAAGAAGATTTGTCCATGGAGAAGAGGAAGAAGAGAGGTTCCATTTTTGGTGGATTTGGAGTAAAAATTGAAGAAATCTTGACCTAGGATTGGTGTTCATCAATTTACTAAGAGATTATAAGAAAAAAGTGGTAAGTTTTTCATAGTTTAAGTTGTTTATTTTGTGGATTTCATATGGAATAGAGTTATTTAAGATCAATGGTTGTTTTTGACTTATTATGGAGTAGATAATAAACTTGAAAGCATGTAAAGGTTGAAAACAGCAAAAGTGAATCAAGAAACCAAGGTTAGAGTTATATTGTTCATGATATGGATTTGATGTCAATGAAGGAAGGAAATGAAAAAGGATTGAATTAGAATTGTTTTGAATTCATTTATGTGTAATGAAGAGAAGATGTGTTAAAAAAATGGAAGGATAGTGAAAGAGTAGTGTATTCAACCAAGCTTGGAAATGTTGGAGAAAAAATGTAATTTTTGGTTTGATGAGTTTAAAAGATGCTTGGTATGGGCCTTAGGTGAAATGTGTTGAAAAGTTTCAAAGAAAGTGGAATATATAAATGTGTGTGTGTGTGTGTGTGTGTGTGTGTGTGTGTGTGTAGTGAGGACAATTTGGCGCTAAAGAGGAAAGTAATTGATGGTGTGATTCGTTGAAGTTCAATTACGGTTAAGGTGTAAATAACCTGAAATCTTAAGCTTCTTTTTCATGAAAAATCAAATGGAGAAAGTTAGTGTGACCTATTCGGCCATATTATGATTTAAGTGGATGGGATGATGTTTTAAAACAACGTTTTAAGTAAATTTTGGAGTTAGATTCTGAAATGGAAACCAATGGAATAACTTATGATAGTTAAAAATGAATTGATAGTTATAATGCTTTATTTCCTATAGTGGAAATAAATGATTAAACAACTTGTAAATTGTGTACGTCAAGAAGAGACACTCAACGTGTGAGTGTACTTGGCAATAAATGAAAAAACAGTGAGTGTATCTTTAAACCGATTTATAAAAGAAAAATGGTTTCTATTTTATCATGAAAAGTATGTTTATGAATAAGTTCATTAGTGTTGCTCCTTGAATTTGAAAGCTAATTTTTATGAGATTTATATATATGCTTCGAGATGGCATCGAATTGAAATTGCATATGCACTGAATTGGCATGACAATGGTATTTGAACATGAACTAAATTGGTATAGAAATATGGTGCACCTGTGTATTAACTGTTGTTTAGCCTGTGGTGCGTCGTTAGGTCTCTTTATATATATGATTATATCGATCAAAGTATGTCCTAACGTGCATAACAATGCCTAGGGGGCGTCTGTCACTAACGGTAGGTGGTATCATGTCTGTCAATATGTCTTCTAAGTCACCCTTTGCACGTATGGAGTATATATTGTATTAGCACTGTTACGGGTAAGCGATGCAAAACCAGCTCTGTAACCATTGATTTATATGTAGTGTTAACACTGTTATAGGTAAGCAATGCAGAACCAGCTACATAACAATCAGTATATGATGGTTAACCTAGTGCGAGTAAGCGATGCAGAACCAGCTTCATTACTAAAGGTTAACCAAGCACAAGAAAGCGGTGCAGAACCAACCCTGTGGCCTTACACCTAATGATACCAAATGACAAAGAAAAAGTTCATGAAATTATCGATTGCCATCTCTATTTACCTTACAAGAAAAGAGGAACTTGATTTTGTTTTACATGTGATTATATGAATTTGTTATATCAGAACATCAGTTACTGCTCGAAAAGAAAAGAAAATTATCTTTGCTCTTTATGGAGGTTAATGTTTGTATAAATGTTTTGAATGGAAATCATAACACTCACTGGGCTCATTTAGCTTGCCCTTTATTTTATGTTTTTTAATTTTAACCTCCCAGGTGCACACTCAGGGATTTCAGTAATCGGGACTCCACCATTTGATTAGCTACCTTCGTCACGTGTAGCCGTGTAGGCAGTTTTGCTTTTACATATATTGCATAATCATGAACATCTTTTGTGTAAAGATAGATTGTAAATGTTTTACTACGTATAGTTCATCATCTTCGTATATTTGTCCTGATCTTGGTTTTGTGAAAATATGGTTATTTATAAATGTTCTTTTCTTTAACTAAATGCATGAATGTGGATGAACCTTTAAGATTGTTTTTGATGGACTTGAAGTCCAGAAGTAGCAGTGGTGTTTTGGTCAAGTGGATAGAAGTGTTTTGAATTGCTTTTCAAGAACCTAAAATTTTTTGTTTTGTTAGATAACAGTCATTCTATTGTTGAAACTTTTAATGAAGGTTACTTTTAAAAACTTCCACTGCCACTCCTTTTTTTCTTTATATTGATTTTAAAATATTTTGAAGAAAAGGAAAAGTCTTAGCTGTAGGGGAACTTTCTAGGTGGATTGGATATCGATTAGAGGGTTTTCATGGGGTGCAGGTTAGGTCCCTTAGTCATTAGGTAAGGGGCCTGTTAGTTATATGGATTTAATGCACATAACTATTAAGAGCACCATAAATGTGTGAGATAAAATGCAAGAAGAATCTTTGAAAAAAAAGTGTTCATAGCTTTGCCAAATCTCATTTATGGTTATAACGATTTAGAATTTCAAATACTAATTCCTCAATTTTGAGGTTTTAGATTAGTAAGTTTCATGTAAACAACCGATGTGATAGTACTTTTTGAATAGACTTATAGTATTTGCAAGATGAACTAATGGTATTGACAATATATAGTATAGGTAGCTTTTGTAAAAAAGTGATGATATAGTTTGTAAAGCGTAACAATATTTATGATATAAACTTATGGCATTTATAATATTAAGTACAAAAAAAATTTGGAACAAAAGTGATGGTGTTTTTGTATAAAATAGTGATAATTTTTGAAAAATAATAGTGTTATTTTTTTATATAATGGTCATATATTTTTATTGGATAGTGGTATTTTTAATATGAATTATTAGTGTTTACAATATTGACTAAAGATATTTTTATATAATTTTTTGTGAAGATTAGTGATATTTTTTATAAAGAGATCTTATACTTTGTATAGAGTGGACTTATTTTTCATAAGATTGTACGATTTATAATATAAACTAGAGATATTTATAGTTTTGACTAAGAGTATTTCTTGCATATAGTGGTGGTATTTGTTTGCATAGAGTGATAATAATTTTTGTAAAAATTGGTGATATTATTTATATAGGATGTGATATTATTTGTACAAAGTTAATAATATTTTAATATAAACTATCAGTATCTACATTGTTGACTAAAGATATTTTTATAATAATTGGTATTTTTTTATGAAGACGGGTGGTATATATGGTACCCACTAATCTAAAGCATCAAAGTTTGAATATTTCAATGTTCAATTTATAAATTTAGATATTCATTTGAGGTTAAATTTCTGTAAATTTTCATAATCTTACTATATCACTATAGCCATTTTCTATCTCCCTATGAATTCATGATAATATGCAATAACAACAACCCCAATGCATAAGGCTCCCTAGTTTGTGAGTGTTAGGGAGGGACATCAATTGTATACAACTTTTCCTTTATATTTTATACAAAGAGACTGTTTTCGTGACTTGAATCCATAACCTTTTGATCACAAAGAAGTAACCTTACTAATTGCTCCAAGGCTGGCCCTCAAAGTTTATTATTGATAATATATTATTGAAATATTACTCAAAGTTTCACATTTATATAATAGAATTAAAGATGTTCTTTAATTTTGAAGATATTAACTAGGCTAAGGCTAACATCAATTAATAATGCCTAGCAAAAAAAAAGCCAATAAGAAATAATTACAATAAGAAACTCATAAAAATAATTAATAGTCCGATTGAAAATCTTGGCATACAAAGAAAAATCTTTGCATAAGCTTGTCAGAAGATTTATAAAAAGAAAATAATATTGCTAGTATTTTGATCCTCCTAATAAAAGAATTCATTAACTTCATAAAGAACAATTGTTGAAAGCTTATTAATTAAAGACAGCCTCTGCATATATATACTTATTATAAAAAAGATAAAATGAGTTGTCTATAAGCTTTAGGTAGACTAATGAGTGATTTTTCACTTCACTTGATATTTTTTTAATTGAAATGAGTCTTTTTACGAAAATTAAACAAAATTGCATTAGTAACTAACTAGAGTTTACATAGAATGTACAAAATAATACATTAAAATACAATTCAAGCATATTAAAGCTCATTAAGGAACCATATGTGTAACATGATAGGACTATAGAAACTTACTGAAAGGAATATTTTAATTTCAAAGGTGGAGAAAGTGACAAGCATTGTCCTCTAGCCATAAGCAACTCACTAATACGTCTAATATTGCTTTTTGGAGAATTGAACTTGCCTTGAAGACGCTTTGGTTCCTTTCCTAACAAACATGTAATATACGGATCCAAGTTACAAAGGCCAATAACATCCCTTCAAACCTTATATAAATAAGGGCAATAAAACAGAAGACGTGTATTGAGATTTTTAGGGAGTTTTTAGTACATAAAACCTCACAAATATTTTAAATTATCTATTAGGATTTAAGATTTTATATGAATAATACCATATAAAATCTTATATGTTGTTCTATGGATTTAATGCACGCAACTTTCAAGAGTACTGTAGATCTGCGAGAGAAAATGCTAGAAGAATCTCAAAAAAAGCATGTGTATCTTTGTCAAATCTCATTTACGGTTATAGGGATTTAGGATTTCAAATCTTAATTCCTCAAGTTTTGAGGTTTTAGATTAGTAAGTTTCACTTAAAGCACCAATGTGGTGATACTTTTTATATGCGAATGTAGTATTTGCAATATAAACTTATGTTATTTACTATACAGTACGTGTACTTTTTATATAAAAGTGATGATATTGTTTCTAAAGGATAGTGGTATTTTTTATAAGATTATGACATTTATAATTTAAATTTATGGCACTTATAATATTGAGTACAAGAATTTTTTAGTATGAAAGAGGTGGTTTTTTTAAATAAAATAATGATACTTTTTATAAGGAACAGTGGTATTTTTTGTAAATGGTGGTCATATCTTTTTATAGGATGGTGATTTTTTTGTATAGGGTTGTCATATTTTTAATATGAATTATTAGTATTTACATTGTTGTTTAAAGATACTTTTATATAATATTTTTCTATAGAGTAGTGATATTTTTTATGAAAAGATGTTATACTTTGTATAGAGTGGAGGTATTTTTTATAAGATTGTAGTATTTGTAATATAAACTAGTGATATTTACCGTCTTGACTAAATGTATTTTTTGTAAACTGTGGTGGTATTTTTTTTTGTATAGAGTGATAATAATTTTAGTAAAAATTGGTGATATTATTTATATAGGATGTGATAATATTTGTATAAATATTTGCAATATAAACTATTAGTATCTACAGTATTTTTTATAGGATGTGACAATATTAGTGTAAATTCTAAAGTTATTTTTGGATGCATTGATGATTTTTTCTTGTAAAGAGTTGTTGTATAGGATGGTGGTATTTTTTTTTATAAGATTATATGTTTATAGTATAAACTAGTGGTAGTATTTTTTGTACGCTTTGGTGATATTTTTTACACGGTGGTGACATTTTTATAAAGAGTAGTCGTTCTTTTTATATAGTATTTATAATATTGACAAAAGAAACTTTTGGCATGTAGTGATTGTATTTTTATATAACATGGGAGCAAAAGTTTCAGATTAATGTGGTAGAATTAAAGATGTGTAATGTAATTATGCTTGCCATTATTATGTTCTTTAATTTTGAAGATCCTATCCAAGTTAAGGTGAACATGAATTAAAAATGGGGGAAAATGTGACAATAAAAAGCAATTATAAGAAACTTTTGAAAACCTAGTAGTACAAAAGAAAGACTTTGCATAAGCTTGTCCAAAGATAAAAGGATAATGACACGACCTGCCTTTTTGGGCCGTGTTGGCACTAGGGAATGGGTAGGCTTAATGCCACCAAAATCTGTAGTAAGCCAAACTGTTCTATATTCTACTAAAAATCCGGCATGACCTACTCGTTTTTCGGATTAATCCTTAACCTGCTTAATAGATT
>JAOTIZ010000003.1:12909903-12927666 GCA_027123425.1 Erythroxylum panamense
ACTCATGTCACTGATGCAAAATCACTATACGTGCAATTCAATTATGAATGCACTCACTATTACCGATATGCCCTCACGTCGGTAACGGGATGTTACATGATCTATGGGAGGACACCTTTTTTTCCCTCCAACCATAATCTATTCATTATGTAACCAAATGCAATCACTATGAAAACTTGGTAATGGCAATAGTATGTTTTCACTTTCTTAAGTGATGGTGACGAGAAGGAGTGGTAGCAAATAGAGGGGAGATATAATGGCAACAAATCCTCCATCCATTCTAGGCGTTAACCATGGTGGAGTCTCAAAAAGACTCTCCATTCCATTATCTTCATCACTGCTCATTAGTGCATGACTTGCCATTGGGAATAATATCTAGACCATCTTTTAGTTCCTTTTATTTGGGCTTAGAAATACCATAAACAATTTTGTAATATTATGGAATCTAATTAAGTTTCTATTGTTTGATTAGATTTTGATTCCATCATTTTCTGCTATTGTGGATAGGTTTCGGGTTTTCTCTAATTTGTGTTGTGCATGCCTATATTTTGTTATCCAATGATGGTTTTGCATTATATATGGAAGCATAATTTTTAATCTGTCACTCTGAGAAGAACAGGAACATTAATAGAAAAACTAGGATTACTAAAGATGTGTTCATGTTCGTTAGACATTAATCTCCATTATGTGTTTTGTTTATAATAGAATATAAGTTTTTAAGGGCCATCTTGAGCAAGAACAAATCCTAATCTTATCTCATACAATCATTCTATTTTGTATGATGCTTGGGATTATTGTTTATGTCTACAATTCTTTGGATATTAGTCTATATAGTGTTTGTTTTGTAATATATATAGTATTTATATTATATGGATTTGTATTTGTTGTCATATCATATTAAGTTATTACTTCATAACAAACTGTTGTTCCCATCTACGATAGGAACTCAAATAGGAGAAAACATCAATCTTATACAAATATGATTATGCTAAATATTTAAATTAATTATGCACAAATGTCCTAATTTAAGAACCGCATCTTGTAAAAATTAAATTATTCTAATTCAAAAAATGAATTATTGATAAACAATAATTCATCAATAAATGGATTATGAGGCTAGAAAAAAGTAATATGTGACATATAGGACATAAGAGATCTTATTCTTAGTATAATAAGAGAATCTAATTTAAATTCAACATATAAATTAACTATTATAAATGTTAATTATTAGAATCCATTTATCATTAAATCACTTTATTAATAAAGTGAAGAAAATTAAACAATCGTCTAATAACTCATCAATGAAATTGGTTCAAAATTTCAAAATTCTTCATGATATATATACACTATTGCTCTAATACCAATTGTAGGAAAATATATCACATAAATATATATACATGATCTTTCATCTTATATGCACCATTAATGAATCAAATCACTTGCTTGAATTTGATTGTTAAATTTGATTGTTATTCTATTGGTTAAAGGACTCTTAATAAGAAACTCTTTTTCGTCGTTGAAAATATCTCTTTGTATATTTATGTCTTTCAGAAGATTATCATCAATCATTTCACTTGATCATTATCTATTATTTATAGATATTTTCATTACCTATTCTTTAAAAGTTATCATTTGAAAGGGCACACCTTTTAAACTCATCAAGTATTTCCTTTTATTGTCAATAAATAACATATTATTATTTTAATTAAATAATATTTTTTTAATAAAGATGACATTAAGTACTATCATTAATTACTTAAATCTTATTAAACTTGTGAGTGAAAGTGGAATCTTCCAAATCCATTTCCAATATCTATATGGAGCATTGGAGGCTTTAGATATATTTGTATATATATCTCTATCAAAACAAAGCAATAATGGTTTCCTATTTTTAGATATATTATATGCTAATAAAAGGCTTGTCTACGTTATATTGACCGAGATATGTTCATATGTCACTACTAAAAGTAATGTATAAAATTCACATATTAAATTTTTAACTAATCATTCATTTAAACTTTACAAAATTGTTTTCAAATGTGTTACATATTATTAGTCAATTGTGTTTAATGTATATTTTTATATAACTTATAATTGTATTTTGAGTTTTTTCTTGCACAATATCTCAAGGATGAAATCTATTTGAAAACTTGAATTATTGATTTCTTAATTTTGATTTATCAGTATCTTCTTTTTTAGTAGTTAAATTATATTAAAATTTTCATATTTTGAATATATTTACTTTATAGATTACGTTAAAAGTACAATTTGAATCTTAACATTTTCATCATAATCTAACTTGAAGTCTAACATTTAGAACTCCCAATTTCAATCATAACATTTTCAAAACATTCAAAATAAATCTTAAGTAGACAAAAAATGTTAACAAAGTTCAATTTTTGTTAACATTTTTTGTTAGTTATATGTAACATTAATATCAATATGATATTTTTTATTATTTTTAAAATTCATTAGTGGCTTCATTGCTATGTGTATGCCATGTGGCACAATGGAGCCTATATGAATTTTTAAAAACTTAAAATTATTAATAATAAAATGTGCCACGTCATTTAACTGAAAAATGTTTAAGTTTGTTAAATTTTTCATCCATTTAGGATTTATTTTGAAAATTTTCAAAATGTTAAGATTAAAATTGGTCGTTCTAAAATGTTAAGGCTCAAGTTAAACTCTAATGAAAATATTAAGATTTAAATTGCACTTTTTACTTAAAAATTATAAAGTCATAAAAACATTATTATTGTAGGATCTTACAGACTGGTATGATACAATACTATGGTTTTGTGATCCAAATAGAAAGAACCTAACTTAAGTTAAAATAAAAATGCTTAAGTCTACATAGAAACCTCTCTCTAAAAAAATGCTCTCACCTTTTTCTAAAAACTTTCTTCTTACCCCTACCCTATGCCCTTGCTAAACCCGATTTGTTCCTGGTTTTAGTAACCTGCCTATTCCCTTTTATTCCAGCCTCTCACCCTCTATCAATTTTTTATAATTATAGGTAAATTATGACAAACGCATCGCTTCCTTCTATCCCTTATTCCATTATGCTCCCACCATCTCTTGCATCGAACCTTGCCTTGCCCCCATTCCCATCTCATTCTCCTGTGGCAGAAATAGAGATAAATAACACCAATTAGGAAAACAATTTCGAGCTTGTTAATGGAAGAACTTCTTAAACAAAAGATCAACAAGAAACTCATACTAAGACTACTTAGAGCAAAGTTGTGGGAGATCCTAAAAATTTTGGCTCACTAAGGTATATGCCTACTGACCCTAAGGAACCTATTAAACCTCCTATTAAGGTACTCTAGCTGGGTGTTAAGAAGTGAAGCACTACTCTAGTGGGTTATTTCTTAGAAAAAAATGACTTGCATTCTTTAGGTTACAAAAGGTACTTATAAATGAATATGATATGTTTATTTTCAAGTTTACCTAGGTAGAAAACACTTAGAAAGTGCAAGAACTTAGTCCTTGACATGTTTATGATAGACCTTTTATATTGACTAGATGGTATCCTGGAATTAAACTGGACAATAAGGTTCTTCGATCCTTCACCATTTGGGCCAACGTCCATGCCCTTAAAATAATAGTCTGGGGAAGGAATCAGCTACCTTGCTAGTGCACTGGGTAATCCTATCAGCCTAGATGAACACACCACAAACCTATAAATAATTGGACATGCTAAGGTGTGTATAAAGGTTTAAATAGATGCAGAATTACTTGAATTTGTGAGAATAATGAGGCTAAATCAGGATAATCATCTATTCGAAGACAAACTCAAGATTTCCTACTTATGGAAACCAAAAAGAAAGGAATTAGTGCAAATATGTATCCCTAAAACAAAGGAATCAACTGGGGTCTCAAATATTAATACTAGTATTGTGGCAAATCTGGATTCACACACTCTTAATAAAGAAAAATAGAACCCCCTGGTGCAAATGGAACTACAAAAATCCTTGCTAGCCCTCCTAAAATTGAATATGAAACTAATAGGGGTTTAATCACTTATGCATCACCAGTTCTTTGGATTATGAAGGACCAGTTTATGAAGCATCTGCAACTCAATCTCATAACAACTCATTACAAGCTGATCCTAATGAAGGTAGCCTTACTAATTTAATCTTCCAAATTATGCCTGGTACTAGTAAATTAAAAGGGGGAAGGAAACCAAGGAAGAGAAAAGCCTCCACCTCAACTCCTGAATGAATTTTCGTAGCCCTACCAAACAAACTTCCATTGGAGATCTTATTTCTTTGAATAAACCTAATTATGTAGCACTCCTTAAAACAAAATTCAAAGCCATCATCGATTGTATGGATACATTTGGGCAGTCAGCTTCTAACTATTCTTCTTCACATCTTTCATTGTCTCCCTTCGTTAGTGCTTCTACCAAGTCTTTGTCTCCCATGACCACATACAATTGTACTTCTTCTTACATTTATGGCTTGGGATGTATTATTCATCACACCAGAGATAGTGTCTTTGGTCCCTTTTATCAACAAATTCCTTGCTCCTAACGTGTGTTTGCAGTTTTGAATGAATTTGTTGTTGTCAATCACATTGAAGCTATCGAAGTGGGTAATATTCCATCTGATGTTGAACTTCTATTTGTGTTTAGCGTTTGTTCCATTCTTGGAACTAAGCTACGACCTTCCCCAAAGCTTATGTTCTTTAATGTGTTCCCTCAAAAGAAAAACATGTCCCCCTTCACCATCATTGTAGCTTTTTGTCTCCTTGCCAACATATACGCGTGACGTAAAGAAGAGGATTCATGCAACTTTACAGTTACTTCAATTTCTAGCTTGAGAACCTTAAGAAAGAACCCAATTAAATACACCTTCGACATTGATAACCAATTTGAGTAATGGTCAAATTTGGCGCAATACTCCAACATTGAACCTTCTATTTTAACACTGCAAAGTCTCTTACTAGGTCATAGAAAATTTCTGCTTCAAAATGATGTTTGAGTATGCTCGTGAATCTTTCAATCCACCACTTCTGGTTTACATCATTTCCTTAAGTAGATACTATACCACTTCTGAGCTTGTTCATCCATGTGGAGGATCACCATGCGTACCTTTACCTTCCCCGGAGTTTGATCCAGTTGAAAATTTTGCTCGTAACTATATAACCAGCGTTTGTTTAGCTCACCGTCAAACATAAGAAACTCTATTATGCTCGGCCTTGTGGGAACCACATTTTCATCCCTCTCCTACACAAATTCTCGCTACAATTTATGTGTTTCGGAGCGATGGAAATAGTTGCTCTCGGTTCTATTCCTTGTTTGTGTGAAAGCGATTTTAAGCTCTAACATGTCCTTCTCATACTATATTTTGTAACTCAAGCAACAGTTTCTCATTCCTTGTTTGTGCTTCCATCAAACTCTTCATATTTTCTTCGATCCTACACAACTCAACTCCTCTTGTACCTTTTGTCATTAATTTCCTTTCCCAAAATTGACTGCTTTGATACCATATGTTATGTTATTTTGTGTTTGGATAAGTTAACATTCGAATAAGAGAGAGAAGAAGACAAGAGATCAGAAATCTTGAGAGAATTTTATAAGGAAATAACCAAAATTTATTATATTTTTCTAATACTAGTCGTTATTACATCTTAAATACATGTAAAAGAATGACTAAGATTGGTGCTAGTCTCGGATAACAATGGTGTGGTTTTATTTAAATAGTGTGCTTGATGCGTAGTGGCTTGGACGTTGTCGTTTTCATTAACTTCTCCAGCTCCATTTGAAATTCCCACAATTCACTCATCTTTTTCATTAATCTCTACATCATGGTCGCAAAATTTTATTTAAATGACACCTTCAAGGCATCACCGGCCTTAACCCCAAACGCTAATCCTCACAGACATAAAGCTAAGAATGGTAACACCGTCGTTGGTGGTGGTGATATGATTTGAGACATGGATCAAGTCAGAGTATTCACTTTCAGATATGATGCGAAATTGAATCTCAATCAGGAGCTTCAATTTCACGAAGGTTAAAGAGACCTGGTTGGCTACATTTAGATTATTGAATTCAGATTAGACTTGGAGCAAAGCTTGATTCTTTTGGGGATTATTGACTAATTTTGATTTTTATGGACAAAAAGACACAGCAGATTTAAAATAAACACGATTACGACAAAAGCATTCTTGCTTAAGATATTCTCAATTTTAACCTTCTCCTTGTCAAAACCTAACTCCGATGAAGAAGAAAGACAAAAGAGTATAATTATAGTCTAATATCTGTACTTAAAATTATTTTAAATATAAATATTTTAATATATTTAAAAATAATTTTAACAGTTTACTATTTTTAATTTTAATTTAAATTTAACTTTTATTCTATTAAAAATTTATATGTAAATTTAAATATTTTAAAAATATTTTTTTCTCTCTTCTCTCTCTAATTTCCGTTTCTTCATATTTAAACTCTAGACAATACCTCCACCAATCTATATTCTAAAGAACATTTCTCTCATAGTCTATTTATCTCAAATTCTTGCTATTGTTGGTTCAGGTAGACTTAGAAATTCTACCCTTCTCACTTAAGGCTCTCCTTTATAGGAGGTCTTGAGTTCTAGTCACCAAAAAAGAAAGGGAGGGGAATTTTCCCTGTTGATGATCCTCTAGCCCCCTAAGCATACTCCTTAGTCGAATCAACTACGGACGTCTTGCTTCCAATAGTGTTGTGGGAGTTGGAGCTACTAGGGAACTCGAGACTGTTGGGATCCTAATGTTGAGCAAGGTTAGCGATCAATCAGCAGCTGACCAATCAGTATGTGACAATTCTTTGTGTGCAGAAGTATGCAAGCTACGTAGGAACTTAAAGAATCTTGGGATTCCAGATTTACCTCATCTAGAGCTCTTGGAGTGGAGTCTTAAGAGTTTAACATTAGCCCAGCAAATACTGGGATATCTAGCATATATCACAAAAAAAGAAATTCTACCCTTCCGAACTTTTAGCAGCTAGAACTTCAACAACCAGTGGCTTAATACTCCTCAATGTCACCGAACAGCAGTTGAGCCGAGACGTATAAGTTTCCTGAGCTCTACTTGTCGTCAACCTGTCATACTAGTTTCATGGATCTACTTGGAGCTTGTGAAAATTTCAAATCCATACACAGGGATGACAGTAAGAGGGAAATATTAAATTCCTACTGCTTAAACATAGCTTCACACAGGCATTTACTACTATTGATGCACCAGTTTTAAAAGATAAAGATCCGTCTATATCCAAATGCACCAAATGTGTTTCGTTTCTCAGTTAGTATGGATCAATTGATGATTATGATAGAATAAACGACCTATACAAGTCATGCTATGTCGTCTCCTCATAAAAAAACAGAAAAAGGAGGAAGAAGCCAGGTAAACATCGCAAAGTCTGCTGGCAAAACTGACCACTGTTGCAACCAGTGCATGCACCACTAACCCCACATTTGAACCAGTTTTTCCTGTTTGAAATAATCTGATCTTCCAACTGAACCACCCCAGAAGCTTCCAAAATAAAAACACACAAACAAATAGGCTGGCACTATACAATTGTTTAGCCAGCAAAACTTGGTCTTTACTGCAGCGAAGAAAAGTCATGAAGCAAAATAAAGGTGGCTGTAGAGAGACATTGGAAAAAAAGGGCTAGGATAAAGAGAATTTTTAATTATTTTTAAATTTAAATTAAACGATGGAAAAAAACATTAAATTTAATTTGATCCTTTTGTCGAAAAAATAGAACTGGACTTTGGAAGAAACTCACAGATGCGCAGACTTGTAATACAACTAATTGAAACTCATCACCGGAAAAAATTGAGACAAAAAGAAACTTATTCGGAGAAAACTACAATTCATAAAACCTTTATAAATTAAAACTATATTTGTACTTAGTATTGTACACTGCAGAGTATAGGCGTAGCTTATGTATGCCTAGGCAAGCCATTCTGACATTCCAAACAAAAAGCAGTTTGAGTAGCAAGGAAGGAAAAGTGCAGTGTCTGCCACCGCCATTGGCTGCCTGAAAGGATTTAACTGCACCTACAACGTTGGGACACGAATAAGGCCCATGTCGAATTGAACTCTTAATAGAATGACTGAGGAAGAATTTTACTACGAACCGGAATGTTGAGAGAACTGCCAGTTATACTGTTTATGCACTGAGCTGCTAGATGGCAAGCTTCTTCACAATAATCCGAAAATACAGCTGGAACATTTAATTCCTTTATGAGCTCCTGACATCAAAGCAATTAGAATTTATGCTCCAGACGTTTCAAACTCACAGAAATCACCCAGGATCAGAGTATTTGCAACATACAAGAGTAGGCGACCAACTTGGATACGCAGCAATGCCTGCATTTGGAGCAATGACTAGATGAGGGAAAGAATCCTGCCCACATGTCATGTCATGCCATCAGCAGTCGTCATCAGAAGAACCAAGCAGAAAAAACATATCCAGAGGAGTAAATCTCTGGAATAAGAGGAGGGAATGTGTACTGTCAGGAGATATCCATCTGTATGTACTTGAATGAAAGGAGACGAAGATGGTACACCTTTGCTAACTCCCGGAAACAATCATGATAGTATCCCCTGTGAAGTTGTACCGTCACTGATGAACTACCCATGATAGCATTCTCACTTGAGGATTTGCAAATGCAGTTTTCATCTAAGCAATAAGCATAATTGCAGATATCAATCTTCTCATTGTCCCTGGTTTTAGAGAGGAACAAAAAAGAAAAATGGCAGATAAATCATTAATTTGCATTGTTATAAGGCCTGCCTGAGTAACAATCTGAGGCTGGAAAAGTCCACCTTGACCATAGATATGTCCACATGGATATTACCAACAATCCCATATCAACATAAATATCACAAGTATCAAAGATATGAAGTTCAGGGTGACAAAACCCAATAAGTTAATAACAACCTCCATTTTTCGTTTTAAAAAAAGGAAGTTTGATACTTGAAAATGAATGTTAGTCCAGAGCATGTTCCAGTTCCATAACCATCTCAGTACATAAGCACAAACAAGATTGACCATTCAAAGTCAAAGCTTTTAGCATTGGAGGTGTAACTGACCTCTGTGGTGGAACCGCAGGTCCAATGAGCTCTATATGCACTCTCACTCCAGGGAAAAGTGCATGCAACTCCCCAAACGCTGGAAGTTGTAAAAGCTCCTTTTCAGGCCCTTCCAAGGTTCAATTTATACAAGAAAACTTAGATCCACAGGGACAAAAATATGAAGGTAGGAATGCTGACAATTAAATGACTTGTAAGAAGTGCAAATGAAATCCCTATTATACACAAGATATAAGGAGAAATACAAGGTAACAAAGGAGAGAATGTGAACACACACATACACACACACACAAACACACACACACACACACACACATACATATATAGATATATAGATATATATGTATATATTCAAGGCCCTAATATTGACTATTATCATCTCCATCATTATAGCTGGGACTCGTTGTCAACTTAAAAAAGTAAATCTCAGTGCTAAGCACTAAAGTGGAAACTTACAAACCAGCCTAATTAGTTGTAATGGATAAAACCAAAAACTTGCAGGCCTACAGAGATATTGGGGCATTACTATTATGATAGACTTTTAAATGGAAAATACAAGCCCATATAGGATAAAATGGTGAAGTCATATAAATAGTGAAACAATCGTAAGATAACAGCTCCAAACTTACCAAGGTAATGTATGCACAAGTGTTTGCAGGATGTATGATTCCGGCTTTTCATACGAGTAAGACATGCCGCATAATATATGGTAAGTGGCTGCATGAAAGTAATTTAAGATCAGTTACATTTTTAACAAGAAAGCACTAACTGAAGTTACATTAAGTTTCCTAGTGTAGAGAGAATGATCTGAGCTTAATATTGTTCAACATTTTACATTCACAAGATTTCAAGTAATTATCTGATGCTGACAAAATCAGTCGACAAAGCACACATATTTGCATATTAAGAACCAGAATTGCTTCTTAAAGTTAATCCACAGTTTTTTGAAACTCTTCTATAAACCTAAAGCAGGAATAAAGAACAGGAAGTGATTGCCATTTCTTTAATACAGTGAAAAAGGCAAAGAATATGTACTTTTAAACTTCAGTCATATCATACCCAATGAAGAAGCATAGCAACGGGTGAATGTAAGGGGATGCATCTCCATTGGTAATAATCCATCCAACAACGTATATGTTCTGATACCAGAGATACAGGTCCTGCATGATTCTATTAATGCCATATACATCTATCAAATCTATTTTCAAAGATTGAAAGAAAAAAAGGAAAGAACAAAGGGATGATACCACGGCATGGACACAGCTCGCTGGAAAGACCCCAAGCATTGGTTGTTGAACTGTCAATCACATACAAGAGGAAAAGGACATTAACAGAATGACCTTTATCAAGTTTTGGGAGGTTGAAATTTGATAATAACTATCTGTGCAGCCCAACAGATTCTTTGGATTATGATAGTACTAGACTAATTTCAAAATAACCTTCTTAACCAAGATTTAGTGAACAAGCAGTTGATGTGTCAGATAGAAGCACAGTCACCATTGGGCAATAGGTTGCCCTTGCTAACTTTTTCCCAACTTTTAAGCGCTGGGAAAGTTTTTATGCGGACAAATTATGTATGTTAAGTTGTACTTTCAGTTGTGATTCAGAATCTCTTTCTTTTATCCTCCTTTTGTGTTCAGATATTCCAACTGTTCTAGCTCACATATGCACAATCCATAAGTTCATCATTCTGAAACAGGCTGTCAAGTATTTTTAGATTTGATTTTCCGTTTCCTTCCTACAATTGTTGAAGATTTTTTCGAACAACTGAACTGGCTCCTCCTAATTCACGATTTGAATTCTGTCTTTTAGCAATTTTCAGCTCTTAAAGAAGGCAAGAAACTTGTGCATGATTATAAACACAGCCCAGCAGAGAAACGTGAAACGAGTCGAGAATAAACCTTGAAGAATCAGAGAAAGCTGGTAATGCAACACATTGGCATTCACATATCCACATTCCCAATCGATGTATACCTCTTTTGCTCAAAAATGAGCACCTAGTCTCCTTCTTTTCATATATCTACCAAGAACCCAAGTACAAGTCACACGCAAACAAGACTAAAGCTTTGAATACAAATCAAACAAATAAACACCACACCAACACAGAAGAATTGGTCAAAACCTCAAAAGTAGCTTCTTGAGCAAAAGTGAAAGGGAAATCGTTCAACAAATCCGCACGCTTCATTTGTTGCTCTAACCTCTCACACTCCAGCTTGTGGTCATTCCAATGTGAAAGCTACAACTCAACCACGAAAATTTTAAAAATGGCTGTATTTGAGAGAATCTCAGATTAAAGACGGTTAATTGGAGACGAAACACTGGACAAGTCCAACTACTATTAGCACGGACTATTATAGGCCTACTTGATGAGAGGCGGAGCAGTAAGAAACAGCGCCGCAGCGTCCGCAGCGTCTCGTGGGAGGGCCGATGCATCGCGTTCGACGTCCCTTGCCGGCGCACTCCATTTTGCTTTCCAGTTGAGAAATCAGAGCCTAGTCCCCGGAGGCTTCGCTCCTAGGAGATGTTTGAGGCATGAAAAATGGGTCCAAAAGTCAAGATAGCCCAATTTGATTTAGATTTCTTAATCTGAAGCATCCATATGGAGTTTCTGGAAAATCCTTATTGACACGTATAAGGACTGTCCAAGACAATAATAAGCCTACTTAGTTTGGTTAATTACCCAGTATTATTGGTGTAGAACTCATTAATGAAATTTAACTTTTTTTTAAAAAAAAGAGAAAATTTGTCCAATTATTACCTTAAAGATTAGGGGTAGATTTTTAATAAATATAAACAGCTAATAAGAATGAACAAAACTAAGGGAGCGTTAAGTTTGAAGATTTAGGAATGAAGAAATGGAATAATTGTAAAAAGCAATGTTTGCTTTGGAGTTTTCAATTTCAAGATAATGCATTTATCCCATTAAATTTGGAAATATACTAAACCCACCAAGGGAGGTGGGTATCAAGTTTCCATTCCAATCTAGTGGTTACTATTCATCGCCTTAATACTTTCCTTACCATCATCGAACTGTCATCTTCTCATTCTTCTCCCGCTGTCTTCTCTGATCGAGTTTCCACCTCCCGCCACTCACTAGGTATCTGCTCTATTATACTGCTAGCTTCTTAGGAGACCGCCTTCAGGTCGTTGTTGCGAGCTTCATGTTAGTCCTCTCCTCAACTAATTGTATGACATGCTAGTCTTTGACAATGTTATAAAGCTGTTTGACTAGCTCTTGGGCTCTTCAATTTTGAAGTTTTTGGAAACTTGTAGCTACTTCAATACTTCTTTCGGTGTTTATGTTTAAAGCAATTTGATTTCTAAGGTTATAATCATCATAACGTGAAACTGTACATGATTATTTAATGATTTTTCCCCAATAAACATATGGAGGGCAATAAACATATGAAGGGTAAATTATTTTCATTTTTATTGAAGGTAAAATTGGTATTATATTATTTTTCATTCCCATTAATGCAACAAATCAAACAATATTATTGGTATTAATACAAAAACTCAAGTTACAAACCAAACATTATTTTTATTTTTCATACCCATCCTCATCCCCTTCTACTATTATACTCATATTCATAGCCAACCCCTTGCTCAAACCAAACGCTTAATAAGTAATTTGTTGGTCCGTGCCATAAGAAACAGAAACGTGGAAAGACCCTTTTCTCACATATGTTGGCCCTGTTTAGCAATTAGCTGATAGTTGATTATATCAGTTGATTTGACTAGCTAATTATATTAGCTATTTATCATTTGTTGTTTGGTAAAATTAGCTGTTTAATATTGGTTGTTTATGTGTAAAATGATATATAAGGACATGATTTTAAAAAATAAGGGTATGATTAAATTTAAACAAATTAAATTAACTTCTAAAGCATTCCTAATAAAATTAACCTGGAAAACAATTTTTAAATAATTATTAACTTCTTTTTAAATTTATTAGAAATTTAAAAATACTTAACTTCATTTAAGTGGAAACAATTTTAAATTTCTAATAAATTTAAAAACTTCATTTAATTGGAATTAATTTAAAAAAACAAAAACCTAACAAAATATTCTGCCAATGCCATTAACATACTGTAGCTTGATTTGACAAATAAAGTTGGAGGTTTTGATGCAAGAGTTACTATTCTCATCTCTGTCGCATACAACTGCTTCCCTTCCCATGTAAACCCCTGTAACTTCTAGACTTCCGTCTCATGGGTATATCGTTATTTTCAATCAGTTAAATGCAAAATGCTACCCTTCTTGAGCTTGTTGAAAATCAACTGATTGGGTTAATTAGCTAACCCATTCAGCTGAATCACCAAACACAAAAATTAGCTGCTTAACATAGTTAAATAAGCTAAAATGATCTATCAACCAATTTTTAGCTGATAAGATATTCACCAAACAGGACCATTATGTCCTTGCTTAGTTTTTTATGCATGTCATTTTGATTTCTAAGATTAACGTCTTACCAAAACTTGTAGGGTCATCAATCAGGATACACACTACTCAGTTGTTTTACAATATGTGTTTTTTGATTAAAAAAAAGGTTTAAACTATATGTAATTAACCTTTTATGCTCCAATTTTAGTTGTTTTGCATTACTTCTCTTTCCTCTCATAATATCCAACTTTTTGGTTTTATGTTTTATTATTTCATCTATAAACGCTTAATATTGTTTGACCTATAAAGATATGTCTAAGCCACCATCTTCCTTTCACCCTTTCAGTGTTTTATGCTTAATTTCTCAACGTATTAATATTTGTTCCTCTACTAGTTATGCTTTGTTCCTTGCAATCTCATACTTGTCCATTTCTTTAAATATTGTTGTTTTAGCTATTGTCTATTGTCAATAGTCTTCTTTTGTCCTTTTTGTCAGTTTAGTTTATACTTTCTTAATAATGATCACTCAATTTTCTTAGTCCTCGCATGCTTTATTATTTAGCTATACTCTTTTCTAATTTATCTTCTAAACCAAGCCCTCCTAATTTCAACTTAGTACATTCAATTTTCTATTTTATTTGCAAATCAATCCCAAAATTTTCTTAACACACAATATTCTTTTCACAAAATTAATTTTAACATATATATGAATCAAATTAAGATAACCAAAAACAAAATTATTATAACAACAAAGGAATTAAGTAAAATGATAAGACATGAAATTAAAGTGAATACAAGAGTAAACTTTATGTGACTAATAAACCATTAATTTGAGAATTTAACTTTATGGAAGTTTTTTTTTCTATTTTATAATAATGAGAAATATAATTAATTCATTACTTATAACTCTAATAACCTAAGCTAAATTGAAATTAAGAGAATTCACATAATTTTTCTATGCAAATTAGTGATGAACGTGGGATATCGAGAGGTCCAGTGTTTGCAACCTTACCTTTAACTAATAGAGAGACTGTTTTTGATCGATATGTAAGTTGGTATAAAAATGAAATGTTGGCAAGGGAACAAGGTAATGTTTTATGAGTAGGTAAGAAATATGTTTGATGCTGATGAAATCTCAAGAGTAGGCGAGAGTTAGCATAGGTTAATAAACAACGATAAAAATCTTCAATAATGGCAAGATTTTGATGTAAAATCAATAGTGTTTGGTACAACTAAATCGTGTTAAGTCCAAAAGTGTTGGGCGGAGCTTGAATTTGATAAGAAAGTATGAAGGTATAAAAGTTTATAAGGTTTCTTATACAAGTTGGCTCAAATGGAAAACTTCTTCACGAATCAATATGAATGCATTATAAGTATGCTCTAACGCATGATACATTAAGATAGATTATGATGACTAACCAAAGGCTCATCAAGGCACTTAACCATTCAAGAAGTAATAATATAGCGAAGGATGACAAAAACATAGAGAAAGAAGGTTAAAGAAGTATAAGCACATCCTAACATAATAGGAAATGTGGGAGCACTTCCTTAAGTAATGGAAGATTGATGAATAATTTAG
This sequence comes from Erythroxylum panamense, assembly GCA_027123425.1. Classification (NCBI taxonomy): domain Eukaryota; kingdom Viridiplantae; phylum Streptophyta; class Magnoliopsida; order Malpighiales; family Erythroxylaceae; genus Erythroxylum; species Erythroxylum panamense. The sequence continues at coordinate 12,924,953 of JAOTIZ010000003.1, forward strand.
GAAAGTGGTTGGCTTCATTTGAGACCATGTTCTCCATAATCCTAAAAGATTTAGTGGCTAAAAGTATATAATTCCCCACTAAATTAGTAGATTTAGTGTAAGTAATGACTTTTAACTTACTTGGTCCCCATGTTTTTGTAAGCTTATATAAAGGCATCATATATTGCTCATTTTATGTGAATTTTATATTCAATCATCTACTCAAGAGTTTGAGAACTTTGTAAAATTTCTTTGTAGAGATAAATGGCAAGGAAGATCTTTTACCTCCCTAGACTTGTCTCTGTTATAAGTCTTTCTACTTTTACTTCTACCTTACTAGATTCTTAAGCTATATTAGCCTCTAATTGGCAAAAGGTACCCATCTCTCTCCTTCTTATCTCCTTTTTTAGCAAACTAGCTTTGACAATCTCCATTGTCAACTTGTTCTCTGGAGCTTAGTTGCTAAGTGACACATTAAAAGTGTCCTAACTTTCTGGCAATGAGCAAAGTAGTAAAAGTGCTTGCAATTCATCATCAAGAGACATTTTCATGGTAGAAAATTAATTTACCAAGCTTAGAAATTCATTCAAATGTATTACTATGCTATCACCATCTTTATACTCCAAATTTCCAAGTGTCCTCATGAATGACGCTTTACTCAAGGCATTCTTTTTCTTAAACATGACCTCAACATCCACAAATCGTAGGCATTTGTGTCATTGGCAACATATTGGAAGACATTTATATTAACAAATAGTCTAATTGTTCCAATGCCTTTTCAATTCAAAATTTTCTATTCACTCTCTACGACTCCAGTTGGTATCTCTTTCTTTAAATTGGGCTCATACAAATCCTTACAATAAAGGTCATCTTCCATTTCAGTTTTACACACAGAGTTGTTTATGTAATTCAAATAAATCATTCCATGGATGCCTTTTTTTTCTTCCATCTTAACAAGCACAAAACCACACAAGCCCTAACCCAAAGCTCTGATACCACTATATTGTTGAGAAAAGGGACCCAATTACACAAACAACAAACGAAAACAAACTACAACCTTTTTGAAATTGTGTAGTTAGATAGGAAATCAATACCAACCAAAATCATAGTAGTATAATGCAAACATAATCAGCTCAAACAATAGAAAGAACATAAGGATTTACGTGGGAAACCCCAATATGGGGAAAAACCATGCGACTGTTAATAAACGGTACCAAAATTTCACTAATTAATAATAATCAAACAGGTATGACAAATTGTTCTTCCCTATCTCAATTAGAGATAAATACAATCATCAAAGAAGTTCCTTGGCACAACAAAACCCAATAATCATCATCCAAAGGTGGCAGAATACAGATTCATCTACAAGGAGGGTTGGACAGAAAATACCAAGTTAAAAAGCTTCAAAATCAAATTCTGACCATTGGATTTGAAGAGCAAAAAACCAAGAATAACATACTAAAATTTCATCGTGATTAGAGATCATTTGGTCATTAATCGAGGCCGAAGAAAATTTTGATTTGCACTTTCTCTCTCTTCTAGGTGTTTTCCTCTCTTTCTCACCTTTACACACTCTAGAGTGCTCTTGTGGCTCTCACATCTACTCACTCATCTTATTTCCAGCCATATATCCCCCCTAATATACTCATTTTCTTCCCCATTTTGCCTTTATAAGCAACTTAAAATGGGGCAAAGTTGACACTTCAAATATCATCATATGAAGTAACACTTATATGATATATCATATGAAATTAGACCAAATTAATGAACTCTTCCTCCAAGTAGGAGGAATTAACACAACACTAATTTCTCCTCCTATTTCAATATTTGAATACCTACTCTAGCAATTTTCAGTCATTAAAGAAGGAAAGAACCTTACACAATTGTGAACATAACCCAGCAAAGAAATGTTAAATGAGACGAGAACAAACCTTGAAGAATTAAAGAAATCTGGAAACAAAAAAAAAAATCATTCACATATCACATTTCCAATCGATGTATAACTCTTTTGCCCAGAATGAGCACCTATAATTCTTTCCACATATCTTCCAAGTACCCTATCTAAACAACATTAAAACTTTGAATTCAAACACAACAAATAAACACCACCATCACAGAACAATAATGATGTCTTTGTCTTGAGAATGGTGGCCAAACCTTGACGTATGTTTAAGTTCATGGCCTCAAATGTATCATGCAATTTACAAATGATGGACCATGCACGTATGTAAAGGAACCAAGTATAAAATTGTTACTCAAGGAAAATCCAATTAAATATACTTAAGAAGATTAAACATTTGAGTAGCTTATACTTTAATGGGGATTCCAAGGTTAACGTACATTGGTCCATGCTTCATTCATAAGCATCTGTAGCGATTTCCATCAATCATATATAATGTTTTAGGTTGTCAATTTTGCATCTTCTGCAAAAAGATAGCAGGGAAAGCTAATCATGGAACACCTGATTCCCTAAATACCTTTAAACTTTCATTTGAAATAGATAGTGCCTCTGTAAAACAATTTCTTAAAACCTCTTCAAACACTCCTCAGTTTCTCATGTTTGGTTTTTTGCAGCTACAGCCTGTACACAAGAAGGGACAAGTCTTGAAGTAAGAAATTTAAGAAAAGGTCAAAAAAAATATAAATAATATTTCTTATGATGTAGCGCCCCCTCACCGTAGGGTATGAATCGGGATACCCGTAGGTACGCTCCGACGCATAACCCACGATAAGGG
>JAOTIZ010000003.1:12930483-12951370 GCA_027123425.1 Erythroxylum panamense
TCATCATCGTTATTTTTTTTATTGTTGTTAATATTATGAATTTTCTTCTTCTTGTTATTATTATTATTTATTATTAATCATCATCATCTTCTTATTATTAATAATTTTATTATTATTAATTTCTTTATTATTATTAATTTTTTGTTATTATTATTAATTTCTAATAATAATACTAATAATAAGACAAGGAAGAAGAAGAAAATTAATAATAATATAATAATAAGAAAATTAATGAAAATAAAATAAAATATTAATAATAAGGACATTAATAATAATACTAATAATGTTACTAGAAATTATAATAAATATTTTGAGTTTTTTGTTATTTTTTGTCATCCTAAAGTTATGTTTTAAATCAAGCATATGTTATCATCCGAAATTTTTAGGAATAAATTAAACTAATTAATACTTATTTTACTCTATTTTTTATTTAATTTATTTGTAAGAATAATTATTATATTTTTAATCATTTGTAGCAGGTGAACTAAACAACTTAGTAGTTTTGTTGGTTGCGTTAAGCAGTGCAAAATGTAGCAACTGAAAATGAAGAGGTCCTTTTTTTTTTAAGGACTGTATGCAGGATTTGGATATTGAACATTGACGTGAGCGTTAAAAAGATATAATGTTGCATAAAATGGTTACAACTTTGAAGACAAAATCTCAGGTTTAATATTAATATAATTTTTGTATATTGTAATTTAATTAGAAAGGAAATATAGGACGGGTGCCAAATATTTAAAAACATCAAAGCCCGTGACCCGGTCTGCGATGCATGTCCGCGAAAGTTGCGTGCGGACAACGCGACATCTCTATCGTCCGTACGATGCTTGTCGTTCAATAAATCTATACACCCTGTAATCATAAAATATTGCAATTAGATCCTCGATCCATTCATGGAGACCCTCTCTGCGTACTCTTCTCCTCCATGGCCCAATCCAAACCCTAACTCCAATCTCCCCGAAGACTGTGATTCAATTATGCCTCAAGATCAATTCATCAACCCCCTCATCGATACTCCTTCCAATCCTAATCCAAACCCTAATTACCACACCCCTATCTCGTCCCCGCCGGAGTCTTCGTCGTCTCCTTCGCCGCCAATATCTCTCCTCCACCTCTCCTTCAACCAGGACTTTGGTTGCTTTGCTGCCGGAACTGATCACGGGTTTCGGATCTATAACGGCGACCCTTTCCGCGAGATATTTCGCCGGGACTTTGACCGTGGCGGCGGTGGAATCGGCGTGGTGGAGATGCTTTTCCGATGTAACATTCTCGCTCTCGTTGGCGGTGGGACCGACCCTCAGTACCCGACGAACAAGGTCATGATTTGGGACGACCATCAGAGCCGATGCATCGGCGAGCTTTCATTCCGTTCAGAGGTGAGATCGGTGAAGCTAAGAAGGGATAGGATAATTGTGGTATTGGAGCAGAAGATATTCGTGTACAATTTCGCGGATCTAAAGCTATTGCATCAGATTGAGACGATCTCGAACCCCAAGGGCCTTTGTGCGATATCTCATGGAGCGACATCCTTAGTTTTGGTGTGTCCCGGGTTGCAGAAGGGACAGGTTCGGGTCGAGCATTACGCGTCGAAGCGGACCAAGTTCGTTATGGCGCATGATTCAAGGATTGCTTGTTTCGCGCTCACGCAGGATGGTCAGTTACTGGCAACTGCCAGTTCAAAGGGGACTCTTATTCGGATTTTTAACACAGCCGATGGTGCTTTGCTTCAGGAGGTAGGTGATTAATTTTTGTTTTCTGGTTTATGTTCATTTGGGAATTTCTTTTTGATTAATTAACACAATTTCTTATTACTTGATAACGTTGTTATTAGTATTTTTGCTTCATGATTGATAGTGCGTGGAATTTCATATCTGTCGAATGGTAATTTGATGTGTGAATCCAGGTAAGGAGGGGTGCGGACAGAGCAGAAATTTATAGTTTGGCATTCTCCCCAACCGCACAATGGTTAGCTGTTTCGAGTGATAAGGGCACTGTACATGTTTTTAGTCTTAAGATCAACCAAGGTTCTCCAGGATCTGAACAGTCACAGAACAGTGTCAATGTCAATCTCGGTGGTATATCACCCACTTCATCCCTCTCCTTTTTCAAAGGTATGCTCGCCACCATCACACTTGAATATATTTCCTCTTAACCCTATCTTGATTCTGTTCCACCGTGTAAACTATTTCAGTATGTCGCATTGTTACTTATTTTACATATTGAAGAGTTTCTGTTTGCTTGTCTGTAAAGAATTCTTTTTTTTTTAATTATTTTTTGTCGGAGTGTTTAAAAAGGATCATGTAAAGTGGTTAGGGGTTGTGGTGGATATATGAATTCATGGCTTCACGACTGCGCATGAAAATTGGAGCCAGTCCTGTGACACGTAATTCCAGTTACTGTTGATAATAAATGTCATCATTCCATCTGCCATGGATAGAGCTAAATAAATGTCCCCTTCATCCATTGAAAGCAGTGGGTTGTTCTTAAGTTTTGAGCCTCAAAAGCTTCTGGTTTGTGTTCTAATTTATTTTTAATTGACGGGTGGGAGTGAGAAGCTAGGATAGCTTGAAGATGACGATGGACCATCCAGATTGGATGCTGTTCCAATCTGTTACTTGTCTCTAGTCTAGGGAAAGGATTACTTGGTACAGCCTCATTATCATGGATCAAAAGAAAGGCTAGAATTTCCTTCTGTTATTTTTGGGCGAAAGAAAGTCTTTCCTAAAAGGAACATAGTTTGTCCCTGAAAACATTTTACATTTTTCAACAAATTTGATATAAGGAGTGCTCATAATATGTTACTTTTGTGTGTGAATAACAATTGATGGGATAATTTTGATTACCTCTTGACTCTTCCTTGCCCTCACTTACAGGTGTTTTACCCAAATATTTTAGCTCAGAATGGTCAGTAGCTCAGTTTCGCTTAATTGAGGGTTCTCAGTATATTGTTGCTTTTGGCCATCAAAAGAACACCGTGGTGATTCTTGGCATGGATGGAAGGTAAGAAAACAATTTGAGGATAGCTGACACATGGGTATTTTCAAAATTTTTGTTTCTTTTAACATTTACTTGTAGATCATCCAGATTTCTAGTTAGGTACTTGTGGAGAATTTTTTTAGTGAATTAAGTTTTTGCATGGTGTTTAATATATCCACTTGGCTAGAATTCAATTTTAGAGTAGAAATAAGTTGAGCTTATACCTAAAGATCTGGTCACTGGGTGGGTTAATAAGAAAATTGCCGTCCATTTGTCCTTTAGAAACAATGGAGCTTCTTCCGGGAATGGCAATTTAAATGAGGAGCAGGCACTGAATGTTTATTATCTTTCCATTTCTGTCTACTTTTGCCTAATATGGAAACTTTCAGTGTCAGTCTTAGTTTGAGTCTAATTGTCCTCTGGCACAAATGAACAAGTAATTATGCCTTATTTCTTCTCTATCCTTTTGGACAAGACAATTTCGCTTATAATTTTAAGCACAGCTCGTACAGAAGGGGAATCCATGGCCAACGCTCACTTTTCTGGAGTAAAAATGCATTTTTCTTCACATTGAGTAAATAACATGGATATGTGTGATTGGTGGTGATTGCAGCTTCTATCGATGTCTGTTTGACCCGGTGAATGGAGGAGAGATGACACAGCTGGAGTACCACAATTTTCTAAAGCCAGAACCAGCCTTCTAAAAAGGTCATGGTAGTTTTGATTTCTTGGATATCAATGTGCATACATATGGTATCCTCTTCCCATTTCTTGCTCTCATCCTAACTCTATATAGAAATGGCCACTTTGAGTTGTATATACTGTAAAATTGTAAAGTCCGAAAAAAAAAAGATTAAAGAAAAAGAAATCAGTATCTAATCATGTAATCTCCTTTAAGTCACTTTCACGTACCTTATGTAATGTATTGTTGCTCTTTGGTCTTTAAGTGGAAAAACTAGATTGTGTTGGGTGTATAAATGCAAATTATTTCGCAAATGAGCTGCTTCGGTTGCGGTAACAAGTGTCTGTAGAAAAGGCTGTAGAAAGGCCCTCCATTCTTCATGGATCAATCCGTTATATAAGTGTAGCCGTACTAAGGGCCCGTTGTTCCGTTTACTTTTTTATGTTTATGTTTTTCTTTTAAATAACATATTTATAAAATAAGTTTGCTTACTATGTTGTGATTTTTTGTTTTTAAAAATAAAAAGTAACAACAGTTCTACGAAAACACAAATTCTATGTTGTTCTGTATTATCCAAAACAATGTTTTCTTCTTTCGTTTTTCTACGGTGCTCCTCGTTACCCTCCTCACTTCGTTCCCCCATGCTTTGATTTCTTTTCTTTTATTTTTCTATTGTTGCCCTGCACTCCGCCGTTTCATTCTTCCTGCTTTGTTCCAAAGGCTTGTGATTTCCGTTCACATCATCACTCGACTCTAACCAGGTACTACATCTCTATATTTGTTTGTTTTGTTCCATTGTGGGAAAATGGTGATCTTGGTTCTTTTTATATGCTATTTATAATTTTGAGATTTGGTCTTTTTTGGATTTCTGGCTCAAATTTTGCGTATAATTCTGGATTGGTTGCTAGGCGAAATCAATAAAAGAAAATAGAGCAGGAAACATAAAGACAGCCACTAGAAAGTTGATATCAGGATTGGATCAGTCGGAGAAATTCATATTCATTAACCCATTTATATATTTTTTACTTTGCAAAACGTATCCCCATCTGGTGAACGTAGCATATATTATATAGTTGATGAACCTCAATGTTAATAGTCAGTTTATTTTAACAAATTGGAACTTTACATCTGAAAAGGTAATCTTATTTTCATTCTGAACACCACCAAATCAAGAAAAATTTACTACAGTTTTTAGAAAAATGCGAGCAGTATTACGCAGCAAAGGAGCATTTCTAAACAGTATTTACTATTTAGAAAGATGAAAGACATTTTTATATACATTGATTTTCATATGCATACTGTTACTTGAATAGGCATATCTTTGTATTAAATAGGTAAGCAACACGAAGGTAATATAAACTCATAAAGCAAAAGATTTTGTGTGTGTACTGGTGCAATCTATATCTTATCCTTGAAAAGGAAGTACAAGCCTAATCCCATGTTCTTTCATTCACCTGCGTCCTTTGAGGATCGTTGCTAAAGATAAATCATACAAAGTAATGCCTTTTTGTTATGGAAATTTCATCCTTTACTCGTGGTTACTTGTACACGTATGTGCATCAAAAGTATGTGTGTGGCCTGGACAATCTTGGACCAAATTCTGGTAACCTGATGCTTCACATTTAACCAATGTATGACAAACGGGTAAAGAAAGACAGTCGTGATATGTAACAAGACAAAATGAGGCGGCACACGTGTCCTGATATTTGAAGGGGTTTTTTTTCATCTTCAATACTTTAAACTAATCTTTGAACAGTAATTTCATTAACTTTTGCGAGTTTAAAGAAAAAATAAGAAGGATTAGAAGGTAGACGAGAGAGCTTTCTTTCTGCAACTTTCTAATGACGTAATAGGTCGGGTCCAGAATTGGTATTCACTAACTATCGTTGAGAGCTTATGCTGCAGCCGGAATGAAATGTAACCGTGAGAATTATTATACTTTACAATCTTATGGTATTCACTCGCTAACCTTGACAATTAATGCTGCGGGTAATGTGAAATGTAACCTTGCCAATTATCTCTTATAGCCTATATAACACAGACACGGCAAATTGGAGCCGTGTCCGTGTGTCGGATACGTATCTGACACGAGCACCCACCTGACACGCGGTGGACATGTGTCCGTACGTGTCGGAATTAAAAAATAATTTTTGTCAGCTCGGATGTGATTCGGATATGTCTGAAGACGACTTGGACATGGTTGGATTCAAAATCTCGACCGTTTACCATCCGAACACATTATTTTTAATCCTAACCTTTGACTATTTATTTCTTTTAAGAATGTACAAAAGTTTAGCCTTTTGATTATGTACAAATCCATACATAATAGAACTTCTGGTAAACTTTTTTGCTTTGAAATTTCGTAGTCTCTCTCCTACCTTTCTTCCTGTTTACCTAACCAAGTCTAAGGAGTCGCGTTCAACGACTCCTAAAATTCGTTTGGGTAAGGCCTTATGAATATGATTTCTGGCTTTCTCTCTATTAAGGTTTTTATATTTCAATCATTTGACCGATATTTTCCTTTCCCTTTATCTTGAGATTGCTCAATTCATAGAGAATCATAGATCGCAAGGTCGAGACATTACTTAGTACCTTATCCTAAGTACTAAGTACTTGAGTGCTTAGGATGAAGTTTTTAGGCTTTCTTGGTCTTTTGTTAGACTAATCATTTTCTTTTTCTTCTTCTAGGTCTGTCATTGAGAGTTAAAAATCTTGAAACTCTATAGGAGGCCAAAACCAAACGAAACCATCAATTGCTTCCAAGGGTATTTTCTTTCTTTATTTTTTCTAAACCTTTTAAAATCTGGTTCTTTTCTTTTTCTCCATATATAATACCTTTTACAATTAGCATTAACTCATGTTTTAAATTATGAGTGATTTGGCCTTTATGCTTAGAATCACTTATGATAATTTGAGTGTCGTGGTGTTGCACTTGATCAAATATTCAAATTATTCCGTGACTTTTGTTTCCCGCATCATGATTTTGGTGAGTGTTTAGTTGCTATTTTGCAATGCAATATTGATGATTTTATGGCTGGATTGCTTTAGGCTACAATTTTTTTTAAGAAGTAGCAATCTTCACATGTGATTTTGAAATTAGAAATGCATTTGGTTGAAAGTTGCTTTTCCTGTCTTGCTTTCTTTATTGACATAAAAACAATTTGTTGTTTCTTGATATTGTTTACTTGTTTGTTAATACAATTTCGTATCTTAAATAGGTATTTCAATCCACTATTCTCCTTTTTCCATGGCTTCTAGTAGTGGTGTTAAACAAAAAAATCCAGAAAAACCACTATGGAAATATGTGGTAAAGAAAAATAAAACAGAAGGTGGTGGAAACTTTGAGTTTGAGTGTAGTTTTTGCCATAACTCATTCAGAGGTTCTTACACTAGGGTAAGAGCGCACCTGTTGAAATTGTTAAGCAAGGGAATTCGAGTTTATGGTGACATTCCATCCTTAAAGGTGACAGAACTTGAAAAAATTGACAATGAAGCTACATTGTTGATTGAAAATTTCAAGGCAAGACCTGCCCCTCTTCCACCCTTATCTAGTCAATCTCAAAATTTCTCAATGGGTGAAGCATCATGTACTAGTAGTTTTGATTCAAGAAAGAGAAGGGCAACATCGAGACCTTTAGAGGATGATTTCAACATGCAAACTAGAGAAAATTTAGATCTTGAGATTGTTAGAATGTTTTACTCTTCAGGATTGCCTTTTCATCTAGCAAGGAATCCTTATTTTATCAAAGCTTTCTCTTTTGCCGCTAATAATTATATTAGTGGTTATGTTCCTCTAGGCTATAACAAGTTGAGAACGACTTTACTTGACAAAGAAAGAGAACATGTTGAGAAGCTTTTTTAACATATAATGAATACATGGAATCAAAAAGGAGTGAGCATTGTAAGTGATGGGTAGAGTGATCCACAAAGAAGATCTCTTCTCAACTTTATGACTGTGACTGAAAGTGGGCCAATGTTTCTGAAAGCAATTGATTGCTCCGATAATATCAAGGATAAGGATTTTATAGCCAAGCAAATGAGAGATGTGATTGTGGAAGTTGGTTTTTATAATGTCATGTAAATTGTGACGAACAACACATCGGTTTGTAGGGCGGCTGGTTTAATGATTAAGGTGGAGTTTCCAACTATTTTTTGGACTCCTTGTGTTATCCACACTTTTAACTTTGCTTTGAAGAACATTTGTGCAGCTAAGAATACAGAAATGAACAATCTGTGTATCAAGAATGTTCTCGGATTTCATAAATTGCTGACGATGTTTCTTTTATTAAGAGCTTCATTGTTAATCACCATATGAGGTTGTCCATCTTTAATGAGTTTGTTTCATTAAAGTTACTTAATGTTGCTCCTACTCGATTTGCCTCTACAATAGTAATGTTAAAGCGGTTTAAACTTCTCAAACATAGGCTCCAAGAGATGGTGATAAGTAAAAAATGGTCTGCTTACAAGGAAGATGATGTTGGCAAAGTTGAATTTGTCAAAGAGAAGTTACTGAGTGATATGCTCCATGTTTTTTGAGAGGGGCTTATAAAGTAATAAATATATATGAACTATTAAGATGTTGGAAGTTTTGAAGCACATCAATCAATATATAACATATTATGAATTCTGAATTTTTTTCTTAATTCTAAATTTTATAATATATATATGCTGTGTCCGAGTCTATCAAATTTTAGAAGTTGATGTGTCCCCGTGTCCGTGTTTGTGTCTGTATTCGTATCCGTGTCTGTGTCGTGTTGTGTCGCATGTTTGTGTTCGTGTCTGTGTCCATGTCTATGTCCATGTCCATGCTTCTTAGCTTATAGCATATAAATTCTGTTGCTTTTTAGATCTCTTATTTTATAGTGTTTCTTAATGATATCCGTGCAATAATTCTTCATGAACACTATTATATCACTTTTATAGTTTAAGGACGCTATATTAGACTAGACATAACACATGCCTAGATTCAAAAAATTATTAGAAAATTGTTTGACAATTTTTACTGAAATAAAAACAATTAAATTATAATGAAATTTTTTATTTTGTATAATATTTTCTTTTCACTTGTTTACTCAGTAATATGTAATTACATTTAGTGACGAAAGTTTTGAACAATATGATCAATTCTAATAATTATGTGGAAATAAATGAAAAGGATGAAGTATGAAATGATACTATAAAGATGTATTTAATCTTATTAATAGTTGAAAAAGTGAAGAAGAAAAATCAAACAACTTCTACCTTTTTCAAAATTTGGTTGGAAAAATATTAAGACAAAATTTCAAACATGATTCAATAGAGAGTATATTGATCTTCAATTGAAAACATTGTAATGCATTAAGAGTTAGATTGAAGAATTTTAAAATTTTACTTCAAGAAAAAGGAATCAGTTACAACTCTTCCATCGAGGAAGTTAATGCTATAAATGAATCTTAAGAAAGATTTATTTAAGATAAAAATATGTCTTTGTTTACTAATATATCATATTATATAATTTTTGTTCTCATGTTTCTTTTTCATCGTTTTAGGTATATAAAATGACTCATAAATTCAAAAAGCAAAATGATGTAAGGAGTTTTCAAACTTGTTTCATATTTTTAAAGATGCTATTGTAATTGGTTTCCTTGCATACCCATTAATTAAATTTCTATCAAATAGTGCAGAAGAAGAACATAGAATTGATGTTCACAAAGTTTGCTCATATAACAAGAAAGGGGGATCAAGATGTATATTCTCCTTCAAATAAAAAGAAATCTCTTAATAAGAAGAAAAAACATTTTAGAAAAATTCTTGATTGCAATTGGTGAACAATTGAAAAAAAAGAATGATCTATTCAAGAGAAAAAATAGTCATAACATCATCCATTGTAGATAATAAATTAGAAGCTTCATCAATTAATCAACAGATTATGGAGGATGGGCAATATGAAGAAGTAGTGAAAGCTTTGCATGATTCTCAACTTTATAAAGTGATTTTTATGAAGATGTCAAACACAAGGAAGTTGGATTGAATTGTGTCTCTTTAGTTATATTTTAAGATTATTGCATATTAAAGTCTTATTGATTTAAACCAAAGTTATGAATACCGTATCGACATTGGTACCAGATTGGGTTCTGGTACGGTAATATACTGGTACTGGTTAATACCAGATATTGTTTCAGGTAATTTTTTAAATTTATGAAATAGTTTATGAATTTTTTAAAATTATAAAATAGTCTATCAGTATATTATGCTATATAATTTATATCAACCATGTCTCCAAAAATCATAATAATAAGAATTTAAACTAACATCAATTTATTTATTTTAATTAACATTAATTTTAACATATTTCACATATAAATAATAATTACTATTAATATACAAAAAGATCAATTAATCATAATTCAATTATAAAATTAAGAGCAATACAAGTTATTTGAAATATTACAATTTCATCATATAATAAATAATAATTACATCAAAGCATCAAATAAAAAAAAAATAAAGATCTTATTATAATTTACAACAAGAGTTTCGTGATGAGGAAATGACTAACTAGAAGTGAAACTTGAAGCAAAACATATATTATTTAATTTACTATTAATTAAATATATATTATTTAATATATTTATTATTAACAAGAATTTAAACAATTTAATTTAACATTTTATATATAATTAATAAAAATGAATTATTAATAAAAATATAAATAACTTAATTTAATTTAATTTAAAATTTAATTTAATAATTATTAATAAATTTAATTAAATTTAAAAAATATTTTTAAAATATAAATTTCCAATAAAATTTGATTCAATAATTAAAATATATCTAAAAATTAATATTAGTTTATAAATAATAATTTTAAATTATGTTTTTAAAAATAAAATATTTTATTGATAATTTATTAATAAATATTATATTAAAATAAATTTAAATAAAAATAATTTATTTTAGACCTTTATTTAAGTTATAATTATTATTAGTAATACAAATATTTATTTATTTTTAAAATATAAATTAAAAAGTCAAAATAAAATTTGAACTAAATAAGTAAATAGTTAATTAAAAAACTTTAAGAAAGGGGGGAGGCAAGAGGCGGGAATAATTTAAAAATAAAAATTGAAAATTTTGCTAAATATTCCTCCTATTTTTCAAAGTTTTCGATACCAACTGATATTTGGCAATACCATGCGAAATTTCTAGTACTGATCGATATTGACAACCGATACCTTTAAACATGACTTCGTACCATTTTTTGGCCAATATGATACGAAACTCATAACGTTGGCTAGAAGGAGAACATTTCAGCAAATTCCTTAAATAGACTTTCAAGTCAAGAATATTGGTGATGACAGTATCTCCTGTTCATACAACATTAATGGATGAGATTAGAGAAGGATGGGAAAAATGTGCCATTATCGGAGATCTTATAAGGACATTGGAAATCTAAGGAATATAGTTTGGGAATTATGAATGAAAAAACATATTATTAAGATGGAAGGGGAGAATTGTGATCAATGGTGATGATGAACTTTGGAAGAAATATAGCATCAACCTTTGAATTTAGCTCTTATGTCTATTATGATAGACCATCAAGCTTTGAATCAATTATGTGAAGGACATTGTTTTATGCTACAACATTTTGTGTTTGTCAATTCAGTACTTCTTTTACTAGAAAAACAGGTATATGATTGCTGTATGGATTGATACTTATGGATCTTCAATATGGCCTTACAGATACTCTATTGGTTTTATTAGTTTGGGCTTCCAAAGGTGGAAAATCTTTCTCTATGATCTCATCATCATACAAGATAATTATTTGGGAATCTCCTTAGGAATTAAAGATATTATTGGCGTAAAACATTTTGGTTAGTTCAAGTGTTCTTTTCCAACTACTATCAATAGTTTAGAGAGATCTTTTGGTATAGGCTTAGGATTCCTAATGTCAATCCAAGGTCTCGAGTCATCATCTTCATCGTGTTTGGGTTGGATCTTCTTTTGTGGTTGGCACTTAGATTTTGACGTTCTACTAGGCTCTTTTTACCATCAAGGGACATAAAATTTGTCATCACTATCAGAATTGTCATCCATCTATCATTCACAATCTGAATCACACATAGATGGATCTACATCCTAGATGATATGGCCATTGACATAGTTGACATATATCTCATGTCCATCAAGGTGGACAGAATGTATCGAAGGACCACTAATGCCTTCTTCATGAGAAAAGGCTAGGCTAATCATTATTATTAGGCTAGAAGAGGTTCCAGATAATTTTGGGTGTTGTTCTCTGGGCTTGTTGAAAATAGATTTTACTGTTCCATCCTTCACACTTCTCAAAATTGGAAAAGTTGTAATATGAATGAAGCATCGATGAGGAGTATGAAAATCCTTTCCATAATTTATGATCCACGCCATAGGCATTAACTCCGCTAATTGTTATGATGACAATTGTCTTGGAATTTGGATGATTGTTGTTTCATTCTAAGACATATCTGCCACCATATAAAGGGCATTTCGTGTAGAGTTTGAAAAGTTTAGATCTAGAGCATGGTTTTGTAGTATGTAAATGATCTAATGTTGGAGTGTGACCATGATAGTAGTAGGGTTTTGATCATCTCCAATAATTTGAATATGAACTTTTAGTTTTGCGGGTAAAGTTTGATCATCAAGCTTGATGTTGAAGTCTGGAGCTATGGTCATGGTGACACTTCCATTGTTGGTTAAGAGGATACCGATCAAGGCATTTTTGATAGGATGTGTATGCCATATCAAGGGGAGAAATTCTAACTATTGTTGGAATTCCTTTTTTCCATGTAATGTTAAGACCATCTGAATAGCGCCTATATGGAGATGTGTGTAACCTTGATCTAACCATAACGAGATTAACTTAAAGGGAAACTCCAAAGTTACATATTGTTCTATAGAAGTGGATTTTTAGCCACATTGGTCTAATATGGTTCCTTAGATCAATTCTTTGGGTTAAGTTCGATGTGTTTAAATTAAAGAGTGAATACTCTTTGTAAAATATATAGATCTATGATATAGATTATATAAGCTTAATAAAGGTAATGGAAAGTCATAGATTTTAGTGTCTTCAAGTAAATGAGTGATTTCTACAAGGCTTTCTATTTTATTAGAGTGAGTTTTCTTAAAATGTGAGGAAAACCGTTTTAAAGAAAGAGCTGAAGAAAAATGAACTGTGGTTGATGAGGTCAGAACTTCACTCACATTTATCTGAGTCTCTCCTTATTCGCTCTTATCAACAATAACTTTATCACTGTCACTAGAAAAGCGTACGACTGTTTTTATCTTTCAAAAAATTTAAATTTAAATTAAAAATTGTTATATAAAAGTTGGTTAATTTAATTTAAATTACAAAAATGAATTAATTAGTCAATTAATTAATAAAATTTTAATAATAAAAATTATCAAATTAAATTAATTAAAAAATAAAAATTAAACGATCGATATAATTTTATTTGTCTATCTAATTAGGAATGTCAAAATCCACCGGGCTCGGCTTGCGGCCTGACTATTACTTCAAAAAGGACGTTGCTTTTTTACGTTTTTCTTTTAAATATATATATATATGAACGGCCGAGCCACAAACCACGCAGGACTGAGGTGGGAAGGCCCGACCCGGCCCATTAATATCTCTATATCAAATCAATTTCATTTTTTTAAGGCATGAAAATGGATCCAAAAGTGAAGATAGCCCATAATGAAAGAGCCCATTTTGATTGATGGTCGAGTAGTAGTTTTCCTTTGTCTTGTATATTTTTATTCTCTTGATGTTCTCGGGAAGCAGAGACGTCTTAAATTAAGGGAATTCTTTGACTAAAAGTACAAGGTGATAATTTTAATAAGATTTACATGTAAAAAATTTGTAGGTAAAAATTACTAAGTTACAATTAATTTTATTATTAAATAATATTTTAAATTACAAAAAAAGGTACAGTATCATTTAGGTGTATAAGTAAATTTTTAGGGCCATCTAATAATTTAGGAATTTAAATATTCAAATTCAAGACCATAAATAGTTGTTGATATTTGGAAAAGGCTCTTTTACTGATTCAAATGATTTATTCTCATAATTTAACCAACTGAAGTAACTAGTGTTTATGTGTTTCGGTCTTCAAATAAAAATAGAAATGGAAATGGGATTATTTCTTGTCTCATGGATAGTGGGGTGACTGGACAAGCAAAAACGGGTGTAATAAGCCATACACTTTGTGCCTAAGTGGCTTTTTGCCAGAACTGGGGAAGAATCAAACCCAATCTTTCTGACGTTCAAGTAGCTAAACCAAATCTCACACTTCTGAATAAGTTAATAAGATCCCTCTTTTTTTTGGTTGTTGATGCTTGTGATGATTTTCCAATATTGTGCCTAATGGCTAACTTTAGCCAGCATTTCTAACGATTGAGATTTGAGAGAACATTAAGTTTAAACCTGGTATTTCTTAACACTGTACATTTATGATCCAAAGATTTTATTGGTTACTGTGATATCCTCCAATCCTTTTTGATACGTCAAGATTCATACAAATCAAATATTACTTGCATCCCCCCATTTGCAATTTCCTCGTTATCGTCCATTCTTTGAGTATTAGTATTATTCGTGTTTACTTGTTTGGTAAAGGGAAGAAGATCCGGTTCTCTAGTGATGTTGCTAGTACAGGAAACATGAAAAAGAAAGATACCCAAATCACACTCAATTTTGGAAAAGTAGATGCCAAATCTCTTAAGTTAGAGGGGTTGGAAGTGATCAATCAAACTAAACAAGGGTCATTTCTTGTCTTTTACCCAAAATCTTCGACTTTTCTTGCACCAATATAGCCTATGATTCTTGCTGAACCTTAATGCATGATCGGATCTGATCCATACAGGTAATTCAGTTGGTCGGCCATAGTTGTAGAATCAACATGAACATGCATGTAAAAAAGCCAGTGCCCATGTCTTGGCACCGAAAGTCTATAATCGAAATGAGGTTAGAATTGTACGGCATTGACCCCACAAGCTTAATTAAGCTTATAGCTTCTTAATTATCGAGTTAGGTACCCATTTCAAAGCTTTTAGACGAGAAAGCAAAATGGGCCATATTTCTTTAGTGGGGCATAATAGATTCGGTTTGACAAAAGGATCTGTACTTGTATTTTTATTCACATCTCTTTTTCATCAAGACTTTGGGTCGGTTTAGCTTTGTTTTCACGATTAAGAGGTCAACCATTTCTTAATTGGCTCCTTTCAATTCTTAATCACTCTTCAAATCTTTCATACCTCTAGACAAACCGAAGCGTGGTTTTTTTTTTCCCAATAACTACTAGTCATATCTTTCTAATAAACATGCTGCAAAATTTGAATTTTATTATATGGCACGCTTATTATTACACTAATTTATCATGTTCGTTTAATTTGCACCAACTTATAGCAAAATGTGTGTAGATGTGTGCATAAATTTGGGGTTTTGTGTTGCTTAATGATTCGACAAAATGTTTGAAGTCAAGGTCTACAAGATAATGTCCTCACGAGGTAGGTTGACTGAATTAGACCCACAGGACTGGGATTTACATGGTACGAAGCTGGGATTCCTAGAGACCTAGGAGTCTTATGCCTAAGTAGACGGCCGAGAAATAGGGTGATCTAGGTGTTGGAGAAAGGAGGATCTGATCTCACATAATAGTCACAAGCAGGATGTGGATAAAATGTTTCACTCTAGCTTTGATGAAAGCATCCAATAAATCAACGGCCGAAATTAGTTCAACTGTTGATATTTAAAAACCAAAAGGAGCCAAATTAGGGGAATTTCCAGGGAATAAATGAGAGAGAGAAAATAGCGTTATTAATTAGTTACTAGAAGATAGAAGGAACTTTTGTTTCTAAATTTTCAATTCCGTGCATTTCCTGAATCGAGTTCATATAAAAATTTGATGGCAGATTATTCAAGGTCAGAAAAACATTAAATTAATAGTAAACTAGATCAGGGGGCAGATTGTTTTAATGTCACAACAAAAAAATGTGACTCTATTATAATTTAAGTAATTAAAAAATAAATTTTCAAAATTTTACACCTAGTTAAAAAACAAATGTCAATTAAAAATAACAACAAAATATATATGACATAAACATTATACATAGACTCATTAAATATTATCATTATAATGAATTAATTAAATTAGTAAGATTGTTCTTAATTAATAAATTTTAGTACAAAATAATAACTTATTATAATTATCTTAAATTATTAGTTTGAATTAAATTTAATTAAAGAGTTAGTATTTAAATAATATTTAAATAGTTCATATATAATATTCATATTGAGTATGCTTTTTCTATTATTTTTAACAAATATTTTTTAAAAAAATTTTAAATACAAAAAATTGGTGGAAATAAAATTAAGATATTTTTTTTCAAAGTTATTTCGATATCATAAAAACTTATAACTCTTTTACCCCTACATAAATACAGTAACTCGTTTATGACAAAAGGGTTAATACAAACTTCGGTTTATCGGAACATCCTCGTCCTCCTCCTAGATAAAAATAAAATTACTTATTACGAATCTCTTCGAAACCTACATCCCGGCTGGACTTTCACTGTCCCGCTTCTGTGGCGTTCGATAAAGC
The DNA here is from genome assembly GCA_027123425.1 of Erythroxylum panamense. Lineage (NCBI taxonomy): Eukaryota > Viridiplantae > Streptophyta > Magnoliopsida > Malpighiales > Erythroxylaceae > Erythroxylum > Erythroxylum panamense. Next base: position 12,946,756 of record JAOTIZ010000003.1, read on the forward strand.
AAGGCTCGGGTGTAAGGAAAATTTTTGGATGAGAGGTATGGAAAGTTCAAAAGGCGAGAGAAGATAGAGAGAGAAAAAGAGAGAAGAAAAGGGCGAATGTGTTTATGTCATGGCCCCGGTTTTAGATTTGTTAGGGACTCACAAAATCTCCTCATTCCCTGACCTGTCGTGTCTGGTTCTGGCATGTGTTAGATTTGACAAGTTGCCAATGTTTGTGTCGTTCTTCTCTGGCTTTTTTTGGGCTTAACCATTTATTTCAGCTTCTCGGCTTCTCCTCCTCTTCTTTGTTGTTTTTTTTTTTTTATAATGGTTTTGTCGGCCCTATCTATCAAACTGTTTGGTCACGTCCTTGAAGCCTTCCCTTTTTTTTCCCCTTCCCTGTTAGAGTTTATTGTTTCTGTCTTGTTGGTTGAAAGTTGAAACAACCACGGCAGAACATAAAACTTGATGAGATGTGACGTGATAGTTTCATGTAGCCAATTTCTACTACTAATCTGTAAAATGAGTTAAAAATTTTGCCACTAATTATAACTTGTACAAATAAATTAATGAAAACAAACTATGTATTGTAAATTAATGAAAACAACTAATTAAAGAAGAATATTTGTTATAGCCATATTTATTTGAAAATAAATATAAAATAGACATTCTTTTATAGGATTTACAATTTTACAAAGTCATAGGGCAATTATTAGTATTTATTTACAAGCGTTACTTCAATAGTAGATTTTTGTTTTTTTTTTAAGAAATACACCAAGAAGATATTACGGAAAACAACCAAATAATTTAGGAAAAGATAAATATAAATTTATCACAAAAATAAAGTATACGAGTAGGAAATTTGTTACAGTTGGATATGACACGATATATAGTTGTTGAAGACATTATACAAAATAATAAAAGTACACATATTGATAAATAGCACTTCTTTCAATGAATGATCTTGCAAATTATGTAACCAGGTGTACAAAAATTTGAGAAAATTGGAAGCAAAGTCCCTACGATATGGTGCACATTATTCGTATCAATCTAAAGATTGCAGCAAAATCATGGGTATCCTTCATACCTAAGATTTAAAGACATTGAAATTCCAAAAAAAAAGTTTTAAAAGATATTGCGACTTTGCTGCATATGTAAGATTTAAATACATTGAAATTCCAAAACAAAGATATTTAAAGATATTGCTACTTAGAATTTCTTTTTTTTTTTGTATTGACACGGATCCCTTGGTCTTGGGAAAAAAATTTACCAAATCTAAAATAAATATAATTTTGGATTACACTTATTTGCATTTCGGCCCTCCCAAAAGAAAAGGAGGAATCACTTACTTTCACTTGTAAAGTTCTAATATTATTTATTTACATTTATTAATTGATGTTAGACAAATTGATTTCCATGGATAAATGAAAATTCCAAAGCTGCTTTAATTAAGCGTCAAACAAGAAGGGGACAAAACGGAGAACGAGATAACACGTGTCAGACAAAGAGGTCGTTAAGCGTTGTCCAAAGGAATCGTAAAGTAACAGATGGTTGTCTCGTCCTTGTTACGAACTGCAGGAATAAAAGCGGACGCTAATGAGAAAACGCCACGAATCACCACGATTTTTTTCCTCATTTTGATGCCGCCAACTCAGGTTCAATGTCGGTAACTTTTCCCGATAATTATTTTCACGGCGATGTCCTCCGTTGACTCTTTCAGTCATTTTCTCTCCTCCATCCCGACCATTCATTCACTAGTCACGAGTCCCAAGAGATATGACCAAATTGTCGCGAGACACGAGAGAATCGGGTTTTTTGCTGGCGAGATATGATATGTTGGAGCTTGCGCTTTCATTTTTGATTTGGAGATCGCACCAAAGTGGATTTCAGAATCTCAGAGTTTATTAAGGACTGAAATTATACATATAAAAAAGCAGATTGTCAAGATTTTCTAGCGAGAGAAAGTAAAGATTTGATTTTGAGAGAGAGAGCGAGAGACACCCCACAGATTGACAGAGACAAGTGGGCATTACTATACTCAATTCCATTTCTTAACATTGGATAGACTATTTAAACAAAACAACTTCCCATTACCCAAGAGAGCATTTCCTGTTCCGTGGAAGAAAAATTCCGTTACTAACTTCATCGGTGGCAAAGATTTGAGCTTTTTGCACAATTAGAAATGGCCAGAAACGGTGTGGCTTCGAAGTTGTGGCGGCCGGAGACGATTGATGGCCTGAATCTGTCGCCATCTGGTGATCATGATGAAGTTCATGTTTTGGCAGTTGATGATAGTCTTGTTGATCGCAAAGTCATTGAGCAGTTGCTAAAGATTTCATCTTGCAAAGGTTTGCGTCTTAATTGTGGGAGTTTTGATCAAGGTTTAGGTTTAGTTTCCTGAGATTTTGATAGAATTTAGCTGTTCTGACTATGCAGTGACTACGGTGGATAGTGGGATCAGAGCTCTGCAGTTCCTTGGATTGGATGAGGAGAAGGGTTCATCAGTTGATGGCCTAGACGTGAGTATTCATCAACGGTGCTCTTAGTCAATTAAGCTCACTTCTGAATTTTTGTTATAAATTAGTAAACAAAGCCTGACTGATTCTTCGATTGTGTTTTGGTTACAGAGCTTGAAGGTGGATCTAGTCATCACTGACTATTGTATGCCTGGAATGACCGGCTACGAGTTGCTCAAGAAAATCAAGGTTCGGAATTCTATCTTGAACTCTATACAATCGCTCGTCAACCGAACTCGATGACTCTGGAAAATCATGATCCTTATGAAAGTTTCTATGCTATTACAGGAATCGTCTACTTTAAGAGAAATACCAGTGGTGATCATGTCATCAGAGAACATTATGGCTCGGATCGCTCGGTACTAAATCAATTTCCCGCTTTTTACCTGTTTATAATATGAACTTCTAGAAACAATGTATAAAGCTAATTCTTGGTGATTTGGATTTGGACGAACAGATGCTTGGAAGAGGGAGCTGAGGAGTATCTTGTGAAACCTGTGAAGTTATCAGACGTGAAGCGGATAAGAGAATACATGGCCACAAGAGAGGTTAGAGCAAGAAAACATGAGAAAGGCAACAGTTTTAACAAGAGGAAGCTATGTGACAGTTGTGAATCGTGCGATCTTCCTCTGTCGTCACCGTCCACGTCATCATCACCGACACCCTCAGCGTCATCGTCGCCGTTATGTCCGTCTTCGCCGTCGCCAACACTATCCATGTTGTCATCATCACTGCCGTGTTCTACGTCATCATTGGATTCTCCCACCAGACGGCTTAAAATGAGTAATTCCGAGTAGATAATTACAAGACCAATCTGTGTTTACATAACCCACTTCCAAACTAGAACCTAAGCCCTTCTGTAATGCACGCAAATTCACCGTTAAGTCAACGGTTTTTTTTTTTTTTCCCCTTGTGGATTGGCATCGCCTTGCGCCAATTTTTGTCTATATATATAGATTTAAACATTTGGCGCCCAAGGAATTGGTGAATATGAAATTCGAGCTTCGAGGAATTGGTATGATGGAACGACAAGAGTATGTCGAGAAATTTCTTAATTCAATTCGCAGTTGTTGCTCTTTCTTTCTCAGCATTTCTTCTTCTGTCTCTCTCTGTTCATTTTCCGTGTCGTTATGTGAAATAATAGTGGATCATACGTCAACACAAGGAGCAGTGTGAAATGTTGTTAGGTTGGTGCTTTGAAGTAGGGGAGGGGGTGGGGTTGCAATGGTGGGGTTTGGGAATTGTGGGTATGGGCATGATAATGTCTGTTGAAAGAATATTTGAAATAAGATTGGGAGGATCTAGTTGTTCCCTTGAGAAGGAACTTAGAGGAATGGGGTAGACTGTGAAGTACAGTTTTTGTCTGGCTGTCTGAATTTGGAGTGGAAATGCTTGCAAATGCTAAGCTGTCAAGTGGGAGGTCATTGCCTCTATCATTTCGTTTGGGCATAAACCCCATCCTTGAAGGATCATTGGACCCCCAGAGAGTGAGATGTACGTTGTAAGAAAATGTGATCACCCAAATCTCCTTAAAATAACTCTTGTTTGATCCCATTATGCTATTCTAGAGTAAACAATCAGTTTTGAATGAACTTTGGGCCCTTATGCTAAGTCACAAGTGTTGGTTTATGCCCTTGCAGCCTATTTTGGTTGTACTTTTAATTGTATAAAATTTGTTTTATTCAATAAAAAACATTCTTTATCTTTATGTATTTTTAATTATTTAATTATTAATCATAAAGATAAAATCCCAGAAATAATTGTTATGCAATTCGAAATTGTCATGTGATTATAATTATGAGATTCAATTTGCATTCTGTATTATTCTTAAAATGTTCCTAGTCACAGTTTCATCAAGACGGGGTATTGATGAAAAAGTTAGACTAGCACATATTTGTTTCTTTCTTATGAAGAAAGTGACCGGTCTCATAGATTAAAGTATGGAGATACATAAACAAATATGTGAGTGCTTATTAGATAATAAGTTCACTGAACAGACCCTATTATGAGAATCCCAAATGGAACATTACTTGTGTGTCTGTAGATTATCTCATTATGATGGTTGTATAATTGATCCTTAGACTTGAGATTACCAAAGTTATCTCATGTAGGAATTACTA
>JAOTIZ010000003.1:12971501-12985913 GCA_027123425.1 Erythroxylum panamense
AAAAGTCAACTTTTCTAAATTCTGCAAATTTTCACACTTTTTCTTTTTAATTCTTGTTTTTCAACTCTAGTTCAATCCACTCATCCACTTGATCATTCATATTACTAAGTCAAATTGTCACTCAAGGTTCGGGGTCCAACAGAATCTCTATGACATGTTGAAATAAAAACATTCATGATGATTAAATTGAGATGAGTGATATGTAGGGTTGATATTAAGTTATGCTGGAATCTGATGAATGAATGTATAGTTTCTATTTTGTTTTTTATGCTTCAAAATAGTGGATTATATAGATGGTTTAGGTTGAGATTTAAAGTGTAATGATGATGTAACTATGCAGAAAAATCAGAATATTTGGAGTGTTCCAGAAATTGATAAGTTAGGGTTATATATATGAAGGTAGATGATAGTTCTGTTTTGATTATGATGCATGAAAGACCATGATTTATGAGTTATCAATTGAATGATTTTAAGTTGGAATTGGTGATGAAATTTATGAGGAAATGAAGTATAATTTAGGTATGATCAATAGATTAGTATGATGGTGTTAAAATTTGGAAAAATATTGAAGGAAAGGGATGGTGAACCGTCTGTTCACCCATCCCACGATCGTGGAAAGGTACCCACAATTGTAGGAAATGCCCTGGAGAAGAAAAGTTTATGTCTTGTCTTTCCATGATCGTAGCCAATAGCTATTGCTACATATTTTTGTAGCTAAAAACATTTAACTATGTTTCTAAACACTTACCTAAATATCGCCTATAGTTTTTATCTACGAGAATTTCGTACGACGAAACAGGAACATAACTAAAAATTATAGGTGACATTTTTTAGACATTTAGCTATATTTTTCTCTTAGTCAAAAATCAACTTTGTAATCATGAATGAATGGCATTATTTACTCATTATCCATTCTACATATATGATTAGCAATGGCGAGCTTCATTCTTGAAGTCATCCAGAGGAAGTTGGACCTACGTAAGTGACAAGATGATATCTTGTTATGTTAATTGGAATTATCTCTTTTGTTTTGGATATATTTTGGTTCTTAAATTGTAAAACAATAACAAGAGACGTTCACCGCCTCTCCAAATCAATAAGTTGTTTTCTTCTTAATTGTCTCTCAATATTTCATCTTTCTTCTATCTTTGGTGTTGAAACTTGGCTAAACTCAATTATTTTAATCCAAGACGATTCGAAACTCTAGTTGTAATCTTGTAAGGTTTTGTTCTAAACTTTTTTATGATTTAATTCAAGTATTTCTTTGTTTTAAGTTCTTATATTTCATGAATAATTAATATTGATAAATTAATTTAAAGTTGATTATTCTATCATTATCCAAGAGTTCAATAATCTGTAACTGTCATGAATGATTGTTACAAGTAGTAAATAGGTTATTTATGATTTTACATATTGAATTTATGATAAACAAGAAAACTAAGTTAAATAATTGCAGCCATCTCAATTATTAAATTTACATTTAGTCTTTTTCACTAAGCTTATTATTATCATTTAATTGATATGGAATTCTATCATACCCAATCAATTGATGGTAAGTTTTAGTTTGGATATTGGGTTTGAACTAATTAATTTAGAAAATTTTGAGATTTATTATGTCTATCCTAATATGTTTCGGACTAATTGCTCGAATTATGACACATTCTTTTAAGACCAATAATTAATGTTACAATTAAATAAGATATTTTCCTTGAATTAGAGTTAAGCTCTCTTAAATTTATCTCTTTTATATTTAATTGATTTATTGTGATTCCTTGTTAATTTTAGTTAATAAGTTAATTAATTGAAAACCTCCCACTTTATTTTATTATTTGAAATTTAAAAACTAGTGTTTAGTCTTCTTGAGAATCAACCAGATTTCACAACTACTATAAGGAGTTAAAGAATCTCAATAAAAGTACCAACATTTTTTGGTTAACACGGTTTACTGTTCGAATACGACCTAGATTCATATGTGGACACTGAGTAAAGAATGTCTTTATTATTAGAGAAGATAATGCAGAAAGTGTTAAGTTAGATTTTTACTTTTAATATTAATTAAATTAATATCTGACATGGATATTTATATAGTATGATTATTATCCTTTGTTTTTCTTTCCCTTATATTTTGTTAGCTACAATGAGTTATCAAACACGTTATACGCAACTTGTACATAATAAAACAAAAAAAATAAGCACCTCCTTCTTCTTCTAACGATCAAATTAACAAATAAGGTAAGCCCATACATCCAATAGCCAACTCACTTAGAATGAGTTTATATGTTTCTTTAAGAAGCTAAATAATGCATATGGTGTTTAATTAGTCATTGTACAATGTTAGCTTATAGGTAATCGTTGTTGATATCTACATTCATTGAAAATATAGAATGTTAAAGGATTAATAGGCTCTTCGTTCACGAGATTTACCAGTTATTACTACTACTACTATAACTTAATTCAGAAATGGCTCAAAAAAGAGAGAAGAGAAAGAAATGGGATAGCTTGTGGAATTGGGAAATAGCATAATTGTTTAAAATTTTTTAAGTAAATTTGGATAAAAACCCATTGAAAGAACCTAAGATATGGGCTTAACCTAGTTGTAAAGGAGAGGATGTCCTTGTTCTTGGTCATGACTCAACTATACTAGACAATGTTTTAGGAGTACAATTCTAAAATCACTAGATTAATGTAAGGGCATAATTAGAATCATTAGGATAGGAAACCTCATAACTCTGAAAATAAAAAAAGAAACCAAAAGAAGGGTAAAGTCCGGCTTGACAAGGGCTTCAGGCACATTTCCTATAATTCCACAGTGATAATTGTTTAGGAACCAAGTCATCACATTAGCCGAGTAATCATATTTCTTGAAAATTTCAAAGCTACCATGCACCCTGACAATATGAGGTGTGCCAAATTAAATCCAACTCAAAGATAAAGGAAGACGGAGTCTTATCATGATGTTGTGAATAACGTGATGGGAACCTAATCTACCCTCTTGTAATAAGAGAGGAAAGAGTGAAAAGTGGAAGTGCTTAGGTAAGCTCGCACGAATCGTTCAATTCTGGGAATTCAGTTCCTAAAAGGAACTGAAATAGTAAAAGTACGGAATAAATGAAGAGCAGGTGAGGCAAATCACACAACTTATTAGTCAACGAATTCTAACAAATGCATTGCTTTTGCTGCTAAGTTTGACCACTGGCACAAGTCAGAACTGCCATCAAACCACCGAAACTTTCTTACTCTCCCCAACCACTGCTTAATATTCTTTCCTGAGTTTATTGCATTAGCCAAGGTCTTGATAGACCCACTTGGTGACTTGGTCAATACGATATTGTATAGTTTGTGTTGTGTGAATATTAAACTAGTCCCTAAGGAAGAGAATATGTTTATAATGCTAAAATATTCACAAAAGCATTTATCGACTTTAATAGAAATTTCTACGTGTGCAAATATAAAAAGCAAATTAATTGTGATAATGTAACTTAGAGGTAATATTATAATGAGTGAAGTTTTAATGACCATAACGGAAACAATAATTATAGACATAAATAAAAGAATTTTAACTGATTAAAATGAAAATATTATTTAAATAATCTTATATGCTATTCCAATTATACTTTCACTCCAAAATAACATTATTTTAAATTTATTTCCATACAAAAAAATAGGATTAGAATAGGTTAACTGCACAAAGGATGTAATGCCTTTCATAGTCAAACGTCAAACCTCAAACTTTTCACAATGATTGGGAAATTGAGAATTAAATACACTTGTCTGACTTTGTTTAGATTAGAGTAGTTTTAAATATTAGATAATGATAGAGAAAAGTCGCACCACCCTTTGCACATACTAGACAACAGAGAGCCAAGAATGGGAGGGAGTCGACCATTCCATCTACCACCTAACCTCAATTTGGTGAGAAATTTTTGCTTAATGAAATATTAGATTGCATTTACGTAAATGGAAAGGGTATTTTGGTTAATATATAGGAGGAAAGAAAAGCCCCAGAACCTAAATGCAAACGACTAACTACTCTTTCCCTGAATCCTTGAGACAAAAGAATAAACAAAAGAAATTAAAGCTACACCAACCAGTTATGGCTGTCATGAAGAAGAAATGCAAACGACTAACAACTCTATGAGCCCGTCAAGTGACCAAAAACCCCGAATTCTTCAGAAAAAAGGATAAAGGATACAAAACGAAACCAACCACTTATGGCTGTCACGAAGAAGAAGCCATGCCTGCTTTGTCCATGTCTTCTTTTCTTCTTCTTCTTCTCGCTTCTTCCTTTCTCCTCTTCCCAATCTTTTTCCCCTCAAAATATTCAAACTTTCTACCCGTTTGCAAGTGGGACTCCTCCAAAAAATCCATCATCAATATCACCGCCTCTATTGACTTCACCGTCCACGCCACCATTGTTGGAGAATTCCTCGTCCTCTAAAAAAGCGGTTGTGAAGGCGGTGGCTGCGACGGCGACTAGCACTTTTGTTGCTGCCGCTTTGCTATTTTTTTGGGTCCAAAGGTTTGTGATTATGCGGCGGAGAAGAAGAGAAGATGATAATGATTCTGGTGAAGGTCAGAGTCCGGTGGTTAATGACGAGTTTGCAAGAGTTGACGGGAATGTCAAGGGTTTGATCGTCGATGAGAACGGACTGGACGTGCTTTACTGGAGAAAACTTGAAGGGGAATATAAGAAGTGGATACGTGAGGGGGTATCAAATGAAGGTGAGGAAGAACAAGAAGAGGAAGAAATAACTCAAGGGAGGAAAGTGAGAAGAAAACCGGGGCCCTTACAAGAAATTCCTTTGCTTCGAGGAAAATCTTCAACTTCCCACAAGAAAGTTGTTCCTGAACTGGATTTTCAGGATAGAATTGGAGCCTCAGCTGGTGTTATACAATATGCAGGCCCTGGATATGTAATGAAGGCCATTGAAACAAGCAAAGATGTTAGTCAGCCGTCAAATCTTTCTGCCACACCACTTCCACCACCAACTCCAGTTCCCCCTCCTATCACAGCAAAGAAAAGTCAATCACCACCACCACCGCAACAATTATCAGCTTCAATGCCAGTTCCCAGCAGACAAGGTTATGGACCACCTCCCCCTCCTCCTCTTGTGCCAGCAAATAACCTTCAAACACCACCGCCACCGCCACCGCCACCTCCAGTTCCCCCTTCTATCACACCAAAGAAAAGTCAAGCACCACCACCGCCGCAACAATTATCAGTTTCAATGCCAATTCCCCACAGACAAGGTCATGGACCACCTCCACCTCCTCCTCCTCCTCTTGTGCCAGCGAATAACCTTCAAACACCGCCGCCACCACCACCTAAAGCGGGCAAGTTTCCTATGCCCTTAAAACCATCTCCAGGTCGTCAAGGGCCTGCAAATGATGGTGAACAAGGGGAGTCTTCAGCTGGGAATGGTCAGGTAAAGCTTAAGCCATTGCATTGGGATAAAGTGCAGAAGAATTCTGATCAGTCCATGGTGTGGGACAAAATTCAAGGAGGATCTTTTAGGTAATTGTAGTGAATCCTAGTTACAATTAGATGAATTCGTTTTCTTGTTCTATGGATTTTCCTAGAGTCTGACAGCTTTGCATCAAATTTATGCTCAGGTTTAACGATGATCTTATGGAAGCCCTCTTTGGATATGTTGCCACCAACCGAAAATCCCCACGAAGAGAAAAAAACACAAGCCCTCCAGAGAATTCCAACTCAGCTTCACCCAAACAAATTGTTCTCCTTGATGCTAGAAAATCTCAGAATATAGCAATTGTCCTGAAATCTCTAGACATTTGTCGCAAAGAACTCATTGATGCATTGAATGATGGACAAGGTCTAGATCTAGATACTCTTGAAAAGCTTAATAAAGTTGCCCCGTCCAAAGAAGAGCAATCAGAAATCATGAAATTCCATGGCGACCACAGCAGACTAGCTGATGCTGAGTCCTTCCTGTATCATCTTTTGAAAACCATTCCATCAGCTTTTACTCGACTTGATGCCATGCTTTTCAGAGCAAATTATGAAACAGAGATTCTCCATTTCCAAGAATACTTACAAGTACTTGAATTAGGAAGCAAAGAGCTTCGAAATCGAGGACTCTTTACGAAACTTTTGGAAGCAGTCCTCAAGGCTGGTAATCGGATGAATGCAGGAACTTCAAGAGGAAACGCCCACGCTTTCAAACTAACTTCTCTGCAAAAGTTGTCAGATGTTAAAAGCACTGATGGAAAGACTACTTTGCTGCATTTTGTTGTTGAAGAAGTAGTTCGGTACGAGGGAAAGCGCTGTGTTGTCCACCGCAATCGCAGTTTGAGCAGAAACAATAGCCAAAGCAGCAACAGTGGCATAGTATTGGAGAGACCTGAATCAAAGGAAGAGAGAGAAAAGGAATATATGATGCTAGGACTACCAGTGGTAGGAGGGCTTAGCTCTGTGTTCTCCAATGTAAAAAAAGCTGCCAATATAGACTACAATTCATTTGTTGGCACATGCTCATCTATTGCAACTGGAGCAACAGAAGTAAGGTTACTTGTATCAGAATGTGCAACAAACGGGGGAGGAGGATTTGTAAGAGAAATGAAGGGTTTTCTTGAAGCAGCAGAACAAGAATTGAAAGCATTGAAAGAAGAACAGAAGAGGGTAATGGAAATTGTCAGAAAAACCTCAGATTACTATCAAGGAGGCAGTTCAAAAGATCAAGGAGGAAACCCACTTCAACTTTTTGTCATTATAAGAGATTTCCTAAACATGGTCGATCAAGTCTGTGTTGAACTAGCTAGAAACCTGCAAAAGAGGAAAACACCTTCATCAAGTTCTGGTTCCTTTCCAAAGTCACCGGCAACCAGAGTACCAGTGAGATTCCCAAACTTGCCTGAACATTTCATGAAGGAAAAATACACTGGTAACTTTAGTGAATCGGATAGTGATCCCTGATTATATCTTTCAGCCAAAGTGTGAACATAGTTGTTAGCACAACTCGAAGTGAATAGCTTTTTGAGTTCGTCAAATTGATTTGTTAATGTTGTCAAGTATTCAGTAAATAGACCACAAACATTTTTCTGGCAGATCGAAAATCCTCCATTTCAAACACTTGTACTTTCAAACAACCTTGTAAGTAGTTTTCTATCATTGTGAGTAGTAGAATTTAACTCAAAATGTAAGTTTCAATATTGATAATCTCACAAATAACAATTACATTTATAAGTTTCAATCATCTAAAATGACAAAAACTTAATGCACATTTAGTATAGATAATCTCATAAACAACAATTACATTTGTAAGTTTTCAATCATCACAAAAGGCAAATTAACGAGTATATGGAACCAAGTTAATTTAACTTGCCTATCTAACAATTTAGAGAACTTTTGACTAAAACATTGTGTCCTTGCAACAGAGCATTCCTTATGTATATGCAAAGTGCAAGCTAAATTTCATTCATTGAAAATAGTTAATTTATTATATACACATCTTTCTATAATAAATCATAAGGAAAAATTTTCAAATCTTTACAATTGTACAAAAGACACAAAATTTACATTGGATGAGCTATGAAATCAGCCTTTGATAGGACTAAACAAAATCAACTTTTGAAAAGGGTATGTTAATGTATTGACTGTTAATTATGACAGTTAATATATAGTGTTGACATACCCCCTCAAATTAATGTTAGTAGGTTTACAAGTATTAATTTTTCAATATGAAACTAATATCGCTAATGTGTCATGGATTTGATGAAAATAGTTAAAATTTGTAAAGTGGCAAAGATATGTGAGAGGGTAATAATTGGTGATCATAGGCCTCTCGGATGGATTAACAATCAATTTCTATATGCTTTATACTCTTGAGATAGACATAATTAATTACAATTTGGATGGAACTATTGTTGTCAGCATATAATGGAGTTTCTGTACATAGCCAAATAATCTTTGAGCTTGTAGCAGATATGCACAATACTCTGCTTCAATAGAAAAATTATAGATAGAGTGTTGCTTGTTGCATTTTTAAGAGAAAAAAATACCACTAAGGATCATATACCATTTAATAATAGTTCCCTTAGTGTTTAGACAACTGACCCAATTATAATCATTATAGGTAGGCTTGGCAATCAAGTTCGAGCCTGGTTACAATCGACCAGATCTAATCTAAAGTTAAGGAGTCAGGCACGATTTGACCAACCGGTTGAGCTCAGACTTGGACTATCCAATTTTGACTCGATCTAAAGCCCAACAACTTTAAGAAAATAATATCATTTTGCAAAAAATGAAATTGTTTTCTATTTGTAATTTAAAAATAAAAATTTGGTCAGACTGAATTTAGTCGGGGTAGAAGTTGTCAAGCACCCAGCTCATTGTCACCCTTAATTATAAGCTTAAATTTAGAGTGTGGAACTGGTAATTGTGAGTGCCAAGAATGTATTAAATAAAGCATCAAACTATAGATAAATGGAGATGCTATGATGATTGCATAAACTTAATTACGACATGGATAGTATAACTATATGGATGAGTAATGGTTAGATTTATGAGGGTGATCCTTTGAGCAACTAGTAAAGTTGTTCCTTAGGTTACAAGTTTAAGTTACAGAAATAACCTCTTCGTAAAAACATAAAAGGAAGGTTGCATACATTACGACCATCTTCAGACCCCCATAAAGAGGGGAGCCTTGTACACTGGGTACGTTAACTTTAACTTTAACTTTTTTAATGGTTAGATTTAAAAAACTATCCACTAACTTCCAGTATAAGATAGAATCCTCAAAAGCTCTCCTTCTTCAGGTTAATATTTCATGTTAATTTCAATAATAGTGTCAACAAGAATAGTGTTGTTGAGTCTAGCTAACTGAACAAGATCATCAATATACTTATATGCTAATTTAAGAAAGCATCATGAAGCTCATGATATACCTCCAAATCCCAAAAATAAGTAAGTTTGTCAAGATCTTTCAATTGAAAAGTAGATCTTAAAAATTTTTAAATTTTAAAAATGGCTTCTATATCAAAACATATGATAACAATGTCATCCAAATAAATAAGAAAGATCATCATACTGAAGATGTCCCCTTTTTTCAAGAAATGAGTGATTGAATTAAGCCTTAGAAGGCAATCAAAGTGTACAAGCTAAAGTAAGCTAGCAAAACAAATGCCTCCATAGGAGGATATCACATCTAACCAACGGCTTAATCAATACAACTAAAGGCCTTTATCCTTTGGTGGAAAAAAATAGATTACATATTCCAAATATTGTTGAGATAATCTATGTTCTAAAAATTATGTTTGAAGATGTTAATGTGGGTTTTGAGGTTTTGATTGTTGTAGTAAGTTCTGCTAAAGCTTCTATCATGGAAAACTTATGTGTTTCTCTCATCTCAAATGGTTATGACTAGATAAGAAAGTTTTAAGCAGAAACACCGTTTCATTGTGATGATTGGGTGATTAATGGTGGGGCACCAATCTCTTATGTCATTCCATTCCTTTGGAGCATTAAAAATGTGACATTTGTGCAACATTGTTCTCGAACTGTCTATAACAAATTCACATTGAAAAAATAGATGACATGTGACTTTGCCAACTTATCAACTGTTGGCAATTTATCCTTCATTGCTAACCATATCGTAGTGCAAGCTCAAGTTTATTGATGTTTGAACCACATAACTTTGGTTTATGGAAGTCTATTCAAGTTGCCTTAAAGTACCTTCCTGCAAGAATGATTAGTGAAATTTTCATTACTAGTGTGTTTCCATATGATGGTATTAGCCTTATCATTGATATACATTTTGATGATCTCTGATCTTATGGAATTAGGAATAGAATTTTGTCTGAAGATGTCCTTACTAGAGAGAGATACAGTAACTATCTTCTTCTACTGAATAAGAGGTATGAGGTTATAACAATGCTTAGATTCTCCAGAGGTCCTACTAACAATTAGTTGTGTTACCAAAACCTTGTTGATTTACCATTGTCAATCACGTAGATAAAGTCATATCTAAATTTTACTATCCTCTTCATAATAGCTTTCATTATAGATGAGGCTAAGGATTTAAGGCTTAAGCTCTGTATACTCTTGTCTTTGATATATATTTCATGAATCCATTTGCACTATAAAGCTGATTTATTAATCAATAATATTCCTAATCTCGTAGGAGCATTATTGTGTTCATTATTTTGAGAGGAATTATGTTGAGACCACCTTTATCTTTTGGAATGTAAACATCATACCATTTCATTTTGGCTCTTATAGAGGTTTCTTTACTGCCTGACCAAAGGAACATGTGGAATATCTTATTAATGATTTTAATGAAAGCAGCCAGGAATGCAACATGGGCAACCTAGTAGTTATTAATAGTGTGCAAAATAGAATCAATAAGTTAAGCTCTACCTACAGTGGAAAGATTCTTAATGCCCCAGCAGGAAATTTCATTGTTAATCTTGTCAATAAAAATTTTATAATCTCTTATTGTTAACTTGGATGTTATCACTAGAATACCAAGATAGAGCATGGGAAGAAGATGGAGATTAAAACCAGTGATAGTCTTCAAATTTTGTTCTTGGCTCATAGCACTCCTTGACAGAAAGAAACCACTTAACTAGACCAGAAATTTTGTTAAACATCTTAATATCCGCAATACAACTTGGAACACTCCTAAGTATGATACACAATAACCTAACAATGTATTTCAACTCAGAATTATCTCACTTCTTCAATTTGATAACTTAAAATGGCTCACTCATATAAATATGAGATAATGATGCTCAAATGCCTAATAAACACTTTGAAATATGTGTATAAGACATCCAAAAAAAATTTTAATGTCAAAACCAATGAGAAAACACTTATTTATAGGGTTTTAAGACCTCCTATAAGCCATTTGAGCTAAAAATTAATCATAGTAACATCTAATTACAGAGAACTGGTCAACTAGTATAACATATTGATCGACCAATGTTTATTAAAAGCATTAGAGTCACTATTTGTTGATACACTAGCCGAATAATAGGCATATTGGTTGATCAATACATAAACCAATATTACAACAGACTCTCGATACATCAAATTTAATAACTCTAACCTATATCAGTGGGCCATCAACCTATATAGCTTAATTATTCCTCCCAAAAACATGAATTTAACACCTGAAAATCCTCAAACTATAATGTATTTTTTAATTAAACACTTTCTAGAATGTTTCCTAAAGTGAAGATCAAGAGGCTTTTATATTAAAACTAAAAGCTTTAATGCCTCTTGATGAATGAAAAGACTCAAGCAATAAACTGAAATGAAATGTTTATGCATGGTAAGCCTTTTAGATTATCAAATTAGCAAATTACAATTAATAATATAAAATTTAAAATGATCTTGATGAGCCTTAATCTTCTTTTATTCTTAGTTTGATCTTCATTTCATCAATTACAAACTTCAAATTCTGTTTATCAATTTCATAAACTTTTTTCTTGAATTTATGGCTTCATTTTGTTCTTATATTGCTTTTCATCAAAGTAATAAATTAATTAGTAGTGATTATGTTTTGTTATCATTAAAACATCAGATAGAACCTCCATTGGATTAAGAAAACTAAACCTTGAAAATGCATATTGAGTGTAAGGACAAGTAAGTTCCTCATATTCATAAACATTCATAAAAAGATAAAAGTTAATCCATAAAAAATTAAGGTGATATTGTACATGAAAACACCCAAAAACCTAAAAAGAGGATAAAGTTTAAGCTTATCAAGGTTGTTTTTAAGATCTATTGATCAATACTTGTCATTTTTTAAAATACTTTGAAAGACTAAAGAGCTTATGAGGATCTAATAATGCTAAAAGGTATTCAAACAATTAAAGAACTATTTCAAGACTTCACTATAACTATCAACCTTGCACGGAAACATTAATACCTCTATGTAGCTATTTTGATTGTATCCCTTAATTTTGTTTTAATAAGGAAAGAAGATAATACTCAAATGTTAAAAGAGCAAGATATTATAAGGTTCATAACTAAATTACTTAAGGCTAAGAAAGTAACATACATGCAACTTACTAATGCAAGGAAGCATTGTTATTTTAGATAAAGTTGGCTAATGAACTTCAAATAATGCTCATAAACATCATGTTGAAGTTATGGATTTTAGTAAATAAACTTAGTGACACCTATACATGACAAGCTAACAAATTATAAGAAAACTTCATATAGATAAAAGAGAACATACAGATAAACATCAAGGAGATACTTGGGCGACAAAACCATAAAGCTAATAATGTATCAAATAAGAGTCAATAATGGGGTAATCCATCAATGATTTTTTAGAAGGAATAGATAAATCTAATAATAACATAAGTCAATGTACTGCTATAAAAGAAGATGAAGGAGAATGTACATCTCCATTTGAAAAACTTATAAAAGTGAAAAATATTAGATCAAAAATAAGCAAAACAATCATAGCTAAGGCTTCTAGACATTCAGTCATTAATAGGAAATTGTTCAAAAGATCCTTTATCTTGTTGAATCTAAGATGCATTCCTAAAGTTCAAATAAAAGTCTTATTTCAAAGATTTACAGAGGAGTATGGGAAGCTTATTAAAAAGGATCATCTTTAGCATATAAGATCATAAGGTGGGATCCTTTTAGCTTAAATTTTTTAGGATGCTCAAAAGTTAAGGACAAATTGACTATATTGCAATGTCAAACATCATCCTTTTCACTTAATAAAGAATGGATATACTTAAACCACTTTCTCTCACAATAAGAAAGAAAAATTTCTCCTTGTTATGAATGATTATTTTATAAGGTTTATGAACATAGAAACCCTAGTTAATAAAACAAAGAAGGAACTTGAAGGTTTATTAAAGAAAAAATTATAAGTAGGTACAAAGTTATACTAATAATAATTAAAAATAATATAATCCAGTTTGATAGCAAGCCTTCAAGGATTTTATAAAGAGTTAGAAATTAAGGACCATTTGAATTCAGTATAAACCTACTAGCTAATGGGTTAGGTATGGTCATAAATCAAATTGTATTATAAGTCTGAAGTCCAAAGTCGAGGATGCTAAGGGCACCTGGACCAAAGAGATTTATAACATATTATGGGTATACAGAACAATTCCAAGGATGCTAAGGGATGTTGAAACATAACAATGAAGAGTACCAATAAAGAATTAGAAAATTAAATACTATAAGCTGAGATATCACAATTCCCTAAGTGGAAACTTAGTCTTGTGAAAATTAAAATTACTAAAAAGGAGTTCTTAAGGGAAACTATCTCCAAATTGGTTAGGACTATACCATATAAAAGATTTTTTTTGGACTAGAAGTTATAATCTTAAGAGGATTGATGGTTTGAAGCTACCTTATATCTAGAGTGAAACTTATCTAAGGAAGTATTACCAATAGAATAAGTTCCACTCATAGGAATAATAGATAATTATTAACAAAATACTTCTCATTTTTATTAAAGTAAAATTGAAGCATAAAAAAATAAAAACCTATAGGCCTAAATTTCTCAAGTCTAGGAGAAATCCTTTTAGTTCTCAAGCTTAAGAATAAAATGTAAGCCTAAAGGCCTCAAATCTAAGAAAATTTCTTTAAGCTATTTAAAATAAAAGAAAAACATACAAACCTAAATTCCTTAGATCTAGAAGAAATCCTTTTGACTCTCAAACTTGAGAAATATTTGCAAGCTTAATTGCCTCAGAAATAGGAGAAGTCATTTTAACTCTTTAACATAAAAGCAAAACTTATAAGTCTAAAAGCCTCTTATCCAAAAGAAGGTTTTTTATCTTCCTGATGTAAAAGAAAAATCTACATGTCTAAATGTCTCATATCCAAGAGAAGTCCTTTTAACTCCCTAACATAAAAGAAAAATCTATATACTTAAAAGCCTAAAGTCTAGGAGAAATCCTTGTAACTCCAAAGCATAAAGTTAAAACTAGTATGCCTTGAGGTATTTGGTCCTTTAGAAACCTCATTACTAACTTGACATAAAAAATAATCCTCATCCTTATTAAGTTTGGCCTAAGACTTTGAAAATTTGTCAAGATAAAGGATGCAATCTTCTTAAATGTATCTAGTTTAATTTAATTTAGCTAATAAATAAAAACGATATTTGAAACATTGAATAAATTAAAAGCTTCATTAAAAGATAAAAAAGGGATAAACATGCTCAATCATTTATAAACATAAACCCAAAGTTATGAATACCGTACCGGGCTTGGTGTTGGACCTCGATCTTTTAGTGAAATTTAGAAATATTAAATAAAATTTAATGGGTATTTTTGAGTATGTATGTGTTGTGGGTGTTTTAGAGTTAAATGCAATTGATGTGAAAAAAAGTAGATTTTAGTTTTTGATGACTTGGAAATTTTGAATAAATTTGTGTGTGTAAGGGTACCATGACAATTATAGTGAATAATTTGATT
>JAOTIZ010000003.1:12993880-13004909 GCA_027123425.1 Erythroxylum panamense
CCCCCCTTTTCATTCCCATTTCCAGGTATCGAGAAGCAGATTGGATGAAAGAAAGTCCAGACATCCGTGTGTTTATATATATGATGTATTTGAAGTTAGATTTTTGTAAAAATAAGAACTTAGGCATATGTTGAGTATTGTGGGGATTTTTGTATCTTTTGTACTTGGATCTTGATATTGTTGTCGTAACATGGCTTGGAATGCCATTAAGATTTTGTAAGCATGTATTTCATGATGTAAATGAATTATGGATTTGTGTATAGAATCGAAATGTGAATGTGCCTTAGATATTGAAGTACTATATGTGTATATGAATGTGATTAATTGCGTTTGGATTCCAGACAGGAGGTCCGATGATTTTGATGATTGAGAATTATTGAAATGCTATGGGTATATGAATGTGTTTGATTGTGTTTGGATTCCGGACAGGAGGTCCGATGATTGTATTGATGGATTTGAAATATTGAAGTGCTTTTTGTTTATGGCTTGATTGGTATATAGCAATGTGTGAGATGTTTATGAAAAAAAATTATACCGTTTTGGAATTGCGTAGACCAAGTGTGTCCTGAGTTTCCAACACTAGTTTTTCTAAAGTATACGTTTTCGGATGTCAAAATTTGACCTTAAGTTTGATTGCAGCCTTTCGATTCTTTTGGTTCCGCACACGCTTTCAATTCCTTCGCTTTTTTATCCGATTTGATTTCTTTGGTTTTCGCTCACTTTGATTTTCGCTTTGTGATCCTTTCGCTTTTTGATCTGTTCGGAATATTCCATTTTCGCTCACTTTGATTTTCACTTTATGATCCGTTCTTTCGTTTCCACCACTTTGTTTTTCGATTTATGGTTCCGAGGTTGGGTTCCGGAAAGTAAACCCAACAAAAGATGTCATAATCGTGACACTACCATGAACCCGATACACGCTCAAGCTTCATTCCTTCTTCACTTATCTGGTTTCCATCACTAAACACATCAAATACCTCAAGAAACACAAGATTAAGATCCAAAATCATGTTATAACCCACATAACACTTAAAACATAAACAAACAATCACATTATTATAATTCTAAGCCTATACGTGCAATAATCATTTAATAAACACCAATAAACACATTAAAACACCTATCAAAACATAGTATAAACTGCACCTATCAAACCCCCACATACAGAGGGAGAAAATGAAATAAGAGAAAAGGAAAGGAAACTAAAGGACTTAATAAAGATAGGTGTATTCTTAGAAGTAATAAGGTTGTAACCGTTAGGGTTAGGTGACTCCCTAATGACCTTTCTATATAAGCTATAAAAATTATTGGAGAAAATGAGATAAAAGGAAACGAGATGAGAGAAAAAGAAACTAAAAGACTTAGTAAAGAGAGGTATATCTTTAGAAGTAGTAACGTTGCAACCATTAAGGTTGGGTGACCCCTTAAAAATAGAGATAATGACGTCAATGTCTCCATATAAGCTAAAAATTTTAATAAGTTCCTTAGACTGAGTTCGATTAACATATCTCCAAACTTCTTTTAAGAAACCTTCCTACAAGTCTTAATACCTGTCAGTATTGTGTTGATGGAATTACCAATTTTCTTGTTCTCAAAGTACTTAGAACTATATTATCAATAAATTATGTCAAACTTAAAGCCACCACCTTAAAGTGGTTACACTTCTAACTATATCTTAATCCTACTAACCTTTAGGATTGCATTATCATCCTTCATCATTGTAGTATTTATGTTCAACTTATAAAAAAAACTTTATTAATTATTACTCAGCAACCTTTTTTTCTTTTTTTCAATGCCTCAAGATCACTATAAGCCTTTAAGGCTACATTCTTATCCTCTTCTTTCTCCTTGTTAGACGCATCATTTTCTTAACAGGCCCTTTTATAGCCTATGACCCATAAAAGTGTCAACTTAGAAAGAGAAAAGTAAAACTAAAATGTCAAGCCTAAATGAGGATGATAATGAGAAAATTAAAGTCATAAGTTAAATAAAATTAACTTTGCAAGATGTGTCTTAAAAAATACGTGAATATGGTTGATAAGCATATCTTCTAAGTTTCTCTTATCCTTAGGAGTCACCATCTTATGAACCATCTTAAACTCACTTTCAATCTTATCAAAGATGGTATTAGTCATTTTCAAATTGAAGTTGTGGATGAAGCAATCATCTTCTGTTGTAGGCTTATTAGGGATAAGGAGGACAACCACGCTCTCTGTTTATTGGCACTAGCAAGGAGGTAGGATGAGAATGTTAGAAAAAACGCTGGATGCAATAATGAGAGTTGACCCAATGGTTATTGACCACATTGTTATGACTCACATTCGTCTCTCTCTCATCCCTCTTCTTTCTAAAGGATGAAGTCAGTAGACCTCTCTCATTAATCACCTTAGTCCTCACCAACATATTGTTCATATTTATAACCATAAAAAAATAACAAGGATGTTAGTGTCATGTATAAAAATACAAGTATTGAGAAATGAAGAAAATTAACCTATAATAATAGTCTTCTTTAGAAGACATCTATGAAATGATCATGCTTGGCTCACAAAGAAAGGTCTTTTAAGGTGAAATAAAGTAAGTTAGAGTTACATTATCCATATCTCACTAGTTGAACCTCTCTTCTAATCCTCTCTAAATGAACTTATATACCTACATACTTATCTCAATTGATAAGAAAATATCCTAATAATCTAGCTATTTTGAAACCCTTAATAAATGACACCAACTCCTTGCACTCAGGTAAAAACACTACTATAAGTTCTATAAGCTTAAATTGATAAGTGAACTTTAATAACTCAAGAGTGGGTTGCATCTCTTACAGATAACAAGCAATGATAAAAATAGCCAATAAGCTCCAAGTATGAGAATGAACTCATTTAGACTCAACCTATGATTTGAAGAATGGTTGGGTTTAATGGGAATTGCAACCTATACTCGAAGGTGTCGAAATAGAACCCCATGTTTTCAAGCCTAAGGATACCTCAAGGTTAACTCCTCAAGGTTAACTCCTTAAGTATGTGAAATTTCTCCATCATCTTCTCAAACTTAAGCCTCCTAAGTTTGTTTGACTTTAATTTGCTTCAAAATTATCATCAAAATCAATAAGTAGGGAATCTAAAGAGTTAAAAAAAACTTAGAACCTTATTAGACATGGTGGAGCTAGGTTCATATGACACTCTAAAAGAATACCTAGTTGCTATAGAGAAAATTGATAGTGTTTTGATAGACCTATAAGACATATATTTGTTGCTCTTATAGTTCAACAAGACCAAACTTATACCACTATATCTATTAGAGCTAGAACTACTAGCTTTGCTCCTTAAATTACTTATATCATTTATTTTACTTTTAATAACTTATAAAGGTAATAAGAGAGAGATATGATCTTAACTACAAAAAGAAGACATGACTACCATTAACTTAAATTTAATTTAAAATCCTCTCCAAAAAACAAACATGTAAACAAAAATATAAGTATTTTGTCTCTCAATAACTCTCGATAGGTAGAAAAACTGATACATCTCCCACATCTTATGCCTCATATAAACATATGGATGGTCAAGATTGATATGGATTAGATGTTAAGATTAAATGACTATTTATTTGGCCACGAGTAGTAAGAGATACGAAATATTCTAAAGAAACCTATAAAGGATGATTTTTATGTCAAATCACCAGCATGCCTCGAACAAGCTTGCTAGAGTAAACCAAAGGATTTTTCAAAGTTGGATGACAATTTTTCATAAATTGTACCTATGTGAGGAGACCTAAAATGAATTTCCAAAAGACATTGTCATTATTATGTGTGTCTCTTACAGGCCTATATAAGTTTATCATTGGCCTTTAAAATCAGTAACTTAGCATGAATACTTCAAACATGTTGTAATATGGTTGACTAGTTAAGAAATCCTTGAGCAAATTGAAAAGTTATTCTAATTAAGTCAACATCTATGTAGAGTTATCCAAAAGTTTCCTTTTAGATCCAATATTTAATAAGAAATTAGTAGGTAGTTCATATACACTTAATAAGTGTATAGAAAGTTAATTCAACACATCCCATTAGAGGCTTAATTATTTAAAAAGGGATTATCCCAAATAAGGAAGTGGAATCCTAATTAAAGACCAATCAAGCTACCTATTATAAGTTAGATTCGACTTTATTAAGGATAGTTAGAGTCCAATTACATGTCTTGAAGGATTGCCTATAAAATGAAAATATCCTAAGGTTAGTTCCATAATTACTAGGCTCAATTATAGATTTCTTTACATACTGATCACCCTTTAACTCTCTCCATCATTTAGTGTTAGAGTATCTTTGTTGAAAACATCCCTAATTTCTAAATATTTATTTTTACAAGCCTACAAAGCTAAGTCATTCAAATATGCCTACCACAAATTTAATCTACAACACTTTCCAACTTAAAAGGCTCTTTTATCTAATACATTACATGCAATCTCAAACAAAAATCATATATTTTTGGATAGTTGCTCATGCACTAGAACTCCCAATAATAAAGTTTTGGAAGAAAATTAAATATTTTGGTTTCATTGCTATTTCTATTTTTATTTTTAATTTCAAATTATATATTTAATAAAATTTATGATTTTGGTTTCTCCCTATTATTATAACTCATGAAATTCTTAAAAATTAGTTTGATTTTCTATTTAAATTGTTTATATATTGATTTTATTATTGACTAAATAAATACTATTCAATTAGTTTATGTCAATTACTAATAAAATTATAACTAACAAAATTTAATTATTCAATTTATTTTAATTTAAATATATTTTAATAAATATTAGTTTGCAAAAATATAAATTGTTAATTATTTTATTTTATTTTTTAACAAGATATGATGATTTGATTAATAAATATTATATAAGTGATTAAAACACAATTTATTTATTTATTTATAAAATTAATTTATGTCATACTTTCATTTATTATTTAATTATTATCAATTATAAAAGTGTAATTATATTAGTATTGACAATAAAATAAAATTTTATTTTAAAAATAAAAATGAAAAACAAAAGAAAATATCTCATAACAAAATAATGGAAGTGGAATCAAAGAACTCCCAAAAAGAAAAAGATGTATATGTAAACCATAAATTTATTAGAAAAGTTTGCTATTATGATTTTTTTAGTTAGGAAATAAATCATAAAATATTACTCCTTCAAAGCTAAAATATAATCTATGTTTAGGAAATTCATATTTTGAAATTGTAGAATTCCAAGATTTTGATGGACAAGTCCGGCATGTTATCAGACAAGTTTTAGATAAAATTAACATCGTCTTGCTCAATTGGTTCTTTAGTTATTGAATATTTAAAAATGACATCATTTTGGCATAATTAGTTCGAATCATTTTAGGCCAGACTATGTCATATCAATCCCCTAGAGTTTGAGTCTAATCTCAATGATTTCAAATTCTGAATAATAATTTCATGTCATATTGGAGATGAGTCAAATTACAATCCTTAATTATCAACAATTTAATAGAGGAAGAAATAAGGAGTCTACAATGTTATCAATCTTTATACATCATATCATTTCTAGCTTTATTATTAAAATACTGGAAGAAAACAATGTGTTTATACATCTGACTTCTAATTTCTTTTCTTTAAGAGAGTCTTTGGGAGGAATAATCCTGGATTTGAGTAACTAATATTCATAACTAATACTTTAATTTATAGAACAACATTAAGTTCCAAAGTTTGAAAACTTAAACTTGACCCCTTAAGAATAATGTTTCGTTAAAATAATAACAATCAATATGACAACCCCTTATAATTCATTTAGATTAGCAGAGCCTCCATATGAAAATAAAAATATTGTCTCATTCAAGATTTTACCTTGGTAAAATCTTTTTCTTTTTTTTTTGCTTAACTTTGTTCTCTTTGGTTTGAAGAAGTATTAAGAAATTCAAAGTACTAATTAGTAAATATCAAACCCTATTTTTAAGGCCGAAAGGGAAAATTTGACTTTAACATTTATATGTGAATAAAAGTTGGACCTTAACGTTTCTCAGGGTTTAAATTAAACCTTATCATTTTGAAAATGTCCAAATTAAACATTACGTAGATAGATAATGCAATTAAAACACCACTTTATTAGTCTTCTGCCATATCATCAATAAAATGGAGAAAACATGTTATATTTTAATATAAGTTTGGGACCAAAGTGTTATCATGTACCTTGTAACTTTGTAGGGGCTTCATCCTTTTTTAAAAATATCTATAATTAAATAATTAATCAATATATCTTAATAATTTTAATTTACCTTAAATAAAATAATTTAATTAAATATTAATTACATTCCAGATTAATTTTACCTAATCCCTATTCCTAAAATATTCAATATCTTTAACAAACTGCCTAATTTTATCCCTCTTCACCATCCTTCTCTTTATCATCAGTCTATGATCCTTTAACATCGTTTATAAGTTTAGTGTATGGTCTCAGTTTGGTGTAAGAAACTTGTGTCCATTAGTCAAACATTTTTAGGTTCAAAAGAGATGTCCAATTGTGAACAAAAGCAAGATCTTGATTATTGGAGGCACTAGCTATATCAGAAAGTTCATCATAGAACTAACCATGAAGGTCATCCCACTTGTGCTTTGGTTAGAGAAGGCACAATACTTGTCAAAGGACAACTCCTTGATAAATTCAAGAATTTAGGTTTTATTGTAGTACATGCAAATAGAAACTAGAAAAAGAGACCATCTTTCCTTTTCATCTTTGGTTAATGATTTTGTTAGTGTGGCGACAGGTGATGGGGATGATGAAAAGAGATAAAATTAGGGGTTTTATTGAAGAGATTTGAAATTTTAAGATTAGGCATTGAGTAAAATTAAAGGTTTTGTTAATTTGAGGTTTAGTTAGTATTTAAATAATTTAATTTGTTAATTAATTTTATTAAAGATAAATTAAAATCATTGAGAAGTATTAAGTATTTATTTAATTTTAGATATTTTTAAAAGAGAGTTGGGCACCACAAAGTCATGTGGCATATTTACTGTTACAAGTATCATCCTGGTGCCAATACTGAATTTGGTTATAGTATGCTATCGATATTAGTCAATATCGGATGCCATGTTAGGCAATTTTTAAAAATTACAAATTAGTTTTTTAATTTTTTAAATTACAAAATGATCCCTCAATATAGTGTTGTATATAATTTTTAATTTTGCATCAACCATGCACCTAAAAGATATAATAATATAAATTTGAAATAACAATGATCTCTATATTTCCATTAATAATATTTTTTAAGTATTTCACATGTAAACAATAACTACAATTAATAAAAGAAAAAGAGTCATTTAATCATCACACGGATATAAAACTAAGAATAATATAAAGTACTTAAAATGTTACAATTGATATCATATAATAATGGATAATTACATCAAAACATGATATAATAAGAATAATATAGATTTATGACTCTATAAGCATTACAATTTACAAAAAGAGTTTGTGTGGAGGAACATAGCCAAATAGAAGCTAAACTTGAAACAAAATACTTGCAGTCAAAAATTTTACATTTATATTTTAAATATATAATTTAACATATCTATCAAATATAAGTGAAATTAAGAAAAGTGAAGAAATGAAATACTTGGAACTTCACTCAATGTAATATCCACTCAAACTATATTGACCACAATTTCATTTAGTATAAAATTCTCATTATTTAAAAGAGTTTTACCACCACCGTTATTCAAATTCATTGTACCAAATAATATTTAAATACTTTTCCATCCAAGATTCTCCTCCAAGTCACTTTAATTTATCAAACTTGGTTTCTCAAAAACTCAATAGTCTAAAAGATCAATATGATCAAGCTAAATTAGATTTATAGAACAACTTGTTCTCTTAAGAGTCTTTGTGGATAAATAAAATTGAAATTATTAAGAAATTACAAAAAAAAATATTAAAGTTAACAATGATAATAACATACCTTTTTCAAAGCTTTAAGTTGTATAAAACAAAAACCAAATTGATTTAATCTCTTGTGTTCCAATTTATTCCTTTTCTTAGAACGAATGAATTCAAATGTGTTTCAATTTTTTTCACACCATGTTGCACTCACACATTGACTGAGAATTTGAATTGTAAACCTTTGCAATTTTGGAACACCACTTCCAAATTGGTCCCACCAAGTAACTATAAGACAATAAAAGTATCATTTTGAACAAAATAAAATGATGACTAATTTCAAACAAGTAATAAAAGTGAACAAATAAATACATGAATTAAGTTTGTCTCTTTGTCAAATTTTAATAAGCATCCTAAAATCACCAGACACATCTTTGTATATCTCTATTTGTGAGCAAAGGAGATATTACATCATCTCATGTGTAACAATTGTTGTGATACTTAATAACATTCTCCTATTAATTTCATCTTCCTTTATAAAACTTGGTGTAAAATAGAAATTAGGATTCAAAAATGTCCCAGCTATAAAAAATGAGTAGTAATTTTGTCTTTCCTATTTTTCATTAATGAATGCAAGATAAAGTGTATATAAAGAATGTATATTTTCATATTGGTTTTGATTGTGCCCTCTCCTTGACATCATAAAAATAATCTAATATTTCCTTCTTATCATTATCAGCCAAATGAAGTAATCTCACCAGAAGCTCACAAACTGGGGTTACAAATTAACATTGAGACCAAAATTCATAATCTTCAAGTATAATTTTAGATACCTTCATTACAACATTAAACATGGCATATTGAGATGTAACTCACTTATTACTTGTAAATATTTGTCTTAGCTCATTCTTCATTAGAAAAAAGTATTAAAGTGATAAGAAATTAGTTACAAATCTTACAATAGCAAGATGACACAAATTCTTACTATTGGTAAAAACCATTCCTTATTAAATTTAAGACCTATACATGATTATAGATGAAATTGTTCACTTTTTTTCTTTCTACAAAGTTTCATCAATGTTAAGAAAGTATCTAGAATCTCCTATATTTTTTAACAATAGGTCAATACAATATGTAGCACAAAGAATCTTTAAAAAAAGATTTATATCTGGTTTGAAATTTTTTTCTAGTTCCTTTATAAACATAATCATTTTTAGTGATGAACTGTATAATATTTTCAAGTGTAACTTTATTCACAACTTTATCAAATTTCTAAAATAGGATATTAGCATTTCTATCAAAACCAAATGCTCAAATAAATTTCAAAAACATTGTCCCCTTAGCATAATAAACTAAAACTTTTGATAATAATCTCATATCTTCTATTTGTCCAACTATTACACATGATTGAATACTCATAAATTGTCAGAGTAGTTCTTTTTTCATTCAAATAACTTTTTATTTCATAAACAAAGCTAGTTAAAAGATTACTTATGCAGTTATCGATTGAAGGAGCTTTATATCCTTGACCGTAAGAGGTAATAACGTCCACCATAAGATGATTATAATAAGACTATGTAGCATTGAATGATACAACTGCATCATACCACCACCTATCTATTGCTATGTCTAAATTATGAGCTGCTTCTTTCGATTATAAATCACTAAGAATTGAATGTTAAGCTTTAGGAGTTATTCATAATGCAAAAAATTTAGACACATTTCCACTTCTCTTCCTCACATCAGATGTAACATTCCCTTCTTTTTAGGTAGAAATATCACCTTCAACATCCCTAGTATCATCTTGGCTAGCGGAAAGAGAACTTCTACTAATAATTTTATTGTTTAGTGTTTACCTTCTGTCTTTCTCATGGTGATACTCTTTAAGTTAAGTTTTCATTTTTCATTTCTTGCCATGACTAGCTTTCTTATAAGGCCCTACATCACCTTTGATCCAAGCTAAATGTTTATTTGATATGGTGATTCCCCCACCTTTCAAATGCTTATTACATAATAAACAAATAGTATACCTCTTCAATCTAAGAACCAATTTAGGATGAGCCCAAGCTAGATCATCGAATCTTCCCGAAAATGTTGAATTATTAGGAGTACTTAAACTTTCCTCTACTTATCTGTAAAGATAAATAAAGACATATATCAAAATTAAATTGATAACCTCATATCAAAATAAAGTGTTCTTCCAACTCAGTTTCATTATGAACTGCAATATGCCCAAGTGCATTTATTGCTTGCAAATATGAAATGATCCTTAAGTCATAATGAAATATGTAAAGATTCAATTAAAACATATAAGTTCTAAACTCTTTTTACTAAATAGCATTTTTCAATTAGTACATTCCTATCATTGCATGTTTAAACTTGATAAAAATAAGTTTATGTACAAACTTAAATAGATAACTCTAAGCTCATCGATCATTTACACAAACAAATAACAATTGAGAAGATTTTATAATTAACTATTACATAAACAAATGAAGACGTTATTATATTATTACTTGTTTAAAGAAGCAATTTTCATTTTAATAAAAAAATGTATAATTAAAGTCTAAAAAATAATTACCATAGGCATAAGCAATTTCTCATATTAATAAAAAATGCAACAACTACTTCAAATTCTCAATTACATCAATATACCACCATTATATAAACAATTTATCATGTTAATAAAATCAACGTGATAAAAATTTAGAGTAACTCACAAAATGAACCACTTCGGTGATGAGTGAAAGATCTAGACAAAGAGGACACTAGGTTTTGGATAGAGATGGAGATGGAGAGAGGAGTGGTGGTAAGGAAGTCTGGTTGTGGTTGTTAGCGCCTAGTTTTGAGTTGCATGACCGGTTGGAAATGAGATGGTGGTCGATTCTAGTAACGGTGGCAATGACAAATGAAGTGACAAACAAAGGATATAAAGGGGAAGGAAAGGGTGGACGGTAGTAGACGAGCAAAATGGAGCTAAGAGCAGAGAACTGGGAGATCGGACTGGGTCTTTTATTCTAGACTAGCAGGGGAAATTTATACGCAGGGGAAATTTTAACGTCATAGTTAAATAAAAAATAATATCAAAATGTAATGAAATAAGCATTGGTTGGGAGAAGAAATAAGATGAAATAACTTT
>JAOTIZ010000003.1:13005009-13018748 GCA_027123425.1 Erythroxylum panamense
ACGGCAATAAACAGCTGCAGACTTACCAATCATCAGGGCACGAAAAAGAAGCGACCAAAGCTGGAAACGAAAGAAGTGAGAGAGCAGAGGAAGGCATGAGCAGAGAGGAAAAACAAAGAGAGAGAGTTTTGCGGAAGAGGAGACAACATTCAATGAACAGATATAAGCCATCATAAGGGCATGGATTGCGTGGTCGCTCGAGGACACAACATTCAATAAACAAGATAAGCCGTCAGATTAAATAAATGGACGGGCGGGATGGAATGCGTGGTCGCCTCACGACACAACATTCAATGAACAAGATAAGCCGTCAGATTAAATAAATAGATAGGCGGGATGGATTGCGTGGTCGCCTCACGACACAACATTCAATGAACAAGATAAGCCGTCAGATTGAATGGACGGGCGGGATGGATTGCGTGGTCGCCTCACAACACAACATTCAATGAACAAGAAAAGCCGTCAGATTATATGAAGGGGTGGGATGCATTGCGTGGTCGTCCATCCGAACTCGCTCTTAGTATATATACTTAATAAGTGGGTAGGAGTTGGGGGCTATTAGAGTTAGGTTCTTTAATTTTTATTTTCATTTGGTCCTCTTAGCTCTAAAATTTTTTATTTCTACTGATAATTAAGGAAATTTTAAGTAATAAACAATTGGTATCGATTGGTATTTATTCCTAGTACGTTACTAATGTTTGGAATACTAATTTCTAATAGCAGTATTTCAATCACTAGGCACAAGTGACACTATAAATTCAAAATATATTAAAATATAATATATTTTATCATATTATTAATGACATGACAAAAGATTGATGAAATTATGTTTTTGTCAACATTTTTGTCTACATAGTATTTAATTTAAATTTTTAAAAACAATACAATTTAATTTGACCATGTAAAAGTTAGATTTTAACTTATATTTATATATAAACATTAAGCCTAAATTTTAACCTATCTTTAAGTAGCCAAACCAAGACACATTAGTCTTTAAAATATTGCCACCAATCTTTAACCAAGACTTTATTACTCTTTAAAATATTGCCACCACTAGGCTTAACAGGTCACTTACAGGCTTAGGCCTGAACTTGAGTTTAGTGGGCTTTAAACTAATTTTTTGTTTCTTTTCTTTTTTCTGCCTCGTTGTTTTTCTCTCCAAAGGCACAGATGATTAAATACTACCTAAGCAACCATGTGTAGAACTCTGCCTAACCCTCGATTTAAGAAAGAAAAGGACGTAGACAAACAGAACTATCTTAATAAAAAGTTTTGTACCTTGCCAAACTGAGACTAAGGTCCAAAACTGAAGATTATTGTAATAAGTAGTCTAAATAGCTCCACAGAAGACAAATACATGAAGGTCTAATAGATTATAATGGTCCATGCAGTATTTCTAGCAAATTTCAGTTTTTTTCCTCCCTATACAAATGCCTCTGATATGCTAAAAGGATGAAGTGGCATCCCATAGTCAAGAACTACAGTTGAAGCGACATGTTATTTACTAACCCTTATCTATTCATCTAATTCTCATGCAGCCATTCAATACGATCGCGACCCTTCAGGCACTGCTCGCTGTTTTTGCTCGGTGATCACATGATTGAAGTGGTCCTACTGTGAAACCAAATACTCCATGTCTACCGCTATCCACACTTGCGTGTTGCAACCTCCATAGTGGATATGCTTCCACGAACTCCCATGGCTTCTCTTAGATCATCATAAAGGGTGTGTGATTTTCTATATCCCGACTGTCTTTGAGCCCATCTGCATGTACCATAACTTGTGTTCGGAGATGAATTAAGACATAAATTGGTAAAGATCATTACTTCATAAACGTACCCATTACTCTTTTATTGCGTCTTTTTTTATCCATTATTATGGATCTCCTTTCTTTACTTCTAATTTAGAATCTCTTTTCAGGATGTACTAAAATGCCTATTAAGGTAAGATGCTCCTCCAGGGACCAAGGCCATTAAGAGTGGCTTAAAACGTGAAGCTGATACCTAAAGTGAAAGGCAACTGCAGATATCTGAAGCCATTCTTCTACATCTTTCTTGAATAGCTAGTCAGAGACACTGCTTAAAAGACACTCGGAGATATATACTCAATACCAGCATGCTAATTGCAAATTGGTATTCATAAAATATAGGATTTGAAATGAAGATAACAAATGAGCATTAAAGAAAGTCATAAATGTTTTGATGTAACCTGTCATCTTGATCATCATGGACGTATGTGCAGTGTCCACTTGACAAGAACAAAGTGAAAAGAGAAGCAGTAATGAGCCTATCCATTTCATCTAGCCCCACCATATTCCTTATCAAACGCTAGTGGTAGTTGACTTCAACTTAAAGTAAAGCATTTCTTTTTAATTTAAAAAAGTATTTCCGGAAATAACTGAAAAGTGCATTTCTAACTACCAATGATATAGCAAATCGTTGACAGCCACATACCAAGGTATAGGCTAAAAGAGATTGAAGAAAGAAAAAGGGCAGAGCAAGGGGCTGGTCATATTCCTTTCTATGCATAAGATATGAATCAATTTGCTTCCAAAGCTATGCGGAATTACTCATTACAGCATTATGGAAACTAAGGGCGATCTTCTGACGTGCACGTGAAAGAAGAAAGAAACTTAAAATATGGCATACCTTGTCCAGAGGGCTTTTAGATACTTTCTGTAGCCGATAAGAACTTGACAATGGCATGGCTTTGAAATTCAGGCTCTGCCTTAGCTTTCTAGTCTCACCTTCTTTGTCCTCCTGTAGCAAGTACACAGCATAAAAACACTAAAGCAGTTTCAATTTGTTGATATTATTGCATTGCTTAACTTTATTCTCCAAATACTTTAGCAACAAAAACATTCTATGAAGGGAACCGTGAGAGGAGCCATCTATATCTGAATGCTTTCTTCACAGGGGAATTTGTACTAACGAACTATGGCTTGTTGATTTAGTCCATTGACACACTACATGTTACAATCTTGATGTATGAAGATGCACCTTTGATTTTGCTCGAAGGCGTGTACTCCCTGCCTCTTTTGTCCTTGATTTTTCTTCCAATTTTTCATTAAACTGAAACATATTGCAAAACAAATCCAACTTGAATAGCTACCAGAAAACAAAATTGTATGTTCAAGAAGTATCAAAGAATTTTTTCTCTCCATGAGAACACAGAAGAGAAAAGAAATCTATTGGTACCTCTCTGCTTTTAACAGCCTTTTCATCACTTCTCTGCCCCAGTGATGGGGCTACTTTAGCAGTTTTTTTATCCATACTAACTGCTTTAAGGGACCTATCACAAACATATATTGCAACATTAGTATTCCAGAAAAGGTAAAAGAAAGGAAAAAGAAAGGAAAAAATATTTAATAGCTCAGAAAAATAGCACTGCATTTTCGCCAAATCTTTCTTCAATATGACATTGATATAAAAAGAGCTTGTGAATGATATCAATCTTACTGGTAAAATCTCAACCACAAATAAGATAATGTCAAAAACAAAATGCATTATTACATTGCAGCATTGCTTGAAAGCAACAAGATAAATTCAACATTCAATAATATCAAGCATAATTATGAGGTAATGAAGTATGACGTTATACTATCTCCCACTCATGCAAATCAAACAATTTACAAAGAAAATTCAAATCAGCGTAATGCCAGCTATAATCTTGTAATCTCAGCAAGATGAGAGCATCTGTCTGCAACACGAGCATAAGTGAAAGTGGATATTGAGATGATGAGTGAGAAAAATGTCCGTTACAAAAGGTAAAATGATTAGAATGTTCTGCAGTTTTTAGCATAAGGCAATTGCCCATGACCATGCAAGTTGAGCAAAAAATTAAAGAACTGTTTTAAAGAATTTCACCACTTTATATCAATGAAAGAATGGCTATGAGGATTTATGTGGGAAAATAAGGGTAGAAATTAGAAAAGTAGCATTTTGACAAAGTAACAAAAAGTAGGCGGGGGCGCATCTTGTTCAGCAAAACTTCAATCCTTTTTTTTTTTTTTTGTTCAATCCATTTTTTTTCCTTTTACTCTATTTGAGCATACAACTTCTCTATCACCTTTCTTATTCTGTTGTTTGATAACAGAAGTAACTTAAAAATCCAGACCTAAACTTAATGATCCCATAGATAAAAACAGCAGGTAGGCATCTAATTGCACGAATGTGCAACTATCATGGCATTGAACAACACATCACAGTTGAAACATGAAATATATCATGCAAATGCAAAGTGAGTACATTCCTGGTCATAAGCTGCAAGGGATTAGGAACCTTACCCTCCATTTTCTTTTCGGGGGGTAAGAGAAGTGGAAACTCTAACTTCTGTCCCCTTTGTAGACACCTGTCAGAAAGATTCGGAAGTTTACATCTAACAAAGTGGCAGTGACCATTACTATAGTCGTAGAAACCAAAAAGGAAAAAAAAAGAGAGGAAGAAATAATCTTAGAGGTAAACTTTTAAAAAAATCATACCTGCTTGGTGCCAACAGATCTATCTTCAGAAGATGATTTCAATTGATTGAAGCTACATTGGAATGTCTTAAATGCTCGTTTGACAATGTCTTTGTCCCCCATTTTTTCCATAATAAGAGACTTTCTAGTTGTTGTAAGAGGAGCTGGGTTAGAACTAGGAGGATCCAAACTAAGAGACATGTGCAAAGATTTATGAGCCATTTTCTTGCTTTCTCCTGCGGAAGGACCTTTACTATTTGATAATGACGAACTGATGGAATTCCTCGTCCAAGTTCTTGATGTGGACAACGCACTAGAAGTGAAGACTGGTTTTGAGGCTTTTGCGGTGGAAGCTTGCGTTGAGGCTTTTGCGGTGGAAGTTTGCGGCGTTCTAGTGACAGGTAGCGCTGGTTTCTTCTTCGCTCTTGCCACGTCTCTAACCTTACCCAGTGGTGTATTCTAAATGAACATATTAAGGTAGATTAATGACCAACTACTGAATCATAGTTTCAAGGGGTAAAAGAAGGATAATTCCAAGAATTAAAACCGGGCAGTACTTTACCTTCTGAGATCCATTTTGACGGTCTAACTTATTAGTTTTCCCTTTATTTGCCGGGAATTTTTCCACCTCTTTCTCCAAGCTCTTCGGCAATGCCTTCATGTCCTGAGACTCCAATGGTTGATCTTCCTGTTCTTTTACTACAGGAGCTTCTTCTATCTTATTCAACTCGGATATATCAAATTTATTGTCCAGTTCTTCAATCACCTCAGTCGATGAATCATGAACTTTTACATTGGTTGCATCTTCATCGCACTCATCAACACCGGCACTATCCAACTCACTCTTCAACTCTGTTTCCTCCCAGATAGCTTCCTCAGAAGTTTGGCCACCAAAATTCCCAAACTCAGACTTTGTCCCGCAAGGTTTGCCCAGCAGATCTCCATTGTTATGGTCATCTGACCTCAAAGAGTCATGACTCATTTGCTTCTCCTGATCCAGTAGCTCAGCTTTTCTAGCAGCAATCTTCTTGTAATGAGCTTCAAAGTAAGCTTTTTTCTGCGCCACAGATCCAGGTGTAGCACACTTCTCTACTTCTTCCAAGTACTTATTGGGTGAAAAAGAAGACCATTTTTCCCAAGACAATGAATCATTCTCAAATCTACCGAAAGATACCGACAAATGAAGAGCAGGATTTGAGGTAGCTGTCTCACCCATCTGTGAATGTAACACGAAAACCAAAATCCTATCAAGAAACAGAATGACAACCCATGACTACAAAAGCAGCCAGGGAATTTTGCAATCATAACATAAATGAGTTATCTCTCAAGAATCTACAGCAAAACAAAACACATCCTGGAAAATGATAACAGTAACTTGATCGAAACAGATTAGCGGGCCAAACTCTTCGAAGGTCAAGTGAAAAAGGAGTGTACCTTATCTTCGAGTCTCCAAGCTGTCACCGTTGAGTCAACCATTAATTCTCCAGCTCAGAGCACAGTAAGACAGATTTGCACACAATATTTACCTGTAAGTAAGCATTGGCATGTCATGGATTCGGTGATCTTAAGAGGAACACCAAGAACAAGTTAGATCACACCCGACAAAAAGAAAGTTAAAATATGGAAATCAATGAAAAAGGAGAACATGGGAGGGGGCATGTGGTTGTGTTTCACAGTAATGATACCAAGATACCTTTTTCATTTCCTACACTTCTATAAAGACTGGGCCTTTTGGCAGTGAGAAGAGCCTTGTCTGTTTCTAGTTCTTGTGGAAACTCCTAAATGATGCACCCAATCATCAAAGACAAAAGTGGTGAGTTAATTACCCATTACCCAAAATGATTTAGCTTTTGATTTAGTCCCATAACTTGTTTATAATGAAAGAATAAAGTTCAAGGGTTAAAAAGCGAGTACTTTTCATGGTTTGTTCATCAATAATAATGATTAAACAAACGAAAAGGAACCAAGAGCAATTTAGTGGGAAATTAGAAGATTTAGTTGGACCATAACCAGGGAAGCTCAACAAACAAAGTGGTTGCTTTTTTTTAGGTGTTCTAAGAAGGTCTCAATTATAGAAAGGTACCTTTAAATCATCTATTCTTAAATTAATCCTCAATTAAATTGGATAGATTTCTTGAAAAAAAATAAAATTGTAGCCTCAAATTTTGAATTACTGCGTACAAAGATATCACAACCAATATTTCGATTTTTGACAGTTCATTACCCGCAGGTTTCTCTTTCTCAATCTAAGTCAAAGAGTTACAGAGAAAGGCCGGATGAACTGACCAGACAAAGCCATGAAATTCGAAAGAAGCAGAAGGCCCACATAGAAAAGTAAATACAGTAGAAACACTGCGTGTGCGTAAAAGCCAAGGGAACCCATCAGACAGCTTAGGACGCTAGTGGGATTTGTTGACCCACATTATCGTCAATAAAACGCCCAAAGAGGAGTGTAAACATAACCAAGTCATTTCCGCAAGATTAGCGCTCCGTCTTTTTAATTTCTTACTTCCAAAACCAAAGTGGATACTATGTAACATCATAGATTCCTATCATTGTTTATTATGCGTAGATAACTAGTAATACTGCTTGTCAGAAGATGTATGGCAGTATGGGCGGATCCAGAAAATTTTTTAAGTGGGGACAAAATTTTAATAAAAATAAAATTTTATTTTTAATGGGGGCAAAATTTTAATATGAGTAAAATTTTATTTTTTTTGTAGGGACAAAACTTAAAAAAGTAAAATTTTTTAAAGAAATATGTTGGTGGCAGTGGGGGCACGTGGATCCGCCACTGTATGGCAGTGAGAGGAAATATCCAAATTAATGGTCTCATATTTAAATTTTTATTTACAATATTACAAAGGAGTAATACTGTTTTTTTTTGTTTTTTTTGAAGGTGAATACTGTTTTTTTTCCTTTTTATATAAAGCAAGTATTAAGATTGTATCATCATTATTTCAATTTTAAGGAAAGTTGACAATGATTGAATAAGAAAAGATGAAATGGAAGCTCCTTTCCTGTTCCTTTGGGTAACAATAGTGGCAGGACAGGAGCACCTTTACTTAATAAGCATATATAAGTCGATTTCAGTACATTACATTCATGTGGGGCTCATCGCAACTAGAACTTTAATCTACTTTAACTTGCCTTGCTGTTTCCTCCTTTTAATGCTCTTAAGCTACTCAATCTTCCTCCTTTTTTTTCTGATATTAAACATCACCCTTCCATCCATCTTGTACTATATATTAACTCCCATTCCTTTCCCCGTACTCGCAATTCACATCTCCAAACCAAAACCTAGTGGGTCTTGACCATGAAACTCACTTCTTTGTTCTCGTTGTTCCTCGGCCTGGCTCTAATATTAGGCCCTGCCTATTCAGACCCTGACCCACTTCAGGACTATTGCATCGCTGACACAAAGAACCCTAACGCTTTTTATGTGAATGGTGTGCCCTGTATCAACCCAAGCCTAGCTTCAACTTCCCATTTCACCACATCAGTTTTGTCCAAGCCAGGGGACACAAAAGCTAACCCTTTCGGCTTCAATGTCACACTGACCAACATTGTCAATTTGCCTGGCTTAAACACTATGGGCCTAACCATGGCTCGAGTTGATATACAACCTAATGGGCTCGTACCACCCCACTCGCACCCACGAGCCTCAGAGGTGACCATTTGCCTCAAGGGTTTCCTACTTGTGGGCTTTGTTGACACATCTAATAGCTTGTTTGCTCAACAACTACGACCTGGTGAGTCATTTGTGTTTCCAAAAGGTCTAATCCATTTTCTTTACAATATCGACAACAAGAATTCGGCACTGGCTATATCTGGGCTTAGTAGCCAAAACCCAGGTGCCCAAGTTACTTCCCTGGCTGCTTTCACGTCAAAGCCTCATCT
Source organism: Erythroxylum panamense (assembly GCA_027123425.1). Classification (NCBI taxonomy): domain Eukaryota; kingdom Viridiplantae; phylum Streptophyta; class Magnoliopsida; order Malpighiales; family Erythroxylaceae; genus Erythroxylum; species Erythroxylum panamense. The sequence goes on from JAOTIZ010000003.1 coordinate 13,013,369, forward strand.
TCCCGAAGAAGTTCTGAAGAAAGGGTTTCAAGTCACTATCCAAGACATCATCCGAATACGTAGAAATCTTGGAGGGTGATTATGATGGCTTAGTTTGATATTGAAAGTAATATTTATGTCTATTTACTAATCACCGTAAATAATGATTTATTTATTGATCTTCTTTTTTATTTGTACTTATTTTTATTATTTACCTTGTTATGTATTTATTGTATTATTTATTTTACTTCTTATTTTTATATTTTAATTTATACATATTTATTTATGTGTATTATTATTATTATTATTATTATTATTATTATTATCTTTTTATGTGGGTCTATCATAAACAGTTTTTGTCTAGTAATTAAGGATAAGATTGTATAATATTGGACCTCCGCGTATCTTACATATCAACAAAATTTTCCTAGATTATTATTAAAAATAGGAATATGTACAAAAGAAAATGGAAGCAATTTAACTCATCAAACTGCTTGGATTATTTGGGCGATTTATGTATTTAAAGGTTGCTTATATCACCTTAAAATAGACTTTGCAACTAACGTGGAGCTTTAGATTAGAAAATCTATTTATTTATTGTGTTTTAATTTTATTAGGACTACAATGACGTTTTTATCCTTGTTATTAGGTTCTAGGTCATTATAACTCATATAAATACTTCTTTATTGTATTGCAAAAGAACCCTTTGCCTTTTGTTTAATCAAAATACTCTATTTCTCTTAAGGTTTTCGTCTACCTTTTGAGTTCTTTGTAGATCTTAGATTAGATCTACGTCTTCTGTACTCTTAGATTAGAGTGTTGCGTTTTCACGCTGTGTCAGGTGATATCAGAGCCTTGAAAACCCAAGGTTTATTCGTCTGATAATGGCCAACACCAATGACAACGCTTGTAGGTTACCCAAAGTTTGGGAGCCAATTCGTAATACGAAACGACAGCTAGCGTTGATTCGGGACCAGTTGCCAACATTATTGCGAGGAGACAACACAAGAAGAATTAAGGAACCAGTTGTTAAGGAAGGTGACCCTGCGAGGCATCCTTAAATTCAAAATCTCGTGTCATGGAATCATGAAAATAGTTCCAACGATGAGGAATAAGTCATCTAGCCAAGACAAAGAGAAGACTATGAATGTAAACTTAAGGTAGATATCTCATCTTTTAGTGGAGATTTTGATATTAAAGGCTTTCTTGATTGGTTAGTGGGGGTGGAGAAATTCTTCAATTATACGGAGATTTTAGAAGATAAGATTGTGCACTTTTTGTCATGTAAGAAGACAGCAGATGCGACAAGCATTGCTAAATTGTACTTCCGAAAGGTGGTGAGGCTCCATGAGGTTCCAAAATCAATTACCTCTGATAGAGACACAAAATTTCTGATTCATTTATGGAAAACTTTGTGGGGAATATTTGATTTATCCTTGAAGTATAGTAGCACAGCTCACCCATAGACCGATGGACAAACTGAAGTAGTAAATAAGACTTTGGATAATTTAGTGCGATGTATTTGTCGGGATAAGCTGAAGAATTGGGATTTTCTTATCGCAAAAGCTAAGTTTGCCTACAACAATGCTATCCCTAACTCTATCGTTCGATCTCCATTCTCTGTGATTTACACTAAGGTATCAAATCATGCACTAGACCTTATTCAGTTACCCAAAAATGTTAACATCCATGCGTGTGCAGCCAAATTTGCTAAAGAAACCCAAGAAATACAAGTTGAGGTGAAGGAATGACTTGAAAAAGTTAATGCGAAGTATAAAGCTAATGTGGACCTATATAGGAAGAATCAAGTGTTTGACGTAGGAGATGAAATAATGGTGTTTATGAACAAGGAGTGGATTTCTGAACATCATCATAAGTTGAAGGCCAAAAAGTATGATGCATTCAAGACCGTGAAGAAAATTAATGACAATGCATATGTCATTCAGTTACTTTCGTGGATGGGTAATATCAACTCAACCTTTAATGTTGCGGATTTACCCCTACTTATATTTTAATTTATACATATTTATTTATGTGTATTATTATTATTATTATTATTATTATTATTATCTTTTTATGTGGGTCTATCATAAACAGTTTTTGTCTAGTAATTAAGGATAAGATTGTATAATATTGGACCTCCGCGTATCTTACATATCAACAAAATTTTCCTAGATTATTATTAAAAATAGGAATATGTACAAAAGAAAATGGAAGCAATTTAACTCATCAAACTGCTTGGATTATTTGGGCGATTTATGTATTTAAAGGTTGCTTATATCACCTTAAAATAGACTTTGCAACTAACGTGGAGCTTTAGATTAGAAAATCTATTTATTTATTGTGTTTTAATTTTATTAGGACTACAATGACGTTTTTATCCTTGTTATTAGGTTCTAGGTCATTATAACTCATATAAATACTTCTTTATTGTATTGCAAAAGAACCCTTTGCCTTTTGTTTAATCAAAATACTCTATTTCTCTTAAGGTTTTCGTCTACCTTTTGAGTTCTTTGTAGATCTTAGATTAGATCTACGTCTTCTGTACTCTTAGATTAGAGTGTTGCGTTTTCACGCTGTGTCAGGTGATATCAGAGCCTTGAAAACCCAAGGTTTATTCGTCTGATAATGGCCAACACCAATGACAACGCTTGTAGGTTACCCAAAGTTTGGGAGCCAATTCGTAATACGAAACGACAGCTAGCGTTGATTCGGGACCAGTTGCCAACATTATTGCGAGGAGACAACACAAGAAGAATTAAGGAACCAGTTGTTAAGGAAGGTGACCCTGCGAGGCATCCTTAAATTCAAAATCTCGTGTCATGGAATCATGAAAATAGTTCCAACGATGAGGAATAAGTCATCTAGCCAAGACAAAGAGAAGACTATGAATGTAAACTTAAGGTAGATATCTCATCTTTTAGTGGAGATTTGGATATTAAAGGCTTTCTTGATTGGTTAGTGGGGGTGGAGAAATTCTTCAATTATACGGAGATTTTAGAGGATAAGAAAGTGAAGTTGGTGGCCTATCGTTTAAAGGGAAGAGCTTATATATGGTGGGAGCAGTTGCGAGAGTCAAGAAGGAGAGAAGGGCGAAATTCGATTTCTTCGTGGAGGAGGATGAAGCAATTGCTTAGAGGGAGATTCTTACCACCAAATTATGAGCAGTATATTTTCAACGCATATCAGCAGTGTCATCAAGGCAGTCATAGCATCTATGAATATACAACAGAGTTTTTTAGGTTGGTAGCCTGTAACCAGTTATCTGAATCTCAACCTCAACAAGCCTCTCGCTACTTGCTACTTGAGAGGGTTGGGATCGAATATAAGGGAGAAGATAGGAATCCAAATGGTGCATACAGTATAAGATGCGAGAAATTTAGCTATGAAAGCTAACTCTATACTGAATGAGAAGCAAAGGGAGTTTAAGTGCTGTACAGGTGAGAAGAGTCTAGGCAATAAAGGAAAGGAGGTGGTTATAACAACCTCTATAAGGAGAAATGTTGGAAAGGGAAGCACTAATGGCGGAAACTTAAACAAAGTAGCTCAAACAACTTCCAAACCCACCAATCCATATACTAAACCAGCTCCATCAAAGTGTCATAGGTGCGGCAAGCTAGGACACAAATCTAATGAGTTTCCAAAAAGGAGAGCAGTAAACATGGTGAAACGACAAGAAGAAGAAGATGAAGAGGAAGTGTGCGGCCCCAAACGTGATGGTTGGGAATAGCAAGGAGAAAAGGATAAGGAGACGTATGTGTGTGTCGTCAAGAAACTAATGATATCCCGCAAGGAGCATGGTGATTTGCAAAGACATAAGCTCTTTCATACGAGGTGTTTGGTACTAGGGAATTTGTGTGAGTTGATTATTGATGGAGAGAGTCGGGAATATATTATAAGTGCAACTACTGTGAAGAAGTTAAAGTTGACTATCGAGCCACATCTAGATCCTTATAGCATTAAGTAGATCAAGGAGGTTGGATAGATTATGGTTAAAGAACGATATAAAGTGACTTTCTTTATTAGAAAGTAACAGGATGAGCACTACTGTGACGTAGTACAGATGGATGCATGTCAGATCCTGTTGGGAAGACCATGGTAGTTTAATGTAGATGTGTTGCATTCAGGAAGGAAAATTACATACCGTTTTGTAAAAGATGGCGTAAAGTATACTTTAGTACCTATCAGTGGCGAGAAGTCTCAAGGAAAGATCCAGAAGTCTTTGTTACAGGTAGAGAATAATCGAGACAAATTTATTGATGAGATGAAGGAAACAAAAGAGGTGCATATGCTAATGGTTAAAGGGGAAGAGCTAGTAGTAAGCAAGCTCGAGCTTGTAATACCTCAAGAAGTGCAATCTATATTGGAGGAGTTTACAAATGTGACTCTAGAGGAATTACCACTTATGCGCGATATCTAGCACCATATTGACTTGGTTTCAGGAGCCAGCTTGCCTAATTTGTCTCATTACAGGATATGCCCAAAAGAGAATGAGATTCTACGGGAGCAAGTAGAGGAGTTGATAAGTAAAGGCTATATTCGAGAGAGTATGAGTCCATGTGCAATCCCAACATTACTTACGCCGAAGAAGGATGGGAGTTAAAGGATGTGCGTTGACAGTAGAGTGATCAACAAAATCTCTATTGGCTATAAATTTCCCATTCCAAGTCTTAATGATATGTTGGATCAGCTGATTAGAGCCATTATTTTCTCTAAAATTGATCTTTGAAATGGATACCATCAAATAAGAATAAAGCCTGGAGATGAGTAGAAGAAAACCTTCAAGACAAGGGATGACTTATATGAGTGGTTGGTCATACCTTTTGGATTATCCAATGCACCTAGCACTTTTATGCGTCTTATGAAACAAGTGTTGCGAACTTTCATCGGTAAGTTTATGGTTGTTTATTTTGATGATATTCTTATCTATAATAGATCTATTGAAGAGCATGTGGGACATTTAAGGCATGTATTTGAGGCCTTAAGAGCAAATCAATTATATACAACTTGAAGAAATGTCTATTTATGTTAGAGAATTTGCTATTCCTCGGATATGTTGTGGGAAAAGATGGCATCCGAGTAGATGAAGATAAGATAAAGGCCATTAGAAATTGGCCTACACCGAGAACCTTTGGAGATGTGAGGACTTTTCATAGTTTGGCTATAGCGCCCCCTCACCGTAGGGTACGTATCGGGATACCCGTAGGAACGCTCCGACGCATAACCCACGATAAAGGTGCACTACCAGAAAATAACTCACTAAAATCTACATGGCATCGCAATAAATAATTCACAATATCGGAAATCACTAAATATTAAAACCAAAAATATCAATCTGATACAGTCATCCAGTAGCAGAATAGACAGGTCTATCAGTCCCCTAAACAAAACCAAAAAGGAA
>JAOTIZ010000003.1:13042865-13076459 GCA_027123425.1 Erythroxylum panamense
ATGTGCTTTTGTTTGGGCGAGAGTGGAACCATTTCGTTCGTCACGTGCACGTCGACAAGAGCCTTCTCCCGGCTGCCTGCTTGTGGCTTATAAGCTCCGAATGGACTCATTTCGTTCAGGGTGTAAACTTCAGTTTCTCCCTTTCGTTTCCATGGAACCCTCGAGCCATTTGTCTGTGCATTGCATCGTTGAATTGCTACATATGTTGCATAAATTGAGTGTGTTGATGTGATAGCATTTTCAACTATGCGTTTTGAACTCAAACTTTGAATTTGACTGAGATTTGGGAATAAATGTTTTATGAACTTATTATGACTTTTATTCGTGAAAAGAACTTTTCAACGATTTTGCTTGTGCTTTGTTATAAACCTGTTACCCACGAGCTATAAGCTCATGCCCCCTTTCATCCCCACCTCCAGGTATCTAGATGGAGATCGGATGAGAGAAGGTTCAACGTTCGTTCGTTATTTGCATGATTGGCTCTTAAGTTATTTGTTACAAGATTCAGATATCAGATATGATAAATTAATTTATGGATTTGTATATAGAATGGAAAAGTGAGTTATGGTTTGTGTAAATGAGTTATGAAATTGTATATTGAATTGAGAAATAGAAATGATTTGTGTATGTATGAATGTGAATGAATGTATGTTTGGATATTGGATAATGTGATTTGTTCCCGGACGGGGAGTCCGATGATTTTGGTTAATACTTGAGAAATATAAAAGTGTAATGATTTTGTTAGCAAGAATGAGATATAGCATGATTATGAGGAAGTTTTATGATTTGAGCTTTAATTGAGGATGTAATTTGTATGAGATGGAATAAAGTGAATAAGTAAGAAAAGAAAAGAAAAATTTTGTACCGGATTTTGGGTTTGGTTTAGTCTTAAGGTATCCAACGTGCGTCTTTCTAATATATATAAGTTATGGATGTCGGGAAAATCGATTTGGTCCGTTCGGATAGCTTATGTTTTCATCCCTTCGATTCGGATTGTTGCCTTAAGATTCGATTCTATTAATTATTCCGATTTATTATTCGATCCCAATTTGCACTCGCTTTGCGTTTCGCTATGTATATTCGATTTGCTTTCGATACATTCACTCCGATTTGCTTCTTTCGATTTCGTATTCGCTTCGTCTTCGCTTTCGTTTAGGTTAGGATCGGGTCCCCGGATCGGGTCCCAACTCTCATTTAGTGGCTTCTTTATGATTGATTAAATGAAGAAATGATGCATTGGTTGGAAAACTCTTCTATCCTTTGTTGTTAACCAAAAGTGTGAGGGAGTAAGAAGGGTTTCTTCCATTTTTATCACTCTCTCTCCTATCTTGCAAAAAAAAATCAAAAATTGCATGAGAGTGTCTCATTCTTGGTCTTCTTTCTTCTAAGAAAATTCTCCTCCAAAGTTTTCTTCTCCTTTCCCACCAAAGGATCTTGATAATCAAGTTGCCCAAGAAGAACAAGTGATAGACCGGATTGGTCGAGGATACAATATCGAGAAGAGGAAATAATAATAAGAAGAAGATGATACATCACTTAGGAGAGGATATATTGCTGAGGACAGGATAGCACAACGAGGAGTCAAGGCTATAGCGAAGGAGTCGGTAATATAATCTTAATCTTGTTCTTATATTTATTATCCTTATACCATATCATGTATATATTGGAATGATGATTTGGAAATATTGCTTCCGCTGTAATTTAAATTTCTAAAAAGTTTTGAAATCTAATATTTCTCCAAATATGGCATGTTTTCTTTTTCCTATCCAACAGGGATTTAAAGTATAATGAAGGTGAATTTATGCTAAATAAAGTTGTTAGTGTAGTGTCCTTGAAATGGGAAAGAACTAAGACTACATATATGATACTGAATGATAGTTTCTGTTTTGATTTTTTATGCATGAAAGACTAGTTTATGAGCTGCTTATTGAATGATTTTGAATTAGAATTGGAAATGAAGTTGATGAGGAAAATGAAGTACATTAAGTTATAACTGAGGTATAATCGATGGATTATTATGATAGTGTTAGAATCTGGAAAAAAATTGAAGGAAATAGATGGTGAATTTTCTGTTCACCCATCCCACGATCGTGGGAGCTGCATTAGCTCCTTCCCACGATCGTGGGCAATGCTTTGACAAGAGAAAATTTATGTTTTGTCTTTCTACAATCATGGAAAGGTACCCCACAATTGTGGGCAATGCTTTGAAGTGATTTTGTTTTGTTTTGTGTGATTGTTGAACCAACTAAGGATAAGTGACTTTACTTTAGTGTATTTGAACTTGATTAGGTCTTGAAATGAACGTAGATAGTTGTTTGATTAATTGGTTAAGGGTTTGGTAAGTCTAGGTTGTTAATTGACGTAATAATTTAAGGAATGGATTATCTTGATATCAATGTACTCAAATCTGGAATTTATGAGATGTTGCAGGAATGAAGTTGTTCTTATGAATACAAATGTGATCCAAAGGATATAAGTAATGAATTAGGTATGATTGAATGAGAATTGAAAAATTATGTGAATATATATAATGCTAGGAAAAGATTGATGAATGTATAGTTAATGAATTTAGAGTAATCAACTTATTTAAGATATAACCTAAATTACAAACTAGATGTGTACAAGCTATGATGTATGAATGATCAAGAGTTGTGAATAAGGATATATACCTGAAATAGTCAATTGAGCATGCAATGAACGTTACATATACATGTATATGATTGAGTACTCATTTGATTAAACAAGTTAGTAATGTGTAAATATGTGTGTACTGTATGATATAGAAGCACAAATTGAGCATCCACATCTAGACATTGCCGGATCATCAAGACAATAGCTATCTAGAGTTTAATGTGAGTTAACCTAGATGTTTTCTCACCATGTTTGAATTTTTTTGATTAATTATGAGCTATTGAATTGTTATTGATATAACTGTGATAATTTCGGACATTGTTGGTAAGAGGAGTTTGATATTTGATATTGTATTGAAAATGCTTTCTAATTGTATGTGAATATGAAAAATATGTTCTCAACTGAATGTTGAATGTCAGACTCAGATATGATGAATGTGATAAATGACTGTGCACATTGAATGAAAGTTATTGATAGCATATTATGTGAATCGATGCATTTTATTATATTCTCATGCATGATCAGATAAAGGGGTTATGATCAGAGTGACCAATGTGAAAAAGAGCCTAAAGCTCAGAAAATGTGCACAAAGAGCTACAAGCTTAGTTATTACTGAGCCCGATATCCACAATGGGTATAGGGCAATAAACGAAATGAACTCGATATCTACAACAGATATGAGACAGTAAATAAGCCCTCGGTCACAACAAAATAAAAATAAAAGTGGAGTCATATGGGCATTTGCATATATATAAATTGACATGTATCATAAGAATGATTGAGATGAATGTTGGATTGTTCTGAAATGATGATATAAAATGTTTGTATCCATAATGTACTTGTTGAAATATAATGTATATTGTAATCGGGTGCTCAATACTGAATGATGTGATACATAAAATTTGATTCTGAATAATGTAATACACTTGTGAATTTGGATATATACTTGTAATGTTGTGTTCTGACTTGAGTGAGCACTGAGTTCGTAAACTCATTAAAATTGCAATATTGATTTTCAAGTACTGAGAAGAGCTAGTTTTTAAAGCAATCTAGTTGAAGTCTAGTATTATCAATTTTTGGGAACAAAAAATGGCTCAAAGGTCTGTTCAACTGATATATGAGGAATTTAGATAGAATGTGTTTGTTTTTTCTCATTTCATGTAGAACATTTTGTATGGAACAATGAACTCACAGATGTTTTGAAAAGTAAATATATGGAATGTGAAATGAAATGCTACAATGTAAGTTATGTTTTGTTAATGAAATGAGAAAAGTTGATCCTTAAAATACTTGTGTTCTGTGATGCCATAGTAAGTGAATACGATTGCTTTAACATGTCATTCTCATAGGATATGTTTTCGGATGTCCTCTGAATATTCGGGCATATATTCTATGGTAGTGGTGTGTTATAAAAAATACCTGATTCTTTTTTTTTTTTGAATACATACCACCTGCAAGCCATTATTGATTAATTAAAGATGAATACATTTCTTTAAGGTTGAAAGTGCCTCAATTAGAGTATTACATGTATGAGATACATGAGAAAAAGAAACAAAGGAAAAGGTCTTTTATAAAGTGAAAATGTTGGAAACAATAATGCCAAAATAAAAAGACATTCCTTCTCCAATTATAAAGCAAAGATAAGTAAAGCTACATCACTTTGTATGATCGTATGTTCTAGCCTAAGATTTCCATCAAGGAAGGTTTTTGTTAATTCGTATAGCTATAACAATAATTAATAGATTATGATTCTTATCCTAAGCTCTATCCATATTTATTTTTATTGCAACCAGATAAGGAAGTCATCCACTTTTTTTGAGGAAGGAGACGAAAATAGATAAGCCTAATGATTTGGAGTTATCCGAAACCTAAGAACCTATAAACTGACTAGTTTTAGTGCGAACCAATGAATGGGTTAAGAGGGTGAGAGTTAAACGTTTCGAAAGCCATTAGAATTAAAGGAACACATAACAGTAATTGAAAGCGTTATGATATAATCTTTGTATATCATAATCAACCAACCCTGCATATAATAAAATTGGAACGTTTCAGCATCAAGTCCCAAAGGCGAGGTGAACTAGCTTGGTCTAACATCATGACAATTCTAAAAGAAAATGAAATGCTTTCTGTTCAACTTTAACCAGTGCTCCAGTTTAGAGCTAATCAGCTTTAACACTTTTCTCCGTGTTTAATAAAACTATTCAAGCAGAGCTCCAATTTCCATCTCGAACTTGTCCCAAAATGTAGCTGAACAAATAGAATTTAGGATCAAGAAGTTCAGCATTAACTGTTAAGATACTCTCAACTTCAAGTTTATTAACCCAAGTCCCAATATACAGATTAAAGCGTGATCGAAATTACACAATAACAGCTGATTCAAATAGTGAGGGAAAGAAACTGACTTACTGAATTTTCATTTCATGGGTTGATCTCTAAAAATTAGCAATGTTTATTCTCACAGAATATTAAGAAGTTTGTTACCCCTATAGCCACAATACTTCAGGAACCACCGAATGAGACAATGTTAACACCACTCCTCTCTAAAGGAAATTACAACTGTTGAATGCAAGATTATGCCCTTTGCTTCAGAGGAATCAGATTTCTATACAATCAAAGCTTCAAAACCAAATATATGGCATGAATGAGACGCCCCCTTCACAAATTTATTGTACTATTGTTTTTCAGAAACGTTGATACATAAAGAGCCTACATTGATTGAGTGTCAAAAAAAGTGTTAACTTATCGAAGCACAGCTCTAACTTCTTTCCTATCGGCTCCGTAAGCCTGCAAACAAAAGTCACGAAGAATAATTATCTGTGGGAAGAAACGGCCGTAAATCTAAATCAAGGTTCATAAATAACTAAGCAGTTAGTGTTCAAATGAAAAATGCTTAAAAAATTTGTTGAGGCATGCAATTAACAAAGAGAGAACATTTATTACCTCAACCCCGAAGCCTTTAACATACACATTGGTAAAGAGTTCAGAAGGATCCGGCATTGGACTTTCCTGTAAACATAAATCAAAATGGTACAGAGAGAAATAGGAGTTGAGACAAAAAGATCATATATACAATCAGAATCAAATTGTTGACAAGTAACCAACTTAAAAAGTTGAAAGTAACAAGAATGCCACGCATTCTGACCACGTGTCAAAATGCTTCTTACCTTGGCTTGAGCAATTGCATCATCTACTTCTTTTCTTATTTCTTTCTCAATATCCTGTCAAACATAAGAAGATAAAAGTTACATGCTTAGCTCACAAGGATATTCAGTCGTGAAACCAAGCTCTCATGTACCCAAAAAATAAAGACGGAAAAAAGGATCACATCAAATTCACTGTCTACAATTGGTTATAGTAAACAACAAAAAAGTGATTCAAACCAAAAAGCAAAAGATGTACAGAAGCAATCTTTAATTCCAGGTCACCTTCAGCTCTTTCTCAGTGGTTAGATCATGACTTAACAGCAACTTTCTTACTCTCTCAATTGGATCACGCTCCTGATGATGTAGAAAACAGAAAAATTAATCTATGAAAGATCTTAAATAGTGAAATGGCTAAACTAAAGGGACAGTGAGGCATAGGAAGGCAAGAACAGAAAGGCTAAGTAAAGTCTTATAACCTGTCTCACACCACTAATCTCATCACGTGTACGGTAGGTGCTACCAGGGTCTGACATTGAATGACCATGATACCTATAGGTATCCATTTCAAGTATCTGACACAAGAACGAAAGATTATGACAAGAAAATTGCCATGAAAATGAAAAAACCATGCATCAAGTGACAATTCATGCTCAAACTCAACCAGATACGTGAAATCTTTTTTCATCAGTGTGGTGAGTAATTACACAATAACATGTCAAGCACAAAAATAACAAAGATCACATGAAAATGATCAGATTCCACTTGTCCTACTGAATGCAGCAAACACATGAGCAGCTCCATTGACAAGGCCTGCGCTGTGTTACCCATAAAATGAGTCTACTAAAAGGATAATCTTCTCCTTGATTCCTCAAAAAGCACATACATATATACATACAAAATACATGTGCAGACATAGTAATGACGTAATTCTCTATTTAGAAAGGAATCCTTGAGGTTCTCTAAGGGTATATAATTTTCCCTTAAACAAAAACCAGGATCATCTGCCTAAAAGGTGGAAGCAAAGTGTGAATAAGACAAAATTGATTTCTGTTTAATAATAGAATAATAGCCCAAAAAATTCTTTGATCTTCAGTGGTTTAGAAAAAAGATATGTGGTTTGTCTATCATTTTCATGGCTCCAGAAAAAAAAATGCCCCCAATTTCTGAGCTAAAATTGGAGCACCATCAAATCAAGAATCGCAAACTTTAATCTAATAGGTATGCAAGCTTCACAGATAGTGTATGTGTGAACATATCAAGGTATAACAACTAAAGATGGGAGAGCAGTATCCTAGTTGTCCATATTTACTAATTCTGATACATATTCATGTGTATATTATTGTGTACAATGAAGTGAATGGGCAGATTAGAATCAGGGATAGGTGGGATAGTTTAACTAATAACTAATAAGCTTGTCTTTTTTAGACGTTCTTGATCCTTAAATATATCTGACAATAATGAATATATCGAGCCTATATAGATGAAGTTCTTTAAGAGGTTCTAGCTACGCAAGCTAAAGGCGTTCAAGCTCAGGATTCAACCCTAAGGAGACACAATTGACAATCCAAAAGATCTCAGTCCCAGGACATTTTGAATTTAGCTAGCTAATGAAACATCAAGTTCAGATCAGATACCAAAAATTAAATGCAGTCATGTAAGTTCAAGGAATAACATGGCGTTATATAACCAGAAGAAAAGTACACTCTTTACAGGCAACCATTAACCAAGCAGTAACATTCAGAACACACAGCAACATGTTCCAAAAAAGGATGCTCAAAACTCACAATTGGTCCATGCTTTAGGGCATGCTCCTTTGCAAATTTGCATGCTTGTTTCACAGCAAGAACATCCATGCCATCTACCTGTACAAAAGAGATGAAGTCTGTATACAGGCTTTTGCATACTAATATTGATGTCTAACCTCAAATTCATCGTAGGAAAGAGGAATGAATCATTGTTGGATACATTGGCAAACAAAAATGTGTAACCAAACCAAAAAAAAAAAAATCAACTACAAAATGACAAAAATGTTCTTTCTTCAGGGTTGATTATCCTAGATAACCAACTTTCTTGGAAGAATTTGTAAGACCATATGTTAGCAGTTCAAGACAACAACAACAAAAGCAGATGTAAATAGCTAACTAGAAAGAGAAATTGTAACTGGGATACACCATGATCCACCCATAAGCTAACTCCACAATTCCTTCACCGAAGGCAAACTCAGCAAGCAAGGACTATATTCCAATTATCAAATTTGTATGATGATTAGAAGTCACGGCTTCACATCTTTACAATAAATTATCATTTTTTTAATTCTCCCATGAAATTAAGGTATACTGACCTTCAACAAATTTATTGCTAACGCTAAAAATAGATGGCAAAATAAACTATAGCTTAAAATTTAAATCTTTCCCCGTCAACATCTAAACTCTACAAAGCTTTAACATGACAAATTACAGCAAAACCCTGAAAATTATAACTCAAAATGCCAAAAAATGCATCCATTTCCCAGAAAGCAAAACAACAAAAAATTCAATAATCTGAATTAAATTAAAAAAGATCACCTTTAGTCCAGGAACATAATCTCCGCGCTTATAGTATGCCGGACTCTTAGCAGCTCTCCACTCAGCAGTTCCCATGCCATCTAGCCAAGCATAAACACTTGAACACTCAAAACGCAAACTAAAACTACAAAATATCAAAAAAGATCTAATCGTGAAATCAAGATCATTACAGTGATTATTCTCGCAGACCAAAATAACGGGTAGATCCCAAAGCGCGGACATATTAAGAGCCTCAAACAACTGGCCTTGATTGGCGGCACCATCACCGTACAAATCAAACGTCACAGCCTCCTCCTTATTATACTTCTGAGCGAAGGCAATCCCACACCCCAAGGGCACCTGAGCTCCGACAATCCCATGACCTCCGTAAAACCTCGATTCCTTCTTGTAAAAATGCATCGACCCGCCTTTCCCTTTGGAGCACCCGACTTGCCGTCCCATCAGCTCCCCAAAAACCTCCAACAACGTCCCTCCGCGACCTAAAAACGTGCAGTGGTCTCTGTAGGCGGTTATAATACCATCCTTCTTCGTGATCGCCGCTTCCATCCCCACGGCCACAGCCTCCTGGCCGTCGTACAGGTGGCAGAACCCGCGGATCAGCTTCGCTTTATACAGAGAATCCGCTGCGATTTCCATGCGACGCATCGTCGCCATGTTGCGGAAAAACGACCAGAGCTCCTGAGGGTTGGTTTCCACGGAACGGGAGGGAGGCTCGCACTTATGGGGAGTGAACGGAAGGGATGTCTCTACGGTCAGCGGATCCGAGGAGCTGGAGATTTGACGGCGGAGGATGCTTGTGGCGGCGAGGAGCTTCGATCTGGAAGAAGAGTGGAGGTGCGAAAGAGCCATGGTCGATCGGATATCGGAAGTTTTAAGGCGTTAGGTGACGAACAGATATAGTACGAGTCGACCAGTCAGTCGGTAACTCCGGTGAAAGGATACAAAATGCTGTGCGTGGCAGAGCGCTTCGGATATTAAAAACCACTTGTCCTTGGCTAGAAGTTTAATAAATAATTTAAAGTGCACGAACAGGACAGGTTTAATACTAAAGTTTATCGTAACGACACCGTAGCAACAGTGATTATCTAATCCATCCGTTTAAAAAAGGGCATCCAATGACGCCCAAGTGAGTTCTCTCCCGCCATGAACACGCTCTGCAGCTCTTCTCCACTCTTCTTCTTCTTCTTCCCGTACAAGCCTTCATCATTTCCTTTCCCACATGCTCTCCCCAAAACCTTAGAATTTTCCAGTCATATGCCCCACCATGCTCCACTCATAAACTTGCCTCCAATTGGCCGGTCTCTCAAGTCCCTCAACTCTCTCTACCCCGTCGACTCTCAGCTCTCCGACGCAGACGAAGAAGAAGGATACAACGAAGACCAAGAGGAGGGGGAGGACGACGACGACGACGAAGAAGAAGATGATGATGATGAAGAAGTGGCTGCGGAGGAGTACGGCGATGTGTTGGCCGAACTAAGCGAGGACGAAACGGAACTGTCGGTTGATGCCAGGGAAGTGTCAGCTTGGCGTGAGGAGTCAAAGAGGAGGAGAGTTGAGAGGCTGTGTACTGTGGTCAAAGAATTTGGGGATGAGATCATTGATGTTGATGAACTCGCGTCTATTTACGATTTCCGTATTGATAAATTTCAGGTTCGATTATGGGAATGTATGGTTCTTTAAGAGTGAAAATCGTTTCTTTTCCAATTGGGGTGTAGAGCATTCTGATTACTTTTTGTTTTTGTGTGCAGCGTTTGGCCATAGAAGGGTTTTTGAGGGCATCGTCCGTCGTCGTTTCGGCGCCGACGAGCAGTGGGAAGACTTTGATAGCTGAAGCTGCGGCAGTTGCCACGGTTGCGAGAGGGAGGAGGATATTCTATACCACTCCGCTTAAGGCCTTGTCCAATCAGAAATTTCGTGATTTTCGGTTAGTGATTGTTAGGAATTGCCTGGAGATTATTATTTATAACTGAAGGAAACACTATGGAAAGATAATTTGTTTGATGTGTCTGATTCTGATTCCTAGGGAGACATTCGGGGATGACAATGTTGGCCTTCTTACGGGAGATTCTGCCATCAATAGAGATGCCCAGATTTTAATTATGACCACTGAGATCTTGCGGAACATGATGTATCAGAGGTATGACATATTGTAATTTAAACTTCATCAAAGTAAACCATTTTGGTTCTAGTTACTCTTGGTTGCCAACTGCAACTAATTTTAGTTAGTTTGATTGATTCCTCCAATGTCCTGCAAGTGCCACTTAAATCATATTACTTTATTGATCATGTAGTCGTCCTTTAAATGGTGAAATACGTTTTTTTTTTCATTTTTTAAATCATTTTCAAAGAGAGCTGAAAGCTTGCTGGAAAGTAAGTTTGTTTTCAGATGAATTTTGCTGCCCTCTGCCTTATGATGATACGTCTATAGTCTTGGTTGCCACTTGCAACTAATTTTAGTTAATTAGATTGATTAGCCCAATGTCTTGTAAGTGCCACTTAAATCATATTACTGTATTGATCATATAGTCATCCTTTAAATGGTGAAATATGGTTTTTTTAATCGTTTTCAAAGAAAGTCGAAAGTTTGCTGGAAAGTTTGTTTGTTTTCAGATGAACTTTGTTGCCTTCTGCCTTATGATGAGTACCTCCGTACTCTTTTTTTACTGTGGTTCTGCGAAATTTAATTCTTTATAAAGCAAGCTTTTGACAGCTTAATCTTTGCAGCATTGGGCTGGCTTCTTCCGGGAGTGGGCTTTTTTGTGTTGATGTTATTGTTCTGGATGAAGTTCATTTTCTGAGTGACATATCTCGGGGTACAGTGTGGGAAGAGATAGTAAGTATAGTTTCTTTTGTTGGATCTTTGGATATGAAACAACGTCTTTTCATTAATAGATCAAACTTGTTCAGGTTATTTATTGCCCGAAAGAGGTTCAGCTCATATGTTTGTCTGCAACAGTTAAGAATCCAGATGAGCTAGCTGGTTGGATCAATGAGGTACTTTACGCGTTAAACAATCCAGTAACTACTTTATCCAATGATGTCTCAAACATACTCATATGGATGGTACCAGACGTATAGTTGTAGGTTGAAAGAATGTGTTTCATTCCACCCATTCTTGCTTGGGCTGTGTCTGTTGTCTCTCTCATGTCCTTTGCTGGATCTAATTGTTCTTAACTCATGTTACAATTTCTGAAATTACCAGTCCCTGCTGCAATAATTTATATCCATATATCCCAAGATGTTAATGTTAAAGTCCACAATTCAGATACATGCACAATGCTTTTAGCACGTGTCTCTTTTCTATGGGCTTAAAATTTTATGATATTCCTGATTTATGTCAATGCAAAATGCTAGTGGGCTTCTTTTCTCAAAGTGATTAAATTCAGAAATGTAATAAATCTGATTGTCAGGCTCCCCATCCCTGGCTTCTAAGAGATTTTGTACTTTCTAGGTTCATGGAAAGACAGAATTGGTGACATCATCGAAGCGTCCAGTTCCACTGACTTGGCATTTCTCCACAAAAAGTTCTTTGTATCCTCTTCTTGATGACAAAGGAAAACGCATGAATAGGTTCATCTTTCTTGCCAGTTAACCTCCTTTCAACATCAATCTGATGTTTCGCAATCATCATCTTGAGAATGACAGAAGTAGAATCTGCATCATTACATTGGCGCTAATTTTTTATGCTTGCATCTTTTAATATTGCTTTTGAGCATGTCCTCAGTTGTGTCAAGTATTTTGCAGTCCTGTGTTTTTATCTGAATTTTACTGATAAAATATCATTACATGTCTTCTTTAGAAAATCTTGAATCTATATCTGTAGTTCTTTTACTTTACTAAATTATAGTATTTCTAATTTCACTTATTATCTTTACAGGAAGCTGTCCCTCAATTACTTGCAACTGTCTGCTACAGGGATTAAATATTCGAAGGATGGTAGCTCTAGAAGGAGAAATTCAAGAAGACGTGGAAGTGAAATTGACACCTATGGTGCTTCTGGGATGTATGGAGAACCTCTTTCAAAGAATGACATTAGTAGAATCCGCCGTTCACAAGTAATTATTAGTCCATAGGTCTTTGCTTCTGATGATCTTTTGCATTAATCTACTATGAACTCTGTCTATTAACTCTAATCTGGAATGAGAAGTTAAATAGTTTGTGATTAATTATATATTTTCAGGTACCTCTAGTTATTGACACTTTAAATCAACTCAAAGAAAGGGATATGTTGCCAGCAATTTGGTTTATTTTTAACAGAAGAGGCTGTGATGCAGCTGTTCAGTACCTTGACGGTTGCAAGCTGTTAGATGATTGTGAGATGAGTGAGGTAGAGTTGGCTTTGAAGAGATTTAGCATTAAGAATCCTGATGCTGTAAGAGAGACAGCCATTAAAGGACTTAAGAAGGGAGTTGCTGCTCATCATGCTGGCTGCCTACCTCTATGGAAATTGTTCATTGAGGAGCTGTTTCAAAGAGGACTTGTTAAAGTAGTATTTGCGACTGAAACGCTTGCTGCTGGTATTAATATGCCTGCTAGGACAGCTGTTATATCATCTCTTAGCAAAAGGACTGGTTCTGGTCGTATTCAGTTAAGCTCAAATGAACTGCTTCAAATGGCTGGACGAGCTGGACGTAGAGGCATTGATGAAAGAGGCCATGTTTTACTGATTCAGGCACCAACTGAAGGTGCCGAAGAGTGTTGCAAGCTTCTATTTGCTGGAATAGAACCTCTTGTGTCACAATTTACTGCTTCTTATGGCATGGTCCTTAATCTTCTTGCTGGTGCAAAAGTGACTTCAACTGAAATGAAGGCAGTGAAGGCAGGCAGGACTTTGGAGGAAGCAAGAAAATTAGTTGAGCGAAGTTTTGGGACTTATATTGGTAGTAATGTTATGCTTGCCTCGAAAGAGGAGCTCACTAGCATACAGAAAGAGATTGAAATCCTCACCTCTGAAATCAGTGATGATGCAATAGATAGGAAGAGCAGAAGAATCCTATCTGATGTCGCCTATCGGGAAATTGCAGTTCTGCGGGAACAATTGAAGGAAGAGAAGCAACTTCGAACTGAACTAAGGAGGAAGATGGAGAAAATGAGACAAAATGCCCTGAAACTTCATTTGAAGGAGTTGGGAAATAATCACTTGCCATTTTTATGCTTGCAATATAAAGATTCCGAAGGAGTTGAACATACAGTCCCAGCCGTTTATTTGGGAAAATCAGATTCAAGGCTTAAAAAGATTATTTCTGTCAGTGATTCATATGCACTAGATGGATCGGCTGAGTCGGATGATATCGGGGAAACTCATGAAGACGTTGAACCTTCCTACTATGTGGCACTTGGTTCAGATAACTCTTGGTACCTGTTCACAGAGAAATGGATTAAAACTGTTTACAACATGGGATTTCCTGACGTTTCTTTGGCTGAAGGAGATACTTTACCCCATGAAGCAAT
The DNA here is from genome assembly GCA_027123425.1 of Erythroxylum panamense. Classification (NCBI taxonomy): domain Eukaryota; kingdom Viridiplantae; phylum Streptophyta; class Magnoliopsida; order Malpighiales; family Erythroxylaceae; genus Erythroxylum; species Erythroxylum panamense. The sequence continues at coordinate 13,056,655 of JAOTIZ010000003.1, forward strand.
GTGGAATCTTCTTGATAGGGAGGAGAAGCAATGGGAAAAACTTGCTGATTCTGAAGTTGGTGGTTTATGGTACATGGAAGGATCTTTAGAAACATGGTCTTGGAGTTTAAACGTACCAGTTCTGAATAGTCTTTCTGAAAATGATGAGGTCTTGCATATGTCGCTAGCGTATAATGATGCTGTGGAACAATATAAAGGACAAAGGACCAAAGTTGCACGGTTGAAGAAAAGGATAGCAAGGACAGAAGGGTTTAGAGAATACAAAAAGATTATAGACTGGAAAAATTTTAATGAGGATAAGATCAAACGCCTGAAGATTAGATCAAATCGTTTGAGCAAACGCATACAAGAAATTGAACCATCTGGTTGGAAGGAATTCCTAAAGATCAGCAATGTTGTACATGAGAGTAGGGCATTGGACATCAATACACAGGTTATATTTCCACTTGGTGAAACTGCAGCTGCCATTAGAGGTGAAAATGAACTCTGGCTTGCAATGGTTCTCCGAAGTAAAACCTTACGGCATTTGAAACCGGCACAACTTGCTGCTGTATGTGCAAGTTTAGTTTCTGAGGGGATCAAACTGCGTTCATCAGATAATAGCAGCTACATATATGAACCCTCAACTCCAGTTATTAACGTTATAGACATATTGAATGATCAGAGATGCTCCCTATTGCAACTTCAAGAAAAACATGAGGTGGATATACCCTGTTGCCTGGATAGCCAATTTGCTGGTATGGTTGAAGCCTGGGCTTCAGGGCTTAATTGGAAGGAAATGATGATGGATTGTGGCATGGATGATGGAGATCTAGCTCGCCTCATTCGGCGGACGATGGACCTTTTGGCTCAGATTCCAAAATTGCCTGATATTGACCCTGATTTGCAAAGCTGTGCAAAGACTGCAGCTGATATCATGGACCGCCCACCAATAAGTGAACTTGCTGAATAGACATAATTGTACAGTTAGATCTTAGAATTTTTTATGTATAACTATCCCCGCATGGAGATTTTCCTAGACAGCTGACAGAGGGCTTTTGTCTATACAAGTTACAACTAAGGTAAATGCATCCACTAAATGGCATGCATTTTCTATTTGCCTTTTAATCTGCCTGGGATATCTATGAAATGTCATTGGCTTGTCAGCAGAGATTCTGTGGATATCTTAGGTCAAGTTATCGTCATCTTCCAGTTAAACTGAAGCTAATCCTATATTCTAGCTGGAAATTTAATCTGAATTTTGTTTGAACAATGGTAGATACTTGATTTCAGTGTCAAAATGTCCGCTGCAGTCTTTTAGAAATGGGATTAATTTAGAGGATCAATTGGCCATGTTTTCCACTTTCCTTTATCGGTAGAACCTTGTAAAAGTAAGCATGGAGATCTGTTTTCTGAGTTGTAATTAGCCATTTAAGATTTTACATAGATACGAGTTAAAATCGACTCTTTTATTATTATTATTATCGTAAAACATTTGGTCCAAAGCACTGAAAAGTTCCTATGCACAAATGATCAGCCTTTTGACGAATCATGTGGTAGAGCATATGTTAAAGATATGGGTGGGAGGGAGCATCTACTTGAATATAATGAACAATGACCACTTGAGATACAAAAGAAAATGACTATAAAGATATTGATGAATAGAATGAATACATGTATCACATCAGCTGTATATCTCTCTTATGTACAAAGATGACTGCGACTCAAAATGTTACAAACTTACACTATACTACAGTCTGGCGAGTCCTTTTTGGTTCGTTATTGCTTGCTTTGGAAGAACCATTCTCCATCCATTCCACCTTTTATGCAAGAGCTTACAATGTAAACCACCAAGACACCTAGAGGTCAAGACATTGGAAAACTGTTGCCTTTTTGCTGCTTCCTTGTATAAGATAAATAACTCGAAATTAGAGCAATGAAATCAAAAGGTAGGCCCAGAATATTGGGCACTTTAAGCCATTTACTACCTAGAATGGATGGTTAAAGTGTTCCAAAGCTCGGGCACACCATGTCAAAGCACGTAAATAAGTGATGAAAGTGTACCCCAATATAAGGAAGAAAACAATTCAGTAGTTACCGTGATCCATGAAGTCTAGAATCACTTCATCGACTAGATAGCCATCTATGAAACCGCTGCAGTCTTTTAGACATCCTTGTCAGATTGTCGCATGAGCTATTCAGTGGTTGATGTTTCCCTTTCTTACGACACAATAAGTCTTCTGTATCCAAAACGTAGGATACCTGTCATGTATAAAATTCAATTCATCAATCAGTTAACAAGGGCAGGAAATGAACATCAACGAATAGAACAGCATATGATGTATTTCAATTGACAGCAAAAGCATCTTCTGTTCGAGGAGGCTGAAAATTCCAATTCCAGATACCTTGGACGAATTACAAGCAATCTTGCACTCTAAACCATTAAAAACTTGAAAATTTTCCATGACCTGGAATTCATCACCTATCAAATTTTTGTATTTATTCCTGCAGAAAAAATGATTTATTAGCAACTCAATATTATAGAATATCTTTGTTTATTGTGTTTATGCACCTTTTCATGAAAATGCCCTTCTTCTCTTTTTTGTCAGTGACAATGGATAGGAAGTCACTGTGCAGATAAGCTGCAAAATTATGATCCATTGAAACAGCTGTAACTTCAGGCTTGTCATGTCCGAAGTCCATTAGCTGAATAGACAAGCAGGTAGGCGCAGAAGACTGTAGAACAAATAGTGACAAGGTCAATTTCAGATCAAATTGCAACCAGGACAATAAAATAGAAGCAAACATTGAGAAACCTACACATTCAATCCGATATATATTTTCATCATGAAGAACACGAGCATTTTCATGATAAACAATATCAATAAAGCTTCCTGGTTTTCTTGACTTTTCATAAGCATATAGTTGAAGCAGCTTATTGTCCATCTCATCAGCTGCCACTGTTTGGAGCTGAGGAAAATTCTCAAAAGAATTTAAAATAAGGTCAGAGAAATGGTAAAGACAGCAGAAAACTTGGGGATTAATATGTTAATGAGCTCTTGAAAGCTTTACCTGTTTGACAAGCTTATATATCAGCTTGTCCAGCGTGAAAAGAACATATGACTGTGTGCCAATAAGAGCTCGACAATCATCCTCAAATTTTGTATTATCAGAAGAACCATCAAGTAAATTGTAAAGTGCACTCATGAACCTGTAAAGACCACTAGAAATGAATGGACTAGATTTTTCACGCCTAAGACTAATTGTCACTGCAGAATTTCTAAAGCTAGATCACCTGGCATAGTGATCAGTAGGACTTGTATCATTTGAATTTCGCCATTTCCGTTCAGCAGATGATGAATTAACCTTTGCTGATTGAATTCTCTCATACAAGGTCTTAAAAGATTTGTGAAAGAGAAAATATCTAATTAATGAAACTAATCACAATGAACGTGGTGGCATGTAGTTTTAAGTTTAAAAAGCAACATAGAAAATCCAAGAAATCTTACTTGATGAAGCCTAAAAAGGACATAGAAGGAATCATTTCCGTAGAATACTCGTGAGCCCTTATCTTTGTCAGGTAATGCTGAAGGAACATGCTTTGATAGGGGCTTAACGTTTAGCAGAAAACGTTCAGAAAATGGTAAAACTGTCCCATCTCCTTCTACATCATGGGCATCTGCCATCCCCTCAGCCTCACCTTCACTCTCAACTTTGTTATCATGCTCATCATGGTCTCCATCTTCTTCATGCTCTTCCCTAGAGCAATCTTCTCCATCACCAGACTCGCTTCCAGAAACATCACCATTCTCAGAGGCATTCTCGCTTTCCTCTGATGACCTTTGAGCGCTTTCCTCACCTTCATCATCAGCATCAGCATCATTTTCTCCTCCTGCATCTCCACACGTTTCTTCTCCTCCATGGGTTGTTTGATATTGCCTAGTAGCAACACTATCCTTTGTTTTATGCACAGCCTCCAAACCAGCATCTCCATAAGCTACAAAATTATCCTCAGAATCTCCATTTGGGGATAATTCACCTTCTTCTCGTTCAATTTTAAATTGTGCACCAGATTTATCATGTTGGTGACTCTTAAACCCTTCTGCTGTCACTCCATTGGCACATATAACTGGTCTTGAAGGATCACCAACCTGCTAGATCAATTTTATGATGCTCTGTCAATAACTAATAATAGCACTGAACCCAAAACCTAACATTCTCTGCCCTTGAGAAGTCAAGATTGTCTAATTAAGAAGTATATCTTCGCGATTTTATTTAGTATCATGCTTGATTGAATATACTGCAAACAAACTATTGTAACAATAACAGACACATTGCAACTCATAAGCATTTCAGTCTAAAAACCTAGATATATCATGGTCCGCTGGCTTTAATTGCTTCTCCCCTTTTTACAAGGAAGAGCAAGCCTCGTTAAAGCAAATGGAAACTCATTAGTATGAGCACTATACCTCTATTGAAGGTAAGACTTCATTACTTGATCCTAATCCAAATCCACCCTCAACAGTGCCATTACATGGTCTTGAAGGAATATCACCAAGCCCTTCCAACACAAAATTATCTCAGAAATCTAAACATTTTTCTTTCGTGAACAAATGAAAACCACAAATTAAAAAACCAGCTGGATGTACTAGCAACTATATTAGAGAAAAATAAAGCATTATGTCACAAGCACTCATCAAACCTGACTCCAAATTAGTTCTTCCATTACTTGGCTCTGCCCCAGTTGCGAGTGATACATTTGAATTGACGAACTGTTCAGTCGAAGTAGCCAATTTACTTACATCTGACGTTTCATCAGCCACAGGTACAGTAGTGTGCACCTTATCTTGTTTCAGATTACTGCAGCATGTCTCACTCTTGCGAGCTACATGATCAACATCAGGAGAACCGTTTTCCTTAATGCTGTGATCACCATTTAGCAACCATGCCCTGGAAGAACTTGACTGCTCAGGTTGGATACTTTCATCTCCATTTCTAGAAGGATTAGAATGTCTAGAGTTCGTAACAGTTGCACCACCACTACTAGGACTTCCTTCACTCTCTCCACTCTTTAAAGAAGGATTCTTAGCCTTTACAACATCTTCAGTGTCTTCTGCACCCTGAGGCCTAGGAGGAACACCAAGCATGGGCTCCAAAAATGTAGTCCAAATCTTCATCACTTTATCCAACTGTTCATTCGAACATACTTCTCCGCATGAATATTTGATGAGTTGATATATATCCTCGTGTGTGTCACGATCTGGGTAATCAAATTCCAAATTTGGTATAATGGGCCGTCTGTTTCCAGCTGCAAAAGCAAGAAGTGCATCGTCTTCCTTGCGCTTCTTTTCACTGATTTCCTTGATCTCTGTCAATAAGGCTGCAAAAACAGAAGAGCACAAGCAGTCTGAGATGAAGTATAGTGCAACAGAAACCGGTTGCCTTGTGTAAAAGGCCTTATTCACTGGTCCATTTCCTTTCTAATAAAGAATGCAAAAGGAAAAGTAAATAAACAAGAATAGTAAAAAGAAATTCCAGAGTTTTTTTCCACACAAAAAATGTGGATCTTGTTAAATAGGGTAGTATTTAAGATGTCTTCTGTGATCTCTTTGGATTGATATTGAGATGATAATGTTGCACATTATGGGCCTCATGCATAGAAAGGTATCAGGCATCAATCAAACTTGTGCCTACTGAGATACAAATATGAAAGAGCACAGAATCTCATACATGTAATTATGAACATAAATGTGAAGAATGAAATACCTTTCGTGCTCAAACTCTTGGAATCTTGTTGCTTGAAGTAAAAACTACGATGGTCTAGTGACTTGTGATAGTTCTTAGCATAAATTTCTGCCCAAACTTTGTTGAAATCAGCACGGCACCTAGCCCATTCTTCTTGTTTCTGCTTCAGGCGAGTTAAGATAACTGGTAAAGCAAGTGAAGTATTTTTCCTTAACACATCCATCACATCAAGCCCATGATCACCATATAAACGTTCAATACACCTCAGATTCAAAGCTGCAAAAGAAGTCAAAAGACTCTGATCAGGAGCCATTAAAAGTGTACATACTGATAGTCTGAGACCTCCTTCGTTCTAACCTGTTAAGTGCTCCTCAATACAAATCGGTCCATCTGTTTTAATAGAATTATTGTTTATCTTTTCTAGCAATTCTTCTACACGTTTTGTTGCTACATTCGCAGATTCTAACAACATGTCCAGCTCAAACCTGGCAATCAAAAAAGATCAAGATTTCAGAAAATAACATAATGAAATGACTACAAAATTAACATCAAGTGAAGTTCTTCCAAACAAGAATATGAATATTGAAACAAATATTCCATCTTAACTTCCTGGAAGAGTATTCTGATGGATGACATTCAAAATCAACCAACACAGAAAACCAAAGACAAAGAAGATCAGCTAAATATAAAGCGAAACATGAAGCAAGAGTATATAAACTAAAATAAAGAACTGAAATTTAAATGTGCAAATCAAAGGAAGCTCAACCTGTCATCTTCACATCGAAACAAGCTTTCTTCATATTGGTTTTTACGCATGTGCTTAAAAGAATAATCTTCACTTCCTGAAGTAACAGACACCCAATGATCATTCAGTACTTCGCCACCAAGTTCTGTCCTTTGACTTGCTGATGGTATGGGATACTGCTACGAGATAATCATAGCAGTAGCAAGCATTCAGATATTAGTAAAACCATCAGGAAGATATCGTATCAACATTAACAGACAAGGATAGAGTTGCATACATTCTTTGGCAGAAGTCTATAACTAGGGGTGCAGCGCTCACAATTGGATAAGTCAAGTTCATTAATGGGCTTTGAGAGATACTTATCCTTGTTGGAAAACAAAGTCATCTTAAGGTTTCCTGTATCTTTATTGACAAAGGCTAGATTCTTGTCAAGTCTGTCCCTTTCACGAGTTTCACAATCTCTCTCCTTACTTCTTTCATCCCTTTCACAGTCGCGATCTCTATCCCTTTCCTCAACCTTCACAGGTCTGAGTAAATTACCTTCATGCACAAGAAAGCTGGAATCAAAATTCGGAAAGCAGTAACCAGGAAGCAACTATGATTCTTTTTTATTCAAAGGTTCTGTCCACGTTTTGTAACACGAGTCAAGAATCATTTTGAGCAACATGAAACTCATCAACAACAAAGATTAGTAGAACATGAAACTCATCAACATGAAAATCATTTTTCATGGTGCAGAACATTGGCAATGGGTAAGAAAACATATCTGACAAATATAAATATTAAATGGAAACAGACAATATAACTTACTTTTACTCACAACACCAGCAAGTAAGCCTTCTGCGTAAGAAAATTTAGTCAGCTAATGTCAATAATGTGCCGTTGATCAGAGGAATTAAGTCTATCAGATATATAGTGAAAATTTACCATTCTTCTCACAACGTGCAAAAAATTCGTTGAAGCCATCAATAAGATCAGGATACCTTCCAAGTAAATCGCCAACCTGAGTCAAGACAACATGCCTTAATGGTTCAATCCCAGGAACTAATTCTCCATAAGTTTATCAAAAGAATGAGCTGCTAACAGCCAGATCAAATTAATGTGATCACTACAGTATGGGGGACTCTTGAAATTACAAACCAAAAGTGGAATAGTAATTGTTCGTTAAACTTAGGCTTCTACCAAAAAAAGAACCTTAACGTGACATGTTGAATGTCACAAGACCATAAGAGGGTCTTTGCTCAAACATACCCCAAGATAATGCAGGCCATTCATTGTCCCCTATATGACATCAACCAGATTTAATCACCAAACAAACTCTAAATATGAACAAATGCATCACACTAACACAAGGTTCGTACATCCTTTTCACATTGATATATTTACTTTAGGAAAACTAATCAGAATTAGCCATACCAAAGAGAGCAACTCTGATCGTTTGATAATTTCCTCGGTATAGAGATGAAGACACCTCAAAAATTCTTGGTAATCTTCAGGTTTATGCAACTTCTCCTTCACTTTCTCAAAGAAAGCAATCTCTTGGCTCAGTGCACCTGCCACAGCATGAACCTATCATCAATTTAAGGACATATATGCACTAAAGATGTAAGCTACAGGAGGGGAAAACATGAAAACAAGCCTCATGAACAATGATTTGACATGACCTATCTTTAGTACTTAAATAATTAAATGACAACGTAAACAACATTAAAAGAACTCTGCTTATTTGCGTAATGTTTAAGTAAGCACAACACCAAACTCACCCTTCACATCATTTTTGTCATCATAAGTGGATGAGGCAGGATGCGTTCCAAAGTTTTCATCTCCATTCGCACCTTGATATTCACCAGTGTGCACAGATTTTCGTTTGTGAACTAGTCGTTGAATGTTGATGTCTCGATTACTATCATGCTCATAATATCGGTCATCTCTCCTGTCCTTTTCCTTATCACTACATCTCCTCTGATCTTTGTCTGATCTCATTAAAGCCCTGTCATGGTCTAAATCCGGACGATCAACACTAAAGTCACGGTCCCCATGGGAAGTTGTAGTTCTATCTTTCTGGAAATTAATGATAAAATGCTTTGTAAGCTTGTTGATTAATGTGAAGATACAAGCAGCAGGAAAGGAGAAAAACCTTGTCAAAATACATTTGACGCACTGCTGGAATGGTGGAGCTCCTATCACGGTAGATAGAGTTCCTACCAGATGTAGCACAATGCATCGAGGCTGCAGCTGAGGAATCAGGGAGAAAATGGGTGAACTCCTTTAGAAGATCATCATGGTCTTGGAAAAGTGCAGAAACCTGCAACAGGAAGCAAGTCAGTTTCTAAAATATTTGTCCCAGAAATGAATGCTCTAAAGACGTTAAGAAACAAGCCAGAAGCTAAACAGAGAAGCAGGTTATCACAATATGCCATGTAGATACCTCCTGGTAAACCTCAGTGATAGACTTACTTTCCTTTCTGTACATGTTCAAAATGTCTAAAAATGATTTATAAACATGGTCATCACCTTGAAATCTAGTCTGCAAAAAACAATTCACATGTTAAATCCTGGAAATAAAAAGTAATCCTATAGTTCAAATATGGAGCGGTATTTCTACCTTAATCTTAGTCACAAAATTAATCGCTTCTTCAAATTGAACAGGCTTTTTCTGTGAAGGCTGTTCACTGTCAGGAGGGAGAGTAATCTCATATCCCTTTGGTAAGAAGGTATTGAAACCCAAAATTAAGTTGCGGTGCCCTTTGAACAAGTCTTTCACTCTTGCTATGACACCTGCAGTGTCAACTCTATGATAAACATAACAGAGGTAAGATTTGTCAACAGGCGTTTCACTTTCTAAATTCACATATAGAAAAAAAGAAAAAAAAGAAAATGCTGTGATCATATTTAAACACCAACCTTTGAGCTTTGAAATCCTTCATGACTTCCAGGAAGTCTTCATATTTCTCCCTTTTATCTTGAAACATGTCCTTAACAGCCTTAAGATATGACAAGGCATCATTTGTTGTAAGTTTCTGCGTACTTGCTCCTCCCCCTCCCCCTCCCCCTGCCATTTGTGCTTGCTCCGAACTTCATTCCACACAAAGTACGTTTCAAGTGAAATGAACCCATATAATAAAGAAAAAAAAAAGTTAAGAACATAACATATTCGCCAAAACCCAGATTCACATGTAACCTTATCCTCAGTTATACCCTTTTACATAATCTATTTTGAACATGTATGAGTTCGAATTAGAAGATCAGTACCATTGTTGATATTTATGATTTATCAAATTTCCAGCAAGAAATCAAGTTAAATTACTAACAAGGATTATAAGACAACCATGCCCAAGAATTCGATCTTCATTCACAGGTCAAACAAGAAGAAGTAATCAAAACTTGAGTCAGAAAACTAAACCACACGTGAAAAACAAAACAACAACAAGCATTAATGATATTATCAGAAACACTTTGACGATTAACAGATAGTAACAACAGTGAGATTAGGAAGAACCTAATCTCCGAGCTTACTTCGATTATCCAACAAATAACCATAAGTTAGATGATTAATGACTCGGATTAAAGAAGAATTGGGAATCGGATAACAAGATAGGGAAGAAAAAACAAAAACTTACGTTTCTCCTTTAGAAGAAAGTACAGGCCTTTTAACTTGAGAGGTCATATACACATCTTCCCTGGACCTCTTCATATTTATAACAAAGGCCAAAACGATACAAAACTGCACGCACTCTCTACCCCTCCATATATTCAAGCAGAGAATATCATGCTTCGACAACTCCAAATTTAAGCCTCAAGATAGGAACCTGAAACCAATAACATCACCCCATATAAACATGAGCAACAAACACACAAAGCAGATCTACCAAAGACAAACTTAAACGCCCAGAAACACAGAAATCAAAACCAAAAACTAATCGAATAGATCACCGGGGAAGCAGATAAATTCCCTCAAAAAAATTTTTTTTCCTAACCAAGTAAATTGCATTACTTGAAAAAGAAGCAAAGGTCAAGAATTTTCACCAATTGGGTTAGAAAAGGATAAACCCAAAATAAAATAAAAACGGAACATGGAGAGATCGTCATGTACACGGTGAATTAGTAAACGAAACTTGAACAAGAAGAAGACGTAAGCTTTATAGAGAAGAAGCAAAACGGGATGTTGGCTCAGGAGGATTATAAGAAGTTGTAAACAACCTTGTTAAGGTGGGAATAGGAGCTTGCGTTTTTGCTCTATAGAAACAGAGAGGAGGATACAATGTTATATCATATAAGCCCGTATGCTGTTAAAAACCAACATAACACTGAAGTCTTTCAAAGAGGGAATGAAAGAGAGAAGGAGAATTGGAGAGTGGAGATACAATTTAGACGGCTATTAGCCGGTCACCTCACCGGCTATAGGCGGTGAATTTGGTCCTTTTTGGTTTACAAAATTAGGGCTGGATTAGGGTAATAAATTTCTCATTCCACCTCCCACCGTAGGAATGGTTTAGTGGAAATTGACAGGATAAATTGGGAGAGGTCATCAAGTATATACATATAAAAACAGTTGTATAAACTTAAGGGGTGTGGATGAGTGGCAAGAGACTCATCCATCCTTAACCAAATGTCAGAGGTTCGATCCTTGATTTTAAGTATGGAGCAGTCTTAAATTCTTGAGTCAGCTGTCTCATTTGTGAGGTACCTTCCAATCAGCGAGGAGATTAGTCACTGCGTCCGTCGGTAAATACCCTGATCACATATTTAAAAAAAAAAGAAGCAGTTGTATAATGGGTTTGAACAACTCTGATGTGCAAATTTTTTTTGTGACTTTAGGTTAAGGAAAAGTTTGAGTTTTGATTTCAAGCAGAAAAGATACGTGAGTATTATCTGATTGGAGATTGAAGTGTTAATTATGATCAGGATAAATTGGGAGAGGTCATCAAGTATATACATATAAAGAGCAGTTGTATAATGGGTTTGAACATGGAAGCTCTTAACTTTCATGTGCAAAATTTGTTTGTGATTTTAGGGTAAGGAAAAGTTTGGATTTTGATTTCAATCAGGAAAGATACATGAGTATTGCTGGACTGGAGATTGAAGTGTTAATTATGATCAAATAAAAAGCTCACAAACATATTTAGTATAAAGTAAATTATAATGTCCCACAGGAATAATCTTATTATCTGCAAGTGTGGATTTTGGAGGACAGGTGCAAGTTGAGGTTGAAGTGGTCTTTCCCTAGCTAGCCAGACCTAAATTTCATGAATAGAAACAAGGTCCAATATCAGCTGTTGCTTCATTTTGTGACCGAGCTGCAATCTAAACCCTGAAGGCCCTCTACCAGACTAGAAACTACAGGCCTTGCTCTATGTATAATTCTGAGTTATGCGGCCTAGCAGAAATAAAGATGAGGTCCATATCTGTTGATTGATTCTGTCCGGTAACATCTTCACCTCTTGGTATGTCACTGTTTTTACAAGTGGACAATCACATCACATCACCTGAAAATAACAAATCGTATATCATGATAATTTTATTATGCATAAAGTAAATCAATAAGAATAATATATTTTTCAATTTCATTTGTTAATAATAAAACTCAATTATAAATCGATATTATTATGCTTCTTAAGAAAATATATAAATATGATAAAATAATAAATAATAATAATTTAAAATTTCCTTGTTAAAAGTAAAAATAAATTAAATTAATTTTTAACTATTTATAAAATTAAAAATTATTAAAAATGTTAAACTGATCATCCTATTTATTACTCCTTCCTATCTAAAATGAAAGTCGTTTTAGAGGGATGCACACTTATTAAAAAAGCTAATAAAATTTTTGATATACCCTTATTAATAATGATGGTGCTACTCATGTGAGAGAAATTGTATATTGAATTGTCTTGAAAATGTAATCTGTGTAATCAAGATGTGAGAAAATTTAAAGGATAATTTTAGAAGTAAAATTATAAACATACATAAAAAGTCACGAACGACTCTTATTTTGAATAATTAAAATCCCTCTAAAACGACTTTTATTTTAAATAGGAGAGCGTATTATTCATCATCAACACCTAGTTGAATCCCAGTAAGGTGTGTAGTCTAGGGAGGTCTGATAATATCCAGCCTAACCTTACATAATAGAGAAACATCTTATTTATTATTATTATTTAATAAAAAAAATTTCAATGATAGACTTAATTATTTATCATATTAAATTAATAAATATGTTATTAATTATTAATAAAATATGAAAAATTAATATATATTACTAATTATTAATAAAATTAATTAATATTGAATATTAAATATTATTATACTTTAAGATAATTAACAATTCTTAAATATGATTACTTGATAAATTAATAAAATCAATAAATCACTTTATGCTACACATACTATTTCTGTGTTTGTAATTTTCCTATAATCCTATTAGCTTAAGTGACGTGATTGCTTATAGGGACAAATTTTGCAGCGTGACCGCTCCATTAGTTACTTTAACGACATCATGACTTAACAAAAGGAGATATTTCGCTTATTTGGTTATCATAAAGTTTTTTAAAGAAAATTTTAATATATAAAGAGTTTTTCTAAAATCAACAAAATTATTGAGTATCACATGCACAAGAGAACATGTAAACGAAAATTATGATACCAACAATCACGACTTTTTTTTACCTTTATATTGCTCTTTCCTCTTACACTTGTAGTTTTGATCACTTCATCTCGATACTTTTTTATTTCAAGTTGATATTTCTAAAATTTTTCATTAGAGAAGATTACGAGCGTTTGATTCACCTGCAAAAATAGATAAAAAAATTGAGCGGTGATTCTTTAAAAATAGAATACATGAATAATAAAATAAAATATATTATTTAATTTAATTTATTTTTAAAATTTTTTAATGATAATATAATGTTAATGTTTAGTTTGAAAATGAAAGTTTGAAAAGATAAAGGAATAACTAACAAAAAAAATCAAAATATTTATTAGTCCCCACTAATTACATTATTATTATTATTATTAATCTTCTTCTTTTGCTTCTTCTTCTTTTATTATTATTATTATAACTCTTCTTTTGCTTCTTCTTCTTTTTTTTTTATTATTATAACTAAGAAATTATGTACGTGGATTCCTTAAAGATAATTTTATCTAACAAATATTCATTTTTATTCCCAACTCACTTTGAATAGATAAAGATAAGGAAAAGAATGAGTTTGCTTATTTCTTAAACTTAAGAAATAAGTAAAATCTTGGATTATAAATTTTATATGTTTTCTTCAATATCAAGAAGATATCATAAATGGAATAATGATTTCAGTCAACTAAACAACCACGATTCAAGTAAAGCACCTAGTCCAACATGCTTTACCACTATATACATTTTCTAAAATTCCATGGTTGCTAATTCGACTCTAAATAAGGCTGAATTTCGAGCTATTGAATTAGAGGGCCAAGTGTAATTGCGAGCTAATATTTCAAAGAGTAAATCTTAATTTTGTCTGATTTTATATACCATAATTATTAAAAATATTAATTAAGAAGTTAAACTTTTAATTTAATGTAAAAATAATTTAACATTAATTTTACTATTAACAATGTTGATGTCAACAGATATTAAACTGATCTTTTTAATATTTTAAGATAATTAATATAATTATAATCAAAATATTAAAAAGATAAGAAAAGCTAAGAACAGACATTAATTTTTTTTCCAAATGATCGTGATAAAAGTACATAATGTCTTAATTTTAAAGGTCTTTGCTAACAGACCCGGAAAAAATGTGGTTCCCATTTTTTAGCACCAAGTACTTGAAGTTGCTTTTAAGGTTTTACAAGAACATGTTATTGGACAGAGCCAAAATAAATGTTAGGTACCTATTCCAGAGAATGATCGCACTTTTGCATCCTAAAAATAACCGCTACTGCTCCAACTTCTAGTTAACTTAATTATTGTAAATGGATTATTCCTACTTTTATTTTTGTCTTGTGTTAAATAAGAATTAACACTCCACATATCTCTTTAATAGCTAGTGTCTTGCCATCCTACCTGACTTCCAACTTTGAAGAATCCAAATGACAAGAATGCTTTTCCAATAAAGATTTAGATCACCTGTTTCTGTCACTCCGTGCCTATCCTGTTTCATAAGCATCCATCCATTCAATTTCTATAGGTCCTATTTATTAGATGGATTGATGCTCATAAAATAGGGTATGAATAGAGTAATGGGAATAGGTGATATGTTCCCTTCCAATAATAGTCTCACCTTTATTTAACTCTAATCTCTCTAATAAGATCTTGAAACTATTAAATAGTAATGAAGTTCTTGCAGTGTGCCAGCGTAAGAATGATAGCTTCGTTAGATCTAACAGTAATAATTATTGGCTTAAAGGAAATATTTAAAGCTGATATGTAGTAAACTTTGTCAAAAAAAAAAGTTAATGATTGCTCTACACTTTCCATGTGAAATTATGAAGAAGATGATGGGACAATGCTAACGAAGCATGAAATGTAGGACAACAGATCCTCTATTCCAGTTATGGTGTTTCTATCATGTTTCATTAAATCTCATCCACACAATTATGTAGACCCCATATAAATATGTGGATGAGATTTAATAGAACAAGGTTAGAACACCGTAACCAAAACAGAGGATTTCATGTAGAAATGTAGCTAAGCTAGCATAACAATAGAGTCGTGACAGAAAGCATAAAATAAGAAGGATGGACCATCCATCTTTATAAGATTCATAGAAAATATCTGTTGGTTTATCACTTATATTTATTCAATTGCTTGTAGTGTAATAGCATAATTATTTAAATGTATTGTTTATCTTATATATATTTCAATAAATACGATCCAATTTATGAGATAAATATATATCGTACATAAAATGATGATGAAATCATCATTATGATATTTACATTGTATTTATATATTATCCTTAATTATTTTTAATCATTGTTTTGTTGACATTAGGTATTAATAGAGCATAAAATGACTAGAACACATTATGTTTCTTTTTTATAAAGTAAGCAGTTGATCTCATTTACTAAAGTATACAGATATTTAAATAAATGTACGAGTGCTTATTAAAAAACAAGTCCATTAACTGACCTAATGAGTAAGTTCATTGGAACATTACTTGTATGTTTATAGAAATTTTCATTGTGATTATTACATAAGTGATCCTTTAACTTGATATCTTTAAAATATCTTATATGGAGATTATTATGATTTGATACTACTTATAATCTAGTTCTAGTTAAAATAGCTTACTCAATAATCATTGAATATAACATAAACACTATAAAAGGTATTCCAGTGATTAATATAAGATTCACTGCCCTAAAGTGATTAGGAATAATGTTTCATTATTCTCGATTAGTATTGATTTAAGAAATCCTTAGTCAAAGTGGAATGACACTTTAGAAATAGTTTTCAAATGTAATTAATTGAATTAATTACTAATAGTGGAGAATTAATATAATTGAACTCAAATATAGTATATATGATTTCCATACTTTATGCCAAATCAAAATATGAGTTGATAAAAGAATTAAATTATATGAAAAAGTCATACACGAAAAGCTTAGTCAAATATTACTTTGACATTCCTAATTTGGGTGGTAATATTGTGTTACTCTACACTAATTTTAATCTATGGATATAAATTGTTTAATTAGAGAATTAAAGATAAATCAAAGTAGTTTAATTTATCTAATCCTAAATACGATTTAGGATTATAATTTATATCTGTTATCAACATATTTAGAATTTGATAGGTTATACACAAAGATCGGACTGAAGACAGAAAAGGTGACATCGCGATTGGAAGAGCTTTGCTTAAGAAATAGAAGGAATATGTATCACAAGTTTAAAATTTGAGAAAGTAGTATACTAATTTTCTACTATACCCGGTATTCAAGAATTAGAACATGAAATATAATGAATTTGAAAGAAATTGTATTAAGAAGTAAATTGTATGAAATTCATGACACGTTTATTTGTGTCAAAGGTCCTAGACAGGTGAAACTTTCATTCAACTCTCCACTAAGGTGAAACCTGTTAGGATTTATTCAAATCGATGAAGAAGGAGTTGAGCTTCGAAATGAAAAAAAACGCATCTTCACTCCTTTTAATTTCAATAATCAAGTTAAACTTGATAGTAAAGTTTGAGAAATTTTATAATTAAAAATGTGACATTTAATAAATAATGATCAATATTAAATATTTAATCTTATATGAGCCTAATTTATATTTAATTAAAATTAAAATTAGAATTAAAGTTTAACTAAAAGTAGAATTTTATTTCAATTAAATTACTAAAAAAAACCCCTAGACTTATCATAAATATGCTTAGACTCTAAAAGAGCTAGCAATTTTCGACTAACATATCTACACCACTTATAAAGCTTATGTGCAGGGGCGAATCCAGAAATTTTTTTAAGTGGGGGCAAAATTTTATTTTTAGTGGGGGCAAAATTTTAATAGGAGTAAAATTTTATTTTTTAATGGAGGCAAAACTTAAAATAATATTTTTTTATAAAGAATTTGTTGGAGGCAGTGGGGGCAAGTGCCCCTACTTGCCCCCGTTGTAGATTCGCCCTTGCTTATGTGGATACCATTAGAGGCTAGACTAGTGTATCACTATGGTGGTTGAGATGAGTCAATTCCAAAAACAATTCGAGGGAAACGACAAGAAAAGATCAAGCTTCACAATAAGAACAAATTATAATTCATGTTTTGTTATAATTTATGCACTAATCGCTTATAGAATTTTAGTGATTTTGGCTTTTGATAAATAAAACAAAATATTTTCATCCTTGTTTCACTACATGCAGGATTGAATCCTACCTCTAATTTCTTGACATTGGTAGCAAAGTAATCTTTAATTCTATAATTTTATTGAATTTGTCTGATTGTTATTGAATAATTATGGAATTAATTATGCAAAAATTGCAAACTCTAAATCTTAAAATCAAATTAAATATGAATTTTAATCTTGAAATTGAATTATATTTAAATAAGAATATGAAAGGTTCATATTAAACCCTCACAAATTCTAATTACAAATAGAATTAGATTCAAAAGTTTAGAATCCCTAAACCATCCAATTTGTTTTTTTTAATCTTGGAAGCTAATTAGACTTGACACAATAAGGATTCAAAGACAATGAATTTTTGAAATTCAAGGTCTTGACCTAAAAGGGTTGCCATGTTGTTCTTAAACTTGAACATGTAAATCCTAAATAGTAACAATAAACTAAAGGAGACTCTCTCCAAACAAAGTAGTAGAATATTGAATCTAAAAGGCCTAAACAATGAGATTAACTTGCTACGTCTCATATTTCTCCTTGTTAGAAATGTAACATCCCGTCACCGATGGGATGGGTACAAAGAGTGTGCATTCATGAATTGGCATGTGCATGCATTAGTTAGCCTCTATAATTTCATTAATTGGTAATTACTGCACTAGCATATGAGAGTACTTGCATGTATGACATATTCCCGGCATAATTGTGTAATTTGGAAATTTGGCAAAAATTATATAGATTGAGCTTTGAGAATTTAATTGGAGTGAAAAATGAGATCTAGGAGTTTGAATTATGGAATTAGAGTGTACGATCATGAGTTTTACAATTTTGAGGATTTTTAGGAATTTTTCTGGAATTTTCGGAGTAATAGTTCCGGACCGGAAAAATGACCTAATGATCGATTGATTGGATTTCTGGTTCCGAAATTGACTAACCAATGGCAATGGAAGATTAGAATTTTGATTTAAGGAATTAGGGTTTAGAGCCATTGGAAATTCGGGAGAAATTAGAATAAGAAATTGGATTTGAGCTGTTCGGACTGGTCTAGTGGCAAGAGTTTTGCCAAACGAGCCCTTAGCATTTTGTATATAAACCCTAAAACTTTGAATTTGGCTTCCACGATTCTGCTCCTCTTTGAAAGACCTTTGGCTCTTTATCTTCTTCTCCTCTTTCGTGATCATCTTCTTGCTTCCTTCTTCCATTTTTCTTGCTAAGATTGCTTTCTTCTTCACCCTTAAACCCTTCCCTAAGCTTGGTGTTGAAGAAGTTGAAGATGGGTTTGTTTTTGGTGATTGTCGTGGGTGCGTGAGAGTTTGAGGGGTTGGATTTTTGAAGGATTTCAAGGTTTAATCAAGTAAGTTCTCTTCCTTCTTGCTTTAGATAGTTGGATTTGTGGATTAAATTGAGCTATATTGATGATTGATTTGTATATTTGAGGAATGGAAAATGTTAGGTTTCGGATGATGATTTTCTTGCTTTTGGTTTTGATAATTTATGGATAATGGTTATTTGATGGAATTGAGGTTAGGAATGAGTTGTTTGAGGTATATTGAGTTGTTTTAGGAGTGATTGAAAGGGGAAAAATTGGATTGGAAGTTTGCAGAAGTCGAAAAATCTGGAAAATCTGGGTTTCGGGCATTGCTGGGTTTGCACGCCGCGACGTGTGCGACGAACACGCCACGGCGAGCAAATCAGCTCTCGCACGCGCGCGACGAGTGAATAACGCATGTCGCGGCGAGCTTGAGAGGCTACGCCGCAGTTCGCGCAACGCATACGCCGCAGCGTACGCAAGAGGGCTCGCCGCGGCGAGGACGCCAATTTTCCGAAATTGAATTGTAAGTTGGGAATTGAGGTGTTAGGCTTATTGAATTGGGGTCCTTGATTTATTGCAATCTAGAGACTATGAATTACAGATTTTTGAGATCGAATTGGGAAGATTTCGGATTAGTGTCCGGAATGTCATAAACATGTATAGTACGAAATTAAATCGTTGCATATGCATAATTGACTTCTGTAAATTGAGCAACTAGTGATGTATGTGTATTCTGATTGTTATAGAGGCACAAGTGGAGCGTCAATCCTCCGACGTGGCTGAGACTTCCCGACATTAGCTCGGAAGTTACAGGTGAGTAACCTAGTTGGTTTTTCAATCTTGATGTGTTAAATTACGTGCTTATGCCATGTGGGAGAAATGGAGGGTTATGTGTTTGATTGTGATTTGGTTTTGGACCATAGGTGTCCGAAGTATCGGAAATTTGTTATCGAAGTGTTATACGTGTGGAATTAAATGTAAATTGGGCATGCGTTAATTTGTAATGGGAACATGGGCATTTCATGCATCAAAGTATGATAAGATAAAGACAGTTGTGACCGGAGCAGCCAACGTATTTTAGAGCTTCAAGCTCAACGCTACAGGGCCTCGAGCCCTATATATTTCAGAGCCTCAGGCTCACTGTATCAGGGCATATCACGCCTAACGTATTCAGAGCCACAGGCTCAACGCAATGTGCCCGTCACTGGGACAGTTTCAG